>OX451736.1:1001602324-1002202324 GCA_948472305.1 Vicia faba | reverse complement strand
TAACTTGGTTGTTGAATGTGTGAGGTACACTGAGAAAGTTGCCACTTTTGGCTTGAGGTTTCTCTGTGTTTCACTTTATTTGTGAAACACAATCTATTATACTGGCATTGTTCTCTTGGCATGTTTGATGGTTTATGCAGGATATATATATATATATATATATATATATATATATATATATATATATATATATATATATATATATATATATATATATATGATTGTGAATGCCATACATTGCCCCTGGGACTTGTTCATATCTGATAGATTCCTGACTCAATTTGTTTACTGATGCCAGCTTGCTTGAAGTTTCTCTAGGTTTCGTTTATTCTTGCTCGATTGCTACAGATAGTTATCTATTTGGTATTGTACTACTTCCTTTCTCCCATTTTCATTTTTTGCATAATACTCTGATTGCATGATGGGACCTCTATTGCTGATATATGTCAGGAGGCCCTCTGGTTTTTGTCTGATGGCATGTGTTGTGTTTGCTTTTAATCGATGAGTCACTCAATTTACAAATTGAGATCACAACTTCGCTCTCATTGCATGTTCCCTATAGGATGTTTATTGCTTTTCTTCTTTAATTGTTGATCGATGAGTCACTCAATTTAGAAATTGAGATCACGACTTCGCTCTTATTGCATGTTCCCTATAGGATGTTTATTGCTTTTCTTCTTTAATTGTTGATCGATGAGTCACTCAATTTAGAAATTTAGATCACGACTTCCCTCTCATTGCATGTTCCCTATAGGAAAGTTTTGTTAAGCTCCCTCTAGCATGTGAACATAGGATAGGATTCCCCTTTATCCTCAACCTTAGGGTCAACCATTGTATGATAACACTAGGGATAATTCTAGGCTAGTTTCCCTTAGTTGTTTTTTTCTTTCTTTGCATTTTTGCATCTTAAAACAAAAACTTGTTTTCTTGGAAAATCATAAGACACCTCTAATGAACCCAAACTCTTCTTCAAAGTAAAAGATACAAACCAATCTTACTTCATCTTGTTATCTTGAAGCCGATGTTTTTCCATCGCACATGTTTGTTATCCTACATTGATTCCCAATATCATTGATAGGTGTGATATTTTGCTATCTGTTTCATTGATGTTTCGCCATCTTTGCCATGATTTCTTGTTATCTCTTAGCCGATGTTTCGCCATCGCAAATTTGTTTGAAGTCGATGTTTCACCATCGCACATGTTTGTTATCCTACTTTGATTCTCAATATCATTGTTAGGTGTGATTGTTTTATCATTTATCTTATTGATGTTTCACCATCTTTGCCATGACATCCTATTATCTCTTAGCTGATGTTTCACCATTGCACATTTGTTTAAAGCCGATGTTTCGCCATCACACATGTTTGTTATCCTACATTGATTCTCAATATCATTGTTAGGTGTGATGTTTCGTCATCTGTTTCGTTGATGTGTTGCCATCCCTGCCATGTTATCTCTTAGCCGATGTTTCCCCATCGCACATTTTTTTAAGCCGATGTTTCGCCATCGCACATGTTTGTTATCCTACTTTTATTCTCAATATCATTGTTAGGTGTGATGTTTTTCCATCTGTTTTATTGATGTTTCGCCATATTTGACACGTTACTTTGTTATTATTTAGTCGATGTTTTACCATCTCTTTGGTTTGTTGTTTTACTTGATGTTTTTCCATCTCAACTGTTCTTGTTTGTCTTAATTAAAAAACACAAACCAACCGAAACACATAAGCCGAACTACGGCTGCTCTGATTCCTTAAAAGGGATACGTAGGCATTGGGGTAGGGCCCAATTGAGCACAACTTTTATTTTCCCTACATTGTTTTCTTTCTTTTTCGCATGCATTCCCTTTTCAATTTTAAGCCATAGACATAGGGTTTGACCACACGCATTAGATTAGACAACAAGATTGGATACCGTAGAGTACTACGGGCGTGTAGGGTGCTAACACCTTCCCCTTGCATAACAGACTCCCTTACCCGATCTCTCGGTCGAAAGACCGTGATTTCTCCCTTTTCAGGTTTTCTCGATGTTTACCTTTCCCTCTCGGCGGGATAAAAGACGTTCGGTGGCGACTTCATTGATGTTTCATTAACATCCAGATGACAGGTTCCGGCCGTGTAGTTTTAAAAACTAGCATTAATCTGCTTTAGGACCTCCTCCTTGATCTTTACTGCCATATCTGGATGGGTTCTTCTCAACTTTTGTTTAACTGGCGGACACTCTGGCTTCAACGGCAAACGATGCTTGACAATGTCTGTATCTAGACCAGACATATCTTGATAAGACCAAGCAAAAATATCCACATACTCTTTCAATAGCTCAATCAACCCGCTTTTTACATCAGGATGCAACGATGCTCCAATCTTAACCTCCTTCGGATCTTCTTTTGAACCCAAATTAACTACTTCCAAAGGCTCCTTATATGGCTGAATGGTATTCTCCTCGTGCTCAAGCAACCGTGAGACCTCTTCTGGAATCTCATCATAATCTTCTTCTTCAGCCTCAAACACAGGACAATCAAAGTTGGGAGAGGGTGCAGGGTCATTGTATTCAACAGGTTTTTTAATTAATCTGCACATGTGATTTATGATTGCTTTTAGAAACTGACACATATAACAAGTGATCATGCAGATTAATTTTCAGTTATTATTTATTTTGAAAAGGTTTTTATTTATTTATTACCATTTCCCAGGAAAAAGCAGAAAATAAAACACGTAATTTCGAAACAAAGACAACTTTTATTAATGATCTTAAAAGTTATAGCAAACAGATAAGCCCTACAACATTAATACTTCCACCTTGGGTAGAGTGAAAGCTTTTCAAAAGAAAGAAACAGATTAACAAAAAAAATTACTTTGAAACATGTATGCAAGAAGGAACATCAATGGTGACCCAGTTCTGAACTCAGACTCCATGCGTCACATAATTCGGTACTTCCTACTCTGCTTCATCCTTTTCAACAGCATTAATTCCATAACCAAACGGACGGAGGTAGCCTCCGCTGCGGGAAATATTATGATAACTGTTCACAGAAGACTTTGACTTCAAACTTTCGCATTTGCCATTCCTCGAAGAGAAACCTAAACCAGCTCTGCTTTTGTTCACGGGGGGATCCACGAGTCGTCCCCAAACTACATTAGGACCATTGCGCATAACATGTTGCGCATCCTTCAATGAGACCACAAAATTCTCATTCTTCTTTATGTTGTCAATGGATAGGGCTTGGAACTGGGTTCCAACAGCAGCCTCATCCGCTTCTACAATACTAAAAGAGGAAAGATGGGATATTAACAACGGCTTCTCCCCATTTACGATCACTACCTTCCCTTCACGCACAAATTTTAGCTTCTGATACAGAGTTGAAGTGACAGCCCCTGCTTCATGTATCCATGGCCGTCCAAGCAAACAACTATATGCGGGAATAATGTCCATTACCTGGAAAGTTATCAAGAAAAATTGTGGTCCTATATGGATGGGTAAGTCCACTTCACCGATGACGGATTTGCTCGACCCATCGAAAGCTTTCACAATGATGCCACTCAGGCGTATAGGTGTTCCCTGATACTTTAACTTCATGAGGGTACTTCTTGGTATAACATTCAACATGGATCCGTTATCAATTAGCACATTAGATAGCGAGTCATTCTTGCAGTTCATGGATACGTGGAGGGCCAGGTTGTGATTCCTCCCTTCATCTGGTAACTCATCATCACAGAAACTCAAGTTGTTACATGATGTAATGTTTCCAATTATGCTGCTAAATTGATCTAACGGCATGCCGTTCTCTACAAAAGCTTGGTCTAGTACTCTCATCAATGATTCCCTATGAGCGGAGGAATTCATCAGTAATGCCAGGATGGATATCTTTGAAGGAGTCTGCAACAGCTGATCTACAATTTTATAGTCGCTCATCTTAATTACCTTCAAGATATCATCCACTTCTTTCTCCAATGTGGCTCTACTAGTCTCTCCTGCAACCTTCTTAGGCTCATTGTTCTCAGCAATTTTCTTTCCAGCAACAACATCTTTTCGAATAACTGGCGCAAACACACGACCACTATGGGTCACCCTGCTATTATCAGCTATATTTCTAACATCTGGCATTGGCTGGATGGGAACTTCTACCCCATCTTCTAAGATTGTAGCGTTGTATTTGTAAGGCACAACCTTATCTGATTTATAGGGAACAAGACCTGGCAGACTAATTACCAATGGGGTAACAACTGGTTTGCTATGGTACTCCACCTCTAGATGAGCGGGTGAACCAAAACAAGGTACAATGACATTTACACCTTCCTCAACATAATCAGCCCTCAAAAGGTCATTTCCGACAAAAAAATCTTCGTCTGAAGAGAAATACTCATCCACGGAGGCATACTCTTCCTCTGACTCTTCTTCCATCAAACAAACTTCAACCATATCAATCTTGTGATAATCATCTCTCTGACCTGTGATCTTAATATCCCATTGTCTAACAGCAATTGAACACCTTCCCTCACAATAGAACATCCTCGAGAGTCTTGACAGCAAACTAAGCAAGACCCTTATTGGTGTTCCACTTGTCCAGCAGTACGACAGAAAGTGGCATGCAACTGTACGAGATCTTCATTCAAATGTTCTACTTCAAAAATTTTGAATTCACCCGGACATCCAGAAACCATATTCACTTCCTCCTCATATTCTGTCCTAGGCCTGATTATATGGATTAAACCTTCGTCGATCATCTCCTGTAAGTCAGCCTTTATCTTCTCACAACCCTGGATGTTTATACTGCAAACAGCACAACAGGCGTGGTCATGTGTATAATAACTGAATTCACAAAGGTCTACGTGCATCTTCACCAAATCCCCTCTAACCAGATTAATGTCAAAAGTCCGGAAATCACCGGGACAACCAGCCACCATATTCACAGCATTTACTTCCCCGTGCTTGGGTAGAGGATTGTCCTTCACATTAGGTCCCATGTCTTTAATAGATAAAATTCCAGACATCACCAACCTTTGCACTTCATTCCTCAAAGGATACCAATTTTCAACAATATGCGTTGGTGCTCCCTGATGAAAGGCGCACGTCTGGTCCGCTTTGTAATACCAAGGCAATGGTGATGGGATTGCTGGAGGTGGTCATGTCTGGACCAACTTCTTCTAAATCAATGCTGGTAATAACTCTGCATAACTCATGGGAATAGGGTCATAGTTCTCCCTTCTCTGACCATTCCCCTGGTTCCCCTGCTGGGATTGTCTTTGATAAGCAACGGTAGTCGGAGCGACATTTATAACAGGAGTCATTGAAGCAACTTGCTGGTGACGCTGATAATTCCTTTTAGGAGCATTCACTCTCCTCTCTTGTATGACAACATTGGTATCCCTCTCTTTCTTCTTTGTAAACCCGTAAGCTAGCTTCTTCACACTTCCAAATTCTTCACCCTTTGTCAAACGGCCTTCTCTTACTTCCTCTTGTAGGCGGACACCCATTCCTACCATCTCTGTAAAATCACTTGGGGCACTTGCTACCATTCTTTCGTAGTAGAAAGCGCCTAGCGTCTTCAGGAAATTTTTAGTCATTTCTTTCTCCTCCATGGGAGGAATCACTTGTGCAGCAACTTCGCACCATCTCTGTGCATACTCCTTGAACGATTATCTGTCTTTCTGAACCATGGCCCTAAGCTGGTCATGATCGGGTGCCATACCACATTATACTTGTATTGTTTTATGAATGCTTCTCCCAAATCATTAAAGGTATTGATGTTGACACTGTCTAAACTCATGTACCATTTCAACGCTGCGCCGGTCAGACTATCCTGGAAAAAGTGAATCAGCAGAAGCTGATCATCGGTGTGGGTTGACATTCTCCTTACATAAATCACCAAGTGAACACGAGGTCAAGTGTTGCCCTTGTACTTCTCAAACTCAGGGACCTTGAATTTAGCAGGCACTTTAACATTTGGGACCAAACACAACTCATTCACGTTCTGCCCAAACAACTCTTTTCCCCTAAGAGCCTTAATCTCTTTTTGCATTATATCAAACCGCTCTTGGAAATCATCCATTCTGTCATAAAGACCCAAGTCATCACTTGGCGGAGGGAAAGGATGACATACATCTTCATTAACAAACGGAACCAAATTCACCGAAGGAGGTGCAACAGGAACAATATGCACCACAGGAGGTGCTAGAGTAATAACATTTGGAACTACTGGAGCATCTTGGGGGCCCAAATTGAAACCTTCAGATGCAAATTCTCCGGCATTCCCCACGGATAACCCTGAGGCATGCGGTTATGAACAACAGTCGGAGTAGCGGATACGGGAACAACAGGAACTTCAGCATTTGCCCTTGTTGGTTGAGGTTAAACACTCGGTCACTGATTCTGAGCAACCACCAGAGTTTCCATCAGAGTAGTAAAGTTATCCAAGCCAGCCTTCAAAGAAGAAACTTCTTCGCGTAGCTCGTGATTTTCCTGTTCCAAATTGTCCATCTTCTTTTTGAAGTTAGCCCGAGTGTTGTAGTGATGAGTCAGTTTGCTGAACAAAGTAAAGAAGCTGGGTAAGGCACCTGGGTATGCATAATAAACGCAATAAATATATGCAATATGATGCATGTCATGCAATTCTCATGATAATTTTTATTCCATCATTTGATATTTCAAGGGATTTAAGATTTATAGACATATTGCAAACATCAAAGTAATAACGCATTTGAAATACTGAAATTTTTTATTATAATAACTTCAAAATGGATTACAAGTTTCAGTGATCCCAAGTACAAGATTAAAATACAATCTAAATCCCTGAGAAAAAGAACTGATAGAGATCAATCTGTACGCTGGCGCTTCCCTGTGAGCCTGGCAATCTAAGCCGTCAACCTCTGGTTTTCTTCTACTTGTCTGATGGCAACTTCCTTCCAATCATCTGAAGTAGGAAGTGAGTGATCAGCACCTATTTGAGGCTTAGGAGAAAATAAATCCCCTTGCCTCTCCATAGACTCTACTGCTCGACACTCAAGGATCTCGATCAAATTATCTTTCTCTTTCAAGTCTGCTTTGTAGGAACTTTCTAAAGTTTGGAAATTGTTCTTCCAAGCATCCCTTTCCTGTTGCATCCTGTTGTACCCTAATTTTTGCCTCCTAAGATTCCCCTATCATATCATGTCAACTTGATCATAATAAAATCACATTAGGGTTGGTTCTTCCTCTTTTTTCTATCTCCTATCTTTAAGTTTTCTCTTTAGGAATCTCCAAGAACCTTAGTTGTGTATTTTGTATATGTGTTGATACTTAACCTCTAACTAAAATACAAAAAATATTTGTCTTTGTCTTTGCAAAATAGTGTTTTGTAGGTACCAAGTTGAAGTATCCGACAAATAAGGTTTTCCGGTATTATTTCCCTTAAATCTCTATTTGCAAAAAAAATAATAATTAAAATTTTTCATTTTTGTTTTCCTGTATTGCACAGTGTATTATGCACAATCTTTGAGAAAAATGTATTTTTAGCCTTCAAATTTTTTTTTAATATGTATCGACACATACATGTTATGTGTCGAACTCATGCAAAGTGATTGATTATGTAATATGTCGAAAAGGCAGTTTGTATTGATCCACAGAGGCTTGTCCGACTCATCTTGTTTTTGTATAACTAGCATGTGTCGACACATACATGTTATGTGTCGAACTCAAGCAAAATGATTAATTCTGTAATGTGTCGAAAAGGCAGCTTGTATTGATCCATAGAGGCTTGTTCGACTCATCCTATTTTGTATAACTGGCATGTGTCGACACATACATGTTATGTGTCGACTCATGCAAATTGATTGATTTTGTTTTGTGTTGAGATAAGCAGCTTGTATCGACCCATAGAAGCTTACGTCGACTCATGTTGTGTTATACAACCAGAATGTGTCGATGCATACGACTCTTGTGTTGACTCATAGCAGCAAAATACACGTCATTTTTGAAAAAGCCAGCAATTTCAAAACTGTCATCTTTTTGGCTCCAATTTTTCTGCACAATTTGAAAATTATATCATTAATTCAATTTTTGGCTCCAAGAATCAATTACCAAATTACCACTAATCCCAATCCTAAACTCTATAAATAGAGCCCTCATCTCATTCAAATGACAAGCTTTTGATAGCCAAACTCATCTTGCTAAAAAATCTCTCAATTCTCTCCATCTACCAAATTCACTCAAAGCTCCATTTTCAAAAAGTTAGTAAGCTTTGCATTGAAGCTTACTAATCTTTGAGCTAAACCTTCATCCAAACACTTTTTCTTCATTAATTCTCTACATCCAAGCTTTGGTAGTTGATTCTTGTGGTTGAATTGAGGCAAATTCTGGAAGTTGTTTGATAATTCTCTAATCCTACCTTTGGTAAGTTGGATCATCATCTTTCACAATGTGATCTCTTGTGGATTTCTGGTTTTGATTCATTGAGCATTGTTTTATGATTCCATTAGTGCTATTTTCTCATAATTTGATGGAATTTTCGTGCTCAATTGAATCCATGATCATAAGGTGTTTGTTGAAAAGTTGGAACAAGAATTTGATCCTTGAGATGCTGTTTTCGACTGATTTTAACAAGTTGCAATCAATTGTTGTAACATTGAAATTGTTTGTCACAGAAAGTTGATTTGAAAAAAATTGCACTGATGCAATTGGTAGCTGTCGAAGCACAATTGATTGCAACAGTGTTGAAAATACTTTTTCTGCCTTATTTTGGGGCTGTTTTGACTCAAATATTTTTTTGCTCGCTCTCTTTGACGGATAATTTGGATTGCAATTTTAAATGTCCAATTTGTCTTTAAACTCAATGAACTTTGTGATATAGCTGAAGTTCGATAAATGTTCATCAATTCAAATCTATCAAAGTGTGAAATATTTAATTCATTTTTGGTGCTTTGGATTAATGATATATTTAGTGCTTTCATCCATCAAGAGGAATGGTTGAATTTAAAGATGAAATAATTTTGAGATGGTGATCCAAATTAGCTTATCATTCCCCTCCCTCTTCATCTTATCCCTTTCTTTTTTTAATTGTGCTACATGTTAAGGGATGGTGATCTCTATATCATTTATCCAAACATGAAGTACATAGATTGCTATTGACCGGCCTCAAAATAGGTGCGACTTCTACATAAGTCCACTTACGATTGCTTAACATAGCGCTAAAATTTGTCCCGATTAGAATAAATGATCATTCATGGCCCAAACTTATGATTGCGAGCCCAAGTATGTTAATTTGATCTCTTTGATCCAATAACCTTGAGATTCATTGTGTGGAGGCTTTGGTTCTAAAAATCCTCTAATGGATCTACAACACCTTTGGTCAACGCGGATCACTTAAACATCGTTGATCATTAAATGTTACTTTTGAAGATTCTAAAATGGATGATATACTTGACAAAAAGCAAATGAAACTTGTTGTGTGGAGGCTTTGGTTCTACCAATTCTCTAATGAGTTCCAAATGCAAGCTTCAAGATGGTCATCCAACTAACCACTAATTTCTAACAATTGACTTTACTTTATGCTTTTATTTTTTATGCTTTATGTACCATTTAATTTAAGCATTTATATTTCATGCCATTTTTTATTTTGCTCACTTGAGCATTTACTTTTATGTCATTTTTATTTTGCTCACTTGAGCTTTTCTTTTCCTTTTAAAGACACCTAATAATCAACATGAACCATAAAAATCTTTAATGATACTTGGACTATTTGGTTACTATCCTTGGCATTATGAAATATTGGACTTCTTGGACTTACGATTAGAGACCTTGGCCTATCTTGGAGACTTTGTGACTTTATTTGATATTTTGTCTAGAGTTCTTGAAGTTTACCTCAAGACATTGGATTGTTTGTTTGTTTTGTGTGCAGGTTATTGTGATTACATACTTTGTTTGTAATCTGGAATTCACCCGTATACAGCCGTTACTCTACCCAATTTTTGCAAATACTTAATACACTTGAAGTTTTGTTCTCTCAAGAGGTCTAGTATCTTTGCTTGCTTGGTTTCAATCCTAAGAATGGGAATTCTATATTGACTCATAATGTCAAGTATTGGCTTCTTGTTGGTTAGATGGTTCTTATCCCTAACTTTTACCTTATGCTTTAGGATAGTCTCTTCATCTCCTCCCATCTTCTTTAATTTCAAAAATCTTCTCCCTCCTTTTAAAAACTCTTCTTATTTCTAAACTTGAAACACTTTCATAATAAACTTGGACTTAGGTCCATGCATTTTCAAAACATTTTCATAAATAAATTTCAATCAATTTAATAATACCTTGACATTTTTGTGAAAAGACTAAAAGTCAATCAATCTCATTTCAAACCATTTTTTCCACTTTGGCTTTTTATTTTAAAACTTTTCTTAAAAGATTAGACTCTTGTCAATCCTTGTAGTGATGCAAACAACTATAATTCTACAATATGTAGTGAAGTGAGATATTTTCCACTTGAGTGTTGAGTGAGGCATTGTTTATTTTAGGATCCAAGCCATATCCTCCACTTTGAGATGATGCAAATTCTATTTTCTCATGATTGTGGATAGTAAGTATGTTTCCCATACGGACAATGACGATGATGTCTTATCTCATAAAATTAACCAACACACTTGTGTTTCAAATTTTTAAAAGAGGAACTACGTGTACTCTGATCCCCTATTGCACGAAAGGTGGTACGTAGGCACTAAAGGTTCGCAACCGCGGCGGGTGTAAAAATCATAAAAATATTTCTTTTCTTACCTCCACCATCCATTTTATATATAACACATTTTTATAGCCAAAATATATAGATTTTTCAAAGAGGTTCCTGTGGAGTACCGTAGATGTTTAGGGTGCTAATACCTTCCCTTTGAATAACCAACCCCTTTACCTTGAACCTTTCCCCCTTTTTTTGGGTTACTCGCTCTTTTCCCATTCCTTTGGAAACAATATAGCGCGGTGGAGATTTTTATTTTGATTTGTATAAAGTCTAGTCAATCCAATGGCTTAGTCTTGAACATTTCTACCGCTACAGAAAAATGGCGACTTCACTGGGGAAATATTGACCTCTTGTTGGTCCATCCCTAAGTGGGTTGAGCCTATCTTTGTTTATATCTGTATATGCGTTATTGTGTTTATGTGTTATATTTTGTATATATGTTTGTCTGGATTTTCCTGGTTTACAGGGTGCTTGGTGATTACTCATAAGTCCTATACCCGGACTTGGGAAAACTTTAAGATAGGACGGGCGGTATAGTCATGTTAACTTTGAGGGAGTAATCCCAAAAAAGGAGGCATGAGATCCCCCACTTAGTGGAGGCCCCTTTGACTGTAGTGTCATTTACCGAGTAATCGGGAAGACATACTGCTTTCGACCTGGGAGCTTGCTGAAGCTGAGGACCGTAGATTACCTAACCCATCTTGGCCTTTTAGGTGTAGTACGAAAGCTATGATGGAGTAATCCGAAAATAGTTGTTACACGATACTACGCTCGAACGAGTCTTTCTTGAAAATATTACTAATTACCGAGTTAATTGGGAAGTTGGTAATATCCGAAGGAAGGATGTAGATTCTGGGAACCTCTTAGAACCTTGTTCGACAGGTGATAACTTTTTAGACCAATACCTTATGGGTAGTGCCTTCGACCTCATGCTCATGACGTTGAACCTATGAACCCTATATGTGTGATTTTGTGTGTGATTGTTGCATCATGCATCTATGCACTCATAAGCATCTTTTGAAGAAAACAATATTTCAAGGGATTTAAAGGTTGACTATTTATGAATATCTCAGGTACTTTTAAACCATGGATTCTGGAAAGAGAAATACCGGGAATTACAGTTTCAAGGATCCTAAGATAGATGAGTTGATCAGTCTAATTCCCGAGATCGAGTGTTCTGCAGACTTTCGGAAGAAGTATGGATCCATTATTCCTCTCATGAAGCTGAAGATGAAGGAGGGTATTCTCTCAACTTTGGTCCAATTCTATGATCCAGTGTATCACTTCTTTACATTCATAAGAAGAGTAGGAAGGATTTGGGACCTAGAGATGTTGTTTCTTTTGAGCCATATCTTCAGTGGGTCCGATCGAGAGCCATTCAGTTGAAGATGCCGTATACTCGGGAGACATCCATGCCGGATTTGTTTGTGAAGACTACTCCTCCCTTATTAGATGATCTATACGAACTGTAGCTTGCTTTGGTTAGGATGCAACAGGAAAGGGATGCTTGGAAGAACAAGTTCCAGACTTTAGAGAGTTCCTACAGAGCCGACCTGAAGGAGAAATATGATTTGATTGAGATCCTTGAGAGTCGAGCGGTGGAGTCTATAGAGAGGCAAGGGGATTTATTTTCTCCTAAGCCTCAAACAGGTGTTGATTACTCACTTCCTGCTTCAGATGATTGGAAGGAGGTTGCCATCAGACATGTGGAAGAAAACCAGAGGTTGAGGGCTTAGATTGCCAGGCTCACAGGGAAGCGCCAGCGTACATATTGATCTCCATTAGTTCCTCTTCTCAGGATTTTAGATTGTAGTTCATCTTTTACTTAGGATCATTGAAACTTGTAATCCATTTTGAAGCTATTATAATAAAAAAAATTAGTATTTCAAAAGCTTTATTACTTGGATGTTTGCAATATAAACCATAAATCCCTTGAAATATTAAATGATTAAGTAAAAATAATCATATGAATTGCATATCATGCATCATATTGCACATATTTCTTGCAATTGTTATGCATATCCAGGTGTCTTACCCAGTTTCTTTACTTCACTCAGCAAGCTGACTCATCACTACAACACTCGGGCTAATTTCAAAAAGAAGATGGACAACTTAGAACAGGAGAATCGCGAGCTGCACGAAGAAGTTTATGCTTTGAAGGCTGGCTTGGCCAACTTGACTACTCTGATGGAAGCTCTGGTGGTTGCTCAGAATCATCCACCGAGTGTTCAACCTCAACCAACAAGGGCAAATGCTGAAGTTCCTACTGTTCCTGTATCCGCTACTCTGGCTGTTGTTTAAAACCGTATGCCTCAGGGTTATCCATGGGGAATGCCAAAGAATTTTGCACCTGAAGGTTTCAATATTGGCTCTCAAGATGCTCCAGTGGTTCAAAATGTTGTTACTCCTGCACCTCCTGTGGTGCATACTATTCATGCTGCACCTCCTTCGGTGAATTTGGTTCCGTTTGTTAATGAAGATATGTGTCATCCTTTCTCTCCGCCGAGTGAAGACTTGGGTCTTTATGACAGAATGGATGATTTCCAAGAGTAGTTTGATAGAATGCAAAGAGAGATGAAGGCTTTTAGAGGAAAAGAGCTATTTGGGAAGAATGTGAATAAGCTGTGTTTGGTCCCGAATGTTAAAGTGCCTGCTAAGTTCAAGGTCCCTGAGTTTGAGAAGTACAAGGGCAACACTTGCCCTCGTGCTCATTTGGTGATGTACGTAAGAAGAATGTCTACCCACACCGATGATCAGCGTCTTCTGATTCACTTTTTCCAGGATAGTCTGACCGGCGCAGTGTTGAAATGATACATGAGTTTAGACAGCGCCAACATCCATACTTTTAATGATTTGGGAGAAGCATTTATTAAACAATACAAGTACAATATGGACATGGCGCCTGACCGTGACCAGCTTAGGGCCATGGTTTAGAAAGACAGAAAATTGTTCAAAGAGTATGCACAGAGATGGCGCGAAGTGGCTGCACAAGTGATTCCTCCCATGGAGGAGAAAGAAATGACTAAGATTTTTCTGAAGACGCTAGGCACTTTCTACTACGAAAGAATGGTAGAAAGTGCCCCAAGTGATTTTACAGAGATGGTAGGAATGGGTGTCCGCCTAGAAGAGGCAGTAAGAGAAGGTCGTTTGACAAAGGGTGAAGGATCCGGAGGGGTGAAAAAGCCAGCTTATGGGTTTACAAAGAAGAAAGATGGGGATACAAATGTTGTTATGCAAGAGAGAAGGGTAAACGCTCCTAGAAAGAATTATCAGCGTCATCAGCAAGTCGCCTCAGTTACTCCTGTTATGAATGCCGCTCCGACTACCATTGCTTATCAGAAGGCACCTCAACAAGGAAATAAAGGGAAATGTCATCAGAGGAAAATGAGCTTTGATCCAATCCCAATGACATACACAAAGTTTTATCCTTATTTGTTGAAGAAGAATCTGGTTCAAACTCGAGCTCGACCAGTTGTTCCTGAAAAACTGCCAAGAGGATATAAGGCTAACGCTTCCTGTGCCTTTCATCAGGATGCTCCTGGGCACAATTTAGAAGATTGCTTTTCTTTGAAGGTCGAAGTTCAGAGGTTGGTCCTAAGCGGTATCTTGTCGTTTAAGGACATTGGCCCTAATGTTCGAAACAATTCGTTAGCAGGGCATGAATGAATCTCTGTCGTTGATAGTTCCAAAGCTTGGGAAATGTTACCTTCAGCGCAAGTCTAGATAAGAGAGTCATCTTAGTTTATTAGCATTTTTACTGCTTTCTCATTTGTAATTTTTCTTGTTTATCATTGCACTATTTGCATGTAAGAACTTGTTTGCATTTGAATGTTTAATCTTAATACATTGAGTATGTTTATCTTGAAGAAATTAATTCGTTTCACTCGTATTTGTTTTCAATTTTAATTTTATTTATGATACCAACTTGTTACCCATTCTCTTGCCTAGGCAGAGATTGGGAGGAGGAGGATGATATTAAAACACAAATTTTCTGGTTGTATGATTTTGGATAAAACCATGTTGACGATGTACAGGCATTTGTTCAAATCCTCAAACACCGGAGATATAAGGGAGTGAAACCTTTGTTAACCCCTTTGAGCCTTCAAGTAGGAGTTTCTTTTTCTATTCAGAAAAAACCCTCATTTGTTTTAACCCGGGGCAGGGTAGTGTTCAGTTAATCTGGTTGAGTATTCAGATCTCATCAAGAGTGCGCATCTAAGGATACAACAATGGTTATCCCTCGAAAGGTTGAGGAAAGTCAAAACCACAATGGTTAATATTCACTTATCAGGAGGGTGTGTCAATTGACGATATCTTAATGGCTACCTCTCGCACACAAGGAGATCAGCAGATGATGATACAACAATGGTTATCTTTCATCTACCCGGAAATAGGGCAGTCACAATTCTTCCCACAAGTCACAAATGACTCGAAGTCACGCGACATGTTCAAAAGAAAAAAGATGACATGAATAAAAAAAAATTATGATGAAAAAGAAAGAGACAAAAAGCCCCTCTAAGTCGGAACTTGAAAAAAAATAAGTCGCTTAGGCAAAAGTCAGGGCATCCCGCTGCACTTCAGATTCAAAGTCAAAAGGAATTTGTCCAGAAGGCAAGGAAGAAATGGAAAGCCTAAAATGCGATAAAGGATTACAATGTGAAATCCTCAGTAAAGAATAGAGTCGTGTGATAAGAAACCCAAAAGAAGCAGGAATGAGTGACTTGCATGTTCAAAGAAAACCTTGTTTGATTCCTCAACCATCTTGAAATTTCTTTTGAGAGAGGAATGTTTGTGTCAAGTTAACTGAACTTAGGACTGAAGAACATCATGAAGGGGGTGGGCACCAAATATATTTGAGCCTTAAATCTTTTTTTCTAAAACTGTGAACCTGGCCACGTTACAACCCTCAAAAGTTCTAATTGAAACATGGTTTATTTCGAAAGCATACTCCAATGAGATAGTGTTTCCTGACTCCCATTAATTTTTCTAAATTATTGTGATCGGTATCATATTTATTTTGTTATCTTTCATACAAAAAAATCCATGTCGCATCCTGGCTAGTGATTCGTTCACAAGGTTTTACGACATCTTTTCAAATAAAATCTTCAAGACCTACATAATTGTTGCATTAGAATTTTCATTCTTAGAATAAACATTTTCTGCTTGTAAAACAACTGCTTGATATCATGAAAGTTTACATTTGAGTATCAGCAAAAGGCATGTTGCCGAGAAGAGTTGTGGAGAAAAAAGGATGCAACATTCAGCCAAACTAGGGTAGTTACGTAAAGATTCGACAAATCTCTAGAAGCCATTTGATCAGAAAGTTTATCTTAAAAGCATGAAGCCAAAGGCAAGTTACGAAAGTTACCTTGATCAACACGGTAAGCTTGGGACACCAGATTGGTTTCCAAGGGCATATCCAGATTTCGTCAAGATAGCTACTATGTCTACCCCAAGTCCAGAATCTTCCTCAAGCAGGATTGTTTCTTGTGACCTGTTTTGTAGATGTGTGTTTGGATTCCTCCTACAATTGTTTATCAATTAAAGGGTTTCCTACAGGTTGTGTTATGGTGTTGGGTTTATAATCCCATTTTTCTAGTCTTGCTGCAGACTTCTCAAGCTGAGTGTGATTCTTTACCCAACCAGGTGGTGATCAAACGAAGATTAAAAAGAGCTATGAAGCCTTTTCTAATTTGATGGAGTTCTTTCTCCCTTTTTATTGATATGGAATATATTGTAGAGCAGTGCTTTCTCCTGTTACGGCATTATTGTTGTTATGTGCTCCCTAAGTGTAGCGATAAAAAATATAGCGGGGTAAATCGAAGATCGAACTATTAATTAATTCTCCTCTCAAAAGCAAGAGTCGCCACCGCGCTTTATTATTTCCAAGGGAAAAGGGAAAAGAGAGAAATAAAACCCTAAAATATGCAATGTAAAATAATACTTTAAAAGTAATGAAAATACAAGGCGTTTTTGAAAAGAGGTCTAGAGTTCGGGGGTTGGTTATACAATGGGAAGGTATTAGCACCCAATGTATCTATAGTATTCTATAGGAACCTTTTGAAATATCTGTTTATTAAAAAAGGTTTGTTTGATTAAAAGATAAATTGTTTGGCCAAAAATGGGTATGGACGAGTTTTCGAAAATACGACGACCTAACGTCGAAGTTTTGACTTAAAAAGTGTGAGTTTTGAAAAATCGAATATTTGGGAAAATTATCTTAAGTTTTTAACGAAATAATAAACGGAAGATGAATGAGGGTATTCGCGCTATGTATTTGATGACATGAAGTCGACAAAAATTTAAACGATTCCCTTGGATTGAAACGGACGAGAGATATGCGGATTAAGGATCGATTAATTAAAATTACAATTGAACAATTAACTAATGAAATTTAAATCATACTAGCATGCATTTTAATGATTAAATAAATAATCAAAAGTACATGAAGATTAAATTACGAAATCGTAGATTTTTAATAATTAAACACATAACAAAAATTAAATCATGAAACATGTATTTTGAATAATTAAATAAACAACAACACAAAAATAAAAATAAGAATTAAATAGTATGTTGACAAAATTAAATAAAGATGAATTTTAATTAAATGTTTTTTATGTTTTTTATAATAATTAATAATTATACAGCAAAGTAAATTAATATATAATTAAATATGTTAAATGAAAGGGAAATATGGCCAAAAGAATAAAAGACATGGCCAAAAGAAATAAAGACAGAAAAGTGACCCAACAAGGACTTGAACTCAGGTCTTTTAGATTACTGGTAATATGCTTAGCCAACTGAACCATGTTGTCATTCATTAACTAACATGATTCAAATAAAACATAAATGAAAGAATTAAAAATTGCCATTGGATCAAAAAAAGGTCCAATGGGCCACCGGGTCAAAGAGGGAAAAGGAAAAGAAAAAAAAAAGATGTAACCCTAGGAGGCAAAGGGGGCGCCGCTCATGCTGTAACATAAGGAAGGGGAAAAACAAAATATTATTAAAATGTTTGTTTTGGGAAGAGAAAAGAATAAGATATAATATATGTTTTCTAAAAAATAAAAAAATAGTAAAGGCAATCTTTGTAAAACAAAAACAACATTATCTCTCTCACAGAATCACTTCCCTTCTTCCCCTCTCTTTGACGCAACAACTCTCCTTCTTCTCTCTCTAACGCATACTCACCTTCTTCTCTCTTTGCCACAGATCCGAATCTTCTCTCTTTGCCACAGATTCGAATCTTATCTCTTAACATGTCAACAAAGGTTCTCATAGCATCATAAACAAACCCATTTTGAGAATAACCACAAATCAACATGTTCCATGAAACAACATCTTTAAAAGACATATCATCAAACAAGTGGCGTGCATGAGAAGCAAAACCGAGTTTCATGTACAAATCAATAAGAGAGGTATTTACATGAATGAATTGATTAATGCCACGCTTGAACGATTGGGTCTGAATCTGGCGTGCTTGTAACGTTGCGGTTGATGAAGCATGAACGAAAGCTTTAATGAGTAATGAAAATGTAAAAGCATTGGGGTTTTGTAGCAGCAAAAGAAGTTTTTTTGGTTTTGCTAACAACAAAAATATTTTTTTGGATATTGTAACAACAAAATATTTTTTGGATATTGTAACAACAAATGGTTTTTGTGGATTTTTGCAACAGCATAATATTTTTTGGATATTCGAATGCCGTTTTGGGTTTTGGTACAACAAGGGTGTTTTTGGACAGCATAAGTGTTTTGGATATTTGCAACAACAAAATGGTGTTTTTTGATTTTGGGACAACAAACTCTAAACAAGTTGGGACAGCAAGTTCTAAACAAGTTGGGACAGCAAGTTCTAAACAAGTTGGGACAGCAAGTTCTAAACAAGTTGGGACAACAAGTTATAAATAAGTTGGGACAGCAAGCGATAAATTGGTATTACGCGACGGAAGAAGTAAGCTTTTTATTACACTTGTTATTATTATCGATATTATGAATATTAACATGTTTAAATACTAACAATCATGCAGCAGCTCAACTTAAATACAGTACAATAATGAAAAGAATGATAAGGCAAATATTACATGGCAAAGAAAAAATGGTACAACAAGTGATTCAAGCATGAACATATGCAACAGTAGATAGAGAGGAGAAAAAGAATATACCTATCGGAGCCTCTCCGATGGGGCTTCTAACAAAATGGTAAGCTTCCTTGAATTCACTATCTTTTCTCCTTGCTGGATTTTTTTTAGAACAATCCTCTATTTTTCTGGTTTTTTCTTACTTGCTGAATTTTTCTAGAACAACACCAATTTTCTGTTTTCTTTAACTGCTGAATTTTTTCCTCTCCTCCTTTTGTGTTGACAAAAGCTCTTATTTATAGTGGAGTATGTGGGATTTGAGGGGGGAAAAACAGTAGAAATTTGAACTGTTTTGGCAAGTTGTTTCTATCTTTGTTCCTACCATTCATTTTAGCCATTTTGATACAAATTGCTGCCACTTTGATGCAAGTTGGAGCAAGTTTTTGGTAGCACTTGGAGCTGCTGTATGTTGCTGTTTTTTTTAAACTATTTTGTAGCATTTTACAACATCTCTATTTGCTGTTTTTTTTAGGTTGTTTGGAGCATTATTTGACCAACAAAAATACAACAAAATGTGCTTGAAGAAAGGTTGCAAAGTGGACTGCACTAGCACTTTGCTGAATTTTTTTTATGTTGAAAATAAATCTTGTATAAACTTGTAGCTTCTTGCAACCTTGTAATAAACTCCAATAAATTGTAACATTGAATAAATATGCATTCTTCAATATATTTCTCATTCTTTGGGTAGTTATGAATGATCTTGAATCTTCACATAAACATAAATCTTGATATATCTTGATAAAAATTCAAGATCTTCCATTTAAATTTGGGAAATAATTGAATAATACTTGGATGAATTGTTGAGTGAAGAATAAATAATAATGCAAGTCTTGGACTTTAATCTTGCATTCTTGTAATAGAAATCCAAATAAATCACATGGATTAATTTGTAATCAAATAAAATTCCTCATGTAATTAAATAGAATTCCTCACTAACTTCTTGAAATAATGCTTCATGTATTTAAATAACCATGATGTAGATCCACCAAAATAATCACAAGAATAATCTTGAATAAATATTCCATGTGATAAATGAATATTCTTGAATGAAATCTCTTGAATAAATCCTCTTTAATTATCACTTGGATTCAAATAAAGAAAATTCCAAATATTCCGAATATTCCGAATAAATTCTTCTAGAACGGTTTTGAATTTAATTATCCAATTTCAGCGAAATTCAACCCGCGTCATGAGAAAATTAGCAGATGACTTTTGGTTCAAGAAATCGAAAATGACAGTATAACTTGGTTTTTCTTGTATTTTAGAACAATGTGAAACACACATGAACCAAAGTCGGTAGAATTTTGACTGTTTTCCTGAAAAATATTCGGAGAAAAATGAAGACCATTTGCTGGACAGAGTGTGGAAATAAACTCACAATTCTTTGAAATTCTTTGATGAACCAGTCTTTTGGAAATTAACGAACGACAACATTTCTGTTATGAGACTCGAAATCCTGATCGACGTACAATGTCTAATGCTCTTCTTTCAGACCTATTTTCTGCACATGAAAACAAAACAGCAAAACATGCACTTCGTGCTTGATTAGTGGTTAGTCATTTATAAAATGCTCGCAACACTCGATAATTTCTACACAGTCAAAGCTCGAAAGCGAAATGTTCGAAACCTACCATATTCTGTGACCTTGATGTGTATATAAAAAATAAAAAAAAATAATGCAGATGAAGCAGGGATCTTAGGTCAAAAATTGGGGTATGACACTAAGTAGCTAAACAAGGGCAGTATATTTTCTAAGTGTTGAGACAATTGTCAATTTTTTGGGTTTTCTCTCACCAAGTGTTGTGTTTGATTTAAAATCCCCATAATTTTGACTTCTTGCTATGATGTTAACTTCTTAATACCCTATGAAGGTTCTCTCAGGTAATTTTGCTAGTATGCACAAGATCTTTGTGTGTTTCTCAGATAGTTAAAGACGATACCAGTGGGCGCAAGGTACAGTATTAGGTTTGTAATCCCATTATCTCCAATCAAGTCTTGGTTCTCTTTTGATTTTGGGTTTGCATGGTCAGAAGCCTACGTCCCAGATTCCCCAACGAAGTTTTCCCTCATATGATGAAAGGTTTTATTCCCTTGGTGTGCTAAGATATCACTCTTTTTGCAGTATTGGCATTAATGTTGACTTCTTGATTTCCCGGGAAGGTTATCCCAAGGCATCTTTTGTCGAAATAGGTTTTCGTGATGTAAGGTTTCAATCTGCATCTTTCCCCAGGGGGGTAGGCTTGAATTCCCCAGTGATGTTTGATTGTCTCGGTGTCAGTCTGCTTTATTTGAGGCTGGTCTTGCAATCTCCAATAGGTATGTTGCTTTTGAAAAACTGGTTTCTCTGATGAAACAGGAAGAAAGATGTTCTATCCCGATATCTGTCTGATTTAGCTACATCCGGATTATTTTTCTCCTCAATGAAGTTAGGACAGGCAATAGGTTTGGTTTCCACAGTTGCTTTTACCTTTCTTGGATTGATCTTTCTGGTTGAAGTTTAGCCCAATGTTGTTGGTACCTGAGGCGATTTTATTTGTTTGTACTGATTATGTATCCTTTTACCAGCATATGCACGATATCACTCATACATTCATACATGCATCATGCATTGCTACAAATCATTTTTTATTGACATTGTGTTCTAACCTTCCTGCAGCGCTCCTTGATTAGATGGATTTGGTTTTCCCTCTTGAGTTTATTTCTCAAAGGATGTATCTTTGTTGGACGTCTTGCTCCAGTTTGTTTCTAATTGGAATCGTGGTTGCATGACGATATTATTTACTTTGGATTTCCGAGAAATTTGAGTTTTGGTTTGTGCATTTATTTTGCACGAGAATACTTTATCTCCTCAGCAGGAATAACGTGGCATTTCCCCAGGAAGTCATATCTATTTCCCCAGGAAGTCATATCTCTTTCCCTAGGAAATCATATCTCTTTCCCCAGGAAGCCATATTTCTATCCCCAGAAAGTCATTTCTCTTTACAAATCCCTTTAACAATGAGTGGAAGTCTCTTTATTTGAGATAAGCTTGCATATTACCCTTTCCAGGCAGAGTGCCTTTGTTAAAGAAGAAGTGGAGACCAGTTCTAGGTGAAACACCAGAATTTTGGGGAAAACATGATATTTTCTCTTTCTACCTTCAGTGAACGTTGGTAGTACATCGGCAGTGAACGTTGGTGTTTGTTATCTTTTTGCTATCTTCAGTGAACATTGATAGTTCATCGTCAGCGAACGGCGGTGATATGATATTTCCTTTCTACCTTCAGTGAACGTTGGTAGTACATCGGCAGTGAACGTTGGTGTTTGTTATCTTTTTGCTATCTTAAGTGAACGTTGATAGTTCATCATCAGTGAACGACGGTGGTATGATATTTTATTTCTACCTTCAGTGAACGTTGGTAGTACATCGGCAGTGAACGTCAGTGTTTCTTATCTTTTTGCTATCATCAGTGAACATTAATAGTTCATCGTCAGTGAACGACGATGATATGATATTTTCTTTCTACCTTCAGTGAATGTTGGTAGTACATCGGCAGTGAACGTTGGTGTTTCTTATCTTTTTGCTATCTTCAGTGAACGTTGATAGTTCATCGTCAGTGAACGGAGGTGGTATGATATTTCCTTTCTACCTTCAGTGAACGTTGGTAGTACATCGGTAGTGAACGTCGGTGTTTCTTATCTTTTTGCTATCATCAGTGAACGTTGATAGTTCATTGTCAGTGAATGGCGGTGATATGATATTTTATCTCTACCTTCAGTGAACGTTGGTAGTACATCGGCAGTGAACGCCGGTGTTTGTTATCTTTTTGCTATCATCAGTGAACGTTGATAGTTCATCATCAGTGAACAGCGATGACATGATATATTTTCTCTCTACCTTCAACTATTGAGTTGGTAGTTTACCGTCATCTGTGAGTCGGTATACCTTTTTCTTCTACTTTCAACTATTGAGTTGGTAGTTTACCGTCATCTGTGAGTTGGTATATCTTTATCTTCTACCTTCAACTATTGATTTGGTATTTCACCGTCATTTGTGAGTCGGTATATCTTTTTCTTCTACCTTTAACTATTGAGTTAGTAGTTCACAGTTATCTGTCGATCGTTATCATTCTTTACTTTTCCCTCAATATTTGAGTTGATGCTACCTTATCTATTCTTTGGGTTTTACACCAATAGAATCATGTTTTTTGTTCACCAGTGATTTATTTTCCTGGTGAGGTTGCTCCTTTATTTCTTCATTTTTGTGGCATCCCCAATGATACTTTGTGTCTCTTTTATTTTGTTCATATGCATTCATAATCATAAGCATTGCATGGCATCTTAGAGACAAAAATAGGGCTTGTTTTATATTTAAGTATCTTCAATCGCGTCGACACGAAGATTTTTAACCTTCGTATCTCCGGATAGAAGACACTTAAATAAGGGCAGCTGTTGTACCCCAATTTTTGCCCCTAAGATTACTCTATCATATCATGTCAACTTGATCATAACAAAATCACATTAGGGTTAGTTCTTCCTCTTTTTTCTATCTCCTATCTTTAAGTTTGCTATTGAGGAATCTCCAAGCATCTTAGTTGTGTATTTTGTATATATGTTGATAATTAACCTCTAACCAAAATACAAAAAATATTTGTCTTTGTCTTTGCAAAATTGTGTTTTGTAGGTACCAAGTCGAAGCATCCGACAAATAAGGTTTTCCGGTATTATTTCCCTAAAATCTCTATTTGCAAAAAAAAAATAATTAAAATTTTTCATTTTTGTTTTCCTGTATTACACAGTGTATTGTGCACAATCTTTGAGAAAAGTGTATTTTTAGCCTTCAAAAATAATTTTTTTTAGTATGTATCGACACATACATGGTATGTGTCGAACTCATGCAAAGTGATTGATTATGTATTGTGTCGAAAAGGCAGCTTGTATTGATCCATAGAGGCTTGTTCGACTCATCTTGTTTTTGTATAACTAGCATATGTCGACACATACATGTTATGTGTCGAACTCATGCAAAGTGATTAATTTTGTAATGTGTCGAAAAGGAAGCTTGTATTGATCCATAGAGGCTTGTTCGACTCATCCTGTTTTGTATAACTGGCATGTGTCGACACATACATGTTATGTGCCAACTCATGCAAATTGATTGATTCAGTTTTGTGTTGAGATAAGCAGCTTGTATCGACCCATAGAAGCTTGCGTTGACTCATGCTGTGTTATACAACCAGAATGTGTCGATGCATACGAATCTTGTGTCGACTCATAGCAGCAAAACACACGTGATTTTCGAAAAAGCCAGCAATTTCAAAACTGTCATCTTTTTGGCTACAATTTTTCTGCACAATTTGAAAATTATATCATTAATTTAATTTTTGGCTCCAAGAATCAATTACCAAATTACCACTAATCCCAATCCTAAACTTTATAAATAGAGCCCTCATCTCATTCAAATGAAAAGCTTTTGATAGCCAAACTCATCTTGCTAAAAAATCTCTCAATTCTCTCCATCTGCCAAATTCACTCAAAGCTCCATTTTCAAAAAGTTAGTAAGCTTTGCATTGAAGCTTACTAATCTTTTAGCTAAACCTTCATCCAAACACTTTTTCT
This sequence comes from Vicia faba, assembly GCA_948472305.1. Classification (NCBI taxonomy): domain Eukaryota; kingdom Viridiplantae; phylum Streptophyta; class Magnoliopsida; order Fabales; family Fabaceae; genus Vicia; species Vicia faba. The sequence continues at coordinate 1,002,177,889 of OX451736.1, read as the reverse complement.
TCATCAATTCTCTACATCTAAGCTTTGGTAGTTGATTCTTGTGGTTGAATTGAGGCAAATTCTGGAAGTTGTTTGGTAATTCTCTAATCCTACCTTTGGTAAGTTGGATCATTATCTTTCACAATGTGATCTCTTGTGGATTTCTGGTTTTGATTCATTGGGCACTGTTTTATGATTCCATTAGTGCTATTTTCTCATAATTTGATGGAATTTTCATGCTCAATTGAATCCATGATCATAAGGTATTTGATGAAAAGTTGGAACAAGAATTTGATCCTTGAGATGTTGTTTTCGACTGATTTTAACAAGTTGCAATCAATTGTTGTAACATTGCAATTGTTTGTCACAGAAAGTTGATTTGAAAAAAACTGCACTGATGCAATTGGTAGCTGTCGAAGCACAATTGATTGCAACAGTGTCGAAAATACTTTTTCTGCCTTATTTTGGGGCTGTTTTGACAAAAATACTTTTTGTCTTATTTTGGGGCTGTTTTGACTAAAATATTTTTTTGCTCAATCTCTTTGACGGATAATTTAGATTGCAATTTTAAATGTCCAATTTGTCTTTAAACTCAATGAACTTTGTGATGTAGATGAAGTTGGATAAATTTTCATTAATTCAAATCTATCAAAGAGTGAATTATTTAATTCATTTTTGGTGCTTTGGATTAATGATATATTTAGTGCTTTAATCCATCTAGAGGAGTGGTTGAATTTAAAGATGAAAGAATTTTGAGATGGTGATCCAAATTAGCTTATCATTCCCCTCCCTCTTCATCTTATCTCTTTCTTTTTTTAATTGTGCTACATGTTAAGGGATGGTGATCTCTATATCATTTATCCAAACATGAAGTACATAGATTTCTATTAACCGGCCTTAAAATAGGTGCGACTTCTACATAAGTCCACTTACAATTGCTTAACATAGCGCTAAATTTTGTCCCGATTCGAGTAAATGACCATTCGTGGCCCAAGTATGTTAATTTGATCTCTTTGATCCAATAACTTTGAGATTCATTGTGTGGAGGCTTTGGTTCTACCAATCCTCTAATGGATCTACAACACCTTTGGTCAACGCGTATCACTTAAACATCGTTGATCATTAAATGTTACTTTTGAAGATTCCAAAATGGATGATATACTTGACAAAAAGAAAATGCAACTTTTTGTGTGGAGGCTTTGGTTCTACCAATCCTCTAATGAGTTCCAAATGCAAGCTTCAAGATGGTCATCCAACTAACCACTAATTTCTAACAATTGACTTTACTTTATGCTTTTATTTTTTATGCTTTATGTACCATTTAATTTAAGCATTTATATTTCATGCCATTTTTTATTTTGCTCACTTGAGCATTTACTTTTATGTCATTTTTATTTTTCTCACTTGAGCTTTTCTTTTCCTTTTAAAGACACCTAATAATCAACATGAACCATAAAAATATTTAATGATACTTGGACTATTTGGTTACTATCCTTGGCATTATGGAATATTGAACTTCTTGGACTTAGGATTAGAGACCTTGGCCTATCTTGGAGACTTTGTGACTTTATTTGATATTTTGTCTGGAGTTCTTGAGGTTTACCTGAAGACATTGGGTTATTTGTTTGTTTTGTGTGCAGGTTATTATGATTACATACTTTGTTTGTAATCTGGAATTCACCCGTATACAACCGTTACTCTGCCCAATTTTTGCAAAGACTTAATACACTTGAAGTTTAGTTCTCTCAAGAGGTCTAGTATCTTTACTTGCTTGGTTTCAATCCGAAGAATGGGAGTTATATATTGACTCATAATGTCAAGTATTGGCTTCTTGTTGGTTAGATGGTTCTTATCCCTAGCTTTCACCTTATTCTTTAGGATAGTCTCTTCATCTCCTCCCATCTTCTTTAATTTCAAAAATCTTCTCCCTCCTTTTAAAAACTCTTCTTATTTCTAAACTTGAAACACTTTCATAATAAACTTGGACTTAGGTCCATGCATTTTCAAAACATTTTCATAAATAAATTTCAATCAATTTAATAATACCTTGACATTTTTGTGAAAAGACTAAAAGTCAATCAATCTCATTTCAAACCATTTTTGCCACTTAGGCTTTTTATTTTAAAACTTTTCTTAAAAGATTAGACTCTTGTCAATCCTTGTAGTGATGCAAACAACTATACTTCTACAATATGTAGTGAAGTGAGATATTTTCCACTTGAGTGTTGAGTGAGGTATTGTTTATTTTAGGATCCAAGCCATATCCTCCACTTTGAGATGATGCAAATTCTCCTTTCTCATGATTGTGGGTAGTAAGTATATTTCCCATACGGACAATGACAATGATGTCTTATCTCATAAAATTAACCAACACACTTGTGTTTCAAATTTTTAAAAGAGGAACTACGTGTACCCTGATCTTCTATTGCACGAAAGGTGGTACGTAGGCACTAAAGGTTCACAACCGCGGCGGGTGCAAAAATCATAAAAATATTTATTTTCTTACCTCCACCATCCATTTTATATATAACACATTTTTATAGCCAAAATATACAGATTTTCAAAGAGGTTCTTGTGGAGTACCATAGATGTTTAGGGTGCTAATACCTTCCCTTTGCATAACCAACCCCCTTACCTTGAATCTTTCCCCCTTTTTTTGGGTTATTCTCTCTTTTCCCATTCCTTTGGAAATAATAAAGCGCGGTGGCGATTTTGATTTTGATTTGTATAAAGTCTACTCAATCCAATGGCTTAGTCTTGAACATTTCTACTGCTACACATCCTGACCAAAGCAAGCTGCAGCTCTTCTAGATCATTGAACAAAGGAGGAGTGGTCTTTACAAATAGGTCAGGCATGGGTGTCTCCCGAGTATACGACATCTTTAACTGAATGGCTCTCGATCGGACCCACTAAAGATATGGCTCCAAAGAAACAACACCCCTAGGTCCCAAATCTTTCCTACACTTCTTATGAATGTGACGCCAGGCCTTCACAATCTGCTCCCTAACTTCCCTGTGGTCTTCTCATTCCTTCAGAAAGAAACTACTCAAATGAATATTGTTCGGTTTATCCCTCATCGGATAACTAAGCTGTCGCCGTGCAAGAACAGGGTTATAGTTAATTCCTCCCTTTGTACTAAGAAGAGGTACATTGGGGAAACTACCACAACTGTCAATAATCTCCACATCTTGATAAGCTCGATGATACCAATCAATATCCGAATGAGTAAGTGCCATGATCTTAGGATCCCAACGGGGTTCCTTCTTGACATCTCAAAAAGCATCAGACTGAGGCATGTGAGAGATGAACCATCGGTACAACAAAGGCGTGCAACAGATAATCATTCCCCCATGATAAGAACTCTGAAGATGAACAGAGTAGTAAGCCTTGCCCAACAGTGTAGGAACCGGGTTTCCAATCATGAAGATCCTGATAGCGTTAATGTCGACAAACTTGTCCACATTAGGGAATAAGAACAATCCATAAGCAAGCAGAGCAAAGATGGCCTCAAAAGCAACCGTACTCTTCATTCTGGCAAAGTAGCAAGCTTTTTCCAATAAGAACTGGGCTGGTAATCCTCTAATCCCTCCTTTAGTAGTCATATGGGCTTCCACCTCAGACTTCCCCAGATGAATCAAAGCAGCAATCTCATATGGTTTTGGCTCACCCTCCAAACCAGTAAAAGGAACACGATCGATAACAGGTAAATCCAATAGATGAGAATACTCTTCTAGTGTAGGCATCAACTGATAATTGGGAAAAGTAAAATAGTGATACACCAGATCATATAACTGGACCAAGGTCGAGAGAATACCCTCCTTCATCTTCAGCTTCATGAGAGGAATAATGGACGCATACTTCTTCTGAAAGTCTGCAGGACATTTGATCTCTGGAATCAGACTGATCAGCTCATCTATCTTGGGATCCTTGAAACTGTATTTCCCGGTCTTTCTCTTTCCAGAATCCATGGTTAGAAGTACCTGAGATATTCACAAATAGTCAACCTTTAAGTCCCTTGAAATATTGTTTTCTTCAGAAGATGCTTATGAGTGCATAGATGCATGATGTAACAATCACACACAAGATCACACATATAGGGTTCATAGGTTCAACGTCACGAGCATGAGGTCGAAGGTACTACCCATAAGGTGTTTGGTCTAAGAGTTACCACCTGCCGAACAAGGTTCTAGAGGTTCCCAGAGTCTACATCCTTCCTTCGGATATGACCAACTTCCCGATTAACTCGGTAATTAGTAATATTCTCAAGAAAGACTCGTCCGAGCGTAGTATCGCGTGACAACTATTTTCGGATTACTCTTTCATAGCTTCCGCACTACACCTAAAAGGCCAAGATGGGTTTGGTATTCTACGGTCCACAGTTTCAGTAGGCTTCCAGGTCGAAAGCAGTACGTCTTCCCGATTACTCGGTAAACGACACTACAGTCAAAGGGGCCTCCACTGAGTGGGGGATCTCATGCCTCCTTTTTTGGGATTACTCCCTGTGATACGGTGGGAGAACTGACTTGGGATTTTGCGTTTGTGTTCGCAAATGTTTCGGTTTAGCAAGAGTCGCCACTGACTTTTTATTTTATCCTAAGGACAGGTCAAAAAGCACAGGAAAGACCTTTGAGATGTTTTCTTGGGTTCGGGGAGTAGATTATAGAAAGGGAAGGTATTAGCACCATTTTTATCCATGGTTATCCATGGGCTCTTAGTTACTTGCTTAGATCACTTGCTTTGCTTTTCAATTATTTGAAATAGTGCTCTTTAATTGTTTGAAATGGTGCTTTGTGTGTGATTTTGAAAGATGTTTTGAAAAGAGGCCATCGTTGTGGCAACCTTTGTAATGATTCTTGTTTGAATGTATACAAAGGTGTTTTTGTCTTTTGAAAAGTTTTCAATGTTTGAAAGTAGGGTTTTGAAATTGTGTGGTGAAGTGTATTTTTGAATATAGCAAGGATGTTTTTTTTTGCAAGTTTTGATCAAGTAACTAAGAGTTGTCTATCCTATTTTACTCAAAGATCTTTCTTATATTTTTAACCCTTTTAACAGTGTTGTTTCACCATTGTATTTGGTGAACAACCTTGTGTTAGGATGTTAACGGGACAGGCGCGGGTCATCGTATAGACCATGATAGCAATTGTGTCAAGTATTTTTGGCAATTTTATTGAGGGACTTGATCATTTTGTTTAGGCAATTCAGATAGCGTCATCGAGGGACTATGATCTTTTGTTTGTTTTTGTTTTGCCAAAGTACTTGACATGCATACCATGGCCCATTTTTGAAGGCAACAAGTGGATTGAAACCCTAGGGGTGCAAGTGTGCATTGTGTTTGTTTTTCATGCATTGTTATCTTGGATTAGGTCAAGCTATTTGTTGATTTTATTTTGTATACAAACCCTAGGTCTAATCATGGCATAATTGAAAGCATTTAAAGGTGCGAGAATTTAAATTCTACACTATTACAACATGATATAGGGTGGGGGTACAAATTTGAATTGGGGATTATTTTGAAAGAAATTAAATCCTAAATTATTACAACCAAATTGAATGTGTAAGACATAATATTTAAATGTACAATATTTAAATAAATACAATAAATAAATATTAAATAAAATGTATTATGCAAAAAAAGTTTTTATGTATGTATAAAATATTTTTAATATGAAATGTAAATAACTAAAAAGTCAATTTCAATTATTTTGTTTTTTAGGGCAAAAACCCTAATTTCTTAAATAAATAGTATTATTTATTATTTATATACAATAATGTATTAATTTGTACAAAAAATAAAAGTATATTTAAAAAAAGGTATTTTTAGTATAAAATATTAATGAAAATAAAAATGTATTATTTTTGTGTTTTTTGTTCTTATTATTTAATAAAATATATCATATATGTATATATATATATGTATTAAATATATTAAGTGTGTCTAAAAATAAAATAAATTATTTACAAAATGTATATATTTCAAGAAAATATTTTCAAATATGTATAAAAATAATAAATAAAAATAAAAGTATTTTTTACATTATTTTTACATTTAAACAAAAGTAAATATAAAGTATTTAATGTATTAATAATAGAGTTAATTAAAATAAATATCAAATAAATATAAAAATTTATGAAAATATTTTTTAAGTATTTTTTTATATTTGAAAATAAAATATCAAGGTCAGAGAAAAAATAAAAATGCAAAAATAATGAAAATACAAAGCAATGGGCCAGGGGGTGTGAACTGAAAATGCATGTGTGAGAAGCAAAAACAACCAGGCCCAGCCCAAGCAACTTCGTCTTCTTCCTCAGTTCAAACAAAAACGCGTGTTTTCCATACAACCTGTTATCTCCTGATTCTGTGTTTTTTTGATAAAACTCATAACATGAAACTTGTAGAGCATCAAACAACGAATCTAACCATATAAAAAACTTAAGCTAACTCTCAAAGACCAGAGAGAATTTCTCTGGCCCTAATTCTTAACCTAGTTTTTTCAGAAAGTTCATGAACGAAATTCTCCTAGCATGATTAATGTAAATGAAAACTAAGAACATGTATGGTTTCAGGGCTATGAATACAACATCTTTCATTCACAAACCTAAGTCTAACTATTCCTAAATAGAGAGATAGAAGTTCATGAAATACTTGTTTCAGTTGACTTCGAGCTGGACAATGCAGCAACTTCTAAGAGTGCTTGAGGTTATTTTGAGCTTGCCTGAGGTCCACTGAAGCTTTCCCAATGCTTGGTTTGTTTTGAAGTAGCCTGAATCGTGCTACAGAACTCAACCTGCAAAGCTTCCAAACAAAAATTGCAATATGTGTTAATGGAGTTACAGCAACTGGTGGATGGTCTGGATAGCTCAGGTATGTTGGTTGGAAGGTGTTTGAAGTAGCTTTGGACAAAACGCACGATGGAATTTGATAGTGGCTTGCAAAATGCAGAACTGGCCCTATTTTGCAAGAAAATGGGGATTTTGTGCACAAGGAGTTTTGAGAGGTCAAGGGCTCGTGCTTCTGGCTTGCTAGGGTGTATGAAACTTGTTTTACAACTTTTTTGTAGTTCGTTTTATCAGGTGTGTGAGATGCCTTGTATTTTGCAAGTTTTCTTCTTCTTGAAGCAAAAGAGTGGAAGTGAGGTTATAGGCTTGTACATGCCATCCTATCACCCTGCACACAACCCTCTTGGCCCCTCTAATTAGTGGATTTTGTTTGCAGCATAAGATCTGGTTCAATGCTCTAGGATGTTGTTTTGACATAAAGCAAAGTTCAAGCAAAAATGGCAATGTTACTTTTTCCATTTAAGGCTTAATCTAGTGTACAATACCCTAATGACCAAGACAATGCCTTGGCTCAATGGATTTGCATTAAATTATGGAGTACAAACTGGTTTAGAAGCCTGTAATTGTGTACAAAGCTATCTTGGTCAGATTTGCAACTTGGTATGAACATGTATTGGCCATGGATCAAAGTGAGTTTTTGCCAACTTCAAGCATTCGATTCTCCCTAACCAAAACGGTGTTTGAGGATTTCTTGGACAATTTGGAAAGCTTGCAACATGTAATATAATCCATCTTTGAAATGAAACTTGAAACTCCAAGTGGAACTATGTGAAAAATGGGCAAGAAGATGGGTCAAAATCCTGCCTAAACAAGGGCAAAATTTTTCTAAGTTAAAAGTTTTAGGTACCCTTGTTCCAAAAATCATAACTTGGGATACAAGCCTCTTTTGAGAAAACTTTGTGAATCAAAGTTGTAGACTTTGTGATGTACTACAACTTTCATGTTTCAAGTTCTGTTTGAATCCATTTGCATCTTGGTGAAAAAATGGGACAAAGTTAGGAAAAAATAAGAATTTTATAACTTAGAAAATTTCTAAGTTATGAAATTTTTCCATTTTAAACCCTAATTTGCATTTTTGGGTTTCTTAATGAACAAGTTTCATAATTTGACATGTCTTGATGAAAAATGACCCTTGGCACTTGATTTTGACCAAAAAGTCAAAGTTTGACTTTTCAGTATACAGTTAAATTTTGATCAGTTGACTGAAAAATTCATCTATCAATCTTATGCATTTGAGATCTTTTGAACTTGTTGAATGGATCAAGATAATGTCATTGAGTCCTTGAGTCCATGGTTGAGCTTGATTTGCCATTGGTTAGGTCAAACAGTCAAAAATTGTCTTTGTACAGTCAAAACCCTAAAAATGACCATTTTGCCCTTTTGGTGATCTGATCAAATTTATTGTGGAATTGTGATCCAAACTTGATCAAATGGTTCATATGAGTTCATAATGTTGATTTGGGTCAAATTTCATGAGGTTTGTCTGTCAATTGGCCACAGTTGACTTTTTCCCCAATACAGCTGATTTCTAGGACAACTGTCCAATTGATTGGGCAAAAATTTGAATCAAGGCTTGAAACTTGGTATGGACAAACTTGTGAGTCCAATATGAAGTATAAAAGTCATTTTGGGCATTGTAGGTCAAAACATCCCTGTGCAAGCTTAAACCCTAATTTGGGTCAACAGTGCAAGAAGGTGTCTTGAGCAGAGCAAACCCTAGCTTGATCTTGAGTTCCAAGAGTCTTGTGATGATAAATGTTGATGAAATGAGAGGGCAAATTTTCGGGTACAACAATTTCCCCTGTTCAATCTTCTTGAACCTGAAGAGTTAGATTGGCAAGTTTGCCTTTCGCGACTCGAAGGTAAAAGAGGATTGGACACTAGAGTGCCTGTAAATTTGCACTCGTCAAAATATAGCTGAGGAAATGGGCTTAAAGATGCCATTTGGAGATAGTAGAATCTTTCTGGAGATGGGCTTAAAGATGTCGTCCAAGACTTTTTGTTGAATTGCAATGTTGTAGGTCAGAAGAATGAGCATCAAAATGGTATCCGTGTTTGGAATGCATTTGAACTTTATCTTGGAGACTGGGTCTGTATGTGCAAAAGAATGGAGTCTGTGTCTGGAGAGTATCTGAGTTGTGACGGTATTTAAACTTTGAATGAATATCAGAATGACTGCCGTGTCTGGAGTGTATCTACATTGTATCTGAATTCTGAATGGGCGACAGAGAAACATCTGTGTATGGAGCATCTCTGGGTTGGGGATAAATTCCGAATGAGTGACAGAATGGAAACCGTGTATGGAGCGTATCTGGACTGTATCTGAAGTTGAGATATGTATGAGTAGCAGAATGACTTCTGTGTCTGGAGTATATCTGAGACTGTAACTGGGATCCGAATAAGTGACAGAATGAATTCTGTGGCGATTGCACTGGGGAGAATCAAACTGCTGGTGTAAGGGCCAGAATGGCATCCGTGTCTGGAGTGTATCTGAACTTGTGGTTGATAGTTGAATCTGAATGAGAGATAGAGTGGCTGCCGTGTCTGGAGCGTATCTAGTCTGTATCAGATTGCTGAAGTCTGAATGAGTAGTAGAATGATCGTCGTGTCTGGGGTGTATCTGTACTGTATTTTAACTTGAAATTGTGAATAAGTAATAGAATAACTGCCGTGTCTGGGGTGTATCCATACTGTATCTGAATAATTGTTAACAATAGCCTTTTAATCTTATCCTGAAAAGGGTAAAACGTTAGCTAAAACACAAAGTTATGTTGCATGATATGTATGATGCAATGAATTGTGTTTCATCAATGTTTATGATATATGAATGTAATGGTTGCGCATGTAAGCTGAGTAGCTGTCTTGTTGAGGAAAATAAATCCTTGATAACTGGAGTTAATGAAATCTTTGATTGCTGTCGGGGAAAGTAAATCCTTGACCGATGCTGGGGATTCCAAAAATCTTTGATTATCGAAGATGAGAAATCCTTGCTGACTGCTTGGGGATTAAAGATCTCTGTTTGTTGAGAAGGATAAATCCTGGGACCACTGCTGGAGATTGAAAATCCTCTGCGATTTGCGGGGATTAACAAGGTATTTGACAATTTCTGCGGGGAATGAGAATCCTTTATGACTTTCCTGGGAAATAAGGAAAACTCTAAAAATATCTATTGGGGAGTTAAAACCTAGAAGGCTTCTGCTTGGAGAAATGAGACCGAAAATCTTCGATCTTGCTGGGAGATAACTCTGGGGAAAATGTTCACTATTCTGGTTCTGCTGGGGATAGGATTTTCAGGGTTTTCGGGCTCCATTGGGAATCTTGAAGCTTAACTCTGATGGGAATTTTGAAACTTAACTCAGCTAGGGGAATCATGTTTTAGAATGCACTGGCTCCGCTGAGGATCTTGAAGCTTAACTCCGCTGGGGAGATATACTCCAAATTTTAGCTTTGTTGAGGATCTGGATGACGTATCGTAGGGGATTTCTTCTGAAATGGCACAAAGATATCTTCCTACACCTTCAACCTATCAGTAATTATCCTTTTTCAATTTCGTTTTATTTGTAAGCAGTGATTATATTCAAATGCATATGCCTATTTAACAAAAGATTGGATGTTTTCAAATAAAACATAAGTGTAAAAAGAAAAGAAAGGCAAGCAAATTTTTGCGCTTTGAAGTATCTTTGTATTTAATTTTCGTGAATATCTTTGTACAAAGGAGACAAACATCGTAGTAAGAGAATGTTGTCGTAAAAATTGAAAAAAGTTATACAAAAGAAAGATGGCTATGTGTAACAATTCCATGGGATTCCCATTCTGCTATAGCCTTCACAACTCTGAATATCTTGTCCATTCTCTGCTTCGGCCGCCGGTGATTGGATTGATCAGAAACTTGGAGCTTGTTGGTGAAGAGATTGTTCTTAAAGTGATCCAACGAGACATAGTCATACGCTTTAATTCCCTAACTTTTTCCTGGACCGCCCTTTCGGGTTTTCGATCCACCGGGAAACCCTTTTTGCCCAAGTCGCCCTTTCGGGTTTTCAACTTGTCGGGTGTACGATTTTTTTGTTTTATCCCTAATTTTTGCATCAACCGCCCTTTCGGGTTTTCGATTCACCTGGATTCCCATGTTTGCCCAAGTCGCCCTTTCGGGTTTTCAACTTGCCGGGTCGTTTTATGCGTAGTATCTTTTGACTATGTCTGCATTCGCAGGGTGCGGCAAGTCGTCGCCGTCCATGGTGATCAGAATCATTTTCCCACCAGAAAAGATGCTCTTAATCACAAATGGTCCTTCGTAAGTAGGAGTCCACTTGCCCCTAGGATCACTTTGCGGCAAGATGATCCACTTGATTACAAGATCTCCGACTTGATATACCTGACGCCTGACTTTCTTGTTAAAAGCCTTGATCATCCGTTTTTGATACGTTTGACCATGAAAAACAACAGTAAGTCACTTCTCGTCGATCAAGTTGAGTTGGTCAAGTCGGGTCTGAATCCAATCTTCTTCACTCAAACCAGCGTCCTTCATAATCCTTAAGGAAGGAATCTGAGCTTCCATGGGTAGAACAACTTTCATGCCATACACCAAAGAAAATGGGGTTGCCCCTGTTGAAGTACATGCCGTGGTACGATATCCATGCAGAGAAAACGGTAACATCTAATGCCAGTCCTTTTAGGTGACTGTCATTTTTTGAATGATCTTCTTAATATTTTTGTTCGCGGCTTCAACAACACCGTTCATCTTCGGCCGATAGGGAGATGAATTGTGATGATAAATCTTGAACTGTTCGCATAGAGCGGTGATCATAGTGTTGTTCAAATTTGTACCGTTGTCTGTGATGATCCTGTCGGGGACACCATTCCGGCATATGGGGTTCTGCTTGATGAAGCGGGCAACCACATTCTTTGTAACTGAGGCATAGGAAGCTGCCTCGACCCACTTGGTGAAGTAATCAATAGCGACCAAGATGAAGTGATGCCCATTGGATGTCGTAGGCTTGATCTCTCCAATCATGTCAATGCCCCACATTGCGAATGGCCAAGGAGCTGTCAGAACATTGAGAGGAACAGGAGGAATATGTACTTTGTCGCCATAGACTTGGAATTTGTGGCAGGTACGGGAATGTTGATGACAATCAGCTTCCATGGTAGACCAGTAGTAGCCTGCCCTTAGAATCTTCTTAGCCATCGTATGTCCGCTCAAGTGGGTGCCAAATGTGCCACTGTGTATCTCAGTCATGATTAACTCTGCTTCAGCTTTGTCCACACAACAAAGTAGAACACAATCATGGTTGCGCTTATAAAGGATGCCATTGCTTAGGAAGAACTTGGAGGCAAATCTCCTTAAGAACTTTTTGTCATTGACAGAAGCTCCTTCAGGGTATTCTCTAGTCTGAAGATACCTTTTGATTTCATGAAACCAGGGTTGCTCCACTACTTCTTCGGTATTAATCTCATGACAGTGTGCAGGTTCGTCCATTCGCTCGATGGTAATTTGGGGAGCCTCGTTATCCCAGTTGAGTTTAAACATGGAAGACATTGTAGCCAGAGCATCTGCTAGCTGATTCTCATCTCGCGGGAAGTGCTCGAAGGTAATCTGCTCGAAATGAGGCAACAACGTCAAGACATGTTCTTTGTATGGGATAAGATTAGGAAGCTTGGTGTCCCACTCTCCTTTGACTTGACTAATAACCAAGGCCGAGTCCACAAATACGACTAAAGATTTGATTCCCAAGTCTATTGCAGCCTTGAGACCGAAGATGCAAGCTTCATATTCAGCCATGTTGTTGGTACAGCTGAAACAAAGTCGGGCAGTGAAGGGTGTATGGAAACCTTCCGGAGAAATGAGTACCGCACTGATACCGTTGCCAAGTGCATTTGAAGCACCATCAAAGTACAGGGTCCATCGGGATCCTTGTTCAGGTCTGTCGTATGGTCTGTTACCTTCAATGTTGTCCAATGTCATGATGTCCTCGTCAGGAAAGTCGAATCTCATAGATTGGTAATCTTAGACGGCTTGATGAGCTAGATGGTCAACTAGTACACTCCCTTTTATAGATTTTTGGGTAGTATACTTGATATCATACTCAGTCGGGATCATTTGCCATCTAGCGATTCTTCCAGATAAAGCAGGCTTCTCGAAGATATACTTGATAGGATCCATTTTGGAAATCAACAGAGTGGTATGAGTCAACATATACTGCCTTAGCCGGCGAGCAGCCCATACCAAAGCGCAACAAGTTTTCTCGAGCAGTGAGTAGCAGGTCTCACAGTCGGTAAACTTTTTGCTAAGGTAATAAATGGCATGCTCTTTTCGGCCAGACTCGTCATGTTGGCCAAGCAAGCACCCCATTGAGTTATCGAAAACAGTCAGATACATGATTAACGGCCTTCCTTCGACGGGTGGCATCAAAATATGAGGTTCTAGCAAATACTCCTTGATCTTATCAAAAGCAACTTGACAATCATTGTTCCATTCAACCACCTGATCTTTCTTCAACAGCTTGAAGATTGGCTCACAGGTAAATGTCAGGTGAGAGATGAACCTCGCAATATAGTTCAAGCGTCCCAAGAATCCTCTAACCTCCTTTTCAGTACGGGGGCAGGCATTTCTTGTATAGCCTTTACTTTAGCTGGATCAACCTCAATGCCTTTGTTGCTGACAATAAATCCCAAAATTTTACCAGACCTAACCCCAAAAGTGCACTTGCTTGGGTTCAGTCTGAGCTTATACTCCTTCAACCTGACAAACAGCTTTTGCAAATGATTAAGGTGTTCTTCTTCTGTCTGTGATCGAGCTATCATATCGTCTACATAAACTTCGATCTCATGATGTATCATATCATGAAACAAAGCTACCATGGCGCGTTGATAGGTTGCCTCTGCATTCTTCAGTCTGAATGGCATCACTTTGTAGCAGAAGGTACCCCATTGCGTGACAAAAGTAGTTTTCTCCATGTTCTCGGGGGCCATTTTGATTTGGTTGTATCCCGAGAATCCATCCATGAAGGAAAATACCTTGTGCTGAGCTGTGTTGTCAACCAAGATGTCGATATGTGGCAGCGGAAAATCATCCTTGGGGCTAGCCCTGTTCAAATCCCGATAGTCCACGCACATTCTGACTTTGCCGTCCTTCTTAGGCACGGGCACAATGTTAGCAACCCATTGTGGATAGGAAGTAACATCCAGAAAGCCAGTGTTGAATTGCTTCATTACCTCAGCTTTGATCTTCTCAGACATGTCAGGCCTCATTCGGTGAACTTTTTGCTTGATCGATGGACAATCCTCTCTTGTAGGGAGACGATGGACCACGATATCTGTGTCTAGTCTCGGCATGTCTTCATAAGACCAGGCGAAGATTTCAACATATTCGTTCAACAACTGCACTAAGCGCTCCTTGACACTTGGTTCCAGGTTGGCACCCACTTTTACTTATTTCCTGTTTTCCTCTGTCCCCAAGTTGATGGTTTCTAGCAACTCTTCATGAGGCAGAATAGCCCTCTCTTCTTGTTGTAGAAGTTTGGCTAACTCTCCTTGCAATTCACAGTCTTCGTCAACTTCGTACTCAACATGATTGACCAAATCCTCAGAGTTATCGAAGGCTAAAGTAGAATAGTCACCCATGGAATCCAGAGTGGATAGGTACCTGCATTTGTGAGTGTGGGTGTGTGTAAGGGATAGCCATCCTTAAACAAACAAAATGCAAAAGGAAAGAAAATGAACACAGCAGTTTATAGATGAAAAACGTCCAATGATTCATTAAAACATGGAATATGATAATGAAGAAGATCAAGCCCTTACAAATGGACCTAGATGCCCCGGGTAAGGCATGAGGTGAAAATAGTGTGCAAATTGTTTAGTTATTACAGACCATAAATGGGAAATTGTTCAAAGATAAAATTACTGGTTGATAAAGGTGATGGGAATAAAATCCTTTGCTTCCCAGTTTCTTAAACCCCCTTCGACGGTCGGAAAGATCCAATCTTCAAAGTGGCCCTCTTCATCTTCATCTTCTACAGCATTGATTCTGTGGTGAGAGATCTTGACGGGTGGTCCTCCATCCTTGGAGCGACGCATAGCCTTTTGTCCTGCAGCAGTGAACCCTAATCCAAACTTGTCCGTCTTATGGGGAAAGTTAGGCAATTGTCCCCATACTGTACTCTTCCCTTCTTTAATTACAGCCTCTGCGTCCTTGAGAGATGCCATCCTAGATACATGCTTGGGAACGACAGGCACCTCAACCATTATCTTCGCAACTTCTACCTCAGGGGAAACTTCCTTAAAATGTTGGAAAGGCGTTTCGATGAACTCGCCATCCAACTCCACATAGCGGAAGGAATTGAGATGACTTATCATGTACTCTTCCTTGCCGTGCACTGTTATAATCTTACCCTTAACATGATATTTCAGCATTTGGTGCAAAGAGGAGGTAACTGCCCCGACATAATGGATCCACGGTCTTCCTAACAAACACGAATATGACGGACAAATGTCCATCACATAAAAGGTGGAGTTGAAAGCTTCTGTGCCTACTTTGATAGGAATATCAACCTCTCCATGAAACATTCTTTTGGAACCATCAAAAGCCCTAACAACGATGTTACAAGGTTTGAGGGTCAATCCTTCGCAGTCCAAACGGTCTAAGGCTTTCTTCGGCAGCACATTCAAGGAAGAACCAGTATCAACTAAGACATGGGCGAGGGTGGTTCCCCTGCATTCAACTGAGACATGTAGCGCGTCGTTGTGTTTCCTTCCTTTGGGAGTTAAGTCAGCATCGGAAAAGCCAAGGCCATTATCAGCAGTAAGACTAGCCACACATTCCTGAAACTGGTCAGCCGAAGTCTCTTAGGGTACAATTGTTGCCTTCAAAAATTTGATCAGGGCCTTAGCATGGGTCTCAGAGCAGAGTAGAAGAGCCAACATTGAAATTTTAGAAGGGGTCTGCCCTAGCTGTTCCACAACGTCGTAGTCACTTTTTCTGATTATTTTCAAGATTTCATCCATTTCTTTCTGAGTGGTTTCGGGGATAACCACAGCATGAGCCTTCGTCCTGACAGGCGCTTCTAGTATCCCCTTACCCTTATTGGTAGTATCAGCAGATGGTCTTACTTCAGGAGTATCCAATTCTTCAATCGTTGGGCCTTGCACAGATGGTCCAACAGGTACAGAAGCTTTCAAGGGTCCAAAAACTGCTCGAGGGGGAGAAATCTCCGGAGAAAAAATCTGGCCGCTGCGGGTTATCTTGCTTGTACCTGCAATGTTCCCTATATCAGGGTTTTCTTCTTCAGAATTTTCTTGGACTGCTTCGATTTGTTTGATACCATGGTAGAAGATTTCTCCTCCATAGTTCCATGGTATCGTTTTGCTGGATTGGTACGGGAGAGGTCCCGGCATGGTGATCTTTAATGGTACACATTTAGAGTTGGGTGTAATCCTGACAGGCCTTTTGCAAGCCTTGGGAGGATTGTCGGAAATGGTTATGATTGCAATATCGTTGGTTGAAGTAGCAAAAGTAGCAGGAGTAACAGGATTGAAGGTATCAACAGGGGTTTTCTGGAAAATTATCTCTTGGGTATCCATCAGGCGTTGGACACCTGATTTCAACATGTGGCAGTCATCTTGTATGTTCAAACAAAAATAACAGTCCTTCCCGCAGCCTAGGAATATCCCGGCTCTCATCAACTTCTCTTTAATCACTAATAATGGAGTCAAAAGATCGGCAACATCAGTAACATAGAGGTCTTCTATAACGGCATGTACATTATGGTTGTGCTTGGGCATCGAAGCAGATATAACATTGGGCTTCTCAGGAGCATCAAATTCTACTTCTTTGGCATCGATCAGGTCTTGGATTTTGTTCTTAAGCGCCCAGCAATTATTGGTATCGTGCCCAACACTGTCAGAATGGTAAGCACATTTGGCATTGGAGTGGTAGTATGGAGAGGAGGTGTTAGGGTTTTTTGGCGCTTCCTTCAAACTAGTAAGATTCAGCTTCAACAAATGAGGGAGTACCTGAGCGGGCGTCATGTTGATTCGGGTGAATTACCGTTGTGGCCTTTCTACCCGTTGTTGATTAGGTCTCGACTGATTGCCGCGAGGTTGATCATTTGAAGAATTTTGAATCATCACAGCCCCTACAGTTGGCCGGCGCTTGGTTCTTCCCTGAACCTTCTGAGAATACACAGCAGAGGCTTCCTTCTTAGCTGGGAAGGCTTTCTTAACAGCTGTGGATGCGGAAGCATACTTTTGAATCTTTCCACTCTTAATACCGGCCTCGACCCATTCTCCAGTCAAAATTAGTTCAGTAAATCCCGCGGAAGAACTCCCGATTAGATGGTTGAAGAAAGGGTCAGACAGGGTCCCCAGAAACATGTCAACTAACTCCCTATCTGACAACGGTGGCTGCACCCTTCCAGCCAGATCACCCCACTTCTAGGCATACTCTTTAAACCCTTCATTGGAAGCCATTCCCATACTTTGTAGCTGAGTATGAGTGGGTGCCAAATCAATGTTGTATTGATATTGACGATAAAAAGCAGCTGCTAAGTCTTCCTAATTGTGAACCTCTGATCTCTCGAGTTGATAGAACCAATCCAACTGCGTGCCAGACAAACTATCTTGGAAAAAATGTACCCAGAGGTCTTTATCAGATAAGTGGGGTTGGATCTTTCTGACATACGACCTCAGGTGCATCTTTGGGCAAGACAGACCGTCGTACTTAGCAAATGTCAGTACCTTGAACTTGGGAGGGATAACGATCCCAGCTACCAACCCTAGTTCTTCAAAATCCAAATCGGGCACCCTCTGCAACTCCATGGCTGCCAGTCTATCCTCAAGATTCTTATATTTATCATCCGCTGGAGGATACTGTTGTTCGGAGTAGTCTTCATATTCTTCCTCTTCCTCCTCTTCAACCTCAGATTTAGAAGGTACAGCAGCCCCTTTCCCTTTACCGGCCCCTTCGTCAGACGTTGAGGGGAACTCAAGAACCTTCCTAGCATTGGTCTCAAACCTTCTTCCAAAAGTGGCTAGTCCAGGTCTCTTTTTCTTTTTCTCTTTATTCTTCTCCAACAGAGATTTGAGGTCCTCTTGACCCTTTGCCAAGGTCATGAGGAGTTGCTAGAATTGTGAATTTTGTGCATGCAGATCCTTTACCGTCTGCTCCAAATCCATCTTGCTGAAATAAATAGCAGAAAGATAAGGAAACCTGGTGTGAAGACCTGTTTATGCATATGATGAATGGTATGTTATTCATGTAATGCATTCAAGGATTCAGATATTCAAATTTGTTGCAAACAAAAAGGAACACACGTCATATTAAGAAGAAATAGTTAGTACATAAGTGCCCCATGGGCAAAATATTACAAAATTCTTAATGTAAAAAGACATTGCGCATCCTCTTTGGTGCGATGTAAGTGTTGAGAGTTTCCTCCTCATGAAGTCGGCGGGTAAGCTCCAAAACCTTCTTCTCACTTGCATAGAAGTTGGCTTCAAAAGTATTCCGTTCTTCCTTGAGTTGGATCCAACTCTTTTGCATTTCTTCCCATGATGTTGGCATGTCAGGATGTAGGATGGTGTATGGAACCTCTCCTTCTGCAACATGCTCTTTGATCAAGGGGAGAATGTGAGGGTATGTCATCATAAGATTCTGGGAGCGGGTTCGTACCCACTTGAGGTAAGGCTCAAGGGGGATGGAATTTTTATGCCCCAGTGTCTTACTATCCACCTTGTTGGGCATCCTCCAAGCTCTGATGAACCTTTGTCGAAGTCCTTGCACATCGTTGTCGAAGTCAAAAACTAGGTCAGGAATCAACATGTCATGAGGGCCATCCCTCCGAGCATATCCAAATTCTCTCAAAGCTAGACAGGGGTTGTAGGTAATGCCTCCCCTAATGCCAAGTAGTAGGACATTAGGGAATTCCCCACAACGATCAATGATGATGACATTTTCTCTGGACCGAGAACACCAATGTAGATCAGAATGTGTGAGGGTCATCAATCGTTGTGACCACCTTAAACCCTGCTCATTCTTCAAAAATGATTGTGGAAGGTGAGAAATAAACCACCTTGCTAGGAGAGGAGTACAACACATGATAACACCTCTTTTCCTCATTGTTCGTGTGTAAAATGAGTGTAGGATGTCCCCAAGCAATGTAGGTACATGATTCCTGGATATGAAAATCTTGATAGCATTCACATCTATAAGTTGGTCATGGTTTGGAAACAAGACCAACCCATAGATAAGGAGTGCCACAATCTCTTCAAAGGCTTGTAGATCAAGAGAATTCCAGCAGTCTTGTGCTTTCTCAAACAAAAACTTTACCAAGAAACCCTTGACACCACTTCTGGTTTCCCAATGCCCCTTGATGTCAGATGGTTGCAAGTGTAATGCTTGAGCAACATCTTCAGGCTTTGGTTCTTTTTCGGTACCGTTGTAGGGTAGTTGATTAAGAATAGGAATTCTCAGGAGTTGAGAAAATTCCTCCAAAGTATGGAACCAATTGGTAATCAGGGAATGTGAAACAGTGGTGTAGGAGGTCAAAGAACTGGAAGAGAACTTTCACCATGTCTTCTTCAATGTTGGAGTTGACCAAGTTGAGAAGTCTACCATGTCTTTCAATGAAGAGAGAATTCTCTGGAATCCTGGAAGTAAGCTCCTTGAGTTGAGGAGGGATCCTCACAAGGTTGACTTGAATTGTTTTCCTGCGAAGAGATTCCATGACCTACAAAACAAGAACAAAGATGAAGATCCAAACCCTTGAAATGGTTAGTGGATGCACATGATGCTTTATGATGTTCATGATGTATGCACAAGCACGTGTACAAACAAGTCACACAAAACCCTAGTTTCAGGCTTGCATGAGGTTTCATAGGTAAGTACCCTCTTGAGTTTAGTTGGCTCAAACCTGTCCTATAAATAGTAACCGGGTTCTAAGGAGCTCAATATCACTGGATTGTTTTCTATGTTCATTGTTTTGGTTTAGCCACTTAACTAGCGACCAAAATATTCCAAGAAAACAATCCTCAATGAGTGTAGTATCGAGTATCTACCAACTTCGGACTGCACCAAAGCCAGTAATCTCACTACTCCTAACAAAAGGCCATGATTGCCAAGTAAGGTTCTAAGAATTCATTAGTGCTTCATGACATCACTCAGTGGCCCCGTATTCTCTTTGATTGACTCAAAGGCTACCCGTACTCACAAATATGTCGCACTAATATAGCTATTGCTTCAACCGTGTCAGTATACCCTGCACAGTTTCCACAACGTATTGCTATTTACCTATGAATGTTTCCCAAATCTGGGTGGAGGATTTCAAGCCCAAACAAGATAACCAAATGTAAAGCAATCAAAGCAAATAATATAATCATGCAAAGGGTGATCTAGGCCCTAAGGTTACTTCACTTTTAAAGATTTCCCCAGCAGAATCTCCAGTTCTGTGATACGGTGGGAGAACTAACTTGGGATTTTGCGTTTGTGTTCGCAAATGTTTCGGTTTAGCAAGAGTCGCCACCGACTTTTTATTTTATCCTAAGGAAAGGTCAAAAAGCACAGGAAAGACCTTTGAGATGTTTTATTGGGTTCGGGGAGTAGATTATAGAAAGGGAAGGTATTAGCACCCTTTCTATCCATGGTTATCCATGGGCTCTTAGTTACTTGCTTTGATCACTTGCTTTGCTTTTCAATTGTTTGAAATAGTGCTCTTCAATTGTTTGAAATGGTGCTTTGTGTGTGATTTTGAAAGATGTTTTGAAAAGAGGCCATCGTTGTGGCAACCTTTGTAATGATTCTTGTTTGAATGTATACAAAGGTGTTTTTGTCTTTTGAAAAGTTTTCAATGTTTGAAAGTAGGGTTTTGAAATTGTATGGTGAAGTGTATTTTTGAATATAGCAAGGATATTTGTTTTTGCAAGTTTTGATCAAGTAACTAAGAGTTGTCTACCCTATTTTACTCAAAGATCTTTCTTATGTTTTTAACCCATTTAACAGTGTTGTTTCACCATTGTATTTGGTGAACAACCTTGTGTTAGGATGTTAACGGGACAGGCGCGGGTCATCCTATAGACCATGATAGCAATTGTGTCAAGTATTTTTGGCAATTTTCTTGAGGGACTTGATCATTTTGTTTAGGAAATTCAGATAGCGTCATCGAGGGACTATGATCTTTTGTTTGTTTTTGTTTTGCCAAAGTACTTGACATGCATACCATGGCCCATTTTTGAAGGCAACAAGTGGATTGAAACCCTAGGGGTGCAAGTGTGCATTGTGTTTGTTTTTCATGCATTGTCATCTTGGATTAGGTCAAGCTATTTGTTGATTTTATTTTGCATACAAACCCTAGGTCTAATCATGGCATAATTGAAAGCATTTAAAGGTGCGAGAATTTAAATTCTACACTATTACAACATGATATAGGGTGGAGGTACAAATTTGAATTGGGGATTATTTTGCAAGAAATTAAATCCTAAATTATTACAACCAAATTGAATGTGTAAGACATAATATTTAAATGTACAATATTAAAATAAACACAATAAATAAATATTAAATAAAATGTATTATGCAAAAAAAGTTTTTATGTATGTAAAAAGTATTTTTAATATGAAATGTAAATAAATAAAAAGTCAATTTCAATTATTTTGTTTTTTAGGGCAAAAACCCTAATTTCTTAAATAAATAGTATTATTTATTATTTATATACAATAATGTATTAATTTGTACAAAAAATAAAAGTATATTGAAAAAAAGGTATTTTTAGTATAAAATATTAATAAAAGTAAAAATGTATTATTTTTGTGTTTTTTGTTCTTATTATTTAATAAAATATATTATATATGTATATATATGTATTAAATATATTAAGTGTGTATAAAAATAAAATAAATTATTTACAAAATGTATATATTTCAAGAAAATATTTTCAAATATGTATAAAAATAATAAATGAAAATAAAAGTATTTTTTACATTATTTTTAGATTTAAACAAAAGTAAATATAAAGTATTTAATGTATTAATACTAGAATTAATTGAAATAAATATCAAATAAATATAAAAATTTATGAAAATATTTTTTAAGTATTTTTTATATTTGAAAATTAAATATCAAGGTCAGAGAAAAAATAAAAATGAAAAAATAATGAAAATACAAAGCAATGGGCCAGGGGGTGTGAACTGAAAATGCATGTGTGAGAAGCAAAAACAACCAGGCCCAGCCCAAGCAACTTCGTCTTCTTCCTCAGTTCAAACAAAAATGCGCATTTTCCATACAACCTGCTATCTCCTGATTCTGTGCTTTTTTGACAAAACTCATAACATGAAACTTGTAGAGCATCAAACAACGAATCTAACCATATAAAAAACTTAAGCTAACTCTCAAAGACCAGAGAGAATTTCTCTGGCCCTAATTCTTAACCTAGTTTTTTCAGAAAGTTCATGAACGAAATTCTCCTAACATGATTAATATAAATGAAACTAAGCACATGTATGGTTTCAGGGCTATGAATACAACATCTTTCATTCACAAACCTAAGTCTAAATATTCCTAAATAGAGAGATAGAAGTTCATGAAATACCTGTTTCAGTTGACTTCGAGTTGGACAATGCAGCAACTTCCAAGAGTGCTTGAGGTTCTTTTGAGCTTGCCTGAGGTCCACTGAAGCTTTCCAAATGCTTGGTTTGTTTTGAAGTAGCCTGAATCATGCTACAGAAATCAACCCGCAAAGCTTCCAAACAAAAATGGCAATGTGTGTTAATGGAGTTACAACAACTGGTGGATGGTCTGGATAGCTCAGGTATGTTGGTTGGAAGGTGTTTGAAGTAGCTTTGGACAAAACGCACGATGGAATTTGATAGTGGCTTGCAAAATGCAGAATTGGCCCTGTTTTGCAAGAAAATGGGGATTTTGTGCACAAGGAGTTTTGAGAGGTCAATGGCTCATGCTTCTGGCTTGCTAGGGTGTATGAAACTTGTTTTACAACTTTGTTTTAGTTGGTTTTATCAGGTGTGTGAGATGCCTTGTGTTTTGCAAGTTTTCTTCTTCTTGAAGCAAAAGAGTGAAAGTGAGGTTATAGGCTTGTACATGCCATCCTATCACCCTGCACACAACCCTCTTGGCCCCTATAATTAGTGGATTTTGTTTGCATCATAATATCTGGTTCAATGCTCTAGGATGTTGTTTTGACATAAAGCAAAGTTCAAGCAAAAATGGCAATGTTACTTTTTCCATTTAAGGCTTAATCTAGTGTACAATACCCTAATGACCAAGACAATGCCTTGGCTCAATGGATTTGCATTAAATTATGGATTACAAACTGGTTTAGAGGCGTGTAATTGTGTACAAAGCTATCTTGATCAGATTTGCAACTTGGTATGAACATGTATTGGCCATGGATCAAAGTGAGTTTTTGCCAACTTCAAGCATTCGATTCTCCCTAACCACAAAGGTGTTTGAGGAGTTCTTGGACAATTTGGAAATCTTGCAACATGTACTATAATCCATCTTTGAAATGAAACTTGAAACTCCAAGTGGAACTATGTGAAAAATGGCCAAGAAGATGGGTCAAAATCCTGCCTAAACTAGGGCAAAATTTTTCTAAGTTAAAAGTTTTAGGTACCCTTGTTCCAAAAATCATAACTTGAGATACAAGCCTCTTTTGAGAAAACTTTGAAAATCAAATTTGTAGAATTTGTGATAGAATACAACTTTCATGTTTCAAGTTTTGTTTGAATCCATTTGCATCTTGGTGAAAAAATGGGACAAAGTTAGGAAAAAATAAGAAAATTTTATAACTTAGAAAATTTCTAAGTTATGAAAATTTTCCATTTTAAACCCTAATTTGCATTTTTGGGTTTCTTGATGAACAAGTTTCATAATTTGACATGTCTTGATGAAAAATGACCCTTGGCACTTGATTTTGACCAAAAAGTCAAAGTTTGACTTTTCAGTATACAGTTAAATTTTGATCAGTTGACTGAAAAATTCATCTGTCAATCCTATGCATTTGAGATCTTTTGAACTTGTTGAATGGATCAAGATAATTTCATTGAGTCCTTGAGTCCATGGTTGAGCTTTATTTTCCATTGGTTAGGTCAAACAATCAAAAATTGCCTTTGTACAGTCAAAACCCTAAAAATAACCATTTTGCCCTTTTGGTGATCTGATCAAATTTCGTGGGGAATTGTGATCCAAACTTGATAAAATGGTTCATATGAGTTCATAATGTTGATATGGGTAAAATTTCATGAGGTTTGACTGTCAATTGGCCACAGTTGACTTTTTCCCCAATACAGCTGATTTCTAGGTCAACTGTCCAATTGACTGGGCAAAAATTTGAATCAAGGCTTGAAACTTGGTATGGACAAACTTGTGAGTCCAATATGAAGTATGAAAGTCATTTTGGGCATTGTAGGTCAAAACATTCTTGTGCAAGCTCAAACCCTAATTTGGGTCAACAGTGCAAGGAGGTGTCTTGAGCAGAGCAAACCCTAGCTTGATCTTGAGTTCCAAGAGTCTTGTGATGAGAACTGTTGATGAAATGAGAGGTAAAATTTTGGGGTACAACACTACCTCAAAGTTAACATGACTATACTGCCCTTCCTATCTTAAAGTTTTCCCAAGTCCGGGTATAGGACTTATGAGTAATCACCAAGCACCCTGAAAAACCAGGAAAATCCAGACAAACATATATAAAAAATATAACACATAAACAACAATAACACATATACATATATAAACAAAGATAGGCTTAAACCACTTAGGTATGGACCAGTAAGAGGTCAATTTGTCCCCAGTGAAGTCGCCATTTTTTTGTAGCGGTAGAAATGTTCAAGACTAAGCCATTGGATTGACTAGACTTTATACAAATCAAAAATAAAAAATCACCACCGCGCTTTATTGTTTCCAAAGGAATGGGAAAAGAGAAAATAACCCAAAAATATGGGGAAAGATTCAAGGTAAGGGGGTTAGTTATGCAAAGAGAAGGTATTAGCACCCTAAACATCTACGGTACTCCGTAGGAGCCTCTTTGTAAAATCTGCATATTTTGGCTATAAAAAATGTGTTATATATAAAATGGATGGTGGAGGTGAGAAAAGAAATATATATATTTTTTAATATTTTTGCACCCGCCGCGGTTGCGAACCTTTAGTGCCTACGTACCACCTTTCGTGCAATAGGGGATCAGGGTACACGTAGTTCCTCTTTTAAAAATTTTAAAATACAAGTGTGTTGGTTATTTTTATGAGATAAGACATCATCGTCATTGTCCGTGTGGAAAACATATTTACTACCCACAATCATGAGAAAGGAGAATTTGCATCATCTCAAAGTGGAGGATATGGCTTGGATTTTAAAATCAACAATGCCTCACTCAACACCTAAGTGGAAAATATCTCTCTTCACTACATATTGTAGAAGTATAGTTGTTTGCATCACTACAAGGATTGACAAGATTCTAATCTTTTAAGAAAAATTTAAAGGTAAAAAGCCAAAGTGGAAAAATGATTTGAAATGAGATTGGTTGACTTTTAGTCTTCTCATAAAAAAAGGTCAAGGTATTATTAAGTTGATTGGGGTTTATTTATAAAAATGTTTGAAATTGCATGGAGATAAGTCCAAGTTTATTATGAAAATGTTTCAAGTTTCAAAACAAGAAGAGTTTCAAAAGGAGGGAGACGATTTTTGAAATTAAAGAAGATGGGAGGAGTAGAAGAGGCTATCCTAAAGCATAAAGTAAAATCTAGGGATAAGGACCATCTAACCAACAAGAAGCCAAAATTTGACATTATGAGCCAAGATAGAATTCCCATTCTTTGGATTAGAACCAAGCAAGCAAAGATACTAGACCTATTGAGAGAAACAGTCTTCAAGTGTATTAAGTCGTCTCAAAAATTGGGCAGAGTAACGGTTGTATACAGGTGAATTCCAGATTACAAACAAAGGATGTAATCACAAAAACCTGCACACAAAAAAACAAGCAACCCAATGTCTTGAGGTAAACCTCAAGAACTCCAGACAAAATAATCAGATAAGATCACAAGGTCTCCAAGATAGGCCAAGGTTTCTAATCCTAAGTCCAAAAAAATAGTCCCATGCTCCATCATGCCAAGGATAGTAACCAAATAGTCCAAGTGCCATTAAGAGTTTTTTAGGGTTTAATATTATTAAGTATCTTAGAAAAATAAAAGAAAAGCTCAAGTGAGCAAAGTAAAAATGACAAGAATAATAAATGCTCAAATGAGCAAAGATAAAAATGGCATGAAGTGTAAAATGCTAAAAGTAAATGGTACATAAAGCATAAAAAGAATAAAGCATAAAAAAATAAACAAGTCAATAATTAGTGGTTAGTTGGATGACCATATTGAAACTTGCTTTTGGAACTCATTAGAGAATTGGTAGAACCAAAGCCTCCACACAACAAGTTGCATTTGCTTTTTGTCAAGTATATCATCCATTTGGGATTCTCACAAGTGCCATTTAATGATCAATGATGTTTAAGTGATCCGTGTTGACCAAAGGTGTTGTAGATCCATTAGAGGATTGGTAGAACCAAAGCCTCCACACAATGAATCTCAAGGTTATTGGATCAAAGAGATCAAATTAACATACTTGGGCTTACAATCATAAGTTTGGGCCACGAATGATCATTTATTCGAATCGGGACAAATTTTAGCGCTATGTTAAGCAATCGTAAGTGGACTTATATAGAAGTCGCACCTATTTTGAGGCCGATCAATAGAAATCTATGCAGTATTTGTTTTGAGACATGATATAGAGATCTTGCTCCAACAACATTTAGTGCAATGAGAAGGGATGAGATGACGGGGAATTAGGGTAAAAAGAGAAACCACATTTGAATTAATATTTAATCAAACTATTATTAAAATCATTCATCCATTTTTTATGGAGTTAAACTCAACACCATGGATCCAACGATGTTAATAAAGCCATGACCAAAAAATTAACCCAAGACAGCTAGAAAATATTCACAAAATAATAATATATTTAATATATACATTAAAGGTTTTAAAAATGTTTTAAAATGGAAAATAATGAAGAAAATGCCAATTATATTCAAATTAATCAAGAAATGAAAAATAAGACCATAGAAAAATCATAAAAGATGCCAAGTAAATTTACAAAAAATTTGGGAATTTTTAAAAGTCAGAAACTATTTTTTAAAAATTAAAATAAATGGGTAAAAAAATAAAAATAGAAAAAATAGTAAACTCAGAAACAAAAATAAAATAAGGTCACCAGTATTTGTCACAATATCATTGGATCATTCCCTAATTTTTTCAGAATTTAAAAATGTGTAAAAGTATTTTTAAACATTTTAAATCAATCAAATAAGTGTAAAATTCATAAAAAATACCAAAACCAAAATTAAATTGTGAAAAAATAAAAATCAGAAAGAGAATAATCAAAAATATTTTTCATAATTTTTTTTGGATTTTTTGGACTAAAAATGAATTTTCTATGATTTTTTTGAAATTTAAAACAATTAAAATATAAAAATCAGAAAAAGAAAATAAAAGAAAAAGATATGGACCATTGGATGAGAGTCAAAACACGTTAGTAATCAAATCCAAAGGATCTGGCACGCTGTGCATATCATAGTCTTTAATGAATAATGTATAGAATCATTTATAAAATCAGAATTTTAAAAAAACAAATGTCACACTTTCATTGGTTAGAAGGTGACACATTGATCATCTTCAACCTCCAGCCCTCACGAATTACATGTCTCTCAAACTGTAAAATCAGAAGCTCAGACCTATGCCATTCGCTTCGTCTCTTCAAGACGAAGACAACCATACCCTCGTGTCATTTTTATATAAAATGTAACTCAAGCAATTTGGAAAGAAAGTTTTGAAAAGGGATTTGAAAATTCATGGTCAAAACGTGCTTCCAGATAAAATTAAGTGTTGCGACTAGAATTAGGATAATGAGAGCAACACAATGGTATCAAAGTTTTGAAGAATTGTTGAAGGAATCTACCTATTGAAGTTGAGTTGCAGAGCTCTGAAACCGGACTTCTATGGAGCAATATAGGGCACGATTCTTGAATGTAATTATATGGTTATTTTCATGGAAGATCAAGGAAGGTGAATTGATAAAGAAAATGGATTGAAAAAGGCTTGAGAATAGGATTCGAAGTAGCTGAATTCTAAGTTGTGAAGCAAGTTTGGCAGGGTGATTCTGGCTATCTAAGCTTGGGAAATTGAATGGAGGATGACCCTCTATTTATAGGGAATCAAATGGGATGCTCAAGCGTGTGGAATGATTCAAATTGGAGGGAAATCGTGTGGGTCTACATCATGAAGAAAGTGTGACTCAAACTTGATCAAAACTCAGCCAAATCGTGCGTTTCATGATGCTAATCACTTCTGGAAAGTTGCTAAACATGATTAGAAACAAAAACGCATGGAAATCTTTTGATTAGAAGCTAAAACAAAGATTTCAAAATTCTGACTTTGTGCAAAATTCAGTTTTAAACTACCAAATTCAAATCCATGGCATTTCCACCTCAAGGGGTCTTAGGGCATAATTATTGATGCTTTGGAAAGATGAGGTAACAAGCTTTGCAATGGAAAAATAAGGGAATCAAATGGAGGCTTGAGCTGAAAATTACATGAAGTCAAAGTTGAAGAAAAATAGTTGACTTTCCATACTTAGAAATATTTCAAATTCTTCTTTAAAAATGACCTATAATCTCTTGCATCCAAACATGGCCTTCCACTTAGAATTTGCTCTTGACCCAAAAAGATGGAATGAAGTAGATCTCTTGAATGACATTTTGAAATTTGAACCACTCAAAATCTCCAAAAAATGAGCAAGTTATGACTTGTTGAAGTTGGCCAAAAATCATGAAATGACCTATAATATTTTGCATTCTTAAGGCAACTTCCATCCATTTTATTACTTTGGACATAAAAGAAGGTATGAAGTGAATATCCTTAAGATCATCATGGAAAAATAATGGGCTTAAGGTGATAAAAATTGACCAAGTTATGACCATTTGAAGTCACATATGGAAAATTAGGGATTCATCTGGATAACTTGTAATCTTTCTTCTTCACCAAGTTATTTCCACATGAAAACTCATTGGAACTTTTGAAGTGATTTGTTGGTAACTCTTTGAAGAGAATAATGTTTTTTGCATCACTCAAAAATTCCAAAAGGTGAGCAAGATATGCCCCTTTGAAGTCCAAAACCCTAGCCTCTAGATCAAGAGAATGCTTGGTGGAACTTTGCCAAGTTTGAACAAACTTTTTGTGCCAATATTCTTCCTTTGTGAATAGGAATTGTTGAGGATGATGATGAGGACCTATGGCCACCAAAACAAATTTCATACCAACTTCAAAACAACTTCAATGGTGAGGTTTGAATCTCTCAAGCTTTTGACTAGGGTATGGAAATAAACTCATGAACCCATGAA
Source organism: Vicia faba (assembly GCA_948472305.1). NCBI lineage: Eukaryota > Viridiplantae > Streptophyta > Magnoliopsida > Fabales > Fabaceae > Vicia > Vicia faba. The sequence goes on along the minus strand of OX451736.1, from coordinate 1,002,148,633 downwards.
GCAAACTTGCTAAACCTCATTGCCTTTACCTACATTATCAACAAGTAAGACAAACCAATATTGCATTTTGTTAATTAGAGAAAGATCAAATTACAATATCTATGATCACAAAATCAAAAAAATCAAGGTGCTTGGTGACTCCTCAAAGAGCAAAGCTAAAGATAGGGAGAAGAACCAAAGTCCCTAATGTGATTTTGTGGTGATGGAAACAATATGGTATGATGAAGGGATCTTAGGGGGAAAAATTAGGGTACAACATATGGTAAACTACCAACTCAATAGTTGAAGGTAGAATCGAAAAATATACTGATTCACAGATGAGTTTAAACTACCAACTCAATAGTAGAAGGTAGAAAAGATAATAAACTTTTCCACGACGAACTGGTTCCAGTTTCTTCTTTATCAAGTCTCCCACTTGAAAAGGATAATATACAAGCTTCTATGTGGGATTCTTCCGGAGAGATACCATTATTTGTTGATGATAAAACTTCTCAAAAGAGATTTCATTTGATGTTGATGATCAAACTTCTCAAAAGAGATGCCATTTGTTGTTGAAATAACATATTATTGGGGATACACAAGCTGCTCAAATAAAGAGGTCATCACTTGCTATCTTCCAAAGATATCAATAATTCACAAGTTGGTCATGAAGAGGCCACCACTTGCTATCTTCCAAATACATCAATAATACATAATTTACTCATGAAGAGTCTGCCACTTGCTGCATTTCAAAGATATCAATAATACACAAGCTGCTCATGAAGAGTCTGCCACTTTCTGCTTTCCAAAGATACCAATAATACACAAGCTGCTCGTGAAGAGTCCGCTACTTGCTGCTACCAAAGATATCAATAATACACAAGCTACTCATGAAGAGTCTGTCACTTACTACTTTCCAAAGATATCAATAATACACAAACTGCTTATGAAGAGTCTGCCACTTGCTATTTTCCAAAGATATCAATAATACACAAGCTTCTCATGAAGAGTCTGCCACTTGCTATCTTCCAAAGATATCAATAATACACAAGTTGCTCATGAAGAGTCTGCCACTTGCTTTTTTCCAAAGATATCAATAATACACAAGTTGCTCATGAAGAGTCCGCCACTTGCTATCTCCCAAAGATATCAATAATACACAAGCTTCTCACAAAGAGTCTGCCACTTGCTTCTTTCCAAAGATATCAATAATACACAAGCTGCTAAAATAAAGAGGTCGTCACTTGTTGTCTTCCAAAGATATCAATAATACACAAGCTGCTCATGAAGAGCCCGTCACTTGCTGTTTTCCAAAGATATCAATAATACATGCTCATGAAGAGTCCGCCACTTTCTATCTTCCAAAGATATCTATAATACACAAGCTGCTCATGAAGAGTCTGTCACTTGCTATCTTCCGAAGATATCAATAATACACAAGCTGCTCATGAAGAGTACGCCACTTGCTATTTTCCAAAGATATCAATAATACACAAGCTGCTTTTGAAGAGTCCTCCACTTGCTATCTTCCAAAGATATCAATAATACATAAGTTTCTCATGAAGAGTCTACCACTTGTTGCTTTCCAAAGTGTCAATAATACACAAGCTGCTCATGAAGAGTCTGCCACTTGCTATCTTCTAAAGATATCAATAATACACAAGCTGCTCATGAAGAGCCCGCTGCTTGCTTCTTTCCAAAGATATCAATAATACAAAAGCTTCTCAAGAAGACGCCACCACTTGTTGTCATGTTGAGATTCCAAAAGAGTGTTGCAACAACACTAATGGAAAACAAAGTTTATCTTCAATGGGAAACCATGAATAAATTCTTCTTGAGGAGACAAATTATTTAAATATGCAAAATAAATGCACTCTCCATCTAGGTTTCACAGCCTAGAGAGATCCCCAGAGTAGATTTCGCAAGAGACAAAGCTCAATCTAGGAATAAACTGGAGAGAAAACAATCAAACAAGACTCCACCCAATGAGGAAACAACTCAATTGGGGATTTATCCTATCTAGAGATGGAAAAGGAAAGATAAAGTAAGATTCTTCCACGAGAGTTAACTCAGTGTGGAATTAGAAAGGAGGCTCACTTTCTGCTTAGGTTGACACTCTATTTGGAAAGAGAAAATATGCTATTTGAATAGACATAACCAAGGTATACGAACCCAATAACATCAGCAAATAAGATTGTGCGTGCATGATTCAAGTGTAAATGTATAAATGAATGTCATGTATATGTTTGACAAAACAGATAGAAGAGATAAACTGGAGATGATAAGATATCACAGTACAACCAGATACTCGGCTAACCTCAACAAGATGAGAACATTATTGAAGATCGAATAAAAGTCATCGACGGAGCATATTTCTGCTATAAGGCAATAATCTCTCTGGGGAGGAAGATATTTTTAGGGAGAAAACCCAAAATCCAATCTTCTAACATCAATAATCCATTGAAAGGATAACAACACGAACTCCCTTTCAGCTTGAGAAAATTCTTGCTTAGATGGAGATACAGGGGAACTTCATCAAATGATAATGTGTGTGAAGCATATCACATATCCTGACAAATATGGATTTCCCCTGGAACTAATTTTGGATGCCCCAAGTTTACTGCTGATAAGCTGCATGACGCACGACAATTATTGCGAATAACTTCACTTCTAAAATGCCCCAAGTTATATGGTTGATGAGAAGAAATCGTCTCAAGAGGATTTTACAAAATACCTGCCATCCAAAATGCTCTAGTGTCTTCAAACTCTTAGAGATATTCATAGAATCTTGACGTGACTGCCCCCATATTGACTATATTTGGCATAACAGAGTTTTCAAATTTTCCCTATGAGGGTAAACGAACTATGAAGGCAATAACATGTTCATGATGAAGGTCTTCAGGCGACAGGCCCCTGAGTGTGATCATTTTTAGAAATGATTCACCAATTACTTAACAGAGTTTTAGACCTCAAAAGATTAAAATTTTCACTGGTGATTATATGTAAGCTTCCTTGACATTAAATAATTATTTTACAAGCAACAAAATTTTATTCTGAGAATGAAAATTCTAATGCAACAATTATGTAAGTCTTGAAGTTTTTTTTTGAAAAAATTTCGCGAAGCTTGTGAATTAGTGCAATATTTATTTTTATATGAAAGATAACAAAAGCATATGATACCAACACGAATTTTTTAGCAAAACTTATGGGAGCAAGCAAACACCATCTCGTTGGAGTATTCTTTTGAAATAAACTTTGTTTCAATTAGGACTTTTGAGGGTTGTAACGTGGCCTGGTTCACGGTTTTTGAAAAAAGATTTTAAGGCTCAAAATATTTGGTGCCCACCCCCTTCATGATGTTCTTCAGTCCTATATTCAGTTAATTTGATATGAGCACTCATCTCCCGAGAGGATTTAGCTAATGGTTGAGGAACCACTGATATATTCTTTGGACACGACAGTCACTCACTCTTGACTTTTGTCACACGACTATGTTCTTTGTTGAGGATTTTATATTGTAATCCTTTCTCGCCTTCAAGCTTTCCATTTCTTCATTGCTTTCCCTAACTTTTGCCTGAACCAATTCTTTTTAATTGATAGTCCACCAGGATGCCCTGAATTTTTCCTAAGTGACTTGTTTTTTATAGTTTTGACTTAGTGGGGCTTTTTGTCTCTTTCTTTTTTTTATCATTTTTTATTCATTTTGTTTTTTCTTTCCATTTGAACACGTCGTGTGACTTCGAGTCGTATGTGACTTGTTGGAAGAATTGTGACTGCCTGATTTCTTGGTAGATGAGGGATAGCCATTATTGTATCCTTATTTATTGATCACTTCATGTACGTGAGATACCCATTGGGATATCTTCTTGTTTTGATGCACATTACTGATAGGCGAAGATTGACCATTGCGATTTTGACTTTCCTCAACCTTTTGAAGGATAACCATTGTTGTATCCTTAGACGCATACTCTTGATGATATTTGAATACTCAATTAGATTAAATGAACACTACCCTGCCCCAGGTTTAAAATGCGGGTTTTTTCTGAACAAAAAGAAACTCTTACTTCAAGGATCAAAGGGGTTAAAAAAGGTTTCACTCCCTTATATCTCCGGTGTTTGGGAATTTGAAACAATGCTTGTACATCGTCAACAGGGTTTTATCCAAAAGCATACAACCAAAAATCGTGCATTTTAAATTCATCATCCTCCCTCCAATATTTGCCTAGAACAGATAATGGATAACAAGTTAGTATGATAATGCAAAAAGTAATTTTAAAATTGAAACAAATACGAGTGAAACAAATGGATTTCTTCAAGACAAACATACTATTTGTATTAAGATAATCATTCAAATGCAAACAAGTTCTACATGTAAATAGTGCAATGATTAACAAGAAAGATTATAAATGAAAAAAAACAGTAAAATGATAATTAAACTGAGAAGACTCTCTTCCTTAAACTCCAAGGTATCCTTCAATCATGTTTATTCTTTGGCAATGACTTGACTTGAACCTCAAGACCAATATCTTTAAATGACAAGATACCATTTCTGACCAATTTCTGGACTTCAGCTTTCAATGGATAACAATGTTCGACACTATGCCCAGGGGCTCCTTGATGAAAGGAACAAGTCAAATTATATTTGTAGTACCAAGGAATCTTCTCATAAGTCTTCAGTGGAGATAGGGTCTGAACCAAATTCTTCTACATTAGGACAGGGAACAAATCTGCATAGGTAGTTGGAATTGGATCAAACTGAGTTTTCCTCTGATTAGGAATTTGCTTGTTGGGAGATTTGGAACCTGTATTTATCATAGGGGTGATAGGAAAAACATGTAATTACTGATGATGATCTTCCCTTATTTGGGGTCTCCTTGGTCCTCGCTGCAGTCGCAGATGATTTGCAAGAGTTGGGTTAACCGATGGCATGACTTGTGGATGTTGATAACTCTTTTTTCTACATCTAGGTTTCCTTTTCCCTTCTTGCGAAGTATCAATGGAGTCTTGCTCTCTTTTCTTGGCGAAGCTATCACCATACTTCTTTGCATTATCTGTCGAGTTACCATTTTCAGACAAACGTTCCTCTCGGGCATTTTCTTCTAGAAGCACTCCCACATTCACTTTTTCAGGGCAATCACTGGGTGTATTGACATTCTCATGAAAGAATGATTTCAATTTTTTATGAATACCTTTTGTATCTCTTTTTCCTTCCTAGAAATATTGACTTGGGCAACAACCAAATTTTCAACTAAAGCAGTTAGATACTCCATACCAGCCTTCAAAGTAGTTACCTCTTTGTAGAGTTCAGAAATCTATTGCTCAATATTTTCCATCTTCTTCTTAGCGCGAGTGTTGTACTCTGGGACCAAATGTAAAATAAGACTCGGGAATTACTTTCGAAAGTTAAACAAAAATATAGAATGATGCATGGTTATGCAAATGGTAAGTTTAATTCATTTCTAAAGACCTCAAATTTTGATTCAAGCTTCAAGCGAGAAATAATTAATAACAAAATGTGACAAATAAGTTTAATACAAAGTTAAGAGCATAGAGGCTACAAAATACAAAGCTAAGATATCCCAATCAACAAGCCTGACGGTGATCATTAAAAATACAAATCATAAATCCTAAGATGTTTACCCAAACTCTACATCAGCAAGGGTACCCCAAACTAGATTCTCATTACTCCCCTCTTGGGCCCTTTTAAAGATCTCCTTCATTGCTTCGATATTTGGTTTCTAAATTAGCTCCTTGATGAGCACATACCTTCTATTGATAATTCTTTCCAGATGATCAATCTCTTCTTGAAGCTGAAGGTCGTAAAATCTTCTTGCTGGTCTTCATCTTCAGACTTCGTGACCTCAACTTGAACTAGCATACAAATATTGTAACTGATGGTACTCCTATTTCCAGTGTCCATTTATGAGTAATGAGCTTGATACGAGAATCAAAGATAAAGTTACATAGAATTTAAATGACCACGTATGTCACAAGCATGTCATGATGTTTATGAATGCATGAATGTATGGTTATGCAACAAACACATACAAGGTTCAAAGGTTTAACGTCGCGAGAATAGAGCAAAGGGTGAGAATCAACCTGCAAGGTATGTATGAAGGGTTTATCACCTTCCGAACAAGGTTCTAAAAGGTTCCCAGAGTCTACATCTTTCCTTCGGATATTACCAACAACCTAATTACTCGGTAATTAGTAATATTTGAAAGAAAAACTCGTCTGAGTGCAGCATCACGTGACGACTACTTCCAGATTACTCGGTCATTGTATCTGCACTACATATAAAAGGCCAAGATGGGTTAAGGGTTCTATGGCTCTCAGCTTCTCTGACTCCCAGGTCAAAAGCAGTAATGTTATCCCGATTACTCGGTAAACAAATACTATAGTCAAAGGGCCTCCACTGATTGGGGGATCTCATGCCTCCTTTTTCGAGATTACTCCCTCAAAGTTAACATGACTATACCGTTCGTTCTATCTTAAGTGTACTTAGTCCGGGTATAACACTTGTACATTGTAATCAACACCCAAAGAAACCACAAAATAACACATATACACAAACAATAAATAATAACAAAAACAGATATAACAAATTATGTTTAACCCACTTAGAAAACTATATTCCCCAGTAGAGTCGCCAATTATGTAGCAATAAAAATTGGAGATCAAGCTATTAATTAACTCGACTCGCAAATAAGCAAGAGTTACCACCGCACTTTATCATTTCCAAGGGAAAAGGAAAAGTGCGAAATAAAACCCATAAATATGCAAAGTAAGTGAAATACTAAAAGTAAAGTAAAATACAATGCATTTGAAAAGATCGAAGGTTCAGGGCTTGGTTATAAAAAGGGAAGGTAATAGCACCCTATGAATCTACAGTATCCTATAGAAACCTTTTGAAATATCTGTATTTTTGGCTAAAACGTTTGTTTGCAAAAAGGATCGGGGAGATGAGAAATTTTGAAAATGCAACGACCTAATGTCGAGGTTTTGACTTAAAAGGGTGTAAATTTGAAAATAGGGTTTTAAAGGTTTTAACTAATAGGAAACAAATACGAGGGACAAAATATAAAGACTCACAATAACATAAAGTCAAAGAGACGATCCTTTCCCTTGGATTCAAACTCAATGATAATAGTAAGATGAAGACCGGACAAGAACCATGTATCAGATAAAAATGGATAGTAACCATAGTCCAAGGATTAAAGAACCAATTTTAGGTTTTTTCTTTATTAAGTGGCTTATAAAAAGCAAAAGAAAATAAGAAGCTCAACTGAGCAAAGAGAAGATAAATGCTCAAGTGAGAAAAGAAAAAATGCATAAAGTAAAGAAAATAAAATTCTATGGGTGATAAATGGCATAAAAGTAAAGAGAAGAAAATATAAAGTGCGGAAATATAAAGGATATTAAAGTAAAGTTAGTATAATATAAAGTTAATAATCTGATTTGGGATAAATGTAACTTAATATGGAGCATAGAATATATGTACCCATACATGTTAGAGAAATGACATTTTGAAGTTTATTCTCTTATACATGTAGTACAATTAACAAACATTGGGGATCAAGACAAAGTCAAGGATGATACATTATGACAAACTTATCATACATCCAGAGTACTTTGAATGATCAAAGGACCATTTAGAGGTAGATTGGAAATGATTAAAGTTCATCAAATATCTGACAAGCTTAGATGAACTAAAAAAAACTCAAATGCTTTCCAAATTGATCCAAATAAAAATAAAAATAAAATATATAAAGAAGAATAAGATGAAGTCGATAATAAAAATGATATAAATATCATAACTTTCTCAATTTTTCATGAAATTAAACAAATAAATAATGAAAGTTTATCTACTAAATCTCACGACCAAGGATTCATGCTCAAAATAAGTAAATAAATAACAAAAAATTACAGAAAAAAATGAAAATTAAACAACAATAAATCACTTTTGCTTTTGGAGGTTCAAGAACACTTTTCAACTCTTGATTTTGAATCAATGGAGTTTCTTTCCAAAATGGTGATAATTATGGTAATAAATAAATAAATAAAGAGTAAAAATATAAAAGAATTAAATAAAGAACAAGTATAATATCCTACATATTCAATTAAAGTAAGAAATGACTTGAAAAAAATAAAGAGAAAAAGAAGAAGAGAGTTTTGACTTAGTTTAGTGAATGATTTATGGTATTATTCCTCCAAATCAAAGAATGAAAGATCTTATTTATAGGGTGAGTGAGGTGGGAGTGTTGATGTTGCAATCCATGTGACTTTATGAGAATAATTCTTGACCATTGATAAGTCCAAGTTGGCACTCCATGTGAAGTGTGAGAATGATTCTTGGTCATTGATAAGTACAAGTTGACAATCCATGTGAACTGTTTGCACTTCATTATAGTGGTTCCAACTTTTTTTTATTGACATAAAAAAACAAAAAGGACAAAGTAATAATAATAATAATAATAATAATAATAATAATAATAATAATAATAATAATAATAATAATAATAATAATAATAACTAAAAGTGTTAGTAATAATAATAAATACAAAATAGAAAATAAAAGAGACATTAAATTAACTATTTATAATTTTTTTCTTGAATTAAAATAAATGAAAATATAAGTGCAAATTAAAAGATAAAAAATAAAATACATATAAGAAATTAAAAGAACTTATATAAATTTTTCTAGACTTTTTTTGAAATAAATGATACCAATATATAAATTTAAATTAATAAAAGAACATATTTTTGATAATTTTTTTAGTACAGAGGTAAAAGTAGTAAATAAAAAAATAACATGATGCTAAGTATATTTTTTTTCATAAACGACTTCTAATGTTTTTATTTTTTCGTGGCTTTTCAAAGATAATCAACTCTTGACTTGTAAAGAGAAATTGTAGATGACATCAAGGAGAATCATATGCAAAAAGAATCGCTCAAAAATATCGAAATTTGAAGAAGTTATAAAATTTAGAAATCTAACTAAAGAATTGGCAAAAAAAATAGGTCAAACCACTCGTGAACAGTTGTATTGCAATGATGCAAATAGGGGTGGAATCTTAGGTCAAAAATTGGGATATGACAGCTGCCCCTATTTAAGTTTCTTTTATTTGGAGATCTGAAGATTGAAGTCTTCCTTTCGACGAGATTGAAGATACTTAAATATAGAATACACAATTTTTGGTCCTAAGATACCACAATGATGTTTATGATATGATATGGATGCAATGATCTGAAGTTTATAGGGAATGACGCTACATGAGACAAACTACTGCTGGAGAAACCAAGCACATGATAAAGTAATCCCACAGAGAAAGAGATTATAACTCCACTGGGGAACAGAGCCACAAACTTCGATTGAGAGACACTTATTGGGGGACAACTTCGAGAGAAGAAAAATTAACGACTCTATTAGGGAAGACGCCTCACATAGGCTGTGAAAAGATAAATGGTTACTGATTTAAGATGATGGTAAACTACCAACTCAATAGTTGAAGGTAGAATCGAAAAAGATACCGACTCACAGATGAGGGTAAACTACCAACTCAATAGTTAAAGGTAGAAAAGATAATAAACTTTTCCACGACGAACGGGTTCCAGTTTCTTCTTTATCAAGTCTCCCACTTGAAAAGGATAATATACAAGCTTCTCCGCGGGATTTTTCCAGAGAGATACCATTTGTTGTTGATGAGAAAACTTCTCAAAAGAGATGCCATTTGTTGTTGATGAACAAACTTCTCAAAAGAGATGCCATTTGCTGTTGAAATAACATATTATTGGGGATACACAAGCTGCTCAAATAAAGAGGTCGTCACTTGCTATCTTTCAAAGATATCAATAATTCACAAGTTGCTCATGAAGAGGCCTCCACTTTCTATCTTCCAAAGATATCATTACTGCATAAGTTACTCATGAAGAGTCTACCACTTGCTAAATTCCAAAGATATCAATAATACATAAGTTGCTCATGAAAAGTCTGCCACTTGCTGCTTTCCAAAGATATCAATAATACACAAGTTGCTCATGAAGAGTCCGCCACTTGCTATCTTCCAAATATATCAATAATACACAAGTTTCTCACAAAGAGTCTGCCACTTGCTGCTTTCCAAAGATATCAATAATACACAATTTGCTCAAATAAAGAGGCTGTCACTTTATTGTCTTCCAAAGATATTAATAATACACAAGCTGCTCATGAAGAGTCTGCCACTTGATGCTTTCCAAAGATATCAATAATAGATGATCATGAAGAGTCCTCCACTTGCTATCTTCCAAAGATATCAATAATACACAAGCTACTCATGAAGAGTCCGCCACTTGCTATCTTCTGAAGATATCAATATAAACAAGTTACTCATGAAGAGTATTCCACTTGCTATTTTCCAAAGATATCAATAATACATAAGCTGCTCATGAAGAGTCCTCCACTTGCTATTTTCCAAAGATATCAATAATACATAAGTTTTTCATGAAGAGTCTACCACTTGCTGCTTTCCAAAGATATCAATAATACACAAGTTGTTCATGAAGAGTCCTCCACTTGCTATCTTCTAAAGATATCAATAATACACAAGCTACTCATGAAGAGTCCGTCGCTTGCTACTTTCCAAAGATATCAATAATACACAAGCTGCTCATGAAGAGGCCACCACTTGATGTCATGTTGAGATTCCAAAAGAGTATTGCAACAACACTAATGGGAAACAAAGTTCATCTTCAATGGGAAACTATGAATAAATTCTTCTTGAGGAGACAAAGTATTTAAATATGCAAATTAAATGCACTCTCCATCTAAGTTTCACAACCTAGAGAGATCCCCGGAGTAGCTTCCACAAGAGACAAAGCTTAATCTAGGAATAAACTTGAGAGAAAACAATCAAACAAGACTCCACCCAATAAGGAAACAACTCAATTGGGGATTAATCCTATCCAGAGATGGAAAAGTAAAGCTAAAGTAAGATTCTTCCACGAGAGTTAACTTATTCTGGAATTAGAAAGGAGGCTCACTTTCTGCTTAGGTTGACATTCTATTTGGAAAGATCAAATATGCTATTTGAATAGACATAACCAAGGTATATGAACCCAATAACATCAGCAAATAAGAATGTGCGTGAATGATGCAAGTGTAAATGAATAAATGAATGTCATATATATGTTTGACAAAACAAATAGAAGAGATAAATTGGAGATGATAAGATGTCACAGTACAACTAGATACTCGGCTAACCTCAACAAGATGAGAATATTATTGGAGATAGAATAAAATTTATCGACGGAGCATATTTCTGTTATAAGGCTCTAATCTCTCTGGGGAGGAAGATATTTTTAGGGAGAAAACCCAAAATCCAATCTTCTAACATCAATACTCCATTGAAAGGATAACAACACGAACTCCGTTTCAGCTTGAAAAAATTCTTGCTTAGCTGGAGATACTGGGGAACTTCATCATCTGATAATGTGTGTGAAGCATATCACATATCTTGACAAATATGGATTTCCCTTGGAACTAATTTTTGATGCCCCAAGTTTACTGCTGATAAGCTGCGTGACGCACGATAATTCTTGTGAATAAATTCACTTCTAAAATGATCCAAGTTATATGGTTGATGAGAAGAAATCGTCTCAAGAGGATTTTACAAAATACCTGCCATCTAAAATGCTCTAGTGTCTTCAAACTCTTAGAGAGATTCAATGAATCTTGACGTGACTGCCCCATATGGACAAAATAATAATAATAATAATAATAAAAATAATAATAATAACTAAAAGTGTTAGTAATAATAATAAATAAAAAATAGAAAATAAAAGAAACATTAAATTAACTATTTATGGTTTTATTTCTTGAATTAAAATAAATGAAAATTTAAGTGCAAATTAAAAGATAAAAAACAAAATACATATAAGAAAGTAAAAGAGCTTATATATATTTTTATGAACTTTTTTTGAAATAAATGATACCAATATATAAATTTAAATTAATAAAAGAACATATTTTTGATAACTTTTTTAGTAAAGAGGTAAAAATAGTAAATAAAAAAATAACATGATGCTAAGTACATTTTTTTGTGATTTTTTTAAATGGAAAAGAAATCATGAATAAAACACAATAAAAATCAAATTCTACTAAATTCATAAATGACTTCTAATGTTTCTATTTTTTCGTGGCTTTTCAAAGCATAATCAGCTCTTGACTTGTAAAGAGAAATTGTAGATGATGTCAAGGAGAATCATATGCAAAAAGAACCGCTCAAAAATACCGGAATTTGAAGAAGTTATAAATTTTTGAAATCTAACTCAAGAATTGGCAAAAAATAGGTCAAACTATGCGTGAACACTTGTTATGCAATGATGCAAATGAAGGGTGGGACCTTAGGTCAAAATCAGGGTATAATAGGATGCATGAATGCATGATACAACAATCACACACAAGATCACAAACATGGAGGTTCATAGGTTTGACGTCACGAGCATGAGGTGAAAGGAACTACCCACAAGGTATGGTCTAATAGTTTATCACATGCAGGACAAGGTTCTAAGAGGTTCCAAGAGTCTACATCCTTCCTTCGGATATTACCAACGTCCCGGTTGACTCAATAATTAGTAATATTCTCAAGAAAAACTCGTCTGAGTGTAGTATTACGTGACAACCATTTTTGGATTACTCTGTCATAGTTTTCGCACTACACCTAAAAGGTCAAGATGGGTTAAGGGCTCTACGGTCCTCAACTTCAGCAGGCTCCCAGGTCAAAAGCAGCACATCTTCCTGATTACTCGGTAAACGAAACTAAAGTCAAAGGGGCCTCCACTAAGTGGGGGATCTCATGCCTCCATTTTTGGGATTACTCCCTCAAAGTTAACATGACTATATCGCCCGTCCTATCTTAAGTTTTCCCAAGTCCGAGTAGAGGACTTATGAGAAATCACCAAATACCCTGAAAACCAGGAAAACCCAGACAAACACACACACACACACATAATATATAAACAACAATAGCACATACACAAATAAACAAAGATAGGCTCAACCCACTTAGGGATGAACTAGCATTTGGTCTATCTGTCCCCAGTGAAGTCACCATTTTTTCTGTAGCGACAAAAGCTAGAGAAAAGAACCATCTAACCAACAAGAAGCTAAAACTTGACATAATGAGTCAAGGTAAAATTCTCATCCTTTGGATTGAAACCAAACAAGCAAGGATATTAAACCTCTTAAGAAAACCAAGCTTCAAAGGCATTAAGTCTTCACAAAAATTGGTCAAAGTAACAGTTGTATACAGATAAATTCCCAATCATAGACAAAACGCATAATCAGAATAACCTACACACAAAGAAAACAAACAACCCAATGTCTTGGGGTAAACCCCAAGAAATCCAGACAAAATAGCAATAGAAGTCACCAGGTCTCAAGGTAGGTCAAGGTCTCTACTCCTAAGTCCAAGAAGTCCATAACTCCATCATGCCAAGGATAGTAACCAAATAGTACAAGTAATCTTAAAGCTTTTATTTGTTCAAGTTGATTATTAGGTATCTTCAAAAAGAAATTGAAAGCTCAAGTGAGCAAAATGAAAATACATAAAGGTAAAATGCTCAAGTGAGCAAAGATGAAAATAGCATGAAATGTAAATGCTAAAATAAATGTGCTTAAAGTAAGAAGCATAAAATAAAGTCAATTGTTAGAAATTAGGGGTTAGTTGAATGACCATCTTGAAACTCGCATTTGAAAACTCATTGGAAGATTGATAAAATTAAAGCCTCCTAACAAGAAGTTTCATTTGCTTTTTGTCAAGTATATCATTCATTTCAAAATCTCAAGGCAACAATAAATGATCAACGATGTTTAAGTGATTCACTTAGTTCCAAATATTATGAAGATTCATTAGAGGATTGATAAGACCAAATCCTCCTAACAATGAACCTTAAGGTTATTAGATCAAAGGTTTCAAATTAAACATACTTGGGTTTGCAAATATAGGTTTGGGCCGCGAATGATCATTTCTTGAATTGGGACAAATTTAATACTATATTAAGCAATCGTAAGTGGACTAATATAGAAGTCGCACCTATTTTGAGGCCGGTCAATAGCAATCTATGTGCCATCTATTTAGAGTGATGATATGTAGATAATCCTCTAACAACATATAACACAAAGGAAAAGAGGATGAGATGAAAAGGGAGGGGATACATTTGAATCAAAAATTTAATCAAACTATCATTAAAATCATCCATTCATTTTAGTGGAGTTAAACTCAACACTCAAGATCCAATGATGTTAAATAAGTTTATGATCAATAATCACATAGCCGGAATATATTAAAATAAATAAATTGCATTTAATGAATAAATAAAAACAAAAAATGACTTTTAAATTGTTTTTAAAATGAAAATAAAAGGTAAAATAGAAAACTATATTCAAAGTATCAAAGAAAAAAATTAAAGAGACCATAGAAAAATAAGAAATGACCTCAAATATTTTTATAAATTTTTTGGTAATTTTTTAAAACAGAAAAACATTTTTAAACTAATTAAAATCACTCAAATAAGTGAAAAAAGATTTAAAAAATAGTAGAAATAAAAATAAAATTCTAGAAAAGTTTAAGAAGGTCAAAAATGAGTAAAATGATTTTTTTATAAAAATTTTCAGAATTTAAAAACATCAAAAAGTATTTTTAAATAATTAGAAACAAATCAAAATAAAGGAAAAATTATAAAAAATATCAAACATGAAAATAAAATTATGAAAAAATAAAAATCATAAAGTGAATATTTGAAAATATTTTTGTGAATTTTTTCATAATTTTTTAATCAAAAATGAATTTTCTATGATTTTTTGAAGTTTAAATCAATTAAAATAAAAATCAGAAAATAAAAATGACAAACCAAATAAATATGGGCCATCTGATCATTGTCAAAACGCGTTAGTAAACAGATCCAATGGATCTGACGCGCTGTGCATGTCATGAACTTTATTGGATTTCACACTGAATCAATCTTTATTAAATAAAAACAACTTAAAATGCGGCACGTTGAATGGAGTTTTACTCACTAAAGTAATCAGATCCAAGGGCTCTTGAGACACGCGCATGGTAAACAAATGCATTGGATAGAATTCAAAAAATCACATATCACACTATCATTGGTTGAAGCATGACACGTAAGTCGTCTTCAACCTCCAGACGCCCTAAATTGAGGTTCCTCAAGCTATAAAATTGGAGCACCGGATTGGTACCATTAGCTTTGTCTCATCAAGACGATTCTAATGGTACCCTCGAGCCAAATTTATATAAACTGTAAAAGGCATAATTTGAAAAAAAACCAAAAAAAAATAACGAGCACGAAAATCCCAAGAGTCTCCCTCAATTCTCAATGAAAATGCAAACCGTAAGAAGTGTGAGAATCAGAAGGATGAATAGAGTAGAATAGGACTTTATTTGATTCAATTTGATAGAAAATTCTACCTAAACAAAGTAGCTGAAAATTATTCTAAAACTGGACTTGGTTAGCATGATTTAGGACACCTCAAGGCTTGACTCTTCTTCTGTTAGCTTCAAGGAAGTTTAAAGATGAAGGATCAATGAAGAAATTGGATTGAAAAGTAGGGGAAATAGGAATTCAAAAAATCAGAAAAGTGAGTTATGCAGGGAGTTTGGCAGGGTGATTTTGGCTGTTCAAGCTTGAGGAAATGAGAGGAGTGAGGTCCTTTATTTATAGGGAAGCAAATGGGATGCTCAAGCGTGTGAAATGATGAAGTTTGGAGGGAATTCGTGTGAAATTGCAAACATGAAAAGTTTGACTTCTATTTTGCTCCAAGCTCAACCAAAACATGCATTTCAAGGTGCTAATCACTTCTAGAAGATTATTAAACATGATTAGAAGTAAAAACGCGCAACAATTTAGTGATTAGAATTTGAAATGTGCATTTCAAATTCTGACTTAGAGGAAAAACTATGTTTCAAGTGGTTGTCTTTGAACTCATGGTGTGCATAATTTAGGGACCCTTAGGGAATAATTCTTGAATAATTTTAAATATAAGCTCACAAACTTTACAATGTGCAAAGAATGGGATCAATTTGATGCCTGAGCTAAAAGTTTTGATGAGTCAAAGTTGAGAAAAAGATGATAACTTTTTGTACTTAGAAAAATTCTAAGTTTTTTCTTCAAAATTGACCTATAATGTTTTGAGTTCAACAAAGGCTTTCCTCCAAAATTGAGCTTTTATCAATCATGCTAACTTGAAGTGTACATCCCAAAGAGCATTGTGAAACTTGAATCACTCAAAAATACCAAATATTGAAAAAGTTATGGTCTTGCAAAATTGGTGAAAATTGATGAGGTGACCTATAATATTTTGAGTTCTTAGGGCATCTTCCACTTATTTTCAAGCTTTGTACATAAAGTATGAGTTGAAATTCACACCCTTAAGATCATTATGGAAAAATAATGGACTCAAGGAGATAAAAATTGACCAAGTTATGATCTTTTGAAGTCACATAAGAGAGTCTGAAAGCCTCTCAAGAGGACATGTAATCTTTCTCAATCATTAGGCATCTTCCACACAAAATTATCTTGAAACTCTTGAAGTTATTTGTTGATAACCCTTTAAAGAGAAACTCGTCTTTGTAATCACTTAAAAATACCAAAAGATGGGCAAGATATAGCCCTTAGAAGTTCAAAACCCTAGCTCATAGGGAAATAAAATGCCTTGGAAACCCCTTCCAATTTTGACAAGCTTTCTTGCACAAATACTTTTTTCATGTAAATATAAGTTGTTGAGGATGATAATAAGAGATAATAGAACCAAAAACCACTTCAAAATGTTAATAATTGAGAGAGTTATGCACTTGTGATTAAGAAATCAAGAACTTGTCCAATTACGTCAAACTTTATTCAATAAATCCTTACACCTTTTGACTTTCTTTGACAAATTAAGGCATGATAAATCATAGTAGACCTTGTCATGATATTTCTTAAAAGCATATTTAATAATGAAGCTTGAATCTCAATGAAGCTGTGTTAAATAAGGCATGGAAATAAACTCATGAACCTATGAATCAACCTGATAAAATATGTTGAGCCATCACATATAGCATCATCATTTAGAGCAAACATTCATATTATTTGTTAATTAAAGGTTAATCAATATAAAACATATATGATCACAATATATAAATCAATGTGCTTGGTGATTCCTCATGAACAAACCTAAATGTAGGGAGAAGAACCAAACCCTAGTGTGATCTTGTTGGGATTTATTTGATATGAGATGATAGAGGAATCTTAGGGGAGAAAATTAGGGTTAAACAACAAGCACACTTTACATTTGGATTGTAGCAAGGAAAGGAGGTGTTGGGATTCTGAGGAGGATCCCTTAATGTAATCAGTTTTGCTTTCAGTAAATGTTGTAATGCCTGAGATAGTGACATACTAATCTTGGTGAATTGTCTTCTAGGTGCGTATGTCCTACGCTGATTGCCCTGTTGTTGTTGTTGCATAGTTGCAGGATTAGAAATCAACATCTCTCCTACAGATTGATGGCGATCATTTCTAGTACGACCCTTCTAGCCATAAACAACATTGGTTTCTTTCTTACCGCTGAATGTCTTCATTACAGCACTTGAAGACGTAGCCACCTGAATATTTCCACTCTTAATACCACTTTTGAAGCATTCCCCGGTTAGAGTCAACTCGGTAAAACCAGATGAGGAGATTCCAATTAGATGGTTAAGGAAAGAACTTGTCAGAGTTCCCCTGAACATATCAACTAGCTCCCTATCAGATAAGGGAGGTTGCACTCTTCCAATAAAATCTCTCCAGTGTTGGGCATACTCCTTAAACCCTTCATTCGAACTCATAGTCATACTTTGTAGTTGCACACAAGTTGGTGCAAGGTCAGCCTTGTATTGATACTGTTTGTAAAAAGTAGTAGCCAAGTCTTCCCAAGTGCGAATGTTGGTTTCCTTCAGCTGATAGAACCATTCAAGTTATGTCCCAGATAAGCTCTCTTGAAATAAGTGGACCCATAATTTTCTGACAGTAATATGGGGTTGGATCTTCCGAACATAAGACCGCAGATGAAGCTTTGTACATGACATACCATCATATTTGGAAAAATATGGGGACTTTGAACTTGTGAGGGATAACAACCCCAGAAATAAGACCCAATTCCTCAAAATCCAGTCCAGGCCCTTTCTGGATTTCCATAGCATTAAGTCGATCTTCCAACTGCTTGTATTTGTCATCAGCGGGAGGATATTATTCAACAGAATAGTCTTCATCCGAATCTTGGCTAGAACCAAGGTTGTTATTCTCTTCAGCTTTCACACTCTTGTCATCTTCTTCTTGGTTATCGTCTTCATTTAGGGGGACCTCAAACTCCAGATCCCTTCTGACCGGACCTTTGAATCTTCTGCCCATATTAAGAAAGACTGTTGGATTTTTAGTCTTCTTCTTATTCCCCTTTGTGATGAGGGTCTTTAACTCGTCTTAACCCTTAGATTAGTCCAGGAACATCTACTGAAACTGAGCGTTCTGAGTTTGAAGTTCTTTCATGGGTTGTTCGAGAGCCATCTTTTACTGAAATAAACAGCAAGAAGATGAGAAAACCTATCTAGAAAGTACATGTTATGTGATGTTATGCATGATATGTAAATGCAAGTGCAATGTTTTCAAGAATCTTTGTGGGATTTAAATTTGTTAAACAAAAGGAAACAAAGAAGCTTTAGTAACAAGAAGCAAAATATGAACTCAAGTCTCCCATGGGAGCTTCCTCTTTGTGTTGACATATGCATTAAGGCTTTGTTCTTCATGGATTCATTTCGTCAACTCCAGTACTTTCTTCTCAGTAGCATAAAACTGAGTCACAAAAGCATCCCTTTCCTTATTGAGTTGAATCCAAGACTTTTTTTAGTTGAATCCCTTTCGGTAGGCATGTCAGGATGAAGAATGGTGTGAGGAACATCTCCTTCAACAACAGGTTCTACGATCACTGGTAGGATAGCAGGATATGTCATCATAAGCTTTTGAGCTCGAGATCGCGCCTATCAGAGGTAAGGCTCCTGAGGGATGGAATTCTTATGCCCTAAAGTTCTACTATCAATATTGTTAACCATGCCCCAAGCACGTATAAACCTTTGACGCTAACTCTGAGGATCATTCTCATAGTCGAATACTATACCCTGGATGAGCATATCATGAGGACCGTGTCATCGAGCATAACCAAACTGACGTAGAGCTAAGGAAGGATTGTAAGTGATACCTCCCCTTATGCCAAGGAGTGGTACATTAGAGAGTTCCCCATAGTGGTCAATAATAGTGATATCTGCTTGAGATTGAGAACACCAATGGATATCCGAATGAGTCAGTGACATCAACCTTTGAGACCACCTCAAAACTTGTTCATTCTTCATCATTGGTCAGGGCAGGTGCAAAATAAACCACCTGGACAGTAGAGGTATGCAACACATAAGAGTTCCTTGCTTCTTCATAGTACGAGTGTGAAGGGAATGCAGGACATCTCCAAGAAAAGTAGGCACCAGATTATGGATGAGAAATATTTTGATGGCGTTTACATTTATGGGTTGGTCTGAGTTAGGGAAAGGCACCAAATCATAGATCAACAAAGCCAAAATGTCCTCAAAAGCACGAAAACTCATGGCATCTAGAAACCACTAAGCCTTATCTATCATAAATTTAGGAAGAAAACCCTTGACTCCTTTCCTTGTTTCCCAATTAGATACAATGTTCAATCATTTCAGATGTAAGGTTACTACAATGTCCTCGGGTTTTAGAACTTGCTCTAGACTGGTGAACTGTATCTGATCAAGAATAGGCACTTTGAGTAACTTAGAGAGTTCTTCCATTGTGGGCACCAACTGATAATCTGGGAATATAAAATAGTGATGTTTAGGATCAAAGAACTGGAACAGAACATTCTTCATGTCTTCTTTGAAACTGGTAGTAACCAAACTGAGTAGATGACCTTGTCTCTTGGTGAATTGAGAATTGTCAAGAACTTTTGAGACTAATTCCTCAATCTTGGAAGGTACCTTTACAAAGTTGATTCAGATAGTATTTATTCGATTGGAAGCCATGACCCTGCAACAAATAACAAAGATAAACCCCCTAGATCCTTTATATGGTTAGTGAAAATGTCATGATATGATGTTATGATGTTATGATGTCATGCTTTAACAAATAACAAACACAAACAAAGCATACAAGAGCCTTAGGTTTAAAACTTGCATGGGGTTCGTAGGTAAGTACCGTCTTGAAATTTTGTTGGCTCAACCTATTCTAAATTAGTAATCAAGTTCTAGGGATATCAATATCACCGATTTTTCTTACAGGTTTTGTTCAGCACGACAACTGACTTGCCACCAAAAAATACTCGAGAGTCGAGTCTCGATGAGCGTAGCATCGAGTATCAACCAACTTCGGACTACACCAAAGCCGACTATCTCACTACCTTCTAATGGCTAAGTTGGGTCAATTAAGGTTCTAAAGGTCAGTTAGTGCGTATGACACCATGCAACAACCTAGTATTCTCCCCGACTGACTCGAGGGACACCAGTACAAAACAATGTGTCGCACTAACGTAGCCATCACTTCAACCATATCGGTATACACCGTACAATTTCCATGATCTATTTCTACTTACCCAAGGTCCCCAGATCCGGGTATAGGATCTTTGTAAAAAAGTATACCTAAGCAACCCAATTAAAGATAAAGCAGATAAAGAAGACAATTTAAAGAAATTTAAAGGTGATCTAAACTCTAAGGTAACCCCTCTTTTTAGTACAATTCCCCAGTTCTCTAATACGATGGGAGAACTGACTTGGTTTTGTGTTTATTCGCAAATATTGCAAATATCAAGAGTCTCCATCGATTTTTATTTTATCCAATAAGGAAAGGGTGAAAAGAACAGGAAAAACCTTGAAGATTTTGAGTTTAGGGGTAGGTTATGAAAAGGGAAGGTGTTAACACCCTTTTCATTCGTAGTTATCTATGGGATCTTAATCATTAGCTCACTTTGTTTTGAAAATTGCTTTGTGAATGTGTGTTTGAGAAAATATTTTGAAATTTGCCATAGTGAGGCGAACTTTGTAATGATCCTCGTATTTATCCTCGAGAATGCGTACAAAGTGTTTTGTTTGAAAATATTTTTTGAAGTGTGTTGTGAAAAGATGTTTTTGTTTTGAAAAGGTTTATGAGCAAGCGATTACGAGCGGTCTACCTACTCAAAGTCTTTATTGTTCTTTTCCTCCTCCTTTAAATAGTGTTGTCCTACCATTAGTTAGTAGTAAGCCCTACCATTGGATGTGAAGGGCTAGGCGTGGGTCATGGTACAATCATTGAAGGCAACTTGTAGGGGCTCTTTAGCAATTTCATAAGGGACTAGATCGTTTACCGAAGGTAACATTGAAAGGGTCATCGAGGCACTAAGATCTTTGTTTTCCAGGGACAATGCTAAAGCGTCCCTACGTTCGAGGGACATGACTGTTTGTATTGAAGCAGCAAGGGAGGTTACCCTAGATGTGTGAGTGTGCGAGTGATTTGTTTTCCGTTATTTTTATCTTTGCGTTATGGTTTTTTACCGTTCTATTTTTATCTTGCCATACATGACTTAATTACTAATAGTAACAGTAAAATAGGAAGTCGGTAAAGTAAATGCGGATAAATAAAAGCAGAAAATAAACTCTAAAATATTACACGACTTTGGGAGAGATACATAATAGGAATGCAGAATTTAACCCTAATTACTATTACAAACCATAGGCAGTTACAATAATTGGAAAAAAGCGCGAGAATAATAAATTACGCGAAAATATAAGATAGGAAAGCGAAAGGAGAAATAAGTTGTGTTTTGGCGATTTTCTTGATAAAAAATTTCATGATTAACCTAATAACCTAATTAATTTTAACTAATTATAAAAGGAATTGATTAATTAAGTTAATAAAACCTAAAAAACCCTAATTCGATTTTAATTAGAAAAGAGATTAATTAGTGAAAAGAAACCTAAAATAAACCTAAATTTATTGATTAAATAAAAACCGAAACAATTAATTAGGGTTGATAAAAAAAGGTTAGTGAAAAAAACCTAAAAAACCTAAATTAGGATTTGTTAATGGTTTTTTGTGAAGTGGGAGAAAAGGAAGAGAAAAAGTGTAAAAGAATAAAGAATTATGAAGAAAAACCAAAATTCGATGGGGTGGGTGTTGAACCCACGCCCTCAGCAATTCCAAACAACACGTTTACCACTAGGCTAGGCGCGCCTTGGTGACAAGGAATGGCATCAACGCATTTTACAATCTGCAAAACAAAGAAAATCATGAAAAATGTCAAAATGCCAAAAGGCTGGGATCGAACGCACGCCTTGGGATAGTAACATCTTATTGTGCGCGCTTCAACTGTTGGGGAGGTAATACATATGTTATCTTAATTGAAACAAATGAAACAAATATTAAGCAAAACGCATAGACCAGAGAGATACCGGAGCCCTAGCTTCGGTCGTCTTCTTCAGCGAATAAATTCCTTATTCCTGCAAAACAGCACAAGTTAGAGATCCAGGGGGATCCTACTCCCCTAAATCAGGCCCTATGAATCCAATAGGATGGATCTCTTGGAATTAAATAGACTGGTTTGAGAGCCATGAAAAAAATACATGGTATCAATGTAGTTGTGGTGTTTTATGATTCAATCAACATGCGACATCTGCGAGGGTCCAGTCCTGCACTAACGAACCTCAGGAACACATTAATAACATTAGCTTCAATCAAAATAGAAAGAAAATAAAAATAGGAATTTATGAAATAATGATAGGACGATAATGCATGCATGGGTGTTTCGAGCCCTTTAGATTGTTGCAAACAATCTTATCTTACCATCTGATCTTTCTAGGAGTGAATAGGATGGTTAGTTTGTAGTGAAGGAAGTTGTAAGTAGGTTTTCAAGTTGCTTTAGGTTTCTTGAGAAATTTGATATTTTTGGGCAAGCTTCTTGGTATAAGGGTTAATCTCTTATTTTTCTGAATAATGCAGCATATATAGCATGGAATTAGGTTAACCTAACATGGGCTTGGACCTTTGTTAATAAGCCTTATATTTTATCTTATTTATTTTGAATTAATAATGAATAAAATCAAAATAATAAAAATAAAAATATGAAGGGGTACAGTAAGATTTGAGGTTTATATGAAGTGTAGAACACGTTTGGACTCTGAAACAATAGCCCAATAACCCAAAATTTCAAGTTTTCTCAATTTGGATGCATTTGCTCAAAATTTCCCAACTTGCAGTGGCCATAACACCTTCAATTTTAATTATTTGAAGATGATATTGGACTTTCTGGAAAGCTAAATATGTCCTTTACAATCTCTATGTTGATCATTTTTTCATTTGAAGAATTTATCATGATGTAAGTTGCCTTGACAAAAATTGTCTTTTTGTTGACTTTTGAAGTGACCTATAATGTATTGGCCCATATCTCTCAAATGAAGCATTTTTTGGACTTGAGCTTAGTGAAAGACAAAGTTGTAGAGAATTGAATTTTCTTCAAAATGATATTTGGTTAGGGAAGATCGGATGAAGCATGTGAAAGTTATGCTTGGTCAAAGTTTAGTTGACTTCTCCTTAAGAAAACCCTAATTTGACAACTTTTAACTTTTGATGATTTGAGAGTTTCCTTGATGAGTCATGATCAACCATTGATCAAATGATGAATATGACTTTAAAATATTAATGTTGACCAAAAATGTTGAAGTTTGATTATATGTTGACTACAGTTGACTTTTTGTTAAATATAGTTGATTTTCAGTCATCTGAGCCATTGATTGAGAAAACTTGTGATGCAAGGCATGAAACTTAGTATGAGCATTTTTAGAGACATATAAGGAACTATGGAAACCTCTTTAGGCCTTAAAAACCCAAACTTCCTTGAGAAAAATGAAACCCTAGTTATGGGAGGGCAAATTTTAGGGTACAACAAGAAGCCACTAGGAGTCTTTTGAATCTTTTATACGTATCCCCTAATGACTCACCCGTTTTATGCTGGAAGTTGAGGATTTCATATCTTTTTCTCATGAACACTGACGTTGGAAAATACTTGTCTAATAAATCCTTTTCAATCTCTTTCCAAGAAGTAATACTACCAGTCGAAAGGGAATAAAACCACTCTTCAGCTCGATCATCTAAAGAGAACGAAAACATTCTCAATTTTTCTGCTACATCAGTGTGCCTGTCAATCTTCAAGATGGTGCTCATGGTCAGGAACCTTTGTAGATGCTTATTATCATCTTCATTGACCCTTCTAGAGAATGACCTCCTCTCCAGTAGAGTGGTTGTGCTCTGATGTATATGAAAATTTGGCACAATCACCGGTAGGTTTACAATTATCAGCCTACCAACCGATGCATTTGTTCCACCATAATCACTATTGTACCCGAAAATTTTCCCTCCCATTTTACTCAACAAATGTCAATTGAGGTCCCCAAGTTGCTCAAGGTTGCCTAAGAGTTGACTAGACAAACTCTCTCCTAAGGCAATGTACCTCAAAATTAGGGTTTCTTTTTTCATCAAGATGGGTGAGCCACAAAAGCCCCAAATGCTTTCCAAGGTCCTAATATGCTCCCAAGATCATCCATGTCAAGTTTCATACCTTTCACAAGAAGATTGCTCAGTCAACTACTCAGATGCTTGAGAATCGAATGTACTAGGTCAAAAGTCAACTATGGCCCACATACAGTCAAACCTCAAGAATTTTGGTCAACATCAACATTTTGAATTAACTTCCATCATTTGATCAATTGTTGATCATGATTCCTCAAGGGATGCTCCAAATTCATCAAAACCCAAAAGTTGCTAAATTAGGGTTTTGTAGGAAAAATCAACCCAACTTTGACCAAGCATAACTTCTTCATAATTTATCAGAAATTTTCCATCCAAAGATCATTTTGAAGAAGATTCAATTCCCTACAATTCATATTTAGCCCACAAGGTCAAAATATGAACTCACAAAAAGATATGAATTTTTACATTATAGGTCCTTTTGTAAAGTCAACAAAAACACCTTTTGGGAAAAAGCTTCTTACATGAACATGGAAGATCCAATTGAGATGAAACTAAAAAGGTTGGTTAGGGGACATCCTAATATTTCTAAAAAGTCCAAGAACACCCTCCTAGGGTCAAATTTGAGAGAGTTGTGCATTGTCAAAGTTGGAAATTTTTGGAAAATTGTCAAAAGTCAACATTGATCAAATTTGCATTTTTTCCAAAGGGGCCCATGTTTTCTTGTTTGAAACATGTTTCTAATAGGATCCACGACTCCTGAGCTTTTCCACCTATTATTTTATTACTTTTATCATTTATTTTAATTTTTTATTCATTTAAATCAAAATAAATCAAATTAAATGGTAAAATAATGAAAACAAATCAAATCTTGAGATTTTTATGCACATTTGGAGTCCATATACAGCTAACATGCTAGCCAATTCGTGCAAGGCTCATTAGGGTTGAAAAATATATGATTGAAGAAAGTTTTGGAAAGATATCATACATGAAGCAAATCAAATCCAATTTTCATAATTCACAAAGATATGATACAATTATGTTGACCTAATTCAGTCTATTATAAGTGCATAACAATTCCAGATCAAAAACACAAGGATTAGAGGCGTGAAATAGCAAGAAAGAAACTCAAAATTTTGGACAAAAGTGTGAGATAAAAATCCATCTTAGAGGCATCCTCAAGGAGTTTCAAGGTTAGAAATATGTTCCTGGATATCTCAGGAAGCTTCTCCATTCATTTGCAAGGCCTGAAGCATCCAGAATCGCGCCCATCATCAACCACAGTTTGCACAAAATTTCGATTTTGATTTCCTTGATTTTGGAATCATTAGCATGTTTTAATTATATATTCTTGTTCATCATCTTATTTGCAAGCTATTGGTACCATTTAATTGTATTTACAGCGCAGGAATCACAATATGCCATAGCTAGGGTTTGCGAGCTCGTTTTGGGGTTTCTTAACCTAGGAAAAATTAGGTTTGATAATGGGTACCATGATGACCAGGGCTTCAAACCTAGTTGATTCATGGTCCCCAAATGAATTTATATTGTGTGTGCTCGATTATTGACTAATACAGGTTTATAGTTACAACAAAACTGTTGTAGGTAAAAGTATCTCATCTAATACGACGGAATCCATGAACACTACAAGAAAATTAGTGTTTAACGACACAAAAATTGCGTCAGTTATGTGATAACTGTCGTAATTGACATATAGAGACAGTGTTTACGACAGTTGACACCAACCGTCCCTAATATTTATTTTGCGATGGTATAATTAACCATCATAATATTATTATTACGACGGTAAAACAACTGTCGGCCCCCATTTAACACTTTTAACATTGATTTTTCACCAACAACTAGTCACGACGGTAAAATTAACCGTCCTAAAAGGCATATCACGACGGTAAAGCACCCGTCGCACCCTTAAACCTTTCACGACGGTAAAATTATCCGTCCTAAAATTCATTTCACGACGGTAAAACAACCGTCGCACCCAAAACCTTTAAAAATTCTCATGGTCACGACGGTAAAACACCCGTCGCCGTAAAAAAGTTAAAAAGCTCTTAAAATACATAAAACATCAATTCACTTTCTACTCCTCCTTTCACTTTTTCTACTCACGAAGAAAATACAAGAATTCTCTAAAGAAGAACCCTAAAGTTTTGAAACCCTCTTTCACCATTCCTCCCAAACTGTTACAATCCCTTGTAGAAGACCCTAAATGGGATGAAAAAGGCAGCGTCACACAAAACTACAATTCCTTCGGCGTCGTCAATGACCATAACTCCCTCACCGATTCTCTTCGAGCTCCTCCTTCTGTCTCCGATGACCCCAACGATTCCGGCAGTGACCTCGAAGAAGACGGTATTTTCGTGTATTTTAGTATCAGGAATTGTTTATATTTTTTTGAAATGCATGTAAATTTTATGAATTTTGTGGTGTAGATTTGAAATCGGCACTGGGAAAGAGAAGAAGAGATGGTAAAAGTGCACTATCTCTCTTCTAATAATGCATATTTGGAATATTATAAACTTGTGTCTATGATAGTTTCAATTAGCTGCTTTGAAAATGGTTTTAGTTAACCTATTCCACCTGGTTTTATAGAATTGTTTCTTATTGATTCTCCCTCTGTGTTGGCAGTGTAATAATGTTTTTGTCAGATATGTCTGGAAGAAAACCTTTATACAGGAAGTATGTGTTCTTTCGTACCTTTTTTTTTGCGATTTCACCTTCACTTCTACTTATTGGTTTTCAAGCCTGTTATATTCTGTGTTTTTGTAGAGCATTTGTTTTCTTTAGTTCACCTATTGCCAGAGAATTGGTGTTGGAGATTAAGAAAGATACACTGGTTTTACCTCGCATTGGTGCATTAAGAGAGGTGAAGTTTTGTTTTTGTTTTTAAAATGTTTATGAACTCTATGTTAAATTGAATATTGTCGAAAACAATTTCATATGTTGCTTATTGTGATTTTTTTTTCTTTCACTGTGCATGGCAGATGAATTTAGAATATTTTGCCATCGACAGTCAGGTATGTGGTATGTGGTTGTACTTCATTTATCTTGCCTTCCACTCTTTACATCTTTGCTCATATGAATGAGATTACTCTCTTCCCTTTCATAGTTATATAAGCAGTATTAGAAATTTTCAAAACATATTAAGTGTAGACATGCACCTAGTATTTGTCCACTTCCACATATACAATATTAATGTACATAGCCATTAGCTCAGGTCAACTATTTCAGTTATAATAACTTATTAGAATCTATTAGCTGTTGAAAAAACACGTCTGCAAAACAGATACAAAGTTTGTTCTTCAGATTCAAATTCCAGTATACTTTGAATAAATATTACAAACAATTATGCCTTTGACTGAATCTGCAAAATTAGAGACTTGTCGAGGATTTATAATGGAGTAATTTTCACGCAGTAAAAATGGAACAATCATGGAAATGGATCGAACGTCCAATGATTTGGGCAAATTGGATATTTTAATCATTCTTGTATTTTGTTCTAATAGCGTCTCTCTAAAAAGGTATAGTGTAGCTATACTTTTTAAGCTCAAAATTCATGAAATCGGCTTGTTGAGATTATTTCATTTAAGAAAATTTATTAACCTTCAAATGTGCTCAGTAGGAAGTTTTTTAGTGTATTTTCTCATTCTTGTGATTATCTCGTTATTTTGTGTTGTCATTTTGTCCTGTTAATGCAGGGTTTCGTTACAAACAATGAGAGAGCTTTAGAGGAGCTATATGGGGACGAGGAGAACAATAAAAAAGCTGTTGCATGTTTGAATGTGATGGCTACTCGAGTTGCTTCTGTTTTTGCTTCATTAAGAGTATGTAGTCAATGCTCTTTGACTCTTTGCCGTAGGAATTTGAAAATTTTAATAGTTTCCCATAGTATGTCAATGTTCTAAATCATGTAATTTTCTCTAGGAATTTCCTTTTGTTTGATTTCATGCTGCCCGGTCACTAGATGCGAACACAATGACTACTCTTCATGATCTTATTCCTACAAAGCTTGCTGCTGGTGTCTGGGACTCTCTTATGAAATATAAAAAAAGTATACCTAATTTTCCTCAGACTGAGACATGCGAGCTGCTTATCATTGATAGAACTATCGATCAGGTTTTCATCTCTATTTTCTTGCTCATGGGCTTGTAGATTATTTCAATAATCTGTATCATATTGCTTACAATGGGGGTTCTATTATGGATGTTATAGATTGCTCCTTTGATACACGAGTGGACTTATGATACAATGTGCCATGATTTGTTGAATATGGAGGGAAATAAATATGTTCACGAGGTATTCCACAATTTCTCTTTTTTCCATCTAAAATTGTGCCCACTATATTAACACAAATCTACTTTTTCTCTAGATTCCTGGTGAGAATGGTGGTCAACCTGAGAGAAAAGAGGTTCTGTTGGAAGATCATGATCCTATATGGCTTGAACTTCGTTATGCACATATTTCCGATGTATGTTCAGATATTTTTTGTTTAGTATCTATTGTTTAGGCTTTAGGATCTACTATGTGAATCATGTCTACTTTTTGTTAGTTATGCAACCTGAATGCCTAGTGATTTTGATGGCCTTGCCAAGCATGAGAAAATGACCAACTTCATTTCAAAGAATAAAGCTGCACAGATCCAACATGGTTCAAGGTGAGTAATAATTTTCTGGAAGTTTTTCATCAATGACATTGCAATCTGACAGGATTTTGATTCTGTACTCACTGTATTAATGATTCAATCATTATTGAAAATAACATTGTTGCCTAATTTGGAATGTTTCTATGACCTGAAAAATCATGACAGATTTTTTGTTTATGATATTTGAGAGTTAGTTATGGTTAGCTGTGCCTATACATAGATGCTACTGCATCATAACAGAATGTAATGTGAAATGAAACACTGAAAATAGAAGTATTCCAAATGATATTCGTGAAATGCCAGACACGCCTTTCATCTGAAGTGTCGGTGCTATATAATGTATGAGTGAAAGTTTGTGAAGGTGTTTTTAATTTACATGAAAGCATACCAAGAAATGACTTATTGAACAATTGAACCTTGGTGTGCAAGCAAACTGAGAGCATGTTTGATTTTCCATACTCTGACCACAGAAATTGAGTTTTTGTGATATGTTTGGTGAATTATTTGAGTCCGTTTGGAAAAGTAAATTTAGTTTCAGAAGCAAGATTTTTTTTTGAGTATGGTTATTGAACTATTAATTTAACTGTTGTGTCTTGATGTTTGACAGATGTTGTCCTGTCGGGTGGAAGTTCAGTCTGAACTCCTGCAGCAAGTGTTGCTGTTTATGTTACAGAATAAGCATCTGGGTATGGTACAAGTTTGTGAGTTTTTAAAGCCCTTGCTGGATTTTTCGATCATAAGATTGTTAGGTTCTGAGTCACCCTCTTCTTCATTTGGATTGCAATTGGTATCGTCTATGGCATCATTCTGTTGCTCGTGTCCGAGTGAGTCCATGCCTGTTCTTATGCTGCTAACGGAGTGCCTTAAGTATCTTCCACATGAGACCTCTGAAGTAAGTTTATTAATATTGAGAAGGAGCATCAGAAATATTGGTTAAATTACACATTTTTCTGGTCATTACATTTTGTTACTGTAGTAGGTGAAATGATATAATTATCTTATAGCTGTATTCTTTTTGGGACTCCTCAGGACTATAGGAAATTAGTATTTGTTGTAGAACATATGGTGGAGGCGTATATAGTGGTACTTAAGTCTCTGGCCGGAGAGAAATTGGTATGTATCGTCCTTGTAATTTAATGTTCACATTTGTATTCACTGTTGTCATAATTTAGTTTCCTTGATTATTATTAATGTAATTTATGCCTTTCTCTTGTATTGATCTTGATCCTTGTTAATAGCTGATTGCCGAGGTTCAACTACATGCTGTTGAATTCCTGGGAACAGTTCTGTCTCTGTTGACGTGTCTTCAGTGGCACTCTGGTGGTTATGAGCCCATAATTGAACTCTCAAGGCGATTGTGTTCTGTTCAGAAAGATATCGGTTTGCAATGGGAGCCTGGTCTGTCAATGATTATGGCGTCATTATTTACAATCCTTGTTCAATCAGAACTTGAGCATGAACAAATTTCTATATCTAAACTCCTCCTCTTAATCCTGAAGTGGAAATACGATAAGGGTGAATTTTTATTATAGCTATGCCAGTTTGGAAAACTCCTTCATTACAAATATTCGACATTGTATTAACATCACACAATCCAATGTTGATTCAGATTATGATGCTAAACCCAGCTTTACACAGATCTTGGTAATCTCATCTATTGGGTTGATATTTTTCATAGCATTGCGTTATCATCTCAAAAAGATTCGATATCAAAAGATCATTCCGCGTTTAAGATTATCGCGTGCAGGTCACCCCCCAAAGCTTGAAAGATTCTCTCATTACGTAGGTATACAAAAAAATATGTATTCTATTCAATTACATACATTGATGGATCCGTTATTATTTTATCATTTGGAAATTGGAATGAATCTATATGTCATTTTCTTTGATTTGTTACAGCTAGGCAAATGGGGTTCAAGGATAGGAGAATCGGTCCTGATATATGTAGATTGGCTTCTGAATACATAAGCAAATATGAAGGGTTTGAAGATGATATATATGCCTATTTTGAGAATGAACCAGATGCTGATTCACTTTATGTCAAGTTGGTGGAAGAGTTTGAGAGATGCATTCTTAGTTACTTTGGATTTCATTGGAACCATTGTGACATATTGATAAGTCAGGTATCAGGGTTATCTAGTTATTAACAAAATATCAGAGGTGTTAGCAGCAATACACTCTCTAAAACTGATTTTTTTGGCTTTGCAGGTTTTGAGCTCGGACATTTCTGAGCCAAAAAAGAAGCTAAAGAACATAGTTATGGCTGCTACTAGGTTTGTATTTCTAACATTCTTTATGAACACCTAGTATAATATATTTTAAAATGAGATGAGAATCATTATTATGTTCCAAAGAATTGTTATTTTTTTCTAAAGGTGAATAGTATTCTTTGCACAGGGATCAAAGGTTCGAGAGAGTTGCCAAGAGTCTGAAGGTGGCTAGTGTTTTTAATACATTAGTGGAAGAGATGAAAGCGATGGGTATTGCAGTAAACGATGACTCTCAATGTACTCACAGTGATAGGAGCCCGCTGATGGTAAACGTTCATCTGAGTCTAGCTACCGTATTGGAGATAATGGAACTTCAGGGGGGACAAATTAGACTTTGCTATGATCGAGATAATTAGATTGTGAACTTTCTCATGTATTTTTGGCATAATGATACTTATTATTATAAGATTAGGAATTGATATATTTTGGATTTTTTGTACTACTTGACATGATTATGGAACTCGCATTTTACATGATTATGGAACACACATTTTTTTGGATATTATAATGCTTATTTGATGTTAAATATTTTTTATTGAAATTATTTTTACTATATTACAAAGTGATAGAAAATAAAACAAAAAATAATACTATAAATAAATATATTAAAGAAGAAATAATTTAAAGAAAAAAAGAACACAAAAAAAACTATATTTAAAATTTTTTACATAGATAATAATTTAAATAAAAAATATATATAATAGAAAAATAAAAAAAAATCAAGACATAAACAAAAGTCATGGCGACAGTACCGAACCGTCGCCATAAACAATTTAATCAATTTCAAAAGATATTCACGACAGTATCGAACCGTCGCCATCAATAATTAAAAGAAACTCAAAAGATAGTCACGACGGTATCAACCCGTCGTAAACTTGAACGACAGTTTTTGTAACCGTCGCGAAATAGGTTGGGGACACACACTTCTGCGACGGTAAAGCAACCTTCGTGGAAAGCAAATTGCGACGGTTTTAACCGTCGTAATCTACAAAAATACCTGTCGCAATCTGCCAATTTTCTTGTAGTGGAAGAAGATGGCGTGGCAGCATGTGACTGGCCCGTTTGAACTTTTTCACGTTTTTGGGACATGGAATTTTGTTTGAATTATATTTTATTTGTTTCATTATAATTATGAATAACTTTTCCAGCACAGTTGGTAGAGAGACACGCTTCTGAAGGGAAGGACCTGGGTTCGATCCCAGGTCCCAACAATTGCTTTTTATTATTTTTTCTCATGTGATCAGGTGTACCATACTCCTAACTATCCACCATGCGCTAGCGATTCATGGCCATTGGATGCACAACTAGCCAGATCTAATGTTTCTCCCTTGAAGGCCCATGGTACACATGCAAGTCAATGCTACACCAGATCCAAAGGTTGACTGTGCTTGGAAGGTTATTGGGCTGGGAAATTCAGATTCCCACCCCTCTTTCAGCCAACAACACAGGCCCATTTGGTTATTTTATTTATTTTCTTTAATTTCTTTTCTTTATTTCTTTTCTTTATTTCTTTTCTTTTCTTTTTATTAATACAAAAATTATTTTATTAAATTAACCAATCAAAAATCACAAAAAGATTTATTTTCTTAATAAATGTTTTTTTAAATTAATTAGTTTAATTAATTTAGGGCAACTTTAATTTCTTTCATAATTTAAAACAATTAGAATTAGGGTTTGAGATTGTGCACAATTTAATTAATTTTCTTTAAAAAATATATCAAAAATCATTTTTTTCGTAAATATTTATTTCTATAATTAATTAGGTTAATTAGAAAATTAGATTAATTTAATTTCTTTCATAATTTAAAAACAATTAGAAATTAGGTTTAATTAATTTGCAATTAACTATTTTCTTCAATAAAAATCCAAAAAAAATACTTTTCCTCTCAAATTAGGGTTTTAAATTATTTCAATCATCCTCACATTTAATTTGCCGCGCGCTTGTTATTATTTTTGCCATTATTTTGTAACTGTTCAGGGTTTGTAATAGTTAACTTAGGGTTTTTATTTTACTGTTTAAATTCCCGATTTTTGGTTATGTAATTAATCCCCCTCTCCGAAGCCTTGTAATAGCTAGGTTTATTTTCCGCTTTTAATTTTTGCAATCTTTAACTGTCTAGATGTATGGCTAATAGGATTTTATGGCAAGAATGTCTGAAAAATTAAAATAGTAGATCACCTAATGTTCAAAGATTAAATAACTGAAACAAATCACGTGCACATATCCACTTCTAGGGTTTACCTCACTTCAGTTGCCTTCGGTAAACAGTCATTAAGCATAGGATATTTTAGTGGTTGCCCTCCAGTCTAAAGAGATCAAATTGTCCCATTCGAATGTTGCCTCTGAAATGTTGCCTCGGAAACGTTGCCTCGAAAAGATCTTAAGACTCTAGGGTTACTACTAAAGTTTTCTATCTATTGCTTTAGTGATTGTATTTGTCCCTTTCGAACGTCCCTTACAAACTCCAACGACGGTGCTACCTACTCCTTAATAGTGGGATAGCGATGTCTAAAGGAAATAGAACAAAAACAATCTTTTTCGAGTAGGTAGATGCTAGTAGGTACTTGCTCAAAACAAATCTTTTCACACAAACACCTTTCAAAAATAGTTTTCAAAACAACTTCGTCACATCCTTGAGGACTGACACAAGGGTTTTCACAAAGTAAAACATTTTCAAAGCAAGCACACACACAAGCAATTTGAAAAATGAGAAAGTACCTAAGAGCCCGTAGATAACTACGGATAGAAAGGGTTCTAACACGTTCCCTTTCTATAATCTACCCCTCGTACTCAGAATACCTCAAAAAAAGGTTTTTTTTGTTCTTTTTCCTTTTCCATGATTGGATGAAATAAAAGTCGATGGCGACTCTTGCTTACCGCGACATTTTGCAAACAAAAAACGCAAACCAGTATTAACAGTCGGTTCTGCCACCGTATCACAGAACTGGCGACTCTGTTGGGAAAAAATATAAAGTGGGGTAAACCTTAGGATCTAGGTCATATTTAATTGCTTTCTCTTGATTGTCTTGCTTGCTTTATATTTATAGGAATTGTTTGGGTTATTTGATCCTACACCCGGATCGAGGAAACACCCTTTAGGAAAGTAGAAATAAACTGTGAGGGAACTATGCTGGGGTATACCGACACGGTTGAAGCAGTAGCTGCATTGATGTGGCATTTTGGTTGGTAGCGGTAACCCTTGAGTTAATCAGGGATAGTACGGGGCCGCTGTGTGGTGTCGTGAAGCATCAACTGACCTTAGAACCTTTAATTGCCCAACTTGGCCATTAGAAAGTAGTGAGATAGCCGGCCTCGGTGTATAGCTGATAACTAGTTGATACTCGATGCTACACTCATTGAGATCAGACTTTCGGGATATTTTGGCCGCAAGAAAAGATTGCGTGAGCTGAGACAATGTCGATAAAGGATGGTCAGTGATATTGAGATCCTCTAGAACCCGGTTACTTTTTAGGACAGGTCTGAAACCAACTAATTTCAAGAGGGTACTACCTTTGACCTCATGCAAGCCTTAAACCTAAGGACTTTGTATGATTTGATTGTGCTTGCTATACCTGTGTTTGCTATACCTGTGTTTTATCATGACATTATGCATCATAACATAAAATTTGTTCTTATTGCACTAACCATTTCAAAGACCAAGGGAATTTATCTTTTCCCTGCTTTGCAGATCATGGCTTCTGTTCGTAGAAACACTATTCGAATCAGCTTTGTGAAGATACCTTCCTAACTCAAAGAGCTAGTATCAAGGGTTTCTGAAACTTCTATGTTCACCAAGAGACATGGTCGACTTCTCAACCTGGTTACTACAAACTTTGATGAAAAGATGATGAGTGTGCTTTTTCAGTTCTTTGATCCCAAGCACCACTTTTTCACCTTTCCAGACTATCATTTGGTACCTACCTTAGAAGAAGTCTCTCAGCTGTGGGATATACCCATTCTTGAGCAGCCACCCTTCATAGGTTTAGAAGAAGCTCCTAAGCCAGAAGTCATTGCCTCAGCTTTGCACATGAAACCGGCCGACGTGGTATCCAATTGGGAAACAAGAAGCAGAGTCAAGGGTTTTCTAGCTAAGTTTCTGATAAACAAGGCCCAACTGTTTTAGGATGATACGGATTTTCAGGCTTTCGAGGAGATCTTGGCTCTTCTAATATATGGGTTAGTCCTATTCCCTAATCCGGGCTCATTTGTAGATGTGAATGTTATCAATATCTTTCTCTCTCGCAACCCGGTGCCTACTTTGCACGGAGATATTTTGCACACTCTCCATA
The DNA here is from genome assembly GCA_948472305.1 of Vicia faba. Classification (NCBI taxonomy): domain Eukaryota; kingdom Viridiplantae; phylum Streptophyta; class Magnoliopsida; order Fabales; family Fabaceae; genus Vicia; species Vicia faba. Next base: position 1,002,112,861 of record OX451736.1, on the reverse strand, counting down.
CTCGTACCATGAAGAGAAGAGGGATTCTTATGTTTTGTATGCCATTATTGTTGAGGTGGTTTATTTCTCACCTCCCTAAGTCAGTACTGAAGAATGAAGAAGGTTTGGGTTGATCGCAAAGGATAATGTCGCTCGCTCATACAGATATTGCCTGGTGTTCTCGAGCTATGGTAAATACTGCTATTATTGATCGCTGCGGAGAGTACCCTAATGTCCCACTACTTGGCATCATAAGGGGTATAACCTACAACCCTTGTTTAGCCCTGCGACAATTTGGTTATGCTCGAAGGGATGGTCCCCATGAGTTACTTATCGAGGGTATTGTATTCAACTATGAGGATGATGTCAAGGAGTATCGCTGGAGATTCATACGAGCCCGGGGCATGGTAAACAGATCTGTTGCCAAGGCTTTGGGACAAAAGACTTCCATTCCTATGGAACCTTACCTACAATGGGTACGAGCTCGTGCCCAACAGCTTATGATGACCTATGTGGCTATAGTGCCAGTGATTGTGGAACCCACTACGGAGGAGGGTATTCCTTACATAATTCTATATCCTTATATGCCCACTGATCTTGGAGAATTATAGAGGTCTTGGATTCAGTTGATGAAGGAGTGGGATACTTACAAGGATCAATTCCATGCTCAGGAGAGGAAGGTTTTAGAGCTCACAAAGCAGTTGCATGAAGAAAGAGGACTCGATGACTATCCCGGCACAAAGAGGAAGCATCCAAAGGAATTTTAATGTCTTTTATAGTTTCCGATTTATTTTTTTAAATTGTAACGCCTAAAAGGCATTTGAACTTCAAATTCAGCTAATAAAGTTTTTGTTTATTGTGGTTTGCAAATTTAAATTTCTCAAAGTCTTTGAAATCATTGCATTCGCATCCCATCCATAGCACATCATTACAGGCACCATTACAGGTTTCTCATCTTCTTCGCTGTTTATTTTAGTAGAAATGTCTTTCGAACAAAGCATCAAGGATCTTCAGGCACATAACGGCCAGTTCCAACAAATGTTCATCAGTCTAGCAAAAGGGCAGGAGGATCTGAAAGCCCACATTCTGAAAGATAAGAAGAACAAGAAGAAGGTTATTGGTATTCTAAATATGGGCAGAAGGTTTAGAGAGCAGTTGAAGCGATAAACTAATCCGACCTCTTCATCCAAGGAAGGGGAGAATCAAGAAGAAGAGAAGGACCCTAATCCTGCAGTCTCTGATAATGATACTGATTACAATGATGAGCAATATCCTCCTGGTTAGGATAGATACAAACAGCTAGAAGACCGTCTAAGTGCCATGGAAGTTCAAAGGATACCTGGACTGGATTTTGGAGAATTGGGATTGGTGTTGAGAGTAGTCATCCTGCAGAAGTTTAAAGCTCCAGTTTTTGCTAAATATGATGGGGTGTCTTGCCCAAAGCTCTATCTCCGCTCTTATGTCAGAAAGATCCAGCCCCACACCGCTGATAGAAATTTGTGGGTTCATTTCTTTCAAGATAGTCTGTCAGGGACTCAGCTTGAATGGTTCTACCAGCTGGAGGGAGCCAATATCCGAAACTGGGAGGATCTGGCTACTGCTTTTTACAAGCAGTATCAGTATAATGCCGACCTTGCTCCCACTCGTACTCAACTCCAGAGTATGTCCATGGGTGCAGGTGAAGGATTTAAAGATTATGCAAAAAAATGGAGAGACTTGGCTGGGAGAGTTCAACCCCCGTTGTCTGATAGGGAGTTAGTTGATATGTTTCTAGGGACGCTATCTGGTCAATTTTTCAATCATTTGATCGGTAACTCATCAGTTGGTTTGACTGAGCTGATCCTAACTGGGGAAAGAGTAGAAGCTGGAATTCGAAGCGGCAAAATACAAAAGGATGCCTCTTCAAGTTCAGTAAAGAAGCCTTTTGCTGGTAAGAAGGAAGCCAATGCCATCTACAGCCCGAGGGGTCAGAACAGGGCTGAACAACGTCAGACAATAAGTGTCGTAATGATACCTAGACATGCAGTTGCTCCACAATGCAACAATCAACAAAGGGCAGAAACACCACAACGACAGTTTACCCGCATCAACATGACATTGGCTGAAGTTCTACCTCATCTGCTGAGATCTAAATTGACAACCTTGAGAGACGCTCCCAAGAACCCCAAGACCACATCTCCCAGCTACAACCCGAGTGCCCGCTGCGCTTATCACTCAGAGAGTCCAGGTCATGATACAAACGACTGTTGGGCCCTGAAAAATAAGGTGTAGGACCTGATCGAAGCCAAAGAGATAGGGTTTGATGCTCAGGAGAAGCCAAACGTCATAATCGCACCCATGCCGAAGCATGGCTCGAGAATCAATGTTATTGAGGTTGTCTCCGCCATGGAAGACGCTGATGATGAGGATTCAGACATTGACAGTTGGATCTACCCAACTACCAATGGTGGACCGAGTAATTGGACGGCTAGGGACTTCATACCTGTTTCTTTTATTCCGCAGTAATTGACTTATTTGTTTGAAGATTTGTAATAAAAAATTTGAAACTTTACGGCCCGGTGCCTTGCCCGAGGCACCTTGGCTTTGCTTGTGAGGTCTATTATTTGTCATTTCATAATCATTAATAAAGCATTGGACGTTTCTTGCATACAAATTTTGCGCTCCTTGTTTTTCCTTTCTGTTTTTCACTTTCTCAAAACAGTTATTCTCTTACACACACTCACGTATCACAATGCAGATCCATATCCACTCTGGATCCCATTGATAATGGCTCTATTATTGCCAGTTATGACTTCAAAAATTTGATCAACCAAGCCGAAGACGAAGGTGAGAATGATTGTGAGGTGCCTAGAGAACTTGCTAGACTACTACAGCAGGAAGAAAGAGCCATACAACCTCATGAAGATCCGGTTGAGACAGTGAACTTGGGTACTGAGGAAAACAAAAAAGAGGTTAAAATAGGTGCAAATTTGGAGCTTAGCATCAAACAGAGGTTGATACATATGTTGCACGACTATGTTGAGATCTTCGCCTGGTCCTATGAAGACATGCATGGTTTAGACACTGATATTGTGGTACATCACCTGTCGACTAAAGAGGACTGTCCTCCGGTTAAATAGAAGGTCCATTGTATGCGCCCTGAAATGTCAGAGAAGATCAAGGAAGAGGTCGTGAAACAGCTCGATGCAGGATTCTTAGCTGTCACTTCCTATCCACAGTGGGTTGCCAATGTTGTCCAGGTACCTAAGAAGGACGGTAAGGTACGGATGTGCATAGATCACAGAGATCTGAACAAGGCAAGCCCCAAGTATGACTTCCCACTTCCTCACATTGATGTTTTGGTTGACAACACCATGCAACATAAAATCTTCTCCTTCATGGATAGTTTCTCTGGCTACAACCAGATCAAGATGACTCCTGAAGACATGGAGAAGACAACCTTCGTTACACAGTGGGGCACTTTCTGCTACAAGGTGATGCCTTTTGGGTTGAAGAATGTTGGGGCAACCTATCAGCGTGCCATGGTCGCTTTGTTTCACGATATGATTCACCATGAGATCGAAGTGTATGTTGATGACATGATAGCCAGGTCTCAGACTGGGGAAGAGCACCTTGATCATCTCCAAAAGTTGTTTGACAGATTGAAGACATACAAGCTGAGGTTGAATACGAACAAGTGTACCTTCGGGGTAAGATCTGGTAAGCTTCTAGGTTTTCTCGTCAGTGACAAGGGTATTCAGGTAGACCCTGCGAAGGTAAAGGCCATACAAGAAATGTTGGTTCCCCGTACGGAGAAGGAAGTTAAAGGTTTCCTGGGACGCCTGAATTATATCGCCAGGTCCATTTCACATCTGACTGCTACTTGTGAGCCAATCTTCAAGCTTTTGAAGAAGGATCAAGTGGTAAAGTGGAATGATGAATTCCAGACCGCTTTCGAAAGAATCAAGGAATACCTTCAAGAACCGCCAATTCTGATGCCTCCAGTTGAAGGAAGACCTTTGATATTATACTTGATAGTGCTAAGCAATTCAATGGGGTGTGTGATGGGGAAGCATGACGAGTATGGTCGAAAAGAACACGCCATTTATTACCTTAGCAAAACTTTTACCGACTGTGAGACACGATACTCATTGCTCGAGAAAACTTGTTGTGCTTTGGCATGGGCTGCTCGCCGACTGAGACAGTATATGCTGACAAACACTACCTTGTTGATATTAAAGATGGATCCGATCAAGTATATTTTCGAGAAGCCCGCTCTCTCCGGAAGGATAGAATGGTGGCAAATGATCTTAACTGAATACGACATACAATATACAACCCAAAAAGCAATAGAGGGGAGTGTATTGGCTGATCATTTGGCTCATCAGGACGTGGATGATTACCAGTCCATGAATTTTGAGTTCCCGGATGAGAATATCATGTTGGTGCCTGATTACGAAGAGCCCGGACCGGTTGAAGGACCTGAGGAAGGATCCCGATGGTCTATGTATTTTGATGGAGCCTCAAACGCACTAGGTAACGGCATTGGCGATGTAATCATATCTCCTGGGGGTTGTCATACTCCGTTCACTTCCCGATTATGCTTCAACTGCACCAACAACATGGAGAAGTATGAATCATGTATTATGGGTCTTCGAGCTGCTATTGATCTGAGGATTAAGTTCTTAAGTGTATTAGGGAATTCCGCTTTGGTGATAAGTCAGATCAAAGGCGAGTGGGATACACAACACCCGAACCTCATTCCTTACAGAGAGTATGTACTGACGTTGCTCCCACACTTTGAGGAGGTAACCTTTGAACATTTCCCACGAGAAGAGAACCAGTTTGCGGATGCACTAGCTACCATGTCTTCTATGTTCAAAGTTAGGTGGGATAATGAAGCTCCCCAAATTACCATTGAGAGGTTGGATGAACCAACACACTGCTGCGAGATCGACACTGAAGAAGTGGCAGATAAACCCTGGTTTCACGAAGTCAAAAGGTATCTCTAGGTTCAGGATTATCCTGAAGGGGCATCTGTCAACGATAAGAAGTTTCTGAGAAGGTTCGCTGTAAAGTTATTCCTTAGTAATGGGATCCTCTATAAGTGCAACCATGACTCCACACTACTACAGTGTGTAGATAAGAGCGAGGCAGAGAGGATCATGACAGATCTACATGAAGGCACCTTCGGAACCCATTCTAGTGAGCATACCATGGCTAAGAATATCCTATGGGCTGGATATTACAGGTCCACTATGGAAGCCGATTGTTATCAGCACTCTCGAACTTGTCATAAGTGCTAAGTCTACACTGATAAGGTGCATATACCTTCAGTTCCTTTGAACGTCCTGACAGCTCTTTGGCCCTTTGCGATGTGGGGCATCGACATGATCGGCGAGATCAGACCTACTGCGTCTAACGGGCATCGTTTCATCTTAGTAGCCATTGATTACTTTACAAAGTGGGTTGAGGCAGCCTTTTTTGCTACTGTGACCAAAAACGTCGTGGCGTGGTTTATCCGACACAATCTAATCTGTCGATATGGTGTACCAGAGAGGATTATTACTGACAAGGGTACAAATCTCAACAACACAATAATCACCGAGCTCTGCAAACAGTTCAAGATACATCATCATAACTCTTCTCCCTACCGGCCGAAGATGAATGTCGCTGTTGAAGCAGCTAACAAGAACATCAAGAAGATTGTACAGAAGATGACTATGACATATAAAAACTGGCATGAGATGTTACCATTTTCTCTTCATGGGTACCGTACCTCAGCACAGACGTCGACAGGGGCAACCCCCTATTCTCTGGTATATGGCATGGAGGCAGTCCTACCCATAGAATTCCAGATACCCTCTCTTAGGATTTTGAAGGATGCAGGTTTGAACGAAGACGGCTGGATCCAAACCCGGCTTGATCAATTAAATCTAATCGATGAAAAGAAACTTACTGCTATCTGCCATGGTCAGACGTATCAAAAGCGAATTATCAAGGCTTTTAACAAGAAAGTCAGGCGTCAAGAATATCAAGTCGGGGATCTGGTGATCAAACGCATCATACTGCCGTAAGGTGATCCTAGGGGAAAATGGACTCCCACATATGAAGGGCCATTTATGGTTAAGAACATTTTCTCGGGAGGAGCTATGATTTTAACCACCATGGATGGTGACGACCTTCCTCACCCTGTCAATGCAGACATAGTGAAAAGATACTACGCATGATCAAAGACCCGCTTGGTCGACTGGCCTAGGCAAAAATAAGGGCTTCCCGGTGAACCAAAAGGGTTCGGGCAAAAGTAAGGGATGAAAATGGAAAAAATTTGTACACCCGACAAGTCGAAAACCCGAAAGGGAGGCTTGGGCAAAAAAGGGTATCCCGGTGGATTGAAAACCCGAAAGAGAGATCCAGGAAAAAGTTAGGGATTAAAGCGTATCACTATGTCTCATTGGATCATCTTACAACCGGATTTCGATATCGACTATCAAGCTCAGACGGCGCCAATCAATCTGATCAACCTTCGGCAAAGTAGCAAAGTGATGAGTCGTATGAAGATATAAAGGCAATAGCTGTTTTTCTTTCTTTTGCACAAATTGTATAATTTCTATCTTTTGGCGACGTTCTCTTACTAAAACGTCAGCCTCTTTGTATAAAATGCCTATTGCAGGCCAACTTCAAAAATCAATACAAGTCATTTTTATAGAACTTCAATTTTCTTTTTATGTTTTGTTTTGCAAGAACGTCCAATGATTTATTTTTGATATATGCATTTGAAAATGATTGTTGCTCATAAACATTTACATAAGAAACAAAAGACAATTACCCGTAATTCCATAAACATGGAAAAATAAGGAGTGCCAAACCTGACGGTTCCTCTGCCCAGCAGGTATCGGGATAGATCCAGATTTGGAACATGATTATTGGTATACACACTCCCCACATGGTAAAAGTATCAAAAGGCATTGATGTCAGTTTCCCCGAAGCAGGACGTAACTATCCCCAACTAAAGTTCGTAATCGTAAGGCGAGTCATTAAATCGTATCACCCAAGCAATGTTTATTTCTCTAGATACAGAAGCTCCATATCAAACAGAGCTCATCACTTCCAGCAACGGAATTTCATCCCCAACTAAATTTATTTCTCCAGATCGACAGGTCTACCAACAGAGTATCTCTTCCCCCAAAGTCTGGTCCCCGCAGAGTTATTCCCCAGCATCTCTTCCCGACAGAATATTTACAACTCTCCAGCAATAATCAAGGATTTATTTTCCCAGGCGCGAGCGTACCCCGACAACATTTCATGAACATACATCATGACATATGCACACATGACATATACAACATAAGCTCATTTATTTTGAGAACATCATCTCACCCTGCATTTCATGCATCGCATATAACTAACCTTGATATATTTTCAGGAAAAGAGGATTATCTTCAACAAATTCAGCAGTTATACAGATCACCTCTACAGACGACTAATGGAAACTCAGTTACCGAAATCAAATGGGTCAACTAATCTACATTATCGCTTTGAAGTAACCCTACTATCCAGCCCTACCATCCAGGCTATCATATCGAAGTAACCCTACTATCCAGGTTCCTTCTCACAACCCTACTATCCAGGCTTTCATATCGAAGTAACCTTACTATCTAGGTTCCTTCTCACAAACCTACTATCCAGGCTTTCACATCGAAGTAACCCTGCTATCCAGGTTCCTTTTCACAGCCCTACTATCCAGGCTTTCATATCGAAGTAACCCTACTATCCAGGTTCCTTCTCACAACCCTACCATCCAGGCTTTCACATCGAAGTAACCCTACTATCCAGGTTCCTTCTCACAACCCTACTATCCAGGATTTCATATCGAAGTAACCCTACTATCCAGGTTCCTTCTGACAGCCCTACCATTCAGGCTTTCATATCGAAGTAACCCTACTATCCAGGTTCCTTATCACAGCCATACTATCCAGGCTTTCATATCGAAGTAACCCTATTATCCAGGTTCCTTCTCACAGCCCTACCATCTAGGCTTTCATATCGAAGTAACCCTACTATCCAGGTTCCTTCTCACAGTCCTACTATCCAGGCTTTCATATCAAAGTAACCCTAATATCCAGGTTCCTTCTCACATCCCTACTATCCAGGCTTTCATTTCTAAGCAACCCTACTATCTAGGTTCCTTCTCATAACCTTACTATTCAGGTTCCTCCTCACAGCCCTACTATCCAGGCTTTCACATCGAAGTAACCCTACTATCCAGGTTCCTTATCACAACCCTGCTATTCAGGCTTTCATATCGAAGAAACCCTACTATCCAGGTTCCTTCTCATAACCTTACTATCCAGGTTCCTCCTCTCTTATCCCCAAAAAATGGTCCACAACACTGTAAGACTAGAACCTGATCAAACACGATTGGTTTCGCATTTCCCCAATAGAGTAACGGACAACTGAAGCTCCTAAAATTCTATTTCTCCCAAGACAGATACCAATGTTCCTCAGCAGATTCCTCGTTGACAACAGCAACAGGGATTCTCATCAAAGGAATATCTCAGGAAATCCACATTCTCTAGATGGCATCTTTAAGCCTATCTCGGACAATTATCCGTCACATTTTGGATGAAATATTTAATCCCATCTCCAACGATTCCCTAGCAACTTCCAAATGGCTTCTATAAGCCCATTCCCGATATCACAAATCAAGTGCCACTTCACGCGAGTGCAAATTTCTAGGCACTCTAGTGTTCAATCATCTTCCACCTTCAGATCACGAAAGGCTGAGCAGCCAATCTACATCCTCGGGTTTAAGAAGATTGAACAGGGGCAGTTGTTATACCATAAAACTTTCCCTCCCATTTTACTCAACAAATGTCAATTGAGGTCCCCAAGTTGCTCAAGATTGCCCAATAGTTGACCAGACAAACTCTCTCCTAAGGCAATGTACCTCAAAATTAGGGTTTCTATTTTCATCAAGATGGGTGAGCCACAAAAGACCCAAATTCTTTACAAGGTCCTAATATGATCCCAAGATTATCCATGTCAAGTTTCATACCTTGCACAAGAAGATTGCTCAATCAACTGCTCAAATGCTTGAGAATCGACTATACTAGGTCAAAAGTCAACTATGGCCCACATACAGTCAAACCTCAAGATTTTTGGTCAACATCAACATTTTGAAGTAACTTCCATCATTTTATCAAGGTTTGATCATGATTCCTCAAGGGATGCTCCAAATTCATCAAAACCCAAAAGTTGCTAAATTAGGGTTTTATAGGAAAAGTCAACCCAACTTTGACCAAGCATAACTTCTTCATACTTTATCAGAAATTTTCCATCCAAAGCTAATTTTGAAGAAGATGCAATTCCCTACAATTTATCTTCAACCCACAACTTCAAAATATTCACTCACAAAAATATATGAATTTTGACATAATAGGTCCTTTTGAAAAGTCACCAAAAACACCTTTTGGGTCAAAGCTTCTTACATGAACATGGAAGATCCAATTGATATGAAACCAAAAAGGTTGGTTAGGGGACATCCTAAGCTTTCTAAAAAGTCCAAGAACACCGTCCTAGGGTCAAAATTGAGAGATTTGTGCATTGTCAAAGTTTGAAATTTTTGGAAAATTGTCAAAAGTCAACATTGATCAAATTTGTATTTTTTTTCCAAAGGGGCCCATGTTTTCTTATTTGAAACATGTTTCTAATAGGACCCACGACCCCTGAGCTTTTCCACCTATTATTTTATTACTTTTATCATTTATTTTAATTTTTTATTCATTTAAATCAAAATAAATCAAAATAAATGGTAAAATAATGAAAACAAATCAAATCTTGAGATTTTTTTGCACATTTGGAGTCCATATACAGCTAACATGCCAGCCAATTCATGCAAGGCTCATTAGGGTTGAAAAATATTGGATTGAAGCAAGTTTTGGAAAGATATCATACATGAACAAATCAAATCCAGTTTTCATAATTCACAAAGATATGATACAATTTTGTTGACCTAATTCAGTCAACTATAAGTGCATAACAATTCCAGATCAAAAACACAAGGATTGGAGGCGTGAAACAGCAAGAAAGAAACTCAAAAATTTGGACAAAAGTTTGAGATCAAAATCCATCTTAGAGCCATCCTCAAGGAGTTTCAAGGTTAGCAATACGTTCCTGGATATCTCAGGAAGCTTCTCCATTCATTTGCAAGGCTTGAAGTGTCCAGAATCGCGCCCATCATCAACCACGGTTTGCACAAAATTTCAATTCTGATTTCCTTGATTTTGGCATCATTACCATGTTTTAATTATATATTCTCGTTCATCATCTTCTTTGCAAGCTATTGGTACTGTTTAATTGCATTAACAGCGCAAGAATCGCAATATGCCATAGCTAGGGTTTGCGAGCTTGTTTTGGGGTTTCTTAACCTAGGAAAAATTAGGTTTGATAATGGGTACCATGATGATCAGGGCTTCAAACCCAGTTGATTCATGGTCCTCAAATGAATTTATATTGCGTGTGCTCGATTATTGAATAATACGGGTTTATAGTTACAGCAAAACTGCTGTAGGTAAAAGTCTCCCATCTAATACGATGAAATCCATGAAGAAGACAATGGCGTGGCAGCATGTGACTGGCCCGTTTGAAATTTCACGTGTTTTTGGGACATGGCATTTTGTTTTAATTATATTTTATTTGTTTAATTATAATTATGAATAACTTGTCCAGTGCAGTTGGTAGAGAGACACGCTTGTGAAAGGAAGGACTTGGGTTCGATCCCTGGTCCCAACAATTGCTTTCTATTATTTTTTCTCATGTGATCAGGTGTACCACACTCCCAACCATCCACCATGCGCTAGCGATTCATGGCCACTAGATGCACAACTAGCTAGATCTAACGTTTCTCCCTTGAAGGCCCATGGTACACATGCAAGTCAATGCTACACCAAATCCAAAGGTTGACTGGGCTTGAAAGCTTATTGGGCTGGGAAATTCATATTCCCACCCCCTTTCAGCCAACAAAACATGTCCATTTGGTTATTTTATTTATTTTCTTTTGTTTCTTTTCTTTATTTGTTTTCTTTTTTTTATTAATACAAAAATTATTTTATTAAATTAACCAATCAAAAATCACAAAAATATTTATTTTCTTAATAAATGTTTTTTTAAATTAATTAGTTTAATTAATTTAGGGCAACTTTAATTTCTTTCATAATTTAAAACAATTAGAATTAGGGTTTAAGATTGTGCACAATTTAATTAATTTTCTTTAAAAAATACATCAAAAATCATTTTTTTTCGTAAATATTTATTTCTTTAATTAATTAGGTTAATTAGAAAATTAGATTAATTTAATTTCTTTCATAATTTAAAAACAATTAAAGATTAGGTTTAATTAATTTGCAATTAACTATTTTCTTCAACAAAAATCCAAAAAAAATACTTTTTCTCTCAAATTAGGGTTTTAAATTATTTCAATCGTCCCCGCATTTAATTTGCCACGGGCTTGTTATTATTTTTGCCATTATTTTGTAATTGTTCAGGGTTTGTAATAGTTAACTTAGGGTTTTTATTTTACTGTTTAAATTCCCGATTTTTGGTTACGTAATTAATCCTCCTCCCCAAAGACTTATAATAGCTAGGTTTATTTTCCGCTTTTAATTTCTGCAATCTTTAACTGTCTAGATGTATGGCTAATAGGATTGTATGGCAAGAATGTCTGAATAAATTAAAATGGTAGATCACCTAATGTCAAAAGATTAAATAACTGAAACAAATCACGTGCACATATCCACTCCTAGGGTTTACCTCACTTCGGTTGCCTTCGGTAAACAATCATTAAGCATAGGAGATTTTAGTGGTTGCCCTACAGTCTAAAGAGATCAAATTGTCCCATTAGAATGTCGCCTCTAAAATGTTGCCTCTAAAATGTTTCCTCGGAAATGTTTCCTCGAAAAGATCTTAAGAATCTAGGGTTACTACTAAAGTTTTCTAACTATTGCTTTAGTGATTGTATTTGTCCCTTTCGAACGTCCCTTACAAACTCCTACGATGGTGCTACCTACTCCTTAATAGTGGGGTAGCACTGTCTAAAGGAAATAAAACAAAAACTATCTTTTTTCGAGTAGGTAGATGCTAGTAGGTACTTGCTCAAAACATATCTTTTCACACAAACACCTTTCAAAAACAGTTTTCAAAATAACTTCGTCACATCCTTGAGGACTGATACAAGGGTTATCACGAAGTAAAACATTTTCAAAGCAAGCACACACACAAGCAATTTGAAAAATGAGCAAGTACCTAAGACCCCGTAGATAACTACAGATAGAAAGGGTGCTAACACCTTCCCTTTCTATAATCTACCCCCGTACTCAGAATATCTCAAAAAAAGGTTTTTTTCTGTTCTTTTTCCTTTTCCATGATTGGATAAAATAAAAGTCGGTGGCAACTCTTGCTTACCGCGATATTTTGCGAACAAGAAACGCAAACCAGTATTAATAGTCGGTTCTGCCACCGTATCACAATCACCAAGGAAACTCTCAGGTGCTAGTGAATTTTCACCCATTGGTATTTCTTCTTCTAATTCTGAATCTGACTCTATGAACAGAAATATGTTCTTCGTTGGAGGCCAGTCTGACTAATCGAGCTTGTGTATGCTTTACGTGAAAATTTCTTTCGATCTTTGCGTCAAAAGGAAATTTAGCTGAGGGATCCCCGCACATAAAAAATTATATACGAATCAGTTACTATAATAATAAAAAATAACATAAATTAAATTTTATTTGTAGAGCAACAAAATTTTAATTGAACTTAACTTAGAACTATATATTATGGTGAAGCTACCGACAAAAAACAGAGCCGCCACCGAACTTTATTTATCCTGAAGGAAGGGGAAATATCGAGAAAACCATAAGAGGATGGATAAGATGGCCTTACGACCAAGAGGAAGGGTAAGGAAGTTGATTATGCGAGGGGAAGGTATTATCACCCCTCACATCTGTTGTACTCAATGTCATCCATTTTGGTCGTTTGTTTCTAAGGGTGTGTTTATCTATAACTATACTTGCTAAGGGGAAAGAAATGGTTTTTTATTAGTGCGTTTGTGAGGGTCTCACCACCCTTTTCCTACGTGTCCAGTGAAGGAATCAGAACACCGTAGTTCTTCTAGAAAATGTTGGTTTGTTGGTGTTTTTAATGGGCGATGTTAGCGCATGTATTCTAGCGATAGGCAGGACCGATATCGCGGTAAAATAGAGATAACATGCCCTTTTGGGGAGTTTTGATCGGTTGAGTGTTTTGCGTGTTTAAAATGAATTTGAATAACGATTAAATATTTTTTTGGATTTTTGGTTTTTGAATGAGAAGTTTAATTACAAAAGAACAAAAGAGTTTAAGATGGAGACTAAGAAACCCTAATGTTGTCGTGCATGGGTTCTAACCTAAAGTCCAATTAGTTCACATCTTAAAGAAGAGGAAACTATAATCCTAAGGGAGCATGTTATAATTATCAAACAAAATGAGACAGTGTTTGTAAAGAGTGACCATGCATGGTGATCATACAAAAGTGACGATACAACGAACAGTATCATGAAAGGCGTAAATGGAGTGCTTGGTGTATGAAAATTGAATCGGGTTATGATTAACCAGGGGTTGCACTTGATTAATCTCGTGAGAGTAGGTGCTCCTACCCTCAATCATGAGACCCTTTGTGCATGTAAACACTTAGTAAATGGACCAAAGTGATTGGTTCGGGTTATGATTAATCAAGGGTAAAACTTGATTAATATCGTGAGAATGGCCATGCCCAAACTCAACTATGAGACCCTTTAAGAAAATCTCGGTATGTGAACCAAGGAAAGAGAGAAGTTTCTTCAATGTATAAGAAAAAAAATCAAAAGCCCATACATGGTGGCTATATGCATGCTCCTAAAATTGGGACTAGCGTGTCGCTAGTATTCTAAACGACCAATTGAAATAATCGATCGAATAGTTGTCACTGTAGAATAGCCCAGGACCAAACTATAAAATGTGTGCAAGTGTGCACGTGTAGGTGGATACCTGCTCATTGATGATGAGCCCAAGAGGAGGCCATGTGCTCTAATTGGACAATTATGCATATTTAATCAATAATTAAAATGCGTAAAGAAATAAAATTCTAAGCTATAAAGAAATGAAATTCTAAGCTATTACAAACCATGTGGGAATGAGGGTACACGCTTACTAATGAGGATGAATCAAATCGATAACACGATTAAAAGTCTAAGTAAATAATCAATACAACTCAATCGAAATAAACAAATAAATAATTAAATCAAACTATTTTAAATTTATTTAATAAAATTAATTAATAAAATAATTAATAATATTAAAATAATATTTTTCAGTTTAATTGTTTATTTAAAATAAGAAAATGTTTTGTATTTTTAATATTTGATAGAATAATTAAAACAAAAAAAAACATGTTTAAAAAATAAATGGGCCTGAGTGTAGTGTAATCTGGGGGATGCTAAAAGGAGGGTCTGTCTAGGCAGAATAGATGGTTCGCTGATCCAGGGTGGCAGCTCCAGGGAGGTCAATGGGGAGTTATGCATATGGAGCACAAGATTCAGATATGATGAGATCTGAAGGCTGATGAGAGGCGAGTGTGCATGGTAGGAGAGGGATGGCACACATAGGATCAAATAGCCTTCCACCTGACCGGTGACAAGTGTTCCTGTGGTGGCGACACTAGTCACCACCATATAAAACCAAATGAACAACAAGCAAGCAATAGAGGAAAGAAACAAAACAGATAATTTGTTGTTAACTAAAAAAACCTAAAATTTCAGTATCATTTTCTCATATCTCTCTCACTCCTCATACGTTCTATCTTTCTCCTCTGATGAGGTCCTCTCCGGAGACGAAAATACGGTCGCACCTGAAATCGCCTCACGGTGGTGATAACGACAGCGCGACACTAAAACCCATTTTTCTTACATATTCTGAATCGTCTTTCTCTACTCGTCTCTAATCTATGATTGTTTTTTGCATATTTCTAGCCAATAACCCTAGATCTACAAAGGGGTGACGAAAACCCTAGTTTTCAAAGTTCAAGCAAATGATGATGGTGATACTGGTGAATGCAAATCGGTGATAAAATAAGGAAAAGGGTCAAAGAAACGGAGCCTCGTTCTCCACGGATCCCTTACGATTTCGCTACCTTTTTCGGTGAATTCGTGGTGAGATCTCTCTTTTTCTTTCTTCTTCTTAGTCGCGAGAATTACGATCTCTTTATCTTCTGAAGGGTTTTGTGTTAGCGAAAATCATGAGTAGGTTAGGGTTTATGAATCTGTTTTCATGAATCGTTCTTTTTTTGTTTTCCAATTTCTGGAAATAAATCTAAGATAAGGGAGATGAAGAAATTTTTTTACGGTTTGGATCTGTTTGACAGCTTCGCGATTGCTGCCTTGTGTTATTGTGGACATTTTTTTATTGTCTGAAAGTTTTTTGGAATGGGATGGAAGATGATGATATTGTTATCTTTGTGTTTTGTGGTTGCTGTTATTTTGTGGTTGCTGCTATTTTTTAGTTGTTTCTAACAGTTCTCTTCATATATATTTTTTGTGTCTCTTTATATCAAAAGAAAGAGGCATTTTGGTGGGAAAGATAACATTGATTTTGAACTGTTTCGTTGCCCTGCTTTGTTGCTTTTTGATGTTGCTTTTAGCTTGCTAGTTGTGTGCAAGTTTTAGACAGGTTTTAGACTGTTATATTTGTATTATTTTAAACTGTTATATTTGGACAATTTGGACAGGTTTTGGGCAAAAAATGTCTAGGGCAACAAGTCTCATTTTTGGGACTGGTTTGAACTATATTTTGGGGAGGTTTGGCACAGTATAGCAGTTCTGAGTTTTGGGACTGTTTTGTAGTTGACTTTGTTGTAGTAACTTGTTTTTGAATCTTTTTCTGATTTTTTACACTTGAGATTTTGAATTTTTTATTATGTTGGGGATGGAAATACAACTTTGTATGCATTCTGTTTTATTGCAAGGACTTTCTTTTTCTCTTATTGTGAACCAAAATGGCCTTTTGTGATTTGCAGTAGGAGATAAGGCCTATGATTTAAAACTTTTAAATCTGATTTGTATGAGGCTTTTGAATTGGGCTTAACACATGATTGAAAACACCCTCTAAATTTATGATTCCAAACACAAACCCTCATGATGAGATTAGAAGAAAAATTGTTTGACGCTTCTTGTTTAAATTTCAATGTTTTGATGATGATTGTTCTAGCCAACACCTTGTTTGTTTCTTTTTTCATGTGATGATTCTTGATTGGAAAGTGAAGAAGGAGAGGCAAGGTTGAAGAAGGGATGGTGGCTAGCATGAAGCTTGGAATTCTCTTGAAGAATACGAAGATCTTGTAGAATAGCCTTAGGAATTAGAATGTAACCTATTATTTTCTTGAATGTATCTTTAGAAAACTTTGTAAGAAAAACTTGTGTATTTTGTGCTTTTTTGGTTCTTGGTAATCCAATAGTAATGGTATCGATCTCTCTTTTGCATGACCATAAGTAAACCTGTTATATCTCTCTTGTAACGAAAATTCAAACTTTGTTACTTTGATTATAGATAATGAATTCACGCCCACCTGCGCATTTGATTGCAATTCAATTATTTCAAAGGAAAATGGATGATGATTGGCAAAGGTGATTTAATAACCCAAATGAACTTTGTAGAGCTTCTTGCAATTTCAAAGTAAAATATCCAACTTCAATGATGATGATGATAAGGTTATAAAAATAAAGTGAATATATTGCAACCAAAGAAAAACTCCTCTTAGAAATCCTTCAACGAACTTTTACTTGTATTGAAGTATGAATCACAAACCATGATCCAATGTCATACAAGAAAAGATCAGTCATGACTTGGCCAACAAAATATCAACCTCCCATGAACGATTCCCTATCTCTTGAAATCAACTTTGACATTTCACTTGTTCTTTAAATTCCAAATCACCAATCGTCTACTCACTTTAATTGCATTCTAAACCAAAATCCTAACTTATTCCACAAGAAATGAGAACCACCCCACCAAGATCAAGATAGGACTTTGATCACAGATGAAACCTCTGGACATGTAGTTAAGCTCTCATATTGAGAAACCTCAAACCAGAAGAAACCTTAGCCTGCATGATCATTGAACCTTTGAACCTCGGGTGCTTTATTAAATGAATGAATATATGAAAATGATGCAAATTAAATGCAAAGCCTAAGCTAGATAAAAGTGAAAAAGGTAGGACAAATTTGGGGTATGACATATGGTAGTCCCTGGAAACGACACCAAAAACTTGATCGGAAAAATTACTAGTGTACTATTTTGCCTTTTGTAGTAATAATAGGGAAATTCCCCGAATGTCAATCTCAAGGACTGCGTAGTGTTATCGAGTTCAATGCATGGTTCAATTGAACAAAAACTAAATTGGGTTTTGTTTTATGATAATCAATTAACCATGAGTAACAATAATCAAAATATTAAATTGGATTTTTGACAGGTATGAGAAACTTGCTAGGGTAAAGTGTATGTTTTGCCCTGTAACAACCTTGAATCCTTATTTATTCAACAAGTACAAAATACTCAATTACCAGATCTTTATTTTATTTTCCCATAAAACCTTAGTGGAAAACCTTTGATTGTTCATCCTAAATCCTAAGTCCTTAGAGAATTATTATGAAATCAAGCCTTTGTTTTATCAAGATTTAACTGGTTACCATAGGGTATCCCTAGTTCTTGGCGATATCTACTATAGTTTAATCGCACCAAAAACCTTAACAACGACGGTCCAGCCTAATTGTTAACCATGTTTCAATCCTTATTAGTTCGACAAAGAAAGCATTAAAAACATGGGATTCTTAAATTTAATATGAAAACCAAATATATTACCGAAATTCAGAAATTAAAGTAATTTACAGAGTCAAATCAGGGGCACCCCCTAACATTGGGGGATTTAGCTACTCATATTGTTCAAAGTAATTTCAATGACATAAAATTTATACATTTCAAATTAATGATGAACTTTGATCTCCAATTGCTTTCGCTCATGAAAAGCCTATATTCTCCAATAATCGCATATGCTTCAATCTTCAATCGTGAAATTCTTAGCTCATAAAAAGGTCCCTTCATTCATCGTAAAAGCTCTCCTAGATAGTTAAAAATCCATTGGCCTGGGTTGAAATGCCCAAAATTCCCTTACATGTTAGCACTTAGTGAAAAATCAAAAAAGCAAACAAAACCAACGCTTGAGACAACACAGCCCGTGTCAGCTGACACGGATAGTCGTGTTTCCCCTCTGCCTCTTCCCATTATTTATTTAAGTTTCCGGCATGTTGACAGGGCCTGTGTCAGGTGACACGGGTGCTTGTGCCAGTCCACAGGTACTTGCATCTTTTGGTATTTCTTCAAGGGATCCCATCCTGACACAACCCGTGTCAGGTGACATGGCTGGTTGTGTCAGGCCTCTTGTAACATGACCAATTCTTCCTTGAAACGTCATATTTCTTCACTTTCTCGCACCGAATTCTTTGGATCTTTTACCTGAACCTGGAGACCATCGATCAGTGGTTTTTTCACAGTTATTTACCATTAGTTTCAATTATATTTTCTTTTATCGTCGAGTGTTTTATTACATTTTACCACTTTTTATGTATTGGTTGTGTGTTTTAGTGTTTTCAGGTTCACAGGAATAAATCGGGACAAATTAGTGTGAAAAAAGTGAAAAATTCAGAGTTTCGGAAAAGTTTTCAACACGCTTCAGGAGTCCTGACACGGCCATCCGTGTCATTCAATGCGTTGATTGATCAGTTTTCACTAAAAAATTCATAACTGGAGCTACGGGAATCGGATTAACACGTTCTAATATTTGTTGGAAATCTGAGAGAAAGAGCTACAACTTTTACTTGGAAGTCAGAAGCTGATTCATATTGTAGAAGCCTCGGAAATTTCATTAAAGTTGCAAACTTTATAAATTTAGTTGTTTCATGTTGTTTTACGGGCTTGGTTTATGTTTCTGACTCAGTTTGAGTTAGTAGTGAAAACCCTTATTTTGTTTATAAGACTTTTTCACGGAAGAAGATTAGGAACGGTAAAGATTGGGGGCTTTCAAGAGATTTGGAGACAGAGATTCCTTCATGCAATGAAGCTGTTGTACCCCAAAATTTGCCCTCTCATTTCCCAAGTAATCTCTCACAAGATCTCCTTTGGTTCAAGACTGCACAAGGGTTGATCAGCTCAAGACACCTCCTTAAGCACTAATGACTGAAAATTAGGGTTTGAGATTGCACAAGGACAAATGGACTTTTAATTCCCCAACTGACTTTCATGTATCATTTTGGACCCTCAAGATTGCTCATGTCAAGTTTCAAGTCTTGGATCACATTTTTGCTCAGTCAATTGATCAGTTAACCTAAAATCAATTGTATTGGGGAAAAAGTCAACTATGGTCAATTTACAGTCAAAATTCATGATTTTTGGTCCATATCAAAATTATGAACTCATATATGTCATTTGATAAAGTTTGGATCACAATTCCTCAAGAAATTTGATCAGATCATCAAAAGGGCAAATTGGTCAAAATTAGGGTTTTGACTGAGAAGAGACAATTTCTGACTTTTGATCTAGCAAATGACTTATTGGTTTAATATATGTTCTCAAGGATTCAAATACTTATTTTTTACCTAATGACATGGTTCAAAACATTGCTCAAGATCAATTGAT
This sequence comes from Vicia faba, assembly GCA_948472305.1. Lineage (NCBI taxonomy): Eukaryota > Viridiplantae > Streptophyta > Magnoliopsida > Fabales > Fabaceae > Vicia > Vicia faba. Next base: position 1,002,093,148 of record OX451736.1, on the reverse strand, counting down.
TGACAGATGAATTTCTGTCAACTGATGAAAAGTCAACTGTACAACTGAAAAGTCAAACTTTGACTTTTTGGTCAAAATCAAGTCCCAAAGATGAAAATTCACCAAGACATGTAAAAATATGAAAAATGTTCATCAAGAAATAAAAATGTCAAGATTTCATTTTGAAAAGTCAAAATTTCTAAACTTAGAAATTTTTCTAAGTGTTGGAAAATTCATATTTTTTCATAACTTTGAGCAAAATTTTCACCATGATGCAAGATGATTCAAAGGAAACTTCCAACATGAAACATGTAGATCTCAATGAGATCTAAAACATTGTAGAACACAACTTCTTCTATAAATGCACGGATTTCAAGTTATTATTTTAAGAATACATGTTCATGAAACTTGGAAACTTAGTGAAATTTTGCCCTTGTTTAGGCAGGATTTTAACCTAACTTCATAGCAATTTTTCACATAGTTCCAAGATGAATATTCAAAACTGTCCAACATAGACCTTGTAGAGGATCTTACAAGCTTTACAAAATGTCCAATAACTCATGGAGATCATATTTGAGCAAGGAGAATCAAAGGCAAGAAGTTAGGGTTTTCAAACTTGAATTACAAGCCATTTCTTGATGAACACATGAACCAAATCCATGCTAGGATGCATAATCTTTGCTTTGCAGGCCTCAAAATTGTTTGTCACTCCATAATTAATATTTTTCACAGCTTCTAGAAGCTTTAATCCAAGCATCCAATGCATTTTCCATGCTTAATACCATTTTAGGAAGAAAGGCAACATTGCCATTTTGGAAAAGTGGCTTTATACACAAAGTCCACTCTTCTTGAGCCTCTAACTTGTTTTTTCAGCACACAATCAACATACAAAGTCAGATAAACATGTTTAAAGCTTGTAACCACTATAGATAGCCTTGTACTATGCATTAGGACAATGTGCATCAAGCTTGCTCCAAAAATAAGAAAAAGAGCCATAACATGTGATTTTGAATTCTGATTAAGGACAAGTCTCCAAACTTGTTGCTTATAAATAGAGGCACTATTTGTGAGCTAGAACAAGAGCATTAACACCATAAAGCACTCCAAAACTCACTCAAACTAGAAATTTCCCAAAAACTTCATTATTGCACAGTTTCTAACCTTGAACTCCAAACTCATATTCCCCTCACGCGTTCTTTGGCCTTTTAGTTCCTAAAGCTTCTTTACATCAAATATAACCTATCCATGTCCCTGTTACACGACTGTAACTCCATTTCCATCATCCTCCATAACCAAAAACAGAGCATTACATGTTGAGTTCTCCAAGCCATTTCAGCCACTCTCAACTCAAGCTAAGCATTGCATTAGCTTCCTAGAGACTCAAGGAAGCTAATCTGATCATTGAAGCACCTTGAATCAAGCTCAAACTCATTTCACGATTTCCAGTTTTGAGGTATATTTTTTGAACTTCTATCTTCTCATTTAGACATTGTTAGGCTTGCATTTGTGAAGATAAAATGTAGACATCATTGCCCTGAAACTATACATGTCCATAGATTTTATTTATATTGCTTGAGTAGTGAGAATTTTGAGTTTGAACTTGCTGAAATATTTAACTCATAATTTGGTACTTTTAGAAATTCATGCTCATCTTTGAGAATTAGCTTAAGTTATTTACATATTCAGAATCATGAGGAAATTTCTAACAAGTTTGATGTTGGGAGTTTTGTGAATGGATGAGAAATGAATGAGTTACAGGATTCATGACTGGAGGTTGAAGATGAAGTTCATTCAGGACTTGATTTGTGTTATATGTTTATTATTTCACCAATGTTAACGGCTTTATAGCCACCCAGAGGTAAAGCGCGTGCCTGTTAACCTTTGGAACCTGGGTTCGAGCCCCAGTGGTACCCTTTTTTCTCTTTTTTACATTTTTTCCATTTTTTGTTTGAAACAAGCGCATGGGCCTCTCCAGTGGGCTTTGTTGCTTTTGCTGGCCTCTAACCCCCTGACTAGTGTTGCACCCCTGGCCCTTTATTTTCTTTATTATTTTCTTTGTTGCTTTTATTATTATTATTAGAAAATATAAAAATATGTTTATTTATTATTTACACTTATTTATTTTATTTACAAAGACAAAAGAACAAAAACATTTTTCTTTTAATAAATAAATTTCTTTTTCTTAATTAATTAGTATTTAGACTTAGGTTTAATTATTATATTATTTTATTTTATTAATTAAAATTAACTTAGAATTTAGGTTTCTTTAAATTAATTAATTTCTCATTTTATTTTTATTAATTTAAAACCTTTTTCACAAAAACCCTAAAAATACATTTTTTAACTTAATTTATTTCTTAATTAGTTTAAACTTAGTTTTGTTTAATTTTTAATTAATCACCTCTCTTAATTAGGTTAAAACCCCCTTTCATAAAAATCCAAACAAAAATCATTTTATTTTTCCATTTGCATTTGTACAATATTTTCTATTCAATTCTTGTACAATTATTCAATATAGTTGTAATAGTTAATTAGGTTTAATTTTCTTGCAAAATACCCATTTGTAAATTTGTATACCCCCTCCCCTAATTATGTAATAACTTAGTAATTTTACATTCTGCAATTTACCGCTTTATATAAATGCTAATATCAAGGGTTTGTATAGAAAGACTAAAATCACAAAGTTAGCAAACCCTAATTCAAGACAAAACAATGCATGTAAGTCAAAACACTTGCACACTTGCACCCTTAGGGTAATTCCACTTTGTTGCCTTACCAAAAATGGCCATGTTATGCATGTGGGACATCTTAGCAAGAAGCAATAAAAAATACAAGATCAAAGTCCCTCGATGATGCTATCAATGTTGCCTTTCAAAATGATCTTAGTCCCTCAAAGAGAAATGTTAAGATATCTCACAACATTATTATCATGGTTATACGATGACCCACGCCCATCCCTATACATCCATAGATAAGGATTCTTACCAATCAATGGTAAGATAGCAATATCAAAGAAAAGGAAGAAAGGAACTAATACTTTTGAGTAGGTAGATTATTCGTAGTTTCTTGCTCATTTTCAAATCAAACATCCTTGATTATTTTAAAAACAAACACCAAACACTTTCAAAACATTTTCCAAACATGAAATATTTTAAAAAGCTCAACACTCTGCATACGTTCTTACGAACGAGAACTATTACAAAGTTTTCCTAAACGAAGGCGTCTTTTCAAAATACTTTCAAAAACCACGCAAAGCACATTTTTAAACAAAAAAGCAAGTGATCTAGTAAGCAACTAAGAGCCCATAGATAACTATGGATGAAAAGGGTGCTAACACCTTACCTTTTCATAATCTACCCCCCGAACTCAAGAAACAATCTCAAAGATCTTTCCCGTTCTTTTCATCCTTTCCTTTTGGATAAAAGAAAAGTCGGTGTCGACTCTTGCTAACCGCAACATTTGCAATAAAACACAAAACACCCAAGCCAGTTCTCCCACAGTATCACAGAAGCAATTGAGGATCGAAGAATCTTCACCTTTTGTAATGTCTAAATTTATTATTTATTTTCTTTTTAATATTATGAGAGGATAAACCCCCTAATACTAGGGGGTGTCCCTTATTTGCAAATGTATTGATTTTGAATTCTTGGTATTGATACAATAGTTACTTTTCAATTTAATTGTTCGATGTTCTTATGTCTTTCCTATCAAATAAATAGGGATTGATCCACGGTTAACAATTAGGGTTGGACCGCCATTGTTAAGGTTTTTGAACAATTAGAATATAGTAGATATCTCCTAGGACTAGGGATACCCTATAGGTCACTGGTAAAATCTTGATAACATAACTTCTTGGTTTCATCAATAATTCACTAAGGACTTAGGAATTAGGATGAAGGACCAAAGGTTTTGTCACTAAGGACTTAGGGGAAAACAAACTTAAGATTCGTAGTTGTAAGTAATGAACTTGTTGAAGATATCAAGAATGAAGGTTAATACAAGGTCAAATCACACACTTACCATAGCATGCTCCTCATATCTGTTAAAAAGCCATTTTTATCTTTCTATTGATTAAGTGACAAAAACAAAACCTTACCCCAAAGTAAAGCTTTTGTTTAATTGAACTACACATTATCCTCAGTACTACACGCAGTCCTCGAGATCGATATCCGGGGAAAATTTCATATTATTACTGCAAGGTAAAATAGTACACTTTCTATTTTACGTATCAAGTATTTAGCACCGTTGTCGGGGACTGCCTAGTAATTGAGAGTAATTTGAGTTCAATTAAAATTTTGTTGCTCTACAACTAAAAAATTTTCTGTATTTTTTTAATATTTTTGTTATTACTGATGTTTCCTAACCTTTGCATGTGAGGACAACCCTCAGCTTAATTTCCTTTTGATATACAGACTAATGTTTAGAATCAGAACCCGGAACTATGGGTGAAAACCCACCACCACCAAAGAGAATTCTTGGGGATTACGGAGGAGCAAATCCTCCAACAGGTCAGTTGACTATTGTGAATCAACCAATCAATGTTGCAAATTTTCAACTACATCCTTCAACCATCTTCTAGCTCGAGAATAGATCTTTCATCGGGAAGATCAATGAAGATGCCAATAAGCATTTGCAGATATTCCTCACCATGAGTACTACTTTGAAGATTGAGGGGAACTCTGAAGAAGCCAAGAAATTAAGGATGTTCCCATTCACGCTGTCTGAAGATGCTGAAGTGTAGTTTTACTTATTGTCTTCTGGAAGTATCACCACTTGGGAACAGGTGGAGAAGACTTTTCTTGATGAGTACTTTCTTGCGTCTGTTTATATTCGCAAAAGATATGATATTGTGAATTTTAAGCTGAAGGAAGGAGAGTCACTAGGTGATGCTTATAAGAGGTCCAATAGGTTATTAGTAGCATGCCCCTCTCATAACATGGGTCAAATGGAGCAAACGCAAATGTTTGTAAATGGCCTTCGAATAAAGACAAAGTAGCTCATTGATACACCAGTCGGTGGCTCATCCAACTTTAATACATCCACTGGTGTGAAAAAGATTATTGAAGCCATTGCTGAAAATGAGTATTTGGAGCTATATGACAAGGTTGTGAGTAAACCAGAGGGGGTGATTGATCTGAAGTTAGAAATTAATAAGCAGCTAAAAATTGAAGAAGCAATTGCTGCAGAAGTAGAAAAAAAGATGAAAGCAATGAACATGGGTACTCAACAAGTAGCTCAAGTTCAATAGGAATAGAAGGTTGTTTGTGAAATTTGTAGTGGACCACACTTTACTCTACAATATCTTACAACTCCATGACAAATTGAGGGGATAAAATTCTTGAGGCAAAATAACCCATATTCTAACACCTATAATCCTGGGTGGAAGAATCATCCTCACTTCTCTTGGAAAGATCAGCAGCAACATGCTCCTCAGAAGGCAGAGTGGGAGGTGGCTATTGAAAAGATGGCTGCCCACAGCTCTTAATATCAAGAAGAGACAAGGAGTAATCATAGGAACACCACAACTGCAATAAAAAAATTGGAAATTCAAATGGGACATATTGCATAACAGATAGTGTCGTGAGCACAAGAAAATCAAAAAAATCATGAGAATGTTAATGTTGTCACAGCAAGGAATGAGAAAGCTACTGAAGAAAGGAAAGATGAGGTAAAATTTGATGATAGTATCATATAAGTAGATCTGGAAGTGAGAGAAAATAAGAAAAAACAGGAAGAAGTGGTATCACCTGCCAAGCCAGTTGAAGAGAAAACTAAACTAGCAATAAAGTTGTCGTATCCATCTCAAGTGGAAAAGAAGGACACAAAAGAGAAAGAGTTTGATAAATTTGTCAAATTGTTTAAAAAGATGGAGATCAACATACCATTCTTTGAAGAACTCGAAAAGATGCCCTTGTACCAGAAATTCATGAAAGAGGTACTATAAAAAAAGAGACCAACAGAAGATGAACAGTTACCCGTGGATGAGAAATTGTTTGCAATCACACCCCAGAAAAAAATTCTTATCAAGTCGAATGATTTGGGGTCAATTGCAATACTTTCCAAAATAAAAGATTATAACTTTCAAGAGGGTTCTGGTTGATTCTGGCTCTAGTGTGAGTTTAATGCAGTTATCGATTTTCAAGAAGCTCGGTATTGAGAAGATAAGAAGGAGTGGGACAAAATTCAAATTTACTGATCACACCATCAAGCAGTCATATGGGATACCTGAAGATGTATTAGTAGAACTTGACAATTTTTTTTCCAGATGATTTTTAGAGCATGGACATACTTGAAGATGAAGAGACTCCTATCATTCTTGGTCGACCATTTATGCTGACTAGTCGATGCAACTTTGATATCGAGACAAGTAATCTGACACTGAAATTATTTGATGAGGAGATAACCTTGAAGGTGTTGGAAATTAAGAAGCAAGGCGCAGGTGGAAAGAATAAATCTTCAGTTGGAATGATCAAAGTAGAACGAGAAGGCAACAGTTCAAAATCACTCCCATAAGAAGTCTGAGTAAAAATCTCTCAGGTGAGATCAATAAAAATTCCTAAACTCAGTCAAGAAGGAAAGAAGAGAAAGAAGAAGGAACACTTAGCTGAGAAGATGGAAGTTGGAAGTGGCTGGAAGCATAAATGGGTTGGTACATTTGATTTAAATGAGTTCTGGATTATGAAGAGACAAGCAACAAGGTGTGAAAGAGGAAGCACCCCCCATAAGGGGATGAACCATCGAGCCATGCAATGTTAAATGAAGCGCTTCATGGGAGGCAAACCACGCTTCTAATAACTTAGTTTTTCTTTTTGTTTTGTTTGTAGGTAATAAAAAGGGATTCTTGCCGGTAAAAGCTATGAGGCAGTATGATGTGTTGCATTACCCTCCGTGAGTCACCTTCTCGAGTTTCTTCTGAAACATTGGGGTCAATGTTTAGTTCATGTTTGGGGGGATTTCATTTCTTTTATTCTTTTTGAATTATTTGTTAGTTCTATGCGAATTGTTGTGTAAATCCACGAGTTGAAGTTCTTTAAATTTGGCCGGAAATTTTTGTTTTGATCAAGAACTTGGTTCTTATAGAGTTCGAGAATAGTATATAGAGACAAAGGGATGGTTGTTTGAGTGTAAGAAGTTCAGAATAATGTGACTGGGACATGAGTCTAACATGTAGATTTATACCATAGTACTAGAATCCTGATAAGTATTCCTTAAGTAGTTTATCTTGACAATCTGGCATAATATAGATTCACATGCATGTATGACTGGTTGAGAAATAAATAAATTTGGCACCAAATGATGAAAAGACGGTAAAAGACAACTGGCTCGCTAAGTTGGGTATCCCTCATCCAGTTATTCAGCCCAAAGGGGGTTAATCCCTAAACATCGTCCAAAAGGACAATATATAACTGCAAAGTTTGAAAATTTCATCAGTAATTAAAAGTAACTAATGCTGCTTATTTTGTGCCTAAACAAAAAAAATTCTTAATTAGTCTTGTGCATGTGATGATCATAATAATTCTCATTGCCTTAATTTGACTGTCTGAATGAAAAGGAGGAAAATCTAAAAGAGACTTAAGTACAAAGCATAGTTAGAGAGGTATGTGAAGAGGAAGCTTGAGATTAAAAGGTTCTTACACAAACTCTTCGTGTCATGTAAACATCGAACAAACTTCCTTTTGATCAATATAAACGGATATCTCACATATGAGTACCGGTATGCTGCGAATTTCATGAGCTCTTGTAATTGTCGCTTGAGGTCAAGCAACGATTTAAGTTTGAGGGAGTTTTATCAATGGTTTTTACAAAGTTATTTACCATTAATTTCACTTATCTTTTCTTTTTATTTTCGATTGCTTTATTTCATTTTACCACTTTTTATGTGTTTATTATGTGTTTTAGTATTTTCAGGTTCACATGAATAAATCGGGACAAATCAGTACGAAAAAACTGAAAAATTCAGAGTTTCAGAACAGTTTCCAGCATGCTTCAGGAGTCCTAAAACGGCCACCCGTGTCAGCAAATGCGCTGATTGATCAATTTTCACTAAAAAATTCATAACCGAATCTAGAGGAATTGGATCAACACATTCTAATGTACATTGGAAATCTGAGAGAAAGATCTACAAATTTCATTTTGAAGTCAGAAGCTAATTCAGACTTTAGAAGCCTCAAAAAATTCATTAAAGTTGCACACTTTAGAAATTTAGTTGTTTCAGGTCATTTTACGGGCCTGGTTTATGTTTCCGACCCAGTTTGAGTTAGTAGTAAAAACCCTTATTTGGTTTATAAGACTTTTTTACGGAAGAAGATTAGGAATGATATATATTGAGGGCTTTCAAGAGATTTGGAGACAAAGATTCATTCATGCACAAAAGCAATTGAAGATCGAAGAATCCTCACCTTTTGTAATGTCTAATTTTATTATTGCTTTTCTTTTTAACAATATGAGAGGCTAAACCCCCCAATGCTAGGGGTGTCCCTGATTTGCAAATGTATTGATTTTGAATTCTTGGTATTGACACAATAGTTACTTTTCGATTTAATTGTTCAATGTTCTTATGTCTTTCTTATCGGACAAATAGGGATTGATCCACAGTTAACAATTAGGGTTGGACCGACATTGTTAAGGTTTTTGAACAATTAGACTATAGTAGATATCACATAGGACTAGGAATACCCTATAGGTCACCGGTAAAATCTTGATAACATAACTGCTTAGTTTCATCAATAATTCACTAAGGACTTAGGAATTAGGATAAAGGACCAAAGTTTTTCTAACTAAGTACTTAAGAGAAAACAAACTTAAGATTCGTAGTTGAAAGTAATGAACTTGTTGAAGAGATCAAGAATGAAGGTTAATATAAGGTCAAATCACACATTTACCCTAACATGCTCCTCATATTTGTTAAAAAGCCATTTTTATCCTTTTGTTGATTAAGTGACAAAAACAAAACCTTATCCCAAAGTAAAGCTTTGTTTAATTGAACTACATATTATCCCCAGTACTACACGCAGTCCTCGAGATCGATATTTGGGGAAATTCCCTATTATTACTGCAAGGCAAAATAGTACACTTGTTATTTTCCCTATCAACCATCACAAACATCCAACCAAAGCATAAAATGCGGAATACTTAAAATAAAGCGTAAAAACAATAAAATGCGGAAATAAATTAAGGAAAATGAAATTGACTCAAACGGTAAGAAAATAAGAACCAAAGTGCTGCAGATTACCTGGATTATCCTCGGACAAGTGACAGAAACATACTAAAATGGTGACCATTAACTAGTTAAAATGCATCATCATTCATGTAATCATCATATAATTATTTTCACATGACATATATACATATAAAACATGCAATCATCAACTAAATTCATCAGAACAACATCAATTAATTCATAGTACAATATAACATTATCATAGCAACATCAATTTATCATTTAGGCACACATCATAATAAGCCAATCACTGGAAAATATATTATATGATGCATTTCATCCTTCACACTTATATTCCATCGTGTTAGCTTCCTAATGCTTCGAACGACACATCAAACGTAGTCCTGAACTCAAATTACGACACTTAAAAAACTTATGATTGTTGCCCTTCGCCTGAGGCCCACCCAGTGAAACAGCTTGCTCTCTTGAGGCTCGCCCAGCGAGGCTGAGGCGACAATCCTTCCCTCATACAATTTCTAGGAGCACTGTTTTTCTCCCATTTCCCTCGCCTTTCATTTGCCCAACAATGCTCGCCTTCACCATCTCGCTCTCTTGGCGAAGCAGGAGCGAGTGGCACGCTCCATACATTTTCCAAGAGCACCCAAAATCACAAGTATTCTCGCCTCACGCTCGCCTGGAACAACAAGGGAGAATCCAATTTGCCCAGAAACGTAGAAGGCTCGCCTAGCGAAGCTGCGTAACTAGGAACTTCCTGGTGCAATTTCTTCACTGCACCAGCCCCAAAATCCTTACGATTTCACCATATAACAGACCCAAAATTTACATAGTTCACATGTTTTCAAAGGACAACAACAACACATCATAATGGGAATCATATACATCATTTAATAGCATTACAACATCAATCTATCACCAATTCCATCATATATTCCATCACAATCATCATGTTATCAAATTCATCATAAAAACCCAAAACAACCTACATAAAACTAACCTTATATCAATCATAATAATAAGGAAACACATTTTTGTACCCTAAAATTTTCCCTCTCATTTTCTCAAGATTTCTCTCACAAGATGTCCATTAGTTCAAGAAGGCACAAGGATGGATCAGCTCAAGACCCCTCCTCAAGCACTAATGACTCAAAATTTGGGTTTGAGTTTGCACAAGTACAATTGGACTTTTAAGGCCCCATATGGCTTTCATGGGTCATTTTGGACTCTCAATATTGCTCATGTCAAGTTTCATGCTTTGAATCACATTTTTGCTCAGTCAATAGATCAATTGACCTAAAATCAACTATATTTGGAAAAAAGTCAATTGTGGTCAATTTACATTCAAAATCCATAATTTTTTTTATCCATATCAACATTTTGAACTCATATATGTCAATTGGTCAAGTTTGGATCACAATTTCTCAAGAAATTTGATCAAATCACCAAAAGGGTAAAATGGTCAAAATTAGGGTTTTGACTGAGAAGGCTCAATTTTTGACTTTTGACCAAATACATGACTTACTGATTTGAGACATAATATCAAGGATTCAAATACATTATTTTTACCTAATGGAATGATTCAAAACATTTCTCATGATTAATTGATTGATAGTTGAAATTTGGTCAACTAATGACTTTGTGCCAAATATTCACCATGATGCAAGATGATTCAAGGAAAACTTCCAACATGAAAGTTGTAGATCTCAATGAGATCTAAAACATTGTATGGCGGTATTTTTTCTAGAAATTCTTGGATTTTAAGTTATAAATTCATGAAGATATGTACATGAAACAAAAATGCTTAGTGAAATTTTGCCCTAGTTAGGCATATTTTTGGTACCAACTTCATTGCAGCTTTTCACATGGTTCCAAGTTGATTCTTCAAAAATGTCCAACACAAAGGTTATAGAGGATGTTACAAGTTTTCCAAAATATCCAATAAATCATTGAGATCATGCTTGATCTAAGAGAATCAAAGAGATGAAGTTAGGATTTCATTCTTGAATTATAGGTCATTTTGTGATGTGCAAGAACTCAAATCTCAAGCCCATGCTGCATAATATTTGCTTTGTAGGCCTTAAAATTGTGTTTCACGCCATAATTAATGGTTCACACAACTGATTGAGCCATTATCCAATTGATCCAAGCTTTATCCAAATCAATTTGCCATTTTGAGAAGAAAGTAACATATCCATTCTTGTAAAGCAAGCTTTATGCACAAAGTCAGCTTCTTGAGCTCCTAACTTGTTTGCTATGATTACCCTCCATCTATAAATTCAGAGGCATTGTGTTTAAAGTTGTTAACAACTCTATGAATAAAAGTACAAGGCATGGAAACTTATTTTGTCAAGAAAATCACATGTTGAGCTTAAACATGGATTTTAAATTCAGATCAACTTGAGCACTCCAAACCTTGTTGTTGTACCCCAAAATTTTCCTTCTCATTTATCAAGTATTTTCTCACAAGATCTGCTTTGATTTAAGATTGCACTAGGGTTGATCAGCTCAAGACACCTCCTCAAGCACTAATGACTGAAAATTAGGGATTGGGATTGCACAAGGATAATTGAACTTTTAATGCCTCATATGACTTTCATGGATCATTTTGGATTCTCAAGTTTTCTCATGTCAAGTTTCAAGTCTTGGATCACATTTTTGCTCAGTCGATTGATCAGTTGACCCAAAAATCAGCTGTATTGAGGAAAAAGTCAATTATGGTCAATTTACAGTCAAACTTCATAATTTTATATCCATGTCAACATTATGAACTCATATATGTCATTTGATCAAGTTTGGACCATAATTCCTCAAGAAATTTGATCAGATCATCAAAAGGGCAAAATGGTCAAAATTAGGGTTTTGACTGAGAAAGGGCAATTTCTGATTTTTGACCTAGAAAATGGTTAATTGGTTTGAGACATGATCTCAAGGTTTCAAATGTATCATTTTGACCTAATGGTATGACTCAAAACTTCCCTCAAGATCAATTGATTGATAGTTGATTTTCAGTCACCTGATCAAAAGTCAATTGTACATTGAAAAGTCAAAGTTTGACTTTTGGTAAAAATCAAGTGTCAAAGATCACAATTCATCAAAGCATGTCAAAATATGAAACTTGTTCATAAAGAAATCAAAAAGTCAAGATTTCATTTTGAAAAGTCAAAATTTCCAAACTTAGAAATTTTTTCTAAGTGTTGAAAACTTCATATTTTTTTCACAACTTTGAGCCAATTTTTCACCATGATGCAAGATGATTAAAAGGAAACTTTCAACATGAAAGTTGTAGATCTCAATAAGATCTAAAATATTTGTGAACACAACTCCTCCTAGAAATGTATGGATTTCAAGTTATTAATCCATGAAATCATGTTCGTGAAACTAAAACTCTTAGTGAAATTTTGAGCATTTTGGTCAGGATTTTGACCTAACTTCTAGGCCAAGTTTCACATAGTTCCAATTGGATTTTTCAAAAGTGATTCAAATAGAGGATGTAGAGCACATTACAAGATTTCCAAAAAGTCCAAGAACTCATTTAGATCATGCTTGAGCTAAGAGAATCAAAGGTAAGAAGTTATGGTTTCAAGTTGTTTTATAAGGCAGAATTTGTGATGCACAATGGACAAAATCACATAGCCATGCTGCATAATCTCACTTTACAGGCTTCTAACTTGCAATTAACTCCTTAATTAAATGTTTACACAACTGATAGAACCATTGTCCAAGCATTTGAGCCATTATCCAAGTTGTGTTTCCATTTTTGGAGGAAAGTTCACACTTTCATTTTGGAAAAGTGGCTTTAATCACAAAGTCCACTCTCCTTGAGCATTGAACTTGTTATTTCTACACACACAAACCCTATAAAACAAAAGCAAGCATGTCTAAAGTACTAACCACTCTATGAAGCCTCGTACCATTCCTTAGAACAAGATGTTTCAACTTTGCTTTAAAAACAACTAAAGATGCTACAACTTGAGATTTCAAATTCTAGCTTGTTATAACATACAAGACCTATTGCCTATAAATATACAAGTCATTTGCAAGCTAACGCACGCATGCTCAAGCCCTGAAACCCCCTAAAGCTCAGAATCACACATAAAAACTCCATTGTTGCACAATCTGACCAAAAACTTGAAACTTACATTTCCCTTGTACGTTTCAAAGCCTTTTGGTTCCTAAAGTTTCTAAACATCAAATACAAACCATCCAAATTCCTTTTGCCCAACTGTAACACCTCCATCATCAAGTTCCATTTTCAAAAACAGGGGTCTGCAACTTGACTTCTATAGAACTCCTCAGCCACTTTCAGCTCAAGCCAAGCATCACATTAGCTTCCTGGGAACTTGAGGAAGCTAACCCAATCACTAGAACTCATTGAAAGCTGCTCAAACGCAAAACACGGTCTCCATTTGCAAGGTGAGTTTTTCTGATTTTTGAACTCCTCATATAGGCATTGTTAGGCTTTCATTTTCAAAGATAAAATGTAGGCCTCATTGCCACGAAGCTGTACATATCCATAGTCTGCATTTATATGGCTTGAGCTTAGAGAATTTTGGAGTTGAAGTTTCTGAAATTTTTAGGTTTTAAATTAGGGCTAGAAAAATTCTCACTCATCCTTGATTTATAGCTTTAGTTATTTATATGGTTGGATTCGTGGGAAGAAATGCCACAACTTTCATGTTTGTACTTTTCATTTTTGTTGAAAGATGAATACGTTACAGGTGATCTGGTTGGCTAAAGGTTGAAGACGAAGTACAAGCCTTGGAAGCATTATGTGTTATGTATTTATCATTTCATTTTAATAAACAGATGTATAGCCACCTCAGTCGTAAGGCAGTGCGCTGGTAACCAAGAGGGCGTGGGTTCGAACCTCAGCGCGTTGCCTTTTGTTTCTTTTTCACATTTTCCTTCTCTTTTTCCTTTGCAACGCTGGGCCTCCCCCTTTGGGCTTCCTCTCTTTTTGCTGAACATCACCCCCCCTATTTGCTTATCCACGCAGCCCAAAACTTTTTTTTTATTTCTGATTTTAAAAATATGCTAATGGGCCAGGCTTAGTCAAAAACTGTTTTTTACTTGAAAACACCACAAATCAAATCTTCACCCCCCTGACTTACCCTTTTATATTTTGTTTATCTTTTTCTTTTTATTATTATTAATACTATCATAATATTTATTTTTTTTAATAAAAAATCTCAAAAAAATAATTCATTTATTATTTAGGTAATAATATGTTTATATTTTATTTTCTCTCAAGACTAAAAAGACAAAAAAAAAACATTTTTCTTTAACAAATTAATTTCTTTTTTATTTAAGTAATAATAGACTTGGGTTTAAATAGTTTTTTAATTTAGATTAATTAATAAGCCCTAGTTCCTTTTATTTAATTAATACTAGTTTAAATATTCAAAACCTTTTTCATAAAAGACCTAAAAAAATATTTCTTTTATAATTAACTTAATTAAATTTTCTTATTTCTTTAGGTTAAATATTTTCTTCTAGTTTATTTAGGTTAAAACAAACAAAACCTTTCTTAACAAAAATTCAAACAAATTCATACTCTTTCCCATTTATTCATGCTTGTACATTATCATTTCAATTCTTGTGCATTGTTCAATATGGTTGTAATAGTTAATTAGATTTAAATTCTTGCAATCCCCCATTTGTAAAAATGTATACCCCATCCCCCAAATAATGTAATAGCGTAGAATATTTACTTTCCGCAATTTATCTCTTTATATAAATACTAGTAATTAGGGTTTATATGGAAAGATAAAATCAATGCCTAGAAAACCCTAATACAAGACAAATCAAGCATGAAAAGATACACTTGCACACTTTGCACCTCTAAGGTTAACTCCACTTGTTGCCTTGAGAAATAAATGGCCATGTTATGCATGTGAGATATCTTAGCAAAAAGAAATTAAAAATACAAGATCATAGTCCCTCGATGACGCTATTAATGTTGCCTTTCAAAATGATCTTAGTCCCTCAAAGAGAATTACTAAGATATTTTCACAACATTGCTATCATGGTTATACGATGACCCATGTCCGTCCCTTTACATCCAAAGATACGGCTTCTTACCAAATCAATGGTAATATAGCAATATCAAAGGAAATGAAGAAATGAACTAAGACTTTTGAGTAGGTAGATTGTTCCTAGTTGCTTGCTCAATTTCAAACCAAAAATCCTTGCTATTTTCAAAACAAACACCAACACTTTCAAAACACTTTCAAAACCTTTTCCAAACATGAAATATTTTAAAAAACTCAACACTTTGTATACGTTCTTACGAACGAGAACTATTACAAAATTTGCCTAAACGATGGCCCCTTTTCAAAATACTCTCAAAGACCACACAAAGAACATTTATCAAACAAAAGCAAGTGATCTAGCAAGCAACTAAGAGCCCTTAGATAACTATGGATTAAAAGGGTGCTAACACCTTCCATTTTCATAATCTACCCCCCGAACTCAAGAAATAATCTCAAAGGTATTTCCTAGTCTTTTTAGCCTTTCCTTTTGGATAAAAGAAAAGTCGGTGGCGACTCTAGCTAACTGCAACATTTGCGATAAAACAAAAAACACCCAAGTTAGTTCTCCCACCATATTACACTTGTGCTTATAAATAAAGACACTATTTGTGAGCTAAGATACTAGATTACAGGCACAAAAACACCCTCATACTCCCTCAAGCCAGAAATTGCACAAAACCTCCATCTTTGTGTCATTTATAATTTTTTACATCCAACTCATAATTCCCTTGTGTGTTTCTTGGCTAAACCATTCATAAAGCTTCTAATACACATATAGAGACTTTCCAAACCTCTATTTTCAAACTGTAACATCATCTCCCTCATTCTCCATAACCAAAATCAAAGGTCTGCATCTTGACTCCTCTCGGATATTTCAGCTACTCTCAGTTCAAGCCAACTATTGTTTAGCTTCCTAGAGGTTCAAGGAAGCTAACCTTATCATCACCATCACTTGAAACAAGCTCAAACTCATTTCACGATTTCCAGTTTTTGAGGTATTTTTATGAACTTTCATCTCTTCATTTAGGCATTGTTGGGCTTGCATTTTCAAAGACAAAATGTAGACATCATTTCCATGAAGCTAACAATATTCATAGTTTTCATTTATATTGCTCGAGCTTAAAGATTTTGGGATTGAAATTTCTAGAAAAATTAGTGTTCAAATTAGGGCCAACAAAATTCTTGATTACCTTTGACTTATAGTATAAGTGATTTACATTTCTGGGATCGTGAGGGAAAATGGAACAACTTTCATGTTTGCAATTTTAATTTTTGTTGAAAATGAGTAAGATACAGGTGGTCTGGATGGGCATGAGGTTGAAGATGAAGTAGAGACATAGAATTGGATTTGCAATATATATTTATGGTTTGATACAAGTTAACGGATGTATAGTCACCCCAGTGGTAGAAGCGTGCGTCTTTCACCTTTAGGACTTGGGTTCGAGCCACATCGTCCGTTTTGTCATTTTTTTCATATTTTTGCTTCTTTTTTATTTTGCATTCACCGCATTTAGGCCCTCACCTTTGGGCTTTGTCTTTTTTTCTTAAGCAATACCCCCTGCTTACTACCTATCACACAACCCATTAACCCTTTTTATTTTTCTTGGTTTCTGTTTACAAAAACCTATTGGGCCAGACTTAAAACAACTTTTACTACAAAACCACCCCAATTAAATTTTCACCCCCTGACTTATTTTCTTTTATATTTTATTTTATTTTATTATTATTATTATTATTACTATCAATAAAATCCCAAAAATATTTTATTAATTATATATAATTTAATATAAATATGTTATTTTCTTTCAATACAAAAAGACCAAAAAAAACTTTTTCTACATAAACTTAATTTCTTTTTTTTTAATAATTCAAATAGACTTAGGTTTAATTTGTTTCTCTTAAATTAAAATTAGTTTATAATTTAGGGTTTCCTCTTCAAAATTAATTTTCATAATAATTTAATTAATATAAAAATCTTTTTCATACAAAAAACACAAAAACTTGTTTTCTTTAATGAATTAATTTCTTTTGTTAACTTAATTTTAATTTTCTTTTTTAGTTAATTATTTCCTTTTAAGTTAATTAGGTCAAAATTATCTTTCTTAACAAACAAAAGCCAAACCAAAAATCCATTTCTTTTCCATTTATATTCTTGCACATTTATTCATACTTATACATTTAATTCTTGTAAATATTCAATATGGTTGTAATAGATAATTAGGGCTTACTTTCTTGCAATCCCCATTTGTAAATTTATATACCCTATTCCCAAAAATGATGTAATAGCGTAGGATATTTACATTCCACAATTTATCGCTTTCATATAAATGCTAGTAATTAGGGTTTGTATGGCAAGATAAAATCAATGATTAGAAAACCCTAATCCAAGATAAACTCAAGCATGAAATGAAATACAATTGCATACTTTTCACCTCTAGGGTTTACTCCACTTTGTTGAATTAAATAGTCATGTTATGCATGTGAGACATCTTAGCAAAAACAGTCAAAAAATACAAGATCATAGTCCCTCAATGACGCTTCGAATGTTGTCTTAAAAATGATCTTAGACCCTTAAGAAAAATGCTAAGGTATCTCATAACATTGCATTTTATGACTATACGATGACCCACACCCGTCCCTTTACATCCAAAGATAGGGCTTCTTACCAATCAATGGTAAGATAGCAATCAAAGGAAGAGAGAAATGAACAAAAGACCTTTGAGTTGGTAGAACGTTCTTAGTTTCTTGCTCATAACCCATCTTCAAAACAAATATCTTTTCAAACACACCAAACACTTTCAAAAAACATGAAATATTTTCAAAAGTCTAACACTTTGTATGCATTCTTATAGAGACTAGAATCATTACAAAGTTTGACTAAACGAAGGCACTTTTCAAAAATACTTTCAAAACCCACCACAAAAACATTTCAAACAAATAAAATTTCAAAACTGATCTAGCAAGCAACTAAGAGCCCATAGACAACTACGGATGAAAAGGTTGCTAACACCTTCCCTTTTCATAACCTACCCCCCCCCCCCCCCCCCCCCCCCCCGAACTCAAGAAAATATCTCAAACGTCATTCCTATTCTTTTCACCCTTTCATTATTGGATAAAAGAAAAGTCGGTGGCGACTCTTGCTATCCGCAACAATTGCGATCAAACGCAAAACAACCAAGTCAATTCTGAAGTGGTGAAAAACACAATAAGGGGGGGTTGAATTGTAAAACTGAAATCTAAAGCAATGAACACGATATTTTTATCCTGGTTCGTTTGATCTCAAACTACTCCAGTCCACCCGTCAAGGTGATTTCGCCTCTCTCCAACGAGGTCTTAATCCACTATATTCAACTGAATATTACAGACTGCTTTAACAACTGCTAAAGCCTTCTTGATTCAAACCACAACCCGGTTTGTCAAGGTAACACTTTCTTACAAAGAGATAAAACTATGTGTGTGGATGTTTTCTACAAAACTGTATCACAACTGTGATGTATACACAAAATGAAGCTTAGAAACTAGATTGCTAAACAGTAATGGAATATCAGAGTGTGTGGTTTAGCAAAACTGGTAGAACGAAGATTATGGTTCAGCTTTTGTGCGTGTAGAGATTTGGAGAGCATTAACCATTTCAATCTTCAAAGCTTTGTTTATATAGCACTGAGATGATGAACGTTGGATGCAATATTCTTGATTCAATGCTAATAACAAACTTTCCTTATTGAGCAGATCTTGTCTGGAATGAAGCCGCTGGAATTAATTTGCTTTCAATGCACAGTGCCGTTGCTTACTTAATGCAAGTTCTGGCTTGGCTCATTCTGATTCTGCTTCGCTGCTGATGAACTATTGTGTTTCTATATCAGAGTGTTGAGCGCAGTCTTGTTCATCAGGCTTCAGCATGTACGTGAGTTGATCATCTGATTTTGACGTTCTGATGTAGCAACTTCTGATGCTGGTGTCTGAAATCAAGTTCTGATGCTGAATAGATGTGATCTTGCTTATTTCAATCAGCGTATCTGCAAGTCAGAACATAATAATTTTAGGCAACAGATAGTTCATACATGAAACTTATAAATACTATATCTTTTCACTTTGTTATCATCAAAACTTAATTATAGGGTAGTAGATTCAAACATTGTTCTAACAATCTCCCCCTTTTTGATGATGACAAAAACTAGATATTTTAAATGAAAATAACGTGAAAAGGTATCTGGAATATGTATCAGAATAAGAAGTAAAAGAATAAGGAGTAAGGAAATACTCCCCCTGAGTTTGTTACTTCCCTTTGATTATACGTGTTCTTCAGGATCAGATCTTTTTGCCTTTCTTTGAACATCAGAGAATCAGAGTCTTTGACTTATCAGAAGCTTTATGTCAGAGCAGAGCTTCAGAGCTTTTCTTGTCAGAGCTTTGCTTTGGATCAGAATATTAGGGCGGATCAGAACTTCATATTGATCAGAGCAACTTCATATTGATCAGAGCTTCTAGTCTTCAGAGTGTCCAGGAGCTTCCTTGTGCCTGTAGACTTTAAACACAACAGAAAAAACATTTCAAGTAATAGAGTTAGAATGTTTGAGAATTTCTGTCTAGTTAGCCCGTTATTGATTTAAATATCATTCTTGTTCTCCCCCTTTTTGTCAGCAATCAAAAAAGTGTTGGTGATGTGCTAAAACAATTAAGATCAGAAAAACTAATCATATTAAGATAGTTCAGAGTCAAAACGAGAAAATATTACAAAACATAATCAAACAGTACATCAGAAAATCAAGGAAAACATGAAAAAGGTCATGCATGAAAGAAAAGATTTAAGGTTGAGGAGGCAAGCGTGTGAACAGGCTCTCCAGCATGGCTTGAATCTTTTCAGAAGTCTCATTCTGCTTATGCACCATGCTGACAACAGTGTCAATCTTGCTGTCCTGCACATCCATTCTCTCTTTCAAGCTTTCAAAATCAATGATTAACTCAGAGAGCACTTCAAGGTTCTTCACCGGAGTGAGGAGAGTTTTGAGTGGCACTTGATATTGCTCAGAAGTTGCTTTCTTCTGATTACCTACAGAAACGCTACTGGAGGATGCCATGTTCACACTAAAAAGGGTTTTGAGAATGAATTGAGGAAAAAGGTTTGCAAGAGATGAACTCAGAAATATGCAGAAAATGCTTGAGTGTTAGTGAGAAAGCGTAAAGAATAAGAATGAGAGATTAATGTGCTTAAATAGAGTTTTCAAAACTATTTTGAAAAGATAAACGTTTTTAAGAGAGAGAAAAATCATGATTGCCATTTAAAAGCATGATTACTTTTCATTAAATGCTTGCTGATTTTGGGGGATTTGAGAAAGATACTTAAAAACGGTTACCAGACATGTGTCTCAATGCACCCAATCAGCGCTTTGCCTTCTCAGAAGCGTGCACGCGTTCTACTTCAGAGATATGCTGATGATTGGATGACACTTGTTTGATGTAGTGATCAGCACGTCTGTTTTTGAGCTTAGACTCTCAGATCTTTAGACTTGCATCTGATACAATCTGCATGTTCTATCTTTCTGAAAGGAGATTGATCAGAAGTTCACAGTAAAATAATTACATTCTGAAAGTAAATATATGGAATTAAAACATTTTCACTCTGGGAACACTTTCATGCTGAGATGTTTCAGAATGAAATTAAACCTATCTTCTGAAAGGGGTTTAGTAAAGATATCAGCCCATTGATGGTCTGTATCTATAAATTTTAAGTTCAAAATACCTTTCTGAATATAGTCCCTAATGAAGTGATGTTTTATTTCTATATGCTTAGCTCTAGAATGTAAAATGGGATTCTTACTTAAGCAAATAGCAGAAGTATTATCACAAAGTATAGGAATGTTACTCTCAAAAATCTGGAAGTCTTCAAGCTGACTTTTCATCCAGAGCATTTGTGTGCTACATCCTGCTGCTGCTATGTACTCAGCTTCTGCTGTTGACAGAGCAATTGTTGATTGCCTTTTGCTGGACCAAGAGATCAGATTTTCTCCCAGAAACTGGCAGCTTCCAGAAGTACTTTTACGTTCCACTCTGTCTCCAGCAAAATCAGCATCACAGTAGCCTACTAAGCTGTAATCACTAGATTTTCTATAAAACAAACCCAGATTAGTAGTACCTTTCAGATACTTGAAAATTCGCTTAACAGCTGTTAAGTGAGATTCTCTAGGATCTGATTGGAATCTAGCACAGATACAAACACTGAATAATATGTCAGGTCTTGAAGCAGTCAGATAGAGGAGAGAACCAATCATACCTCTGTAGACTTTCTGTTCTACACTTTTGCTTACCTCTTCTCTTTCCAGAATGCACGTGGGATGCATTGGAATCTTTGATGGCTTACATTCTGAGAGGTCAAATTTCTTCAGAAGATCTCTGATGTATTTGCTCTGATGAATGTAAGTTCCTTCTGGAGTTTGATTGATCTGAATTCCCAGAAAGAATTTCAGTTCCCCCATGAGGCTCATCTCAAATTCTGCCTGCATACACTTAGCAAATTTTCTTCCAAGAGAAGGATTAGTAGAACCAAAAATGATATCATCAACATAAATTTGACAGACTAAGATGTCACTCTTAACTGTTTTACAGAATAGAGTAGTGTCCACTTTCCCTCTGGTGAATTCATTTTCAAGCAGAAAGTTACTTAGCCTTTCATACCAAGCTCTGGGAGCTTGTTTCAGACCATATAGTGACTTCTTTAGTTTGAAAACATGTTCTGGATGTTTTGTATTTTCAAAACCTGGGGGTTGGTGAACATAAACTTCTTCTTTTATATAACCATTTAAGAATGCACTTTTGACATCCATCTGATACAGAGTGATGCCTCTATTAACAGCAAATGAAATTAAAAGTCTGATAGATTCTAACCTGGCGACTGGGGCAAAGGTTTCTGTATAGTCTATCCCCTCTTGCTGACTATAACCTTGTGCAACCAGTCGTGCCTTGTTTCTGATGACTTCACCTTGTTCATTTAGCTTATTTCTGAACACCCATCTTGTTCCAATGACGTTGAATCCTTTTGGTCTGGGAACGAGATCCCATACGTCGTTTCTGGTGAATTGATTCAGCTCTTCTTGCATTGCCAGAATCCAGTCATTATCCAGAAGTGCTTCATCAATAGAAGACGGTTCAATCAGAGACACAAGTCCCATAAGTGTTTCTTCAGAGTTTCTGAAGCTTGCTCTTGTTCTGATTGGATCTTCCTTTCTTCCTAGGATAGTCTCTTCTGGGTGATCCAAGCTGCTTCTGGGTAATCTCTTCTGAGGTTGATCAGCAGCTGTTGTAGGATTTCTAGCAGTGCTCCTTTCAGACGTTGAAGGAATGTCTGTGTTGAGAGCTTCTGATGACTTGTCTTCAGAACCTGCAAATTCAATTTCTATACCTGCAAAAATTTCATTCTGCTTTGACTTTTCAGAGTCAAGCTTATCATCAAAACAAACACTGATTGATTCTTCCACAATCTGTGTTTCTGTATTGTATACTATGTACCCTCTTGAGCGTTCAGAGTATCCTAACATAATACACTTCTGTGCCTTAGAGTCAAACTTGTTCAAATAATTCTTTGTATTTAATATAAAGCAAGTACATCCAAATGGATGAAAATATGAAATGTTGGGCTTTCTGTTCTTCCACAATTCATATGGAGTCTTTTCCAGAATAGGTCTTATTGAGATTCTATTCTGAATGTAGCACGCTGTGTTTATTGCCTCTGCCCAGAAAGTCTTAGCAACGTTTGTCTCATTGATCATGGTTCTGGCCATTTCTTGCAATGTTCTGTTCTTTCGTTCTACAAATCCATTTTGTTGGGGAGTTCTAGGACAAGAGAAATCATGCAGAATGCCTCTGTCATTAAAGAATGACTCAAAATCTTTATTTTCAAATTCTCCACCATGATCACTTCTGACTTTAACGATTCTAAGATCCTTTTCATTCTGAACTTGGTTACAGAAGGTAACAAACACAGAATGTGACTCGTCCTTGTGTCTTAAGAACTTTACCCATGTCCATCTGCTATAGTCATCTACGATTACTAACCCATACTTCTTACCACTGACTGAAGCAGTTTTAACTGGTCCAAATAAGTCAATGTGCAGAAGTTCTAATGGCTTAGAGGTGGAAACAACGTATTTGGATTTAAAAGAAGGTTTTGCAAATTTGCCTTTCTGACATGCTTCACACAGAGCATCTGAATTGAACTTCAAATTAGGAAGTCCTCTGACCAGATTGAGTTTGTTAATCTGAGATATTCTTCTCATACTAACATGCCCCAATCTTCTGTGCCAGATCCACTGCTCGTTGTTAACAGACAGAAGACATTTTACATTCTGACTCTTTAGTTCAGAAAGTTTGATTTTGTAAATGTTGTTTTTCCTCTTACCATTAAACAGGATAGTCCCATCTTTCTGACTAACAGCTTTACATGATTTTTGATTAAAGATTATATCATAACCGTTATCACTTAATTGACTTATGGATAACAGATTATGCATCAATCCATCTACTAGCAGAACATTATTAATAGAGGGAAGATTTCCATTACCTACAGTTCCAGAGCCAATTATCTTTCCCCTCTGATTGCCTCCAAAGCCAACGTGGCCTCCAGGCTTAAGTTCCAGGCTTTGGAACATATGCCTTCTTCCCTTCATGTGTCGTGAGCAGCCAGAGTCCAGGTACCATGACTGGTGTTTCTGACTTGCTGCTAAAGATATCTGCAACATGTATTATTTTATCCTTAGGTACCCAGATTTTCTTGGGTCCTGATTTGTTAGTTTTACCAAAACTCTGGTTGAATTTTGGTTTCACAGAGTGCTTACTGCTAGTATATTTGATATCATGTGTGTGACCATACACAAAGTGTAAATTTAGAGGAGTGTGTTTAATGGTTAAGTCCATGACATTCTTTGGTGTAGGAACCTTACCTTGGTATCCTATTCCTTTCCTGCCGTTTCTGCTAACTCCATAGATCATTGAAGCCATTCTGCTTCTATCTATGCTTTTAGCTAGGAACTTCTGGAAACTGTGATCATACTCCTTGATGATCTCATCAGCGTTGCTGGGAGTTTCAGAAATTGGTTCCTTCTGAGAGTTTTGTAAAGTGTTTTCTAATTTTGAAATCTTATTTCTCAGCTCAGAATTTTCCAATTTGAGACTCTCAGACTTATTAGAGTCAGATTCAAGATTCCTTTGCAGGTCTCTGAATTTAGCTCTAATTTGCTGATAACGTTCCAGAATCTCATTAAGGCTTTCAGCAAGTTCAGCCTTTGTAAAGTTAACAGCGAAGTTAGGAAATACCTCTTCTGTGTCTGATTCTGAGTCTGATTCAGAAGCTTCACTATCTTCTGAAATGTTAGCCATGAGAGCTATGTTTGCCCTTTCATCATCTGATTCTGATTCAGCTTCAGACGAGTCAGAGTCATCCCATGTGGCCATGAGACTTTTCTTCTTCTCTCTTCCAAACTTCTTTTTGGGCTTTTCCCTCTGAAGCTTTGGGCAGTCACTCTTGTAGTGTCCTTGCTCATTGCACTCATAGCAGATGATGTCTTTGGTGTTTGGCTTCTTGCTACTGGAGGAGCCTTCAGATCTTCTGTATCCAGAGGAAGAATCTGTCCTTCTGTATCTGGAAGAAGACTCGTTCTGATCAGATCTTCTGGGATTCCTGAACTTCCTTTGTCTTTGCTTCCACAGTTGATTTACTCTTCTGGAGAGAAGGGAAAGTTCGTCTTCTTCTGATGAGGATCCATCAGATGTTTCTTCAACTGCCTGCAAAACTTTAGACTCAAATTTTCTGTTAGATTTTAATGCTAAAGGCTTACCTTGCTTCTGAGGCTCATCAGCTTCTAGCTCTATCTCATGACTTCTGAGGGAGCTGATAAGTTCCTCCAGAGTGATTTTGTTGAGATCTTTAGCTAGCTTCAGAGCAGTAACCATAGGCCTCCACTGCTTGGGTAAACTTCTGACGATTTTCTTGACATGGTCAGCAGTAGAGTATCCTTTGTCCAGAACTTTGAGACCAGCTACCAGAATCTGGAATCTAGAGAACATAGTTTCAATGGATTCAGATTCTTCCATTTTGAACGCCTCATACTTCTGAATGAGCGCCAGAGCTTTTGTTTCTTTGACCTGAACGTTACCCTCATGCGTCATTCTGAGAGAATCAAGGATATTTTTTGCTGTGTCTCTGTTGGAGATCTTTTCATACTCAGTATAGGAGATGGCACTGAGGAGGATGGTTCTGGCCTTGTGGTGATTCTTGAAGTCACGCTTTTGTTGATCAGACATTGATTTTCTATCAATCTTCTGACCACTTGCATTCACAGGGTGCGTGTATCCATCTGTCACCATATCCCACAGATCAGCATCATGTGCTAGAAAGAAGCTTTCAATTCTGTCTTTCCAGTAATCAAAGTTTTCTCCATCAAAGACTGGAGGTTTGCCACTGAATCTGTCTCTGTCCTCATTGTTGTCATTGCTGATGTGAGAATTGTTTCCTGCCATTGTGTTTTTCTGACGCTGGATCTTGTACTGACACGGTTAAGTGTTTTAGCTCAGAACCAGGCGCTCTGATGCCAATTGAAGTGGTGAAAAACATAAGAAGGGGGGGTTGAATTGTAAAACTGAAATCTAAAGCAATGAACACGATATTTTTATCCTGGTTCGTTTGATCTCAAACTACTCCAGTCCACCCGTCAAGGTGATTTCGCCTCTCTCCAACGAGGTCTTAATCCACTATATTCAACTGAATATTACAGACTGCTTTAACAACTGCTAAAGCCTTCTTGATTCAAACCACAACCCGGTTTGTCAAGGTAACACTTTCTTACAAAGAGATAAAACTATGTGTGTGGATGTTTTCTACAAAACTGTATCACAACTGTGATGTATACACAAAATGAAGCTTAGAAACTAGATTGCTAAACAGTAATGGAATATCAGAGTGTGTGGTTTAGCAAAACTGGTAGAACGAAGATTATGGTTCAGCTTTTGTGCGTGTAGAGATTTGGAGAGCATTAACCATTTCAATCTTCAAAGCTTTGTTTATATAGCACTGAGATGATGAACGTTGGATGCAATATTCTTGATTCAATGCTAATAACAAACTTTCCTTATTGAGCATATCTTGTCTGGAATGAAGCCGTTGGAATTAATTTGCTTTCAATGCACAGTGCCGTTGCTTACTTAATGCAAGTTCTGGCTTGGCTCATTCTGATTCTGCTTCGCTGCTGATGAACTATTGTGTTTCTGTATCAGAGTGTTGAGCGCAGTCTTGTTCATCAGGCTTCAGCATGTACGTGAGTTGATCATCTGATTTTGACGTTCTGATGTAGCAACTTCTGATGCTGGTGTCTGAAATCAAGTTCTGATGCTGAATAGATGTGATCTTGCTTATTTCAATCAGCGTATCTGCAAGTCAGAACATAATAATTTTAGGCAGCAGATAGTTCATACATGAAACTTATAAATACTATATCTTTTCACTTTGTTATCATCAAAACTTAATTATAGGGTAGTAGATTCAAACATTGTTCTAACAAATTCTCCCACCGTATTATAGAACTGGCGACTCTGCTGGGGAAATACTTAAAAGTGGGGTTACCTTAAATATAGATCACATTTAATTGGTTTCATTGTTTGATTTGTTTGCTTTACATTTATGGATCCTTGTTTGGATTTGTATTGATCCTCTACCCAGATCTGGGAACATCATTAGGTAAGTAGCAATAGATCGTGGGGACTATGCGGGGTATACCGACATGGTTTAAGCGATGGCTACATTAGTGTGACACATTTTTTGGCACCGGTAGGCCTTGAGTCTAGTTAAGGAGAATACGGGGCCGCTGTGTGGTGTCATGAAGCACTAACTGACCTTAGAACCTTCAATTGAACAACTTGGCCATTAGGAAGTAATGAGATAGTCGACTTTGGTGCAGTCCGACGTTGATTGATACTCGATACTAAGCTCATTGAGATTAGACTTTCTTGATATTTCGGTCGCCAATAGAGAGGCTTGCACTGAAATAATGCTTGATGAAGAAAGATCAATGATATTGAGATTCCCTAGAACCCAGTTACTTTCTAGGACAGGTTGAACTAACTAAACTTCAAGAGGGTACTTACCAATGAAAACTCATACAAGCCTAAACCTAAGGACTTATTTGCTTTGTGTGTATGTGTTTACTTGTACATAACATCATGACATCATACCATAGCATTTTTCACTAACCATTTCAAGGACCTATAGATTTATCTTTGTTTTGTTTTGTAGGACATGGCTTTCACTCGCAGGAATACTATCCAAATCAAGCTCGTAAGAGTGCCTCCTCAACTCAAAGAGTTAGCGTCAAGGGTTGCTGAGAATTCTCCGTTCACCAAGAGACATGGTCGACTTCTCAATCTGGTTACCTCAAGCCTTTATGAAGACATGATGAAGGTGCTCTTTTAGTTCTTTGACCCTTTACACTGTTGCTTTACCTTTCCTGATTACCAACTTGTGCCTACTATGGAAGAATTTTCTCAACTCTTGGGAATTCCTATTCTTGATCAACTACCCTTCAACGGTATTAAAAGAGACCCAAGACCTGAGGAGATTGCTCGAGCTCTACATTTCCAACGATCCGACATTATGGCAAATTGGGAAACAAGAAGTGGTGTCAAAGAGTTTATAGCCAAGTTTGTGTTGGAGAAGGCTCAAGATTTTTGGGATGCTTTGGATTTACAAGCCTTTGAAGAAGTGTTGGATATTCTCTTCTATGGGATGGTACTATTTCGTAATCCTTACCAACTCATAGATGTGAACACAGTCAAAAAAATTATCTCGCAATCTGGTGCCTACGTTACTTAGGGATATCTTGCATTCTCTTAACTCCCGCACCATGACGAGAAGCATACTTCTTATGTGTTGCACTCCTCTGTTGGCTAAGTGGTTTATTTCACACCAACCTCAATCTGTTGCAAAGAATGAGCAAGGTATGAGGTGGTCTAATAGATTAATATCACTCACACATTTTGATATTCATTGGTGTTCCTGATCCTTGGAGGACATTACTATTATTGACTGTTGTGGGGAATTCCCTAATGTCCCTCTACTTGGCGTTAGGGGAGGTATTACCTACAATCCTTGTTTGGCTTTATGATACTTTGGTTATGCTAGGAGGGATGGCCCTCATGATGCACTTGTCCAAGGAATTGCATTTGACTATGAGAGTGATGTCCAAGGTTATCGTCAGAGATACATACAAGTTTGGGGCATGGTGAACAAAGTTGATAGCAAGATGTTGGGGCATAAGAACTCCATCACTTTGGAACCTTATCTCAAGTGGGTGCGACCTCGCGCTCAAAGCCTTATGATGCCTTATGAAGCCATCCTACCTATCATCATGGAGCCTGTTGCCAAGGGAGATGCTCCATATACTGTCCTTCATCTTGATATGCCTACTTCTCTTGAAGATTTGAAAAGATCATAGATTCAACTCAAAGGAGAGCGAGACACCTTCTAAACTTAATTCTACGCAAGCGAGAAGAAGATTTTGGAGATTACAAGACAACTTCATGAAGAGCGAAGTTTGAATTCCTACATTGCACGGAAGAGGATGCGTTCGTCCTTCTTGACTTAGGAATTTATTTATTTATTCCATTGTAAGCCCAGGAGGCATGATGTAATCAATTTGAATTTATTAATACAATTAATGTTTGTTCCTTCTTTGTCTAAACAAATTTAAATCTTCTAAAAATCCTTGAAATCATTTGCATACGCATTTCATGCATCATAACATAAGCAAGCTTTCCATAACAGGTTTCCTCATCTTTTTACAGAATTCCTAGTTCCAAGCAACCTTTCTGACCCTGGCCAAGGGACAACAAGAGCTGATGACACTGCTAGCAGCCAAAAAGAAGACTAAGAAGAAGGCTCTCATTAACATGGGGAAAAGGTTTAAAGGCTCGGACTGTCAGGTGCAGATAGTTGAAGACTCATCAAAGGAAGACGAGAACCAGGTAGAAGAGGCAAAGAGAACCCATGCTGGGGGTGCAAATGAACAAGCTTCTGAGGTTGAAGACTACTTTGATGAACAGTATCCACCGGCTAAGAATAAATACAAGCAGTTAGAGAATAGGCTGAAAGCTGTTGAAATTCAAGTCGTACTTGGTTTGGATTTTGGTAATTTGGGCTTAGTACCTCGGGTCGTCATTCCCCATAAGTTCAAAATACCATTATTTGCTAAGTATGACAAAGTTTCATGCCTGAAACTTCATCTGAGGTCCTTTGTCCGCAAGATACAACCACATACAATGGACAATAAGCTTTGGGTCCATTTTTTCCAAGAGAGTCTGGCTGGGACTCAGTTAGAATGGTTTTATTAATTGGAGGGTTCCCGCATTCACACATGGGAAGATCTGACCACTGATTTTTCTCACCAATATCAGTATAACACTGATTTAGCAACGATAAGAGTTCAACTTCAAGGAATGACAATGGGTACTAATGGAGGGTTTAAAGAGTACCCACAAAAATGGGGGGATCTTTCTGGAAGAGTTCAACCACCATTAACTGATAAGGAACTGGTGGACATGTTCATGGGAACACTAACGAGACCATATTTCAACTTGCTAATTGGTAGCTCATCTTCTGGTTTCATCTAATTAATTATAACTAGTGAAAGGGTCGAGAGTGGAATCAAGAGTGGAAAAATTCACATGGCATCAGCTTTTACATCAAGCACTATAAAGAAACCCTGTACTGGCAAGAGAGAATCCAATGTTTTTTATGGATCCAGGGCTCATACCAAGAAGGATTACTGTCCATCTGTTAATGCAATTTTGATCTCCAACCCTCCATCTACTCAAAGACAACCATCCAACCCTCAACGATCAGAAGTTTCTCGAAGACAGTTCACAAGGATTAGCATGTCACTGTCCCAAGCATTGTAACATCTGTTGAAGGCCAACTTAGTGACATTGCATGATCCACCATTAAATCCAAATATTACATCACCGAAGTACAACCCAAATTCCAAGTACGCGTATCATTCCAACAACCCTGGGCAACAAACTGATCAATGTTGGGCTTTAAAGAATAAGATTCAAGACCTAATAGACAACAAAACTATTGATTTTGATCCACCTACAACTCCAAATGTGATAATTGCACCAATGCCGAACCATGGCAAAGGTGTCAGTGCAATTAATGACACTACTTTTGTTTCCTCCATTGAGGATTTGACTACTCCATTGACTACTATGAAAGGAAATTTGCTGAGAGTTGGGGCATTCCATGGCTGCTTAAAAGATTGTGATTGCTGCTCTAAACAAATAAACGGATGCAAGTGGATGAAAGAAGGTGTTCAACGCCTGATAGATAGTCATGAGATCATGTTTAAAAAAGTTCCTACCATCAAGAGTTTGACCAATGAAGCTAAAGACCTTTCCATAATAACAATCTCCAACAAGCCTCTTAGGATCTCCTTAAAGTGTCCTATTAGAATTTCAAACGAACCAACCATTGCTCCTTTAATAATCACTGCCCCTGGTCCGATTCCTTACTCCTCCAATAAAGCAGTCCCATGGAACAATGGTACCGAAGTTTATTATCATGGGATAAAACAAGATTCTTGGATCCACGAAAACAAAGCTGATGTTACTAATATTGTAAGTTCTAGTAAAGTAACAAGAACATAGAGGATCTTTCCCCCTGATATTTCACCACCCACTACTACAACAACTCCCATCCGCATAACCAATGACAAGTCTAATGCCAACACTAAAGGAAAAGAGAAAGAAGGCGAGCCTGCTGGGATAGAGGCACCTACCAAAGATACTGATGTTGAAGAACCCTCCACTATAGAGATGGAGGAAATCCTAAAAGTTATAAAGAAGAGTGATTTCAAAATAGTTGAACAACTTGGGAAAACCCCCTCCAAAATCTTCATGTTGTCATTACTACTATGTTCTGATGCTCATGCCCAAGCTTTAATCAAGTTCTTGAAGAAATCTCATGTGCCCCAAGAGACTACAGCTGACCAGTTCGAGAATTGTATGGCGAGTTTAATGGCTGACAATGGATTAGGTTTCTTCGACGCTGACCTGACACCAGTTGAAAGAAATCATAACATAGCCTTGCATGTCTCTATTGAGTGCAAGGGAACTACCCTGGCTCATGTCCTAATTGATATTGGTTCCTCTTTAAATGTCCTACCCAAAGGTGCCTTGGACCGACTAGATTGTGAAGGCCTGGTGTTGAAACCAAGTGATATCATTGTAATGGATTTCAATGGGTCTAGAAGTATGGTGCATGGAGAGGTGGACCTCCCCATTAAGGTGGGATCACAAATTTTCAACTCCACTTTTTATATAAAATGGACATACGTCCCTCCTACTCTTGTTTTCTTGGGCGCCCTTGGTCCATGGGGCAGGAGCAGTAACATCCACCCTTCATAAAAAATTAGAGTATCCAGACAAAGGGAAGATTGTTACTATTTGCGGAGAAGAAGAATTTATGGTGAGCCACCTCAATTCCTTCAAGTATATGGAAATGGATGGTGAGTTCATAGAGACTCCGTGCCAGGATTTCAAAGTTGTTCCTCCTATGGTTTCCACCACCAAAATCTCCTCCAACATATCAAAAGCTGATGAAGTTGTAGCAAGATGGTCTCACTTATGGATGCCCGTGCCGTGGTCGAAGATGAAAGTTGTACTATATGGGGACAACTTCCCAACATTCTGTTTAAAGCAGACAAAATTGGTTTAGGTTTCACCATTAAATCTCAGAAAGAGGTCAGGCGCGCTCGCATGGGAAAGCCACCTCTCCGCATCGAAAATCATGAAGTAAACATTGTGGAGGAAAGCTCAACAACTGGATGATGAATGCACTTTTGAAGAATAGATCTACCCTACTGCCGGAGGAAAGCTCAACAACTGGCATGCAAAGGATTTCACTCACATCTCCTTCATTGAGGAGTAATTACTGTTTACTATTTTCTGTCAATTCAAGAACTTTTGTCTGTAACTTTAAATTCCAAACAATGACTTTTAAGCCATGTGCCTTGCCCGCGGAACTATGGTCCATTTGTTAAGGGTTTTGTTCATATTCATTTATCATATTATTATTCAATATAAACCATTGGACCTTTTGCATTCAAATTTTGTGTTCATTGTCTTTCATTTTATTGCATTTTTTCAATAGTCGTGTATCTTATATGCACACACACACACACACACACACACACACACACACACACACACACACACACACTTGTAGATCTTCGTCCACTCGAGATCTCATTTCCAACAACTCTACTATTTCCAGTTATGACTTTGAACATACAATTAACCAAACCGGAGACAAAGGCAAGGGAGATTATGAAATACCAGGGGAACTAGCCAGACTTCTGATACAAGAGGAGAAAGCCATTCAACCTCATGAAGAACCAGTTGAAGTTATCAACCTAGGTACCGAGACAGACATGAAAGAAGTAAAGATCGGCACCAACCTAGAGGGTGGTATCAAGAGCAGATTGGTTCAGATGTTACATGACTACGTTGAAGTGTTTGCTTGGTCATATGAAGATATGCCAGGGTTGAATACCGACATTGTGGTTCATCGTCTTCCTACAAAGGAAGATATTTCTCTTGTTAAGCAAAAGGTTCGTCGCATGCGGCCTGATATGTCTAAAAAGATAAAAGCTGAAGTGATGAATCAATTCAATGAAGGTTTCCTAGTTGTGACATCTTATCCTCAATGGGTTGCAAACGTGGTCCCTGTACCGAAGAAAGATGTAAAGGTTCGTATGTGTGTAGATTATAGGGATCTGAATAGGGAAAGCCCCAAAGATGATTTCCTTCTACCTCATATTGACGTCTTGGTTGACAACACTACTAAAGATAAAGCCTTCTCCTTCATGGATGGATTTTCTGGCTGCAACCAAATCAAAATGGTTCCCAAATACATGGAAAAAACCACCTTTGTTACACAATGGGGAACCTTTTGTTACAAGGTCATGTCGTTTGGATTAAAGAATGTAGGGGCAACATATCAAAGAACTATGGTAGCTTTATTTCATGATATGATCCATCATGAGATAGAGGTCTATATGGATGATATGATTGCAAGGTTGCAAACTGAAGAAGAGCATCTCGATCACCTACACAAGCTATTTGAGAGACTGAAGAAGTAGAAGTTGAGATTGAACCCTAATAAGTGCACATTCGGAGTAAGGTATGGAAAGCTTCTAGGTGTTGTCGTCAGTGGTAAAGGCATCAAAGTCGATCCCGCAAAGGTAAAAGTAATTCAAGAAATGCCAGTTCCCCATTCCGAAAAGGAGGTTAGAGGATTCTTGGGTCGTCTTAACTACATTACACGCTTCATATCCCACTTAAGTGCTACTTGTGAGCTGATCTTCAAACTCTTGAAGAAATATCAAGTAGTCAGATGGAACGACGATTGCCAAGATTCCTTTGACAAGATCAAGGAATATTTACAAGAACCTCCTATCTTGATACCTCCAGTTGAAGGAAGACCCTTGATCATGTACTTGAATGTATAAGAGAATTCCATGGGGTGTGTGTTAGGACAACATGACGAGTCTGGCCGAAAAGAGCATGCAATATACTACCTGAGCAAAAAGTTTACCCACTGTGAAACCAGATATTCACTACTCGAGAAAACATGATGCACTCTAGCATGGGCTTCTCGCCGGCTAAGATAGTATATGTTGACTCACACTACTTTATTGATTTCTAAGATGGACCCTATCAAGTACATCTTCGAGAAGCCCGCTCTCTCTGGAAGAATAGTTAGATGGCAAATGATTATGACTGAACATGATATTCAATATACAACATAAAAGGCCATCAAAGGAAGTGTATTGGCATATCATTTGTCCCATCAAGTTGTTGATGATTATCAATCTATGAACTTTGACTTCCCGGATGAGAATATCATGTTAGTGAATAACTGTGCAAAACTTGGACCATATGACGGACCTGAACAAGGATCCCGATGGACTATGGTTTTTGATGGAGCTTCAAACGCTTTGGGAAATGGAATTGGTGCTATGATAATTTCTCCTGAAGGTTGTCACACTCCTTTCATTGCTAGAATGTGCTTCGATTTTATGAATAACATGGCTGAGTACGAAGAGTGCATCTTGAGTTTGAAGGCTGCCATTGACTTAAGGACCAAGCATTTGGATGTATTTGGAGACTCTTCTATTTGTGATTATCCAAGTAAATGGAGAATGGGACACTAAGCATCCTAAACTGATTCCTTACAAGGAGCTTATGTTAACTCTGATTCCATGCTTTGAAGAGATCAACTTTGAACATTTCCCTAGAGAATAAAATCAGTTGGCGGACGCCTTGGAAACAATGTCTTCCATGTTCAAAGTTAAATGGGTCAACGAAGCTCCTATGATTACAATTAAAAGGTTTGATGAACCTGCGCACTTCTATGAGCTTGACACTAACAAAGAGAAACCATGGTACCATGAGGCGAGGAGATATCTTGAGGCACTAGAATATCCAGAAGGAGCTTCCATCAATGATAAGAAATTCTTGCGAAGATTTTCGGCCAAATTCTTTCTAAGCAACGAAATCCTATAAAAGCGCAACTAATTCTACTCTACTCTTATGTGTGGACAAGAAGGAGGCAGAGAAAATTATCGAAGACATGCATGATCGCCTTTTTGGAACCCACTCTAATGGATACGCTATGGCCAATAAAATTCTTAGGGTTGGTTACTATTGGTCCACAATGGAAACTGATTGTCATCATCACTCAAGGACTTGCCACAAGTGTCAAATCTATGCTGATAAGGTCCATATACCTCATATTCCTATAAATGTCATGACTGCTTCGTGGCCGTTTGCACTGTGGGGCATTGATATGATTGGAGAAATTAAGCCTACTGCTTCCAATGGACACCGTTTCATCCTCGTGGCTATTGATTACTTCACCAAATGGGTCGAAGTTGCCTCATTTGCCTATGTCACAAAGAACTTTGTAGCCAGATTCATCAAGCATAACCTCACCTACCATTACGGTATCCCCGAAAGGATTATTACTGACAATGGGACCAACCTAAACAATGATATAATTATGGAACTTTGTACTCAGTTCAAAATTAAGCATCACAATTCTTCTCCGAACAGACCTAAGATGAATGGCGCAGTGGAAGCGTCCAATGAAAATATCAAGAAAATTGTGCAAAATATGGTGGTAACATATAAAGACTGGCATGAGATGTTATTGTTTGCTTTCCATGGCTATCGTACTTCCACTCGAACATCAACTGGGGAAACCCCTTTCTCCTTAGTCTATGGAATGGAAGTTGTCCTACCTGTCGATGTTCAAATCCCTTCTCTAAGGATTATGAAGGAAGCAGACTTAGGCGAAGACAAATGGATTCGGACTAGGTTAGATCAGTTGAACTTGATTGATGAGAAGAGACGGGTTGATGTCTGTCATGGTCAAATATATCAAAAACGTATAATCAAGGCATTCAACAAGAAGATCAAACCTCGAGTATATCAGACTGGAGACTTGGTAATAAAGCACATCATTTTACCACAAGGAGATCCCAGGGGCAAATGGACCCCCACTTATGAAGTACCATTTGTTGTAAAGAAAGTTTTCTCTGGTGGAGCCATGATACTGACTACTATCGATGGTGAAGATTTCCCGCATCCTGTGAACGCATACATAGTTAAAAAATACTTTGCATAAAATGACCCGCTAGGTTGACATACCTAGGAAAAAATAAGGGCATCCCGGTGAACCAAAGAGGTTCAGGAAAAAGTTAGGGATATATACAAAAGATTGTACACCCGGCGAGTCAAAAACTCGAAAGGGCGGCTTGGGAAAAAATGGGTATCCTGGTGGGCCGAAAACCCGAAAGGGCGGTCCGGGCAAAAGTTAAGGATGGAAGCGTATGACTATGTCACACAGGATCTTTACATCCAACTTTATTACCAAAGTCCAAGTCCAAATGATCCAAGATCAATCCAATCAACTTCTTTCAGCGGAAAGAGATGATGTTCGAAGGCATAGGGGAAATAGTGGGGTTGGAACATAATGAGATCACTTTCACATGGATTTTATTTCTGATTTCACTTTGTATTCTTTCCATTCTTTCTACAATTTCCTCTTAATAGGATCTCTGTCTCTTTGTATAAAAAAGCCTATTCATGGGAAAAACATCAAATACAAATATACTTTGAAGTGCAAACTTTCTGTTCTTTCTGTTTTAAGTGCAAAAGTGTCCAATGACTAAAATTGAATGAGCATATGCATATGAACATAATTAAAACTTTTAGTAAATGTATGCTTAAAAATAGTGACAAGCATCTCTTTAAATGAATTTGAGATATCCCTACACAGTTATTTCAATAAACATTATCCCCATAAATTTGGATTCATAAAATCCCCAGATAGAGTTTCAATCTCCGGAAGATCCTCTCCCAGCTGAGTTGGTCTTAAAAAGAAGCCTTATGGAAAGAGACTCCTCCCAGCATTTCGTCAAATATCCTCTTCGATAGGGTTTATTTCCCCAACAAACGGAAAAATTCCCCAACTTGAGTTTGCCTCTTAGACTATTACAAATCAAGGGACCACAACCCTTAATCCCCAGTGAAGTCGCCAATAGAGTCATTGCTATCCCCGAAAGCTTATGTAAAACCTGGGCCCAACCAAATAACAGTCAACTCCAAGAAAATTACTATGAAGCCTGGACCCAACCAGATACTAGTTCAACTCCATCAAGTTCAAATTACTGCAAAGCCTGGATCCGACTAGAAAACAGTTTGAGTTACTAAATCCTAGACCCGACCAGATAACAGTTAATCTTAAATTCAAGTTATTGAAGTCGGGACCCAACCAGATAACAATTAATCTCAAATTCAAGTTACTAAAGCCTGGACCCGACCAGATGTTAGTTCAACTTCATCATACCCTTAATTTACTAAAGCCTGGACCCGACCAGATAACAGTTAATCTCAATTTTAAGTTACTAAAGCCTGGATCCGACCAGATGATAGTTCAACTTCTCCAATTGCTGAAACCTGGACCCGATCGGATAACAGTTAACCTCAAGTTTAAATTATTGCAAAAAATACTAGTTTAACTTCTTCATTCACTAAAAAAACTCCTCTTCCCCAGTAGATTTTGCCATTATCCCCAGCAAGTTATTGTGAAGCCTAGAAATTCGACCAGATAATAGCTAACTTTCAAGAGATAATTCCCCACTAAAGTAGCGGACGACTAGAAATCCTGAGCTCTTTCCCCTAAGTAGAAGTCAATGTTCCCCAGCGGAGTTCTCCTTAAAAATCAGAAATTCTCAACAAGAAGCACTCTGGACAAAGTCCAAAGATACACCTACTCTTCATCTTCAACAGCAGTCTGAGATTTAACATCTCAAAACTTCCCAGTATCTGTCAAGGATACGCTTCGACAACATGTCGCAATCATAGATCATATAACATACATAACGTATACATACAACATAATATCATTTATTTTTAGAACATAATTACACCATGCGTACATTCGCATACAGCTAACCCCTTTGTTCCTTGTAGAAAAAATCATTGATCCAAAGACTTCTTCTGGATTAGAATTAATTCCTCCAGTTAAAGACAGGAAAGATACTTAGTTTTCAGCCCAAATCAACCAAATATTTATGTTGATGTTTCTCCCGGTTTCTACCATCATCTCTCCAAATGGCATCTATAAGCCCATTCCTGAATCAATACATCATTGAGTGCAAATTTTTGGGCACTTTAGTGTTCAATCATCTTTCACCTTAAAGCCACGAATGACGGATCCGCCAATCTAACTCTTCAAGTTTAAGAAGATTGAACAGGGGAAGCTGTTGTACCCCAAAATTTTCCCTCTCATTTTCTCAAGATTTCTCTCACAAGATGTCCATTGGTTCAAGAAGGCAAAAGGATGGATCAGCTCAAGACCCCTCCTCAAGCATTGATGACTCAAAATTAGGGTTTGAGTTTGCACAACTACAATTGGACTTTTAAGGCCCCGCATGACTTTCATGGATCATTTTGGACTCTCAAGATTTCTCATGTCAAGTTTCAAGATTTGGATCACATTTTTGCTCAATCAATTGATCAACTCTCCTAAAATCAACTATATCGGGCAAAAAAAGTCAATTATGGTCAATTTACAGTCAAACTCCATAATTATTTATCCATGTCAACATTTTGAATTCATATATGTCAATTGGTCAAGTATAGATCACAATTCCTCAAGAAATTTGATCAAATCACCAAAAGGGCAAAATGGTCAAAATTATGGTTTTAACTGAGAAGGCTCAATTTTTGACTTTTGATCAAATACATGACTTATTGGTTTGAGACATAATATCAAGGATTAAAATACATAATTTTGACCTAATGGCATTATCCAAAACATTTCTCATGATCAATTGATTGATAATTCAAATTTAGTCAATTGATGAAAAAGTCAACTATACACTGAAAAGTAAAACTTTGACTTTTTTTTAATCAAAATCAAGTTTCAAAAATCATATTTCATCAAGAAATGTCAAAATATGAAGATTGTTCATCAAGAAATCAAAAAGTCAAAATCATCCTTGAAAAGTCAAAATTCTAACTTAGAAATTTTTCTAAGTATTAGAAAGTTAACATTTTTTCATGACTTTATGCCAAATTTTCACCGTGACTCAAGATGATTCAAGAAAAACTTACAACATGAAAGTTGTAGATCTCAATGAGATATAAAACATTATAGGGCAGGATTTTTTCTAGAAATGCTTGGATTTTAAGTTATAAATTCACTAAGACATGTACATGAAACAAAAACACTTAGTGAAATTTTGCCCTAGTTAAGCAGATTTTTGGTACCAACTTCATCGCAATTTTTCACATGGTTCCAAGTTTATTCTTCAAAAATGTCCAACATAAAGGTTGTAGATTATGTTACAAGCTTTCCGAAATGCCCAAGTACTCATTGAGATCATGCTTAAGCTAAGAAAATCGAAGAGATGAAGTTAGGGTTTCATTCTTGAATTATAAGTCATTTTGTGATGTGCAAGAACTCAAATCTGAAGCCCATGCTGCATAATCTTTGCTTTGCAGGCCTTAAACTTGTGTTTCAATCCATAATTAATTGTTTACACAACTGATTGAACCATTATCCAATTGATTCAAGCTTTATCCAAATCAATTTTCCATTCTGGGAAGAAAGTAACATATCTATTCTTGTAAAGTAAGCTTTATGCACAAAGTCAGCTTTGTGAGCTCCTAACTTGTTTGCTCTGATTACACTCCATCAAAAAATTCAGAGGCATTGTGTTTAAAGTGGTTAACAACTCTATAAACAAAAGTACAATGCATATAAACTGGTTTTGTCAAGAAAATCACATGTTGAGCTTAAACATGGATTTTAAATTCATATCAACTTGAGCACTCCAAACCTTGTGCTTATATATCGAGACACTATTTATGAGCTGAGACACGAGATTACAAACAGAAAACACCCTTAAACTCCCTCAAGCCAGAAATTGCATAAAACCTTCATCTTTGTGTCATTTCTGATTTTGAACACCCAACTCATAATTCCCTCTTGCGTTTCGTAGCCAAACCATTCACAAAGCTTCTAATACACATATAGAGACTATCCCAACCTCTGTTTTCAAACTGTAACATCATCTTCCTCATTCTCCATAACCAAAACAGAGGTTTGCTTCTTGACTCCTCCAGGCCATTTCAGCTACTCTCAGTTCAAGCCAAATATTGCATTAGCTTCCTAGAGGTTTAAGAAAGCTAACATGATCACCATCATCACTTGAAACAAGCTCAAACTCATTTCATGATTTCCAGTTTTTGAGGTATTTTTCTGAACTTTCATCTCTTCATTTAGCCGTTGGTAGGCTTGCATTTTCAAAGACAAAATGTATACATCATTGCCTTGAAGCTAACCATGTTCATAATTTTCATTTATATTGCTTGAGCTTAGAGAATTTTGAGATTGAAATTTCTGGAAAAATTAGGGTTCTGATTAGGGCCAAAAAAATTCTTGCTGATCTTTGATTTATAGTTTAAGTGCTTTACATTTTTAGAATCGTGAGGAAAAATGGAACAACTTTCATGTTTGCAATTTTAATTTTCGTTGAGAAATGAGTAAGATACAGGTGGTCTGGTTGGGCGTTAGGTTGAAGATGAAGTACATGCATAGAATTGGATTTGCAATATATATTTATGGTTTGATACAAGTTAACGAATGTATAGCCATCCTAGTGGTAGAGGCGCACGCCTTTCACATTTAGGACCTGGGTTCGAGACCCAATGTCCGTTTTATCAGTTTTTTCATATTTTTGCTTCTTTTTTATTTTGCATCCAGCGCGTTTGTGCCCTCACCTCTCGACTTTGTCTTTTTTGTTTAAGCAATACCCCCTGCTTACTACCTATTAAACAACCCATTGACCCTTTTTATTTTTCTTGGTTTCTGTTTACAAAAACCTATTGGGCCAGACTTAAAACAACTTTTACTAAAAAATCACCCCCAATTATATTTTCAACCCCTGACTTATTTTATTTTATATTTTATTTTATTTTATTATTATTATTATTATTATCAATAAAATTCCAAAAATCTTTTATTAATTATTTATACTTTAATATAAACATTTTATTTTCTTTCAATACAAAAAGACCAAAAAAAATTTTTTCTACATAAACTTAATTTCTTTTTTATAAAATAATTTAAATAGACTTAGGCTTAATTTATTTCTATTTAATAAAAATTAGTTTAGAATTTAGGGTTTCCTCTTCAAAATTAATTTTCATACTAATTTAATTAATATAAAAATCGTTTTCATACAAAAAACCCAAAAACTTGTTTTCTTTAATAAATTAATTTCTTTTGTTAACTTAATTTTAATTTTCTTTTTTAGTTAATTATTTCCTTTTAAGTTAATTAGGTCAAAACTATCTTTCTTAACAAACAAGATCCAAACCAAAAATCCATTTATTTTCCATTTATATCCTTGCACATTTATTCATTCTTGTACATTTAATTCTTGTAAATATTTAATATGGTTCTAATTGATAATTATGGCTTAACTTCTTGTAATCCCCATTTTTAAATTTGTATACCCCATTCCCAAAATGATATAATAGCGTAGGATATTTACATTCCGCAATTTATCACTTTCATATAAATGCTAATAATTAAGGTTTGTATGGCAAGATAAAATCAACAATTAGAAAACCCTAATCGAATATAAACTCAAGCATGAATTGCAATACACTTGCACACTTTTCACCTCTAGGGTTTACTCCACTTTGTTGCCTTAAATAGTCATGTTATGCATGTGAGACATCTTAGCAAAAACAATAAAAAATACAAGATCATAGTCCCTCGATGACGCTTCGAATGTTGCCTTCAAAATGATCTTAGACCCTTAAGAAAAATGCTAAGGTATCTCACAACATTGCATTTTATGACTATACGATGACCCACGCCCATCACTTTACATCCAAAGATAGGAATTCTTACCAAACAATGGTGAGATAGCAATATCAAAGGAAGATAGAAATGAACAAAAGACCTTTGAGTTGGTAGAACGTTCTTAGTTGCTTGCTCACAGCCCATCTTCAAAACAAACATCTTTTCAAACACACCAAACACTTTCAAAAAAACATGAAATATTTTCAAAAGTATAACACTTTGTATGTATTCTTATAGAGACGAGGATCATTACAAAGTTTGCCTAAACGAAGGCACTTTTCAAAAATACTTTCAAAATCCACCACAAACACATTTCAAACAAAGCAAGTTTCAAAAGTGATCTAGCAAGCAACTAAGAGCCCGTAGAACTACGGATGAAAAGGGTTCTAACACGTTCCCTTTTCATAACCTACCCCCACCCTCGAACTCAAGAAAATATCTCAAAGGTCTTTCATGTTCTTTTCACCCTTTCCTTATTAGATAAAAGAAAAGTCGGTGGCGACTCTTGCTATCCGTAATAATTATGATCAAACGCAAAACAACCAAGTCAGTTATCCCACTGTATTGCACACATCATGAAGATTCGCAAGCAATAAAGGTAAAGTAATCTGATAAGTCACCTTACATATCTCCTCTGATATTTGATATATACCAACAAAACATAGGTTAAGCTTTCTCGACTTCAAAGCTCTACTATCACCAGTTACTAGAGTAACTCTCAA
Organism: Vicia faba; assembly: GCA_948472305.1. Classification (NCBI taxonomy): domain Eukaryota; kingdom Viridiplantae; phylum Streptophyta; class Magnoliopsida; order Fabales; family Fabaceae; genus Vicia; species Vicia faba. The sequence goes on along the minus strand of OX451736.1, from coordinate 1,002,050,749 downwards.
AAACACATGATCATTCTTTTGGAATTTAAGTGCCTTCATCCTCTTATCATGATAACTCTTCTGAAGACTCTGAGAAGCTTTCATCCTCTCTTAGATCATCTTGATCTTCTCAGTTATTTCTTACATGATCTCAGGTCTGAGCACAAAACTCTCGCTTGACTTATACCAACACAATGAAGTTCTACATCTCCTACCATAAAACGCTTCATACGGTGCTATACCAATACTTGCATGAAAATTATTGTTGTATGTAAACTCAATCAATGACAAGTGGTTGTCTTAAGCACCTCCTTGTTCCAACATGCAAGCCCTCAGCAAATCCTACAAGGATTGAATATTCCTTTCTGTCTGACCATCACTCTGTAGATGATATGCTAAACTAAACTTCAACTTAGTACCGGAAGCATTCTACAAACCTTCACATAACTTGGACGTAAACCTCAAGTCTCTATCTGTACGATACTTGAAGGTATCCCATGCAATCTCACAATCTCCTCAATATACATCTCAACTAGCTTCTCCATAGGATGATTGACCTTCATTGATAATAAATAAGCTGACTTAGTCAACCTATCTATAATCAACTAAATCGAGTTATTCCCCTTAGTAGTCTTTGGCAAACCCGACACAAAATCCATAGAAATACTGTCCCATTTCCATTGTAGAATGTTCAACGGTTGCATTAGACCCAAAGGCTTCTGATGTTAAATCTTTGACTTTTGACAAGTCAAACAAGCATATACAAATTTGGAAAATTCCTTCTTCATTCCAGGTTTTTTACCTCAAAATTTTCCCTCCCTTTCATTCAAGACATTCTCCTAGGGTTCTCAAATGCTCAAGATTGCTCAAGAATTGATCAAACAAATTCTCCTCCTAAGAAATTGACCTCTAATTAGGGTTTTGTGTTTCTCAATGAAGATTTGGGTTTCAAAGGCCTTAAGTGGTTTCCATGGCTCCTCATGTGTCTTCAAGAATGCTCATACCAAGTTTCATGCCTTGCATCATAAATTTGCTCAATCAATGGCTCAGATGACTGAAAATTAACTATATTGAACAAAAAGTCAAATATGGTCAACATACAGTTAAACCTCAATATTTTTGGTCAACATCAATATTTTTAAGTCATTTTCATCATTTTATTAAGGTTTGATCATGATTCATCAAGGAAAACTCTCAAATCATGAAAAGTCAAAAGTTGCCAAATTAGGGTTTCCTATGGAGAAGTCAACTGAAATTTGACCAAGCATAACTTTCAAATGCTTCATCATATTTTCCTCAACCAAAGCTCACTTTGAAGGAAATTCAATTCTCTACAACTTTTTCTCTCTAATCTCAAGTCCAAAAAATGCTTCATTTGAGAGATATGGGCCAATACATTACAAGTCATTTCAAAAGTCAACAAAAAGACACTTTTTGTCAAGGAAAATTAAAGCAATATAAATTATTCAAATTCAAAAATGGTAAACATAGATATTGTATAGGACATATTGAGATTTCCAAAAAGTCTAAGCTCACCTTCAAATGATAAAAATTGAGAAAGTTATGACTAGTGCAAGTTGGGAAATTTTGAGAAAATGCATGAAGTTCAAATTAAGCAAACTTGAAATTTTTGGCTATTGGGCTATTACTTCAAAGATAAAACGTGTTCCACACTTCACATACACCTCATATCTTACTCATTCACCCCTTTAGATTTTTATTTATTTATTTTTATTATTTTAAAAAAGGTCAAAATAAGATAAAATAAGACAAGGCTTCTTACACAAGTCCAAGCCCATCATATTTTGACCTAATTCAACCTATATATTCACTTCAATTCAGACATAAAATACCATGAAAACCTTGTGCTAAAAACCACTTCCAAAAAATCACAAAATTATCAAACTAGGGAAATCTTCAAACCCTAGCTTGCAACCATCTTCCAAGCATTCTTACATTCCTAATCGATTCCTGAAGAGGTACAGAGTAAGAATAGATCCAACACAGTGTTCCAAACCCTCTAGAACCTGCACGCATACATGGTCGTTTCATGTTTTTTTGCAAAATTAATATCTTGATTCCCTTCATGTTTTATTGCATACTTACTTTTCTAACATGTTCATGAGGTATTAATATGTAGGAAAAGACCAACAAGGGAGTCCCAAATGATCAAATTGTTAATCACTATAACCACATCGATTCATAATATTTTTTCCATAGCTCTCAAACCAGTGTGTTTTAGCCTAAGATAACCATTCTATTGGATTTGTAGGGCCTGATTTTGGGGGTAGAGTCCCCTGGATTGCTGGTATTTGTTATTTTGTAGGAACAAGAAAAGGAGCTACCAGAGAAGACAACCGGAGATAGACCTCTGGCGCCTCTTCGATTCATGCAACATTTTAATATAATATATGTTTTGTTTTATTTAAGACAATGGATGTATCACCACCCTAGCGGTTAAAACGCGTGCGATAAGGCTTTACTATGCAAGGGCACAGGTTGGATCCCTGATTTTCGCGTTTTGATGTTTTTCATGATTTTTCCATATTTTGCAGGATAACATCCAAGACGCGTTGGTTCTCCTTCAATATCACAGGTGCGTGCCTGGCCTAGTTGTGAGCATGCTGGGTGAAAGTATTAAGGGTGTAGGTTCAACACCCACCCCTGGCAATTTTGGTCTTTTCTCTCTATTATTTTCTATCCTTCTTACTCTTTTCATTTATTTTCCTTTAATCTCACACAAAAACCTCTTTTTTTACAAAAACCTTTTTCCATAAACCCTAATTAGGTTCTTTAGGTTTTTTCACTTAATTAATCAATTTAGGTTTTTAGGTTTTAATCTAATCATCAATTTTTAATTAAAATTAATTTAGTTTTTTTAGGTTTTTTTTTAAATTTAATCAATCAATTCCTTTTTTATTAATTAAAATCAATTTAGGTTTTTTTAGGTTAATCATAAAACCCTTTTTATCAAAAAATTACTAAAACAATTTCAAATTCCTTTTTTCTCAGTCTTACAATTAGTGTAGATTTCTTTTCTTGCATTTTTTATGATTATTATAACCGCTCACAGTTTGTAATAGTAATTAGGGTTTTATTTTCCACATTTTATTACCTATGTACCTCTCCAAAGCCATGTAATAGTCTAGGGTTTTATTTTTTACTTTTATTTTCTGCGTATTTACTACTTTCCTATTTTACTATATTACTGTTAGTAATTAGGTCATGTATGGCATGATAAAAATAAATGGTAGCAAACCCTAATTTCAAAGATAAGAGTAACTGAACACAAATCACTTCGCACACTCGCACCTCTAGGGTAACCTTCCTTGTTGCCTTTCGATAAAAACAGTCATGTCCCTCGAATGTTGGGACGCCTTAGCACAGTCCCTCAAAAAAAAGTATCATAGTCCCTCTATGACCCTTTCGATGTTGCCTTAGGTAAATGATTTAGTCCCTTAAATGATAATTGCTAAAGCATCCCTACCAGTTGCCTTCGATGAGTGAATGATGACCCGCGTTTGTCCCTTCACATCCAACGATAGAGCTTCCTGTTAACTAATGGTAGGATAGCACTATCTAAAGGAGGAGGAAAATAACAATAAAGACCTTGAGTAGGTAGACCACTTTTAATAGCTTGCTCACAAACATTTTAAAACAAAAACATCTGTTCGTAAACACTCTTTAAAAATATTTTTAAAACAAACTCTTTGTACGCATTCTCGAGGACAGATTCGGGAATCATTACAAAGTCTTCCCTTACAACTGGCATTTCAAAATATTTTTCAAACACCCATTCATAAAGAAATTTTAAAAACAAAGTGAGCTAGCTATTAAGATCCCATAGATAACGACAGATGAAAAGGGTGTTAACACCTTCCATTTTCATAACCTACCCCCCGAACTCAAAAATCTCGAAGGTCTTTCCTGTTCTTTTCACCCTTTCTTTATTGGATAAAATAAAATTCGGTAGAAACTCTTGCTATCCATATATTTTCAAATAAACGCAAAGCCAAATCAGTTCTCCCACCGTATTACACCAGGCCACCAAAATAATTTCTTCAAATCTTGGTACATCTTCGTAGCACTAGGATGAATACTTAATCCACTTCTATGTCCTCCCTCAAGAATACTCTTCTTAATTTCTGGAACATTCGGAACACACAATCTATTTATGAACCTCATCCCACCATCCTAATCAACTTAGAACTCACCTCCATTACCTTGGTTAATCAAGGTCATCTGATCAACCAATTCCAAATCCGACTTCTGACCTTTTCAGATTTCTTCTAAAATACCACTAGTAAGTTTCAACATTCCCAACTTTACACTATTAAAAGTATCTTCACATACCAAGCTCATATCTCTGAATTTTTCAATCATTTCTAACTCGTGAACCATAAGAATCGACATATGCAACGACTTCCTACTTAACGCATCAACTACCACATTTGTTTTACAAGGGTGGTAATTCAAATCAAAGTCAAAATCTTTTAATAACTCAAGCCATTTTCTCTGCCTCATATTCAATTCCTTATGTTCAAATAAGTACTGTAAACTTTTGTAATCACTGAACACTTCAAATTTATATCCAAAAAGAACATGTCTCCAAATCTTCAACAGAAACACCACAACTTCTAGCTCTAAATCATGCGTAGGATAATTCCTTTCATGAACTTTCAGTTTCCTAGAAGCGTAAGAAACCACTTGTCTATTTTGCATTATCACACCTCCAAGACCCATATTAGACGCATCATAATACACCACAAAAGACTCACTCAGATTAGGAAAAATTAATACCGGAGCAGTCGTCAATTTCTTCTTCAATTCTACGAAAATTTCTTCACATGCAACATCCCACACATAAGCTTGACCCTTTCGAGTCAACTGAGTTAATGGTAATGCTAAACTAGAAAATCCTTCAATGGACCTTCGATAATAACCTGCCAAACTAAGAAAACTTTGAATCTCAATCGCAAACTTCAGAGTTTTGCATTGCAACATTGCATCAAATTTAGAAGGATTCACGACAATCCCATTACTAGAAATCACATGTCCAAGGAACCTCACTTCCTTCAAACAGAACTCACACTTCGACAGATTTTGTTAGAACAAAGTTTGAATCTACTAGCCTAAGTTTAAGTTTTGATGATAACAAAAGGCAAAGATATATTAATTGTATGATTCATGTAAGTCACATATGCTATCTAAAAATTATATTCTGTTTTATAGAAACTCTGATGGGTATCAGCAAGAGAACATCATCATCAGCATCAGAAGATGAGATATCAAATATCAACATCAGAAGATGTTATATCAGATACCAGAATCAGAAGATCAACTTGTGCTTATGCTGAAGCTTGATGAACAGATCTGCGCTTAACCATTTGAACTCTGATCCAGAAAACAACAGTTCATCAGCACCTAAGCAGCGTCAGAATGAGCCAAAGCCAGAACACGTTTAAGTGGCAACGGTACTGTGCATTCAAGATGATTTATTACCAACGGCATCATTCCAGACAAGATCTGCTTAATAAGGAAAGAATGTTATTGGCATTGAAACGGAATTACTACTCCAACGTACCTTATTTCCAATGCTATATAAACCAGTCAGTGAAGATTGAATTGGCTAATTCTCTACAACCTTCTACACGCCTAAAGCTATTCATCATCTTCCTCTCTCTCAGTTTGCTAAAAAGCTCTCAAATTCTTTACTCAATTATTTTAGCGCTCTAGCTCTCATAAGCTTAAATTGTGTAGTATCACAGTTGTGATAAACTGTTTTTGTAGAAAACATTCAACACACCTAGATTTCAATTATCTGTAAGAAAGTATTACCTTGAGAAGCCGGTTTGTGGTTTGACTCAAGAAGGCTTTAGCAGTTGTTAAAGCAGTTGTAATATTCAGTTGAATATAATGGATTAAGACCTCGTTGGAGAGAGGCGAAATCACCTTGACGGGTGGACTAGAGTAGTTTGAGATCAAACGAACCAGGATAAAAAGATCGTGTTGATTGCAATTGTTTTTCAAGTTTTACAATTCAACCCCCCTTCTTGTGTTTTTCACTTCTTCAATTGGCATCAGAGCGCCTGGTTCTGAGATAAAACACTTAACCATGTTAGTACAAGATCCAGCGTCAGAAAAACACAATGGCAGGAACTTATCAACACACCAGCAATGACAACAATGAAGACAGAGACAGATTCAGCGGCAAACCTCCAGTCTTTGATGAAGAAAATTTTGACTACTGGAAAGACATAATTGAAATCTTCTTTCTGGCACATGATGCTGATATGTGGGACATGGTGACAGATGGATACACGCACCCAATGAATGCAAGCGGTCAGAAGATTGACAGGAAAGCAATGTCTGACCAACAAAAGCGTGACTCCAAAAATCACCACAAGGCCAGAACCATTCTTCTCAGCGCCATCTCTTACGCTGAATATGAAAAGATCTCTAACAGAGACACAGCAAAGAACATGTTTGACTCACTCAGAATGACACATGAAGGCAACATTCAGGTCAAAGAAACTAAAGCTCTTGCGCTCATTCAGAAGTATGAGGCATTCAAAATGGAAGAAAGTGAATCCATTGAAACAATGTTCTCAAGATTCCAAATTCTGGTGGCTGGTCTCAAGGTTCTGGACAAAGGATACTCTACTGCTGATCACGTCAAGAAGATCATCAGAAGCTTGCCAAAGCAGTGGAGGCCAATGGTTACAGCTCTGAAGCTAACAAAAGATCTCAACAAAATTTCTCTGGAGGAACTTATCAGCTCCCTCAGAAGTCATGAGATAGAGCTGGAAGCTGATGAACCTCAGAAGCAAGGTAAGCCTTTAGCATTAAAATCTAACAAAAAATCTAAGTCTAAAGTTTTGCAGGCAGTTGAAGAAACATCTGATGGATCCTCATCAGAAGAAGATGAACTTTCCCTCCTCTCCAGAAGAGTGAACCAACTATGGAAGCAGAGGCAAAGGAAGTTCAGGAATCCCAGAAGATCTGATCAGAATGAGTCTTCTTCCAGATACAGAAGGACAAATTCTTCCTCTGGATACAGAAGATCTGAAGGCTCCTCAGGAAGCAGAAAACCAAACACCGAGGACATCATCTGCTATGAATGCAATGAGCAAGGACACTACAAGAGTGACTGCCCAAAGCTTCAGAGGGAAAAGCCCAAAAAGAAGTTTGGAAGAGAAAAGAAGAAAAGTCTCATGGCTACATGGGATGACTCTGACTCGTCTGAAGCTGACTCAGAATCAGATGATGAGAGAGAAAACATAGCTCTCATGGCCAACATTTCAGAAGACAGTGAACCTTCTGAATCAGACTCAGAATCAGATACTGAAGAGGTATTTCCTGACTTTGCAATTAATTTTACTAAGGCTGAACTTACTGAAAGCCTTAACGAAATTCTGGAAAGGTACCAGCAGATTAGAGTTAAATTCAGAAACCTGAAAAGGAATCTTGAATCTGACTCTGATAAGACTGGGAGTCTTAAATTGGAAAATTCTGAGCTGAGAAATAAAATTTCAAAATTAGAAAATGTTTTACAAAACTCTCAGAAGGAACCAATTTCTGAAACTCCCAGCAGCGCTGATGAGATCATCAAGGAGTATGATCATAGTTTCCAGAAGTTCCTTGCTAAAAGCATAGATAGAAGCAAAATGGCTTCAATGATCTATGGAGTTAGCATAAACTGCAGAAAGGGAATATGATACCAAGGTAAGGTTCCTACACCAAAGAATGCCATGGATTTAACCATTAAACACACTCCTCTGAACTCACATTTTGTGTATGGTTACACACATGATATTAAATACACTAGCAGTAAGTATTCTGTGAAACCAAAATTCAACCAGAGTTTTGGTAAATCTAACAAATCAGGACCCAAGAAAATCTGGGTACCTAAGGATAAAATAATACATGTTGCAGATATCTTTAGCAGGAAATCAGAAACACCAGTCATGGTACCTGGACTCTAGCTGCTCACGACACATGACGGGAAGAAGGCATATGTTCCAAAGCCTGGAACTTAAGCCCGGAGGCCACGTTGGCTTTGGAGGCAATCAGAGGGGAAAGATCATTGGCTCTGGAACTGTAGGTAATGGAAATCTTCCCTCTATAAATAATGTTCTGCTAGTAGATGGATTAATGCATAATCTGTTATCCATAAGTCAATTAAGTGATAACGGTTATGATATAATCTTTAATCAAAAATCATGTAAAGCTGTTAGTCAGAAAGATGGGACTATCCTATTTAATGGAAAGAGGAAAAACAACATCTATAAAATCAAACTTTCTGAACTGAAAAGTCAGAATGTAAAGTGTCTTCTGTCTGTTAACAACGAGAAGTGGATCTGGCACAGAAGATTGGGGCATGTTAGTATGAGAAGAATATCTCAGATTAACAAACTCAATCTGGTCAGAGGACTTCCTAATCTGAAGTTCAATTCAGATGCTCTGTGTGAAGCATGTCAGAAAGGCAAGTTTGCAAAACCTTCTTTCAAATCTAAAAATGTTGTTTCTACCTCTAAGCCATTAGAACTTCTGCACATTGACTTATTTGGACCAGTTAAAACTGCTTCAGTCAGTGGCAAGAAGTATGAGTTAGTAATCGTAGATGACTATAGCAGATGGACATGGGTAAAGTTCTTAAGACACAAGGACGAGTCACACTCTGTGTTTGTTACCTTCTGTAACCAAGTTCAGAATGAAAAGGATCTTAGAATCGTTAAAGTCAGAGGTGATCATGGTGGAGAGTTTGAAAACAAAGATTTTGAGTCAGTCTTTAATGACAGAGGCATTCTGCATGATTTCTCTTGTCCTAGAACTCCCCAACAAAATGGAGTTGTAGAACGAAAGAACAGAACATTGCAAGAAACGGCCAGAACCATGATCAATGAGACAAACGTTGCTAAGATCTTCTGGGCAGAGGCAATAAACACAGCGTGCTACATTCAGAATAGAATCTCAATAAGACCTATTCTGGAAAAGACTCCATATGAATTGTGGAAGAGCAGAAAGCCCAACATTTCATATTTTCATCCATTTGGATGTACTTGTTTTATGTTAAATACAAAAAATTATTTGAACAAGTTTGACTCTAAAGCACAGAAGTGTATTATGTTAAGATACTCTGAACGCTCAATAGGGTATAGAGTATACAATACAGAAACACAGACTGTGGAAGAATCAATCAGTGTTTGTTTTGATGATAAGCTTGACTCTGAAAAGTCAAAGCAGAATGAAGTTTTTGCAGGTATGGAAGTTGAATTTACAGGTTCTGAAGACAAGTCATCAGAAGCTCTCAACAAAGACACTCCTTCAACATCTGAAAGGAGCATTGCTAGCAATCCTACAACAGCTACTGATCAACCTCAGAAGAGACTACCCAGAAGCAGCTTGGATCACCCAGAAGATACTATCTTAGGAAGAAAGGAAGATCCAATCAGAACAAGAGCCAGCTTCAGAAACTCTGAAGAATCCCTCAAGGGACTTGTGCCTCTGATTGAACCTTCTTCTATTGATGAAGCACTTCTGGACAACGATTGGATTCTAGAAATGCAAGAAGAGCTGAATCAATTCACCAGAAATGACGTATGGGATCTTGTTCCCAGACCAAAAGGATTTAACGTCATTGGAACAAGATGGGTGTTCAGAAACAAGCTGAACGAACAAGGTGAAGTTATCAGAAACAAGGCACGACTGGTAGCACAAGGTTATAGTCAGCAAGAGGGAATAGACTATACAGAAACCTTTGCTCCAGTCGCCAGGTTAGAATCTATCAGACTTTTAATTTCATTTGCTGTTAATAAAGGGATCACTCTGTATCAGATGGATGTCAAGAGTGCATTCTTAAATGGCTATATAGAAGAAGAGGTTTATGTGCACCAACCCCCTGGTTTTGAAAGTACAAAAAACCCAGAACATGTTTTCAAACTAAAGAAGTCACTATATGGTCTGAAACAAGCTCCCAGAGCTTGGTATGAAAGACTAAGTAACTTTCTGTTAGAAAATGAATTCACCAGAGGGAAGGTGGACACTACCTTATTCTGTAAGTCAGTTAAGAATGACATCTTAGTCTGTCAAATTTATGTTGATGATATTATTTTTGGATCTACTAATCCTTCCTCTTGGAAGAAAATTTGCTAAGTGTATGCAGGCAGAATTTGAGATGAGCCTCATGGGAGAACTGAAATTCTTTCTGGGAATTCAGATCAATCAGAATCCTGAGGGAACTTACATTCATCAGAGCAAATATGTCAGAGAACTTCTGAAGAAATTTGACCTCTCAGAATGTAAGCCATCAAAGATTCCAATGCATCCCACGTGCATTCTGGAAAGAGAAGAGGTAAGCAAAAACGTAGAACAAAAGGTCTACAGAGGTATGATTGGTTCTCTCCTTTATCTGACAGCTACAAGGCCAGATATCTTATTCAGCGTATGTATTTGTGCTAGATTCCAATCAGATCCTAGAGAATCTCACTTAACAGCTGTTAAGCGAATTTTCAAGTATCTGAAAGGTACTACTAATCTGGGTTTATTTTAAAGAAAATCTAGTGATTACAGCTTAGTAGGCTACTGCGATGCTGACTTTGCTGGAGACAGAGTAGAGCGTAAAAGTACTTCTGGAAGCTGCCAGTTTCTGGGAGAAAATATGATCTCTTGGTCCAGCAAAAGGCAATCCACAATTGCGCTATCAACAGCAGAAACTGAGTACATAGCAGCAGCAGGATGTAGCACACAAATGCTCTGGATGAAAAGTCAACTTGAAGACTTCCATATTTTTGAGAGTAACATCCCTATACTCTGTGACAATACTTCTGCCATTTGCTTAAGTAAGAATCCCATTTTGCATTTTAGGGCTAAGCATATAGAAATTAAACATCATTTCATTAGGGACTATATTCAAAAAGGAATTTTGAACTTAAAATTTATTGATACAGACCATCAATGGGCTGATATCTTCACTAAACCTCTTTCTGAAGATAGGTTCAATTTCATTCTGAAACATCTCAGCATGAAACTCTGCCCAGAGTGAAAATGTTTTAATTTTATATATTAACCTTCAGAATGTGTTTTCTGTTTACTGTGAACTTCTGATCAATCTCTTTTCAGAAAGATAGACATGCAGATTGTATCAGATTCTATTCTTAAAGATCTGAGCGTTTCAGCTCAAGGATAGACATGTTGCTCACTAAATCAAACAAGTGTCATCCAATCATCAGCAAATCTCTGAAGCAGAACACGCGTGCACGCTTCTGAGAAGGCAAAACGCTGATTGGGTGCATTGAGACACATGTCTGGTAACCGTTTCAAGTATCTTTCTCAAATCCCACAAAATCAGCAAGCATTAAATGCACGTAATCATGAGTTAAAACCGTTTACGTTTTCTAAACATTTTTTTGAACTCTATTTAAGAACTTTAACATCATTCATTAAAGTTTTACCGTTTCTTTCAATCATCCAAAATATTTTCTGCATTCTTGCTTGTGTATTCATCTTTCTCAAAAGAAACCCCTTTTTCAAGTTTTTCTCAGAAAACCCTAAGTGTGAACATGGAAACCTCTAGAAATGTTTCTGCAGGTTCTCAGAAGGAGGCTTCATCTGAACAATACCAGGTTCCCTTTAGAATGCTCCTTACACCAGTGAAGAACTTGGAAGTTCTGTCCGAACTGATTGTTGACTTCTCCAGTCTGAAATAAAATGGATTCAATTTGACAGAAGAAGTTAGGGCACAAGGATGGGAGAGATATTTTGATAGGTTGGTGGGACCAACTTTCCCTGTATTGGTCAAGGAATTCTGGATTCATGCGTCTTCATCAACACATCAAGTTACCTCCTACATAATGGGAAAGAAGATTGTGATCACTGAGGATCACATTGCAAGATTGATTGGATACAGTGGCGGTGGTATCCGCTGTATCGACATGGCAGAAAGATGCTCTGACGCTGGTGTCATTGCAAGAGAAATATTCACCCATGGGGTTCCCAGCAGCAAAATCAGAGACTTAAAGGATCAGCACAGAATATGGGCGAAGATCATTCTGGGGTGCTTTAATCACAGGAAGCCCACAAGCTCTCCTGATTATATAAACATAGATCAGCAGTTTCTGATCTATTTTATTAATCAGAAGGTAAAGATTAACTTGGCTCATCTTCTGTTTAATCACCTCAGGACCAGCGTCAAGGAGACAAGGGAAGAAGAAAGGACAAAAAGGGATTGGATACCCTTTGGCAGGTTAATATCAGATATTTTGTCAGAGAATAGGCTGATAGAACACCTTACAGAAGCTCAGGAATTAAGTTCTATTGAACCTACAGTTGGCAAGCCTTTGAACGCCAAGAATCTGAAGAAAATGAAACTGATAGAGAATATCAGAAAGGATCCCAGTGTCACTCCTCTGGCTGACATCACCAGCAGAAGAGTCCCTCTGGACGAATTTCCAATATTTTCTGAGATTGACTCTAAACCAGTCATTATTCTCAGATACTTGGACGCTTGCAAGGCTGATGGCACAGATCCCACACTGAACATCAAAGATCTGCACCAGCAAAATCCAGAAGTTACTGTGAAGAAGACGAAGAAAAGAAAGGCTACTTCAGAAGGACCATCCCAGCAGACCCCTAAGAAGAGAGGTAATCTATCTGCTGCTAATGTTTTAAATTCTTCTGCTATTCCAACATCTATTCCTACACCAGCTTCACATGAACTCCCAATCCCCATACCAACCATTGATAAAACTGAACCAGAGGCTGACCCTTCTGAGTCACTTACTCTCAGGAGATCCCGCACCAAAAATCCAAAACCCACTACATCAACAGAATCAGAACTTGTCAAAGTTATGTCTGAAATTGATCAACGTGCTTCCGCTCCCCTCTCAAAAAATCCAAACACTCAACCAGAAATTGCCCACTCTCCTCAACCAGAACATACTCTCTCACCCATAATAGAACAACCAGAAATTCCACCTCCTTCTCCACAACCAGAAATTCCACCTCCCTCTCCTCAACCATCACCTCCACAACCTGAGTTTCATCACTCTGAAACTCCATCACCTGAACATCAAACTCCTGAACCTCATTCTCCTCAATCCTCTGAGCCACAACCCTTGGCAATTCAGCTGCCACGTGGTACAACTGTAAACATGGCCCAACTGTCATCCTCACCAGAAACTACCCCTCCAAATACTCCAAACAGTCCAATTGTCATTTCTGACTCTCCCACTCCATCTCCCAAACAAAATACTGAAGACCACAACAGGACCTTTATTGATTTAACAAGCTTTAACCGTCTTGCTGACCTTAAACACAAAATATCCATCCCCAAACCCAAACCACTAGATGTTGGTGCTGGCATTTTGAATTTTGAAACAGGCTTGCAGAACTGGATTGCTTCTCTAAAGCAGGTTTGTCCTGGAATGATTGACCCTGGCGCTTCATACCATCTTTGGACTCAATTCAGAAAGTGGGTACGTGCTGAAGCCCTCAAGCTGCAAGACATCAATTATGAACAGGCACAACAGAACTTCAGCAAGCTGCTGAAGGAAGTTGAAAGTCAGCTGCCACAGGACGAAGTGCTCTTTCTGGATAGTGAGCCATGGTCTGAGAAGCGTCCAGCTTCAAAAGTTCAGCAAGCAGAAGATCAGACTATTCAAGCTGAAGATGTTAGTCAAGCTGAAGATGTTGCAGAAAGCTCTCAGAAGCATCCTGCTTCTGATGTTTCTCAAGCTGCCTTGGATAGGCAGACTCTGGAAGAGCTGAAGCAGAATGATATTCGTCTGCAGCAAAGAATGGATGAGAATGATCAGAAGATGAAGGAAAGGATGGATGTGCAAGACAGCAAGATTGATACAGTAGTCAGCATGGTGCACAAGCAGAATGAAACTGCTGATCAGATTAAGACAATGCTAGAAACTCTATTCACACACCTTCCACCCCAACCTTAGTTTTTCATTCTTCATATTTTCATTGTTTTCTTTGCATATCTTCTGTACTGTTTGTCTGGCTCTGAATTAAATATATCAGTTTTTCTGCTCTGATTGTTTTAGCTTATATTACTTACACTTTTTGATTGCTGACAAAAAGGGGGCGAACAAGAATGATATTTTTCAATAACGGATTACTGAGACAAAAAGTCTCAAACATTCTAACACTCTGATATACTTGAATGTTTTCTGTTTTGCATAAGCTTACAGGTACAAGAAGTTAATCATCTCTGATACACTTAAGCTCTGATATTCTAATCTGAAGCTCTGATATTCTGATGTTCAAAGAAAGTCAATAAAGATCTGATCCTGAAGAACTCTTGGAATTAAAAAGGGAAGCAATAAATTCAGGGGGAGTATCTCCGATCTAAACTCTGATATCTCCTTATCTCTTTATCCTTTATCTTTGATAGCTTCCTATTTAACTCTGATACAACTTATTATTTAGTTATCTCTGATACTTTTCACGTTAATTTTCAATTAAAAAATATCTAGTTTTTGTCATCATCAAAAAGGGGGAGATGGTTAGAACAAAGTTTGAATCTACTAGCCTAAGTTTAAGTTTTGATGATAACAAAAGGCAAAGATATATTAATTGTATGATTCATGTAAGTCACATATGCTATCTAAAAATTATATTCTGTTTTACAGAAACTCTGATGGGTATCAGCAAGAGAACATCATCATCAGCATCAGAAGATGAGATATCAAACATCAGCATCAGAAGATGTTATATCAGATACCAGAATCAGAAGATCAACTTGTGCTTATGCTGAAGCTTGATGAACAGATCTGCGCTTAACCATCTGAACTCTGATCTAGAAAACAACAGTTCATCAACACCTAAGCAGCGTCAGAATGAGCCAAAGCCACAACACGTTTAAGTGGCAACGGTACTGTGCATTCAAGATGATTTATTACCAACGACATTATTCCAGACAAGATCTGCTTAATAAGGAAAGAATGTTATTGGCATTGAAACGGAATTACTACTCCAACGTACCTTATTTCCAATGCTATATAAACCATTCAGTGAAGATTGAATTGGCTAATGCTCTACAACCTTCTACACGCCTAAAGCTATTCATCATCTTCCTCTCTCTCAGTTTGCTAAAAATCTCTCAAATTCTTTACTCAATTATTTTAGCACTCTAGCTCTCATAAGCTTAAATTGTGTAGTATCACAGTTGTGATAAACTATTTTTGTAGAAAACATTCAACACACCTAGATTTCAATTATCTGTAAGAAAGTATTACCTTGAGAAACCGGTTTGTGGTTTGACTCAAGAAGGCTTTAGCAGTTGTTAAAGCAGTTGTAATATTCAGTTGAATATAGTGGATTAAGACCTTGTTAGAGAGAGGCGAAATCACCTTGACGGGTGGACTGGAGTAGTTTGAGATCAAATGAACCAGGATAAAAATATCGTGTTGATTGCAATTGTTTTTCAAGTTTTACAATTCAACCCCCCTTCTTGTGTTTTTCACTTCTTCAGATTTTCATACAACTTCTTTTCTTTCAACACCTGCAACACAATTCTAAAATGCTTCGCGTGTTCTTTTTCTGATGTAGAATAGAATATCATCAATGAAAACCACAACAAACTTATCCAGATATAAATGAAATGTTTGATTCATATACTCCATGAAAACATCTAACGTACTAAATACACCAAATGAAATCACGATGTACTCATAATAATCATACCTTATTCTAAAAGCCGTCTTCAGAATATCATGTGGTTTAACACGAATCTGATGATAACCCGACCTCAAATCAATCTTGCTAAAAACATAAGCACCCACCAACTGATCCATCAAATCATCAATCCTCGGAAGTGGACACTTATTTTTAATAGTCACTTTATTTAACTGTCAGTAGTCCATATAGAATTTCATACTTACATCTTTCTTCTTAACCAACAAGACATTTGCACCCCGCGGAGAAACACTCGGTCAAACAAACTTCTTCTCAAGCATATCTTCTAGTTGTTTATTCAACTCACTCAACTCAAAGCTGACATTCTATAAGGACCCATTGACACCAGACTTATACCTGGAACCAATTTTATAGAAAACTCTACTTCATGTTCTGGAGGTAAATCACTTATATCATCTGGGAATACCTTTGGAAATTCACAGACAACAGGTAATTAAACACTTGGAGCTTCACGATCAACTTGTAACGATGAAAACATTGCAAACATCAAAGCTTCATCTTATAAAAGTTCATTCACTTGCTTAGAAGACAAGAGTATCAGTTCTTCATTATCATCAAACTTTGGGAACCTCAAGGTTTTATTATAATGATTGATGTGAACATAGTTGAACTCCAACCAGTTTATATGAAGTATAACATCAATTTGGTGTAAGGGTAGACACACCAAATCCATCACAAAATTCTTATAATAAATGGTAAAATGACATCTTGAACAACCAAAAGTAGTAGTAATAGAACCACTAACAGGAGTATCAATGAACATATTTCCATTAATATCAGATAACTTCAATCTCATCATATTAGCATATTCACATGAAATAAACGAATGAGTAGCACTAGTATCAATAATTGAAACCAATTTAACATTGTTAATAAAACAAGTACCTCGAATCAAGTTTTCCTTCTTAGATTCCTCTGCTCCACTCAGAGCGAACACTCTACCGTTGGTCTGGGAAGCAACAACATTATTCTTTGGTTTCTATCACTTGATACAGTTATGACCATGTTCTCCACAATTAAAACAAGTTGGACCAATGTTCTTGCGCTCAGGATCATGATGACCCGTTTTACCACATTTGTAACATCTCAGAACGTTATTCTCACATTCATTAGAACGGTGAACTTGTTCACCACACCTATAAAACTTGACAAGAGTAGGAACTCCTCCCCCACTTGTCTTTTTTCCATCGAAAAACTTGTGTTTACCTTTATCAGCTGGAGTATCATAAGACTTCCTACAGTGTTGATGTTGTTTTCCTCTCTTCTTGTTCAGACTCTTGTAGTGAGACGAATGAGTTTTTCTATCTTCTTCATATATCCTATAATTATTCACCAATTATGGAGACCTATGGAAATGTTGATATTAAATTTCCCTCTTGATTTCCAAATGCAACCCATTCTCAAACTTGATATATTTTGAGAACTCAGCAGTTGTTTCACTATAATATGGATAATACTTTTCCAGTTCCACAAACCTCAAAGCATACTAAGTCACAATCAAATTTCATTGTTTCAAATCTAGGAACTCAATCTTTTATTCTCGCGCATATCCTCAAGAAAGGTAGTTCCTCAAAAACACTCTGTTAAACATAATCCAAGTGACAACTTCACCCACTGCTTCCAGTCTCTAACGGGTGGGGACCCACCAGTCATCGACTTCCTCTGCCAGCATATACGTACCAAACTGCACCTTTTATTCCTCTGAGTAATCCATGACTCGAAATATCCTTTGAATCTCCTTGGCCCAAGTTTATGCTCCATCAGGTTTCCCTCCCAATTTCTTAAATACATTCTTCTAGGGTTCTCAAATGCTCAAGGTTTCTCAAGAGTTAATCAGACAAACTCTTCTCCTAAGAAATGGGTCCATAACTAGGGTTTCATCTTGCACAAATAAGAATGGGTTTTAAAGGTCTCAAATGTATTTAATGGTTCTCCATAGGTCTTCAACAATGCTCATGTCAAGTTTTAAGCCTTGTCTGATACGGTGGGAGAGAACTGACTGTTTTGGAATGCTGGTTCGCGTTTTGCGTTTGTTTTCACAAAATATCACGGTAAGCAAGAGTCGCCACCGTCTTTTATTTTATCCAACTAGGAAAGGAAAAAAGCACAGAAAAATTCCTTTTTTTCGAGATGTTTCTCGGGTCCGGGGGGTAGATTATAGAAAGGGAAGGTGTTAGCACCCTTTCTATCCGTGGTTATCCACGGGCTCTTAGGTGTACTTGCTCAAAGTGTTTTCAAAATTTGCTTTTCTTTGTGTTTGTGGGTTTGAAAGAAGTTTTTGTTTGAAAAGTGTAAGTGCGAAAAGTTTTGTTTTGTTTTGAGAGAGCAAGTACTTAAGAACCATCTACCTACTCAAAAAAAGAATTAACCTGTGCTAATGTCCTTTAGACAATGCTATCCCACTATGAATGAGTAGGTAGCATCGTCGTTGAAGTTTTAAGGGTCGATTCGATTAAGAGACGTGTGGTCACTAAAGCAATGTTAGGACGCCTTAGTGGTAACCCTAATGTCTTAGATCAATTTTCCGAGGAAACCGTTTCGAGGCAACTATGATCTTTGGACAAGAGGGCGACCTCTAAAACTTCTTATACTCAATGACCACGTACGAAGGCAACCAAGTGAGGTATACCCTAAGAGTGTGCATGTGCGAGTGTGTTATTGCGGTTAATTTTATCTTTATACATGTCATGGGTGAGCTATGTTGATTTTAGGTTCATACATTCGATCTTGTTATGCATTCCCTATTACCAAACATCTAACAGTTTATAAATTGAGGAAATTAAATTTGCGGAAATTAAATCTAAACTATTACAAGGCGTCGTGTATTTACTTCGCCAAAAACAACCCTTGAAATTAAAATGCAGAAAGTAAATAAAGCGATAAAATAATTAAAGTCCTAATTAAAGCTATTACATTCTGGGAAACAATTACATCAATATGGAAAACTGGATCGCGTGCGAAAAATTAAATCGAATGCATTTTTTTTAGGGTTTTGACCTTTTTTTGAAAGAAAGTGATTTTTTGTTTATTTTTGAATTAAGAGGAAATAAGCTAAGGTAATTAAATAAATAAATAAATTAATTAAAATTTTTATTTTTTTTATTTTTGGATATTTAAAGAAATAAAATAAATTGATTTAAAGTTAATAAAACCTAATTATCTACATTGATTTTAAATATTGCAAAAAATATTAAAAGTTAAACCTAACTAAATTAATTAAATTAATTTATTTACAAAAATAAAGTCATGAATTTAATTTTAATAAATAAAATATATTTTTTGGTTTTTGATTTTATGAGGAAAAAATTTAATTGGTTAGTGATAAAAATAATAATAATTAACAAAACAAATAAATAAATAAAAAGAAGAAAGAAATAACCAAGGGGTGTTAGGCCTGATTTGGGGGTGAAATCAGCATTTTTGAGGCCCAAACATGTTCAAGCCTGGCTGACTTTGGCAATTCCACGTGTGCCTGTTGACTTGGGAGTATGGTGAGCATCTCCTTTGGACCATCAGATTTGGCCTGGAGGTCATCTGGCATATGAAATTTGAAGGAGTATGATGGACCACACTTGCTGAAGCGCATTGGATTTCCTGGAGAAAAATAAAAATATGCAAATATGGTGGACCTGGGATTCGAACCCAGGTCCTGTTAGTTACTAAGCACACGTCTTGCCACTGAGCCAACCCCTTTCAATCGTTAGTGGATTAGGTATTAATTATAATATGGGAAAATAACTATTATGCCTGAAATAAAAAAAAATAAGCGCGAAATATTTGAACCAACGAATGGGGAGGGGGAACGTAATCATCTTCTTCGCCCAGCCCTGGTTATTTACCTGCGGATTTTTATCCGCAGCTAAATCCATGGGTTCATCCTAAAACGAGTTCTAGACCATGGAAATTGATTCCAAAACCATAGCCATGATCGTCTCTACCTCCTGAACACGTCCATGTCCATTATTGGTTCCAATTTTTCCTGCAAAGAAAACGCCCAAAAACAAACTTCCAAAACCCTAGATTCGGGTATGGGGCTATGGCTCATGAAAACACAATTGGTTAATGCAGAAAGTTTAGAAATCACTCAAGAATCATGAATATGTCAATGTTTTGTCAAGAAAATGCCAGAATAATAGGTTGCAATTTCAAATACAGGGCAAGGTTTAGAGAGACTTACAGCGCGATTGAGGAGGGGAATGGCCTTGCTTTTGATTGCTATAGACTCAGTGGATGTCCAGCAAGAGAGTAGTGTTGAGATTTTGCTTTGAATCGGCCTCCAAGGGTGATTTCAGTTTCAAGCTTTTTCAAGTTTTTTCCAAGTTTGGTTTTGATGTTTATGCAGCCTCTAGGTTCTAATTTTCGTGCCTTTGCATTGTATAAGTAACATGGAATGAATTAGGTCAAGTTTTGGACTTTGAATCTTGGTGCATTGATGTTTGAAGATGTGATTTGATTCACCATTAAAAAGCTTCCAATTTTGTTCAAAAATCCAATATTTGTTCATGATATGTCTTGATTCAGATTTGATTATGTCCATGATGATATTTAAGACCTATATCAATCAAAAAGATACCAAGTGATCAATATTTGGATTTTATTTGGATTTAAATTGATTTAAAATGAATTAATTCAATAAAAATCAAATAAAATAGAAAAATCAATAAATGGACACAAGACTGAAGATAGGACACGTGTGTAGTGCGACAAGATCAAATCAAGTGGAAAAAAGTGGGCCCATTTGACAAAATTTAAAGTTTTGGGGATAGTTGACTTTTGGCAGTTTTGCAAAAATGCCCAACTTCAACAATGCATAACTTCTTCAATTTTGAACTTTTGGAGATGTTCCTGGACTTTTTAGAAACCTTGAGATGTCCTCTAACCAAAACCTTTGGTCTCATCGAATTTTGATATACCATGATCAAGTTATAAGCTTTGGCAAAAAAGGTGTTTTTGTTGACTTTCAAAAATGACCTATAATGTCCAAATTTGTAACTTTTTGTGAGTGAATTTCTTGATCTTGGGGTGTGAATATGGATTGTAGGAAATTTCATCCTCTTAAAAATGAGCTTTGGATGGGTCATTTATCATAAAGTATGACAAAGTTATGCTTGGTCAAAGTTTAGTTGACTTTTCCTATAAAACCCTAATTTAGCAACCTTTGAATCTTGATGAATCTTGAGCAATCCTTGATGAATCATGATCAACCCTTGATAAAATGATGAAATATACTTCAAAATGATAATGTTGACAAAAAATCTTGAGGTTTGACTGTTCATAGGTCACAGTTGACTTTTGCCCTAGCATAATCGATTTTTGGACCTCTTGAGCAATTGACTGACCAAACATCCTCTGCAAGGCTTAAAATTTGACATGGATGAACTTGAGAACATATTAGGACATAGGAGAGAACTTGAGGCCATTTTTATGTAAGGACCTTGATGCAACACAAAACCCTAATTTGAGGTCGACTGCCTTAGGAGATGATTTAATTGTCCAACCCTTGAGCAATCTTGAGCAACTTGGAGACTATTCTTGCCATGTCTTGAGAAATATGGGAAGGAAAATTTTGGGGTACAACAGCTGCCCCTGTTCAATTTTCTTAAACCTGAGGATATAGATTGGCTTTCGGGCCTTTCGTGATCCGAAGGTGGAAGATAATTGAACACTAGAGTGCCCAGAAAATTGCACTCACATGAAGTGGTATCAGCATTGTGGTGTCGGGAATGGGCTTACAGATGCCATTTCGATATTGTTGGCAGGTGGTCTGAACTTCGACTGGAATGCGAATCAGGGAGATCTTGTCGGTGATCTGACTGAACCAGAGGAGGTCTTGGATCAACTTTAACTAGATCGGCATCAGAAAAATCTTTAGGAATCGATTTAACTGGACCAGAGGAGGTCTTGTCTTCTTTGACTGGATCGGCATCAGAAAAATATTTAGGTATTGATTTAACTGGACCAGAGGAGGTCTTGTCTTCTTTGACTGGATCAGCATCAGAAAAATCTTTAGGAATCGATTTAACTGGACCAGAGGAGGTCTTGTCTTCTTTGACTAGATTGGCATCAGAAAAATCTTTAGGAATCAATTTAACTGGACCATAGGAGGTCTTGTCTTCTTTGACTGGATTGGCATCAGAAAAATCTTTAGGAGTCGATTTAACTGGACCAGAGGAGGTTTTGTCTTCTTTGACTGGATTGGTATCAGAAAAATCTTTAGGAATCGATTTAACTGGACCAGAGGAGGTCTTGTCTTCTTTGACTGGATCGGTATCATAAAAATCTTTAGGAATTGATTTAACTGGACCAGAGGAGGTCTTGTCTTCTTTGACTGGATTGGCATCAGAAAAATCTTTATGAATCGATTTAACCAGACCAAAGGAGGTCTTGTTTTCTTTGACTGGATTGGCATAAAAAAAATCTCTAGGAATCGATTTAACTAGACTAGAGGAGGTTTTGTCTTCTTTGAATGGATAGGTATCAGAAAAATCCTTAGGAATCAATTTAACTGGACCAGAGGAGGTTTTGTCTTCTTTGATTGGATTGGTATCAGAAAATTCTTTAGGAATCGATTTAACTAGACCAGAGGAGGTCTTGTCTTCTTTGACTGGATCGGTATCAGAAAAATCTTTAGGAATCGATTTAACTGGACCAGAGGAGGTCTTGTCTTCTTTGACTGGATTGGCATCAGAAAAATCTTAAGGAATCGATTTAAATGGACCAGAGGAGGTCTTGTCTTCTTTGACTGGATTGGCATCAGAAAAATATTTAGGAATCGATTTAACTGGACCATAGGAGGTTTTGTCTTCTTTGACAGGATTGGTATCAGAAAAATCTTTAGGAATCGATTTAACTGGACCAGAGGAGGTCTTGTCTTCTTTGACTGGATTGGCATCAGAAAAATCTTTAGAAATCGATTTAACTGGACCAGAGGAGGTCTTTGGCTGGATCGGCATCAGAAAAATCTTTAGGAATCGATTTAACTGGACCAGAGGAGGTTTTGTCTTCTTTGACTGGATTGGTATCAGAAAAATCATTAGGAATCGATTTAACTGGACCAGAGGAGGTCTTGTCTTCTTTGATTAGATCGGTATCAGAAAAATCTTTAGGAATTAATTTAACTGGACCAGAGGAGGTCTTGTCTTCTTTGACTGGATTGGCATCAGATAAATCTTTAAGAATCGATTTAACTGGACCAGAGGAGGTCTTGTCTTCTTTGACTGGATCGGTATCAGAAAAATCTTTAGGAATTTATTTAACTGGACCCGAGGAGGTATTGTCTTCTTTGACTGGATTGGCATTAGAAAAATCTTTATGAATCGATTTAACTTGACCAGAGGAGGTCTTGTCTTCTTTGAGTGGATTGGCATCATAAAAATCTTTAGGAATCGATTTAACTGGACCAGAGGAGGTTTTGTCTTCTTTGACTGGATTGGTATCAGAAAAATATTTAGGAATCGATTTAACTGGACCAGATGAGGTTTTGTCTTCTTTGACTGGATTGGTATCAGAAAAATCTTTAGGAATCGATTTAACTGGACAAGAGAAGGTCTTGTCTTCTTTGATTGGATCGGTATCAGAAAAATCTTTAGGAATCGATTTAACTGGACCAGAGGAGGTCTTGTCTTCTTTGACTGGATTGGCATCAGAAAAATCTTTAGGAGTCGATTTAACTGGACCACAGGAGGTCTTGTCTTCTTTGATTGGATTGGCATCAGAAAAATATTTATGAATCGATTTAACTCGACCAGAGGAGGTTTTGTCTTCTTTGACTGGATTGGTATCAGAAAAATCTTTAGGAATCGATTTAACTGGACCAGAGGAGGTCTTGTCTTCTTTGACTGGATTGGCATCAGAAAAATCTTTAGGAATCGATTTAATTGGATAAGAGGAGGTCTTTGGCTGGATCGGCATCAGAAAAATCTTTAGGAATCGATTTAACTGGACCAGAGGAGGTTTTGTCTTCTTTGACTGGATTGGTATCAGAAAAATCTTTAGGAATTGATTTAACTGGACCAGAGGAAGTTTTGTCTTCTTTGACTGGATTGGCATCAGAAAAATCTTTAGGAGTCGATTTAACTAGACCAGAGAAGGCCTTTGGCTGGATCGGCATCAGAAAAATCTTTAGGAATCGATTTAACTGGACCAGGCAAGGTCTTAGAATCTTCAACTGGATCGGCATCAGGAAAATCTTTAGGAATCGATTTAACTGGACCAGAGGAGGTCTTCCACATAGTTGAGAATTTAACTACATCTTTCCTGAAAGGTAAAGGTCAGTCATATGCAACGCATGACATGGATCAAGCAATGATGTTCTCAACATAAATGAGATTGTATGGTATGATGCGTTTATGCATGTATCATGATGTATGGAAATGTAATGTTTTAGCTGGGGAAAATAAATCCCGGGGCCTGGAGAATAGAGTTGAATTCTTCGCTTCCGTTGGGGAGGGTGAACGAAGGTGATTGCGAGGATAAATCTGTAGGAGAAGATAACTCCGTTGGGGAATAAACTGATGATGAGGTTACTCTGTGGGGAAGAGATGCTCTGTTGAGGATTCCAATGATAAACTCCGCTGGGGATGGATTACCGTTGTTGGGGACATTGAATTTGTTGAGGATTGAATTCCTGTTCGTGAAAGGAAAGAACTTCGCTGGGGATGATCTTTCAGTTGCAACTTGCTGGGGATAATCTTGTTAGACTCCTGTGGGGATAAATCTCTGAGTTCTGCTAGGAATGATCCTTTGAACTTGGCTGGGGAGATTTATTGTACTCCGCTGGGGATAAACTTCCAGAGTCTACTGGGGATGATACTTCAACTTTTTTGGGGAAGCTTTTTCAGACCATGCTGGGAAAATATTGACTCCACCGGGGGTATCTTGTATTCTGCCGGGGAACATTCTTATACTCTTTTGGGAAATATTAAGACTGCCGAGGATATCAAGCTTTTTTAGGGCTGATGGTAGATAAACTCTTCTTGGGGAGAATATTACCGACTCATTCATTCCCAGTTGCAAGTCTCAGCTGGGGGAGAGCTACCATTACTGTCTTACTCTGCGGGGAGTGAAGGTATCTTAGCCATATTCTTCAGCTGAATCTACCTTTGTACCTGGTGGATAGAGCAACTGTACAGCTTGGACAATTCTTATTGCCCCTGTTTCTGCGGGAGAAGGTGCTTACGGAGGCCCTATGGATCAAGTATTATCCCCACCTATGAGGTGCTTGGTATCTTTCGGTCAAAATGACAAGTCTTCTTCTGGTAGGCCAGTGACGAGATGACGAGACATAGTCGTACGCTTTGATCCCTAATTTTTTCCTGGACCGCCCTTTCGGGTTTTCAGTCCATCGGAATACCCTTTTTTGCCCAAGCCGCCTTTTCAGGTTTTTGACTTGCGGGCGTACACATTTTTTTCATTTTCATCCCTTATTTTTGCCTGAACCCTTTTGGTTCACCGGGAAGCCCTTATTTTTGCCTAGGCCAGTCAACCTAGCGGGTCTTTGATTATGCGTAATACTTTTTGACTATGTCCACACTCTCAGGATGTAGGGAGGTGTCACTGTCGGTAGTGTTATGTTGCCATACTACCAGAAGATCTTTGTTTGATCATGCAAGATTCGTTGGGGGAATTCATGTCCGATGCCCCAATTGATTCAGATGGAGATTTGCCCTTGGTTATTTGGCATTTTGAGATATTCCTTGAATCTTGACTTAACTTCCCCAGATGATGGATAATTCTCATGCCGTGCCCCTTGGTTGGAGGTGTTTTTTCCACTTGAGGTGACCCTTTTTATTGAGAAGGTTTTTTGTTCACTAGATATTCGTTGTGCAAATTTCTCTGTGGTTGAACAAATAGTCATATGCAAACAATATTATTTTAAGAATGCAAAGCTTATGTCAGTCTTGAAGTTTTTTTTTTTGAAAATGCATTTTTTCAGTAAGATAGGAAAATTTTGTAAAATGTGACGTCAACTCGGGATTTACAGCAAGCCCTACAGGAATCAGGATACCTTTGGTAACAGTATGTGTTGTACCCCAAAATTTGCCCTCCCATATTTCTCAAAATATTTCAAGAAAAATTCACAAGTCCAACCCGGCGCGTCGTATTCAGGTATTCTTTCGCCAAGATATCTCTGATAACATATTCTCAAATTCATGTTCGGCTCAAGAGTCAATTCTTTAAAGAAGGTATCCGAATGTGCGAGTTTTCTTGAAGAAATATGGTGAAAAAGTGTGCTGAAAGTGCAGTTTTTACGCGCTAAAAAATTCATAACTTGAAGATCGTGACTCGTTTTGAACTCGTTCCGGTGGCCAAAATTCCGTCTTGACATTATCTATGTTTTCATCTCTCACGGCTAGAAGCCAATTTTGATCAGAAGGTCTTCAAAAATGTGGATTTATCAAGTATTTTTGCACAGAAAATTTGTGACAAAAGTTTATTTGCGTCATGTTCAGAAAATCATAACTTGGTCGATTTTCATCGTATCGAGCTGGTTCCGGCGCCAAAATTTCACAAATTGAGTTGACTACATTTTCACAGAAGGTATTGAGTTCAAACGGTATTCAAAAGGCCTTCGTTTTTTGCTCAGAGTGCGTGACACGCTGAAAATCCTGAATGCTGAATATTATTTCATCTGGGCCGAAACTTCGAAAATTCATAACTCGGTCAATTTTTATCGGATTGGGCTCATATTTTTACACAAGGTCACTGACTCATAGATCTACAACTTTGCTTCAAAAGTCGAGACCGGATTATGCTCCGATCAATACCAGTTTTTTATTGAAGAATGTGTCAGAGTCGACACTGGAGTCCAAATTAAGTTTGTCTGAGCTGAAACTTCAAAAATTCATTACTAATTCACCGTTTATCCGATTGAGCCGATTTTCGGACAGGAGTTAGTTCTTGATGTAGGCTACATTTTGTTTTCACATTTCAACTTCAAAAATTGCACTTAAGTCCCTGCGATTTAGCCTGGAAAGTGACGAACTCAAGTGAACATGGAGGCCCAATTGCACATTCAAAGCCCATTTTCTTTACCCTAATTTCTATTATATAATCACTTTCTTTTCACACAAACCAGAGAGGAAAAAAAAGAGAGGAGAGAAGAGGAGAAAAAAAGAGAGAAAAAACCTTGTCACAACACTGTTAGAATATCAAATTCTTTCAAGAACCCTAAAACCTTGAAATCCTTATTACAAATCTCTCTCTCTCACTACAAACAAGCCATCACAGTTACAAACCAATACCTCACTACTTCTTTAGTAAGGATAAGGCTGGCCTGATCTCCATGATCCTAATTTTCCAGTAAGGCATAAAAGCATTCCGATCACTAATTTTCCAGTAAGGGTAAGATTGATTTGATCTCCATGATCAAAAGGGTATAATCATTCATACATGTCATATTGTGCCTAAACATTAAATTTCTTCATATATTGGCTTTATTTGCATTTTATGATTTTATTTAATGTGTTCGTGAGATTCAACACTGCAGATTTAGACAGGATCCCATGCAGGTTCATTAAGGAACGTTGAGGCCAAAAGCCAAATGGCCAAAAGCCAAAAGCCAAATGGCCAAAACAGAACATTTTATGCATGACACCAATACATGGCGAGACAGACATCCTGAGAAGATTAAGGAACGTTGAGGCCAAAACGCAAATGGCCAAAAGCCAAAAGCCAAATGGCCAAAGTAGAACAACTTATGCATGATGAGGCCAGAACACAAATGGCCAAACCACTCCAATTCACCTCCAAAAAGGGGACAGAAACCCCCCAAGGTATTGTATTTTCTTTCTTTTCCTTATTTTATTTATTTCAATTATTTCTTTTTTTAATTAATTCCTTTAATTTAACTTATTTTCATAAAATATAAAAAATAGTAAAAAACAGAAAAGCCATAAAAATCAAAATATATTTATTTAATTAATATTTTTTGTAAATAAATCTCACTAATTAATTAGATTTAAATTTAGGTTTAATTCAAATATTTTTCTTAATAAATTAAAAATTTGTAGAATTAGGGTTTTAATCAATTTTTATCCTTTTTCTTTTCTTTTCACTAATAATTAATTATTTATTTTTATAAATCAAATTGCCATTAATTAATTAATTTAATTTTAGGTTTAAATTTTAACATGTTTTTCTTAATAAATAAAAGTTGTAGAATTAGGGTTAATTAGTTAATTTCATTTAATTCACATAAAAAACCATAAATCCAAAAAATCTCAAAATAATGTCTTTTTTCATTTTAATTTAATTAATTTAATAATTTAATTTAATTTCATTAAAAAGGGTCCAACGCCCTCGCTTCCAATTTTAATTCCAATTCGCGCATTTTATTTTACTTCTTATAATATTAATGTAATTCTCCCAAAGCCATGTAATTCGGACATTTTATATTTCTCGCACTTTCCTTTACTTTCTGTCAAATCGGGTTCTTGATTTTAATTTTGGCGATGTGGACCCGCGCCTTTGTTATAGCGTAGAACCTTTAATTTCCGCATCTTTTTAACTGTTAACTATTGCATGCAAGAATGAATGTCAAAATAAAAATAACGCGTAGATCACCCATGACATGAATAAGATAAAAATAAATGAACATGACACACAAATCACACACCACCCCTAGGGTACGCCTCACTGTTTCCTTGCCTCTCGAAAGGTGATCGTCGAGTAGAGGATGTCTTAGTAAGTCCTCATGATCCGGGAACCTGGCATGAGGGTAGCTTCTAAGGTATCTTCCCATTTCTCTGGTGATCACCATGTCCCGAACCTCGAATTGACCCGAACACCTCCAACGGTGGTGCTACCTACCTCTCAATGGTGGGATGGCACTACTTTAAAGAACATTTACACAGACGAATTCCTTAGGGTAGGTAGGTTCTCGTAGATACTTGCTCTAATTTCAAAACCAATCAAAAATACTTTTCACACTGATACCTTTTCAAAAAGCTTTCGAAAGCAACTTTTCAAACACTCTTGAGGACCGATACAAGAGTCGAACTGGAATTTTCAAAGAAACTTTTTAAAACCCACAGTTGAAAAGCAAACAAACCATTTTTGAAAACACAAATGAGCAAGTATCTAAGAGCCCATGGATAACAATGGATAGAAAGGGTGCTAACACCTTCCCTTTCTATAATCTACCTCCCGAACCGAGAGCAATCTCTTTAAGGAATTTTTCTGTGCTTTTGTCCTTTCCATTTGGAGAAAATAAAAGACGGTGGCGACTCTTGCTTCCGCGACATTTCGTGAACCAGCGTTAAACAGTCAGTTTCAGATCCACCGATCACAGTATGCTTTCGGACTAACCCATGCTTCAGCTAGGACTTTTTAAGGGTTATAACGTAGCCTGGTTCACGGTTCAAGAAACAAAGGATAAAGGCTCAAATTTTATTTGTACCCACCCATTCTTCGTGATGTTCTTCGATCCTAAACTCAGCTAATTGTGCATTTAGACTCCGTTTGAGTCTTTGCTCTGATATTCCAGTGATGGTTCGGATACTGACAGTTTATTTTGAACAGGAAGTCATTTTTGTTGAGAGTTTGCATGACCTCTTTCTTTTTTATTTTATTATCCCTGTCTTTTGCCTGAACTGTTTCTTTTGTAATTACAGTCAGCGGGATGCCCCAGTTTTGTAAGTCTCCTTCATAGGTTTTGACTTGATGGGCTTTTATTTCGAGAGATAGTGACTGCTTGTCCTTATGATTATACGGAACCATCACCGTCTTTTGTTTCGGAAGGACTTCTTTGATTCCATTCATTGTGCACCTGGATTAACTGAGAAAACTACCATGCCCCAGGTTATAATTACGGGTTTTAATTTGTGAAACGAAAAACTCCAACTTCTTTGGCTCAAAGGGGTTGACTAGGGATTATCTTCCTTATAACTCCGCTATTTAGGATTTGAAACAATGCCTGTACATCGTCAGTGGGGTCTGTTCAAAAGCATACTGTAGAGATTTTGGTATCATTTTCGTCATCCTCCCTCTAAAGGCTTAGATTTTTTTTCGAGAGTTGATCATCACAAAAAATGAAAGCAATTTGAATATAGAACTGGAAAATCTGCTGGGGAGAACTAAAAGTGGGATTACCTTAAGAGCTAGATCATCTTTATTGATTTACTTATTTTCCTTATATGCTTTATATTTTGGGATATGCTTGGGTTTATTTCTTATATAGATCATATACCTGGATCTGGGCGCATTATAGGTAAGTAGCAATAGATCATGAAAACAGTACGGCGTATACCGATACAGTTGAAGCGATGGCTACGTTAGAGTGACACATTGGTTGGTGTCGGTGTCCCTTGATTTATGTCAAGGAGAATGTTGGGCTTCAGCGTGGTGTCATAAAGCACTAACTGACCGTAGAATCTTAGTTGACACAACTTATCCATTAAAAAGTAGTGAGATGATCGACTTTGGTGCAGACTGAAGTTGGTTGATACTCGATACTAAACTCATTGAGATCAGAATCTCAGGATATTTCGGTCGCAAATCAAATGCTTGTGCTTAAACAATTCTTGGGGGAAAGATTAGCGATATTGAGGCTCCTAGAATCTGATTACTTTTCTTAGAGAAGGTTGAGCCAACTAAAACTTCAGAGTGTACTTACCTACAAACTCCATGCAATCTTAAACCTAAGGCCTTGTGTATTTTGTTTGTGTATGATTAATTGTTCGAACATGACATCATAACATCATGAAATCAAACCATATCATTTTCACTAACCATTTCAAGGATCTCAAGGGCCTGTGATGCAGGTTATCATGAAACAGACGCCTAGCAAGGGGTAGGAGGATTTATTTTCCTCTAACCAAATTCCTCCAAAGTATCATGAACCGACGTCTAGCAAGGGGCAAAGGGATTTATTTTCCTCTAACTAAATACCGTTAAAGAACGGAGTACATTATCTTAAGTCAAATTCTAGGACCCACTCTACATGGTGAGCTTGATTCTTATAGAAGGAAATTCAACGATATGAAGTTCTTCAATCAAAGTTGTAGTCGGATTCTAACATTTTCTTTGTTTACCCCGCGAGATCCTTGAAAACATTGCATCTACATATCATGCATAATTTTATAACAGGTTTTCCAATACAGGTCTTCTCATCTACTTACTATTTATTTCAGTATAAGATGGCCCTCGAACAAACTATTAAGGACCTTCAAGCTCAGCATGCACAATTTCAAGAGACTCTTCTGAATCTGGCACAAGGACGGAAAGATCGGATTGAACTCATCACCAAGGAAAAGAAGACTAAAGAGATGGTTGTTATCCTCAATATGGGGAGAAGATTCAAAGGTCCTGCTCAACCAGTTCAAGTGAACGATATTTCCTCAGAAGAAGACGACAACCAAGAAGAGGATGGTAGAAGCATCAAACGTGAAGGTAGAAATAATCAGGGTTCTGAAGATGAAGACTACTCTGATGAACAGTATCCTCCTGCATATGACAAGTAAAAGCAGTTGGAAGACCGTCTTAAAGCTATGGAAATCCACAAAGTGCCTGGATTGGATTTTGGAGAACTAGGTCTAATC
Organism: Vicia faba; assembly: GCA_948472305.1. Classification (NCBI taxonomy): domain Eukaryota; kingdom Viridiplantae; phylum Streptophyta; class Magnoliopsida; order Fabales; family Fabaceae; genus Vicia; species Vicia faba. The sequence continues at coordinate 1,002,019,523 of OX451736.1, read as the reverse complement.
CCAGGGGTGGTTATCCCTCACAAATTCAAGGTCATCATCTTTGCTAAATATGATGGGGTCTCTTGTCCTAAACTTCATCTGAGGTCATATGTTTGAAAGATCCAACCTCATACTGTTGCAGGAAATTATGGTTTCGTTTCTTTCAAGAAAGCTTGTCCGGAACTCAACTTGAATGGTTCTATCAACTGGAAGGAACCAACATTCATACATGGGAATACTTGGTTGCTGCTTTTTGCAAGTAGTATCAATATAATGCTGACCTTGCGCTGACTCATGTGGAGTTGCAAAACAATTCCATGGGCTCGAATTAAGGGTTCAAGGAGTATGCACAAAAATGTAAGGATCTAGTTGGAAGGGTGCAACATCCCTTGTCTGGCCGGAAGTTGATAGATATGTTCATGGGCACTCTAACAGGCCCGTTCTTTAATCTGCTCATTGGGAGTTCTTCAGCTGGTTTTACTGTACTGATACTGACATGAGAAGAGTTGAAAGTGGTATTAAGAGTGGGAAGATTCCAATGGCTACATCTTCTAATGCTATGAAGAAGCCATTCAATGGTAAAAAAGAAGCCAATGTTGTCTATGGCCAGAAGGGCCATAGTAAAAATGACTGCCATCAGTCTGTGGGAGCGGTATTGATCTCTAATTCGGCGCCTGTTCAACAACAACAACATGGCAACTAACGAAGGTCAGACGCTACGGTAAAGCAGTTTACCAAGATCGGTATTCCTTTATCTCAGGCATTGCAACATTTGTTAAAAGCTAAACTCATTTCACTATGGGATCCTCCTCAGAATCCCAACACATCCTCTCCTAAGTACAATCCGAACGCGAAGTTTTCCTATCATTCTAACAGTCATGGGCACGACACCAATAATTGTTGGGCCCTGAAAAACAAAATTCAAGACATGATTTATAATAAGGTAATTTATTTCGACCTTCCGGAGACTCTGAAAATGATTACTGCACCTATGTCGAAGCATGACAAAGGCATGAGTGATATTGAATATGTTTTGTATGTTGCCTCTGTAAGTGATGTGGTTACTCCTCTTTCAAAATTAAAAAAGAATCTGTTACATGCCAGTTTATTTTTGGGCTATGTTAAAGAATGTTATTGTTACGCAGTCCAACCCAATGGCTGCAAGTTACTGAAGGAAGGCATTCAATGCCTGATGGATGAATACATAATTTTGATCAATAAAGTTCCATATGTTGAGAATATGTGCCAATATTTTTTGGTCATATTCGATACTCCTTTCAAGATCACTTCCAAGGGTCCTGTAAGGATTACAGCCAATCCAAAAGCTTCTCCTTTGATTATCACCACACCTGGACCCATCCCATATTTTTCGAATAAGGCTATTTGGTGGAACTATGGATCCGACGTATACTACCATGGAGTTAAACAAGAGTTGTCTGATGAAGATGTTGAAGATGCTGATCCCAATATTAATAATATTAAGGGTAACATCAAAGTTACTAGAAGCGGAATAATTTTCTCCCTAGAAATCTCTCCGAAAAATGTTGCTACACATGTTCAAGTGACAGTTACCAAGTCAACTACCGAGTCTTGGGGTAAAGAGCCAATGATAGAGCTTGCCCAGACAGAGGCATCTAAAGAAACCATAGTCGAGGACACCTATAGAAAAGAGTTATAAGAGGTTTTGAAGATCATTCACAAAAGTGACTATAAAATTATTGAAAAGTTGGGGCAGACCCCGTCCAAAATCTCCATGTTATCTTCACTACTGTGTTCTGAAGCCTATGCACAGGCTTTAGTAAAATTCTTGAAGATTGCTCACGTACCGCGGGAGATTTCGACGAATCTCTGATGCTGACTTGACTTCGGAGGGGAGAAATCATAATAAGGCATTGTATGTCTCCATTGAATGCAGGGGCACTATGTATGATCATGTGTTGATTGATACTGGTTCTTCGCTGAATGTTTTACCAAAAGGCACTCTTGACATACTGGATTATGAAGGGATCATGCTGAAACCCAGTAACATTATAGTTCAAGCCTTTGACAGGTCCAAAAGAATGGTGCATGGAGAAGTGGACCTCTTAATCAAAGTGGGTTCACGGATATTTGAGTCCACCTTCTATGTAATGGACATCCGGCTAGCTTATTCTTGTCTATTGGGACGCCCCTGGATCCATGGGGCAGGTGTTGTTACCTCCACCTTGCACCAGAAATTAAAGTACCCTGTAACAGGAAAGATTGTTACTGTCTGCGGAGAAGAGGAATACATGGCCAACCACCTGAATTCACTCTGGTACATGGAGATGGACGGGGAATTCATCGAGACTCCCTGTCATACTTTTGAAGTGATTTCCCTTTCTTCTGTTAAAGATGTTTCTTCCATTCCAAAAACAACCAATATTCTGCACAAGATGGCTTCCTTGAAAGATGCCAAGGCTACTATAGAAGAAGGTGGTTGTACTATTTCGGGGTAGCTTCCTGATATCCCTTATAAATCTGACAAGTTTGGTTTGGGCTTTACTCCAGAAGATCAAAGGGATATTCATCACGCTCGGTCTGGAAGACCTCTGTTCCGTATCAGCAGCAACGGAGTTAATGGTATAGAAGACACTGACAGTGATTATGACTTCGACAATTGGATTTGTAACGCCCCTAATTTAATTAATTATTTAATAAATTATTTTTGGATTATTTGTGAAGTTGTGTTATGATGATAGATGATGTGTTGTTGTTATTCGGATTAATTTATTCGATTATGTTGAAGAATAACATTAGAATAATACTATTATTTAATGTGGGCTCATTTTTAATGATTAGAAGTAGTAGAAAGGGGGGCGTAGGAGTTTAAGCCCATTAAGACATAATGACAATTATAGGGTTATTATATTAGTTATTGAAAAATAATAAGGAATAAGAAGTAACAGTAAGAAGAAAAGGAATAAGGGTTGGAAGAGAGAAAGAGAACGTGAAAGTTGCAGAAAATAAGGAAAAGAGGCCAAATAAAATTCAATCGGAAAATTATGGAGCTACCTTCAATCCAAGGTAAGGGTGGGGTTCTGAATCTATAATAGGGTTTATGATGAGTAGTATATGGGAATGGATTTGGAAGGAATTGTTTTGTTTGTGATTGATATGTATGTATTGTTGTTTGATGAGAAATCAATGATTTAGAGATGAATAATGATGCCCTAATGATGTATAATTGATGTTGAAACATAGGATTATTAAAATTGATGATTACCTATGATTAGAGGATGTTTTTAGGGCCTAAGGCAAGGAAATCACAGCGAAAACACAGTGAAATCGTAGAATATATTCAACACAGATCAGTATGAGTCGACTTCAAAGGCCATGCGTCGACACATGTTGGATTTAAGACTCAAGATGAGTCTATACGAAAGGATCATGCGTCGACACATGCAGTGTTTCAGAATCAGTATGAGTTGACACAATAGGTTGTGCATCGACTCATGCAAGACACAAAAACCAGTATGCATCGACTTAAAGAGACATGCGTCGACTCATGCAGTCCAATTTTTGACAGATTCTTCCAAATTATGTAACTTGAGTTTCCGGACTCCGTTTGAGGTGCCGTTTGAAGCGTTGGACATATAATGAGATGAAAATCATTCTTAAGGATTAAACTTAAGGATAAGAAGAATAATCCTAGTACCCAAATTAGGACAAAGTTAGATTTCCCGCGTTAAATCGCTATGATGATTTTGTGAATCATGATGAGGATAAGATGACCTTAGATCAATGCTTGGTTCATGACAGTAAGATTAATAATAATAATAATGATGTAGTATTGCCGTATAATTATATGTAGAGGTTTCTTAATTAAAGATAAGCGTTAAATGATTAATTAATTATGGGCATTATCATGTTGTAGGCCTATGGCCAACGTTGAGGGATTTTCGATATGTCGTTGTATTATTGATATGGCTGAGTTGCTGTGGAATTAAGTTGATGAATTATGTTGATGAATGATGTTGAGATGCCTCTAATATTTGGCAGCGATTAAGTTGTAGGCTTCTGGCCAACGATGATTCATGTTGAGATGTTGTTAGTGGTGATTGTTGTTACTACATTCATGATGGTGTCTCATATATTGCATATCAAGATGGAGCTAATGCTCGTTAAGATGGCCTATCTTGGCGAATATTGAGATGAAGGCTTATGCTTTGTTGAATGCCTCTATTTATTATCAATTACTTTAAGATGGGAGTTCTGCTCCAATGGTACCACATGCATTTGCATAGTATTGAGTCGCATTATATGATTGCATAAGGAAGTTGTATATTGATGCGGTAAATGTTGTATATTGTTAGTGTTCCCTTGCGATTATTGTTGTTTATAAGATGTGAAGTGGTGATATTATATGATCTGATCTAATATACTATTTATCATACATTTTATTATATTGTTAGATATCTCAGCCCTTCTGTTTGAATGTTACCCTTACTTTGGTAACGTGCAGGTAATCTAGAGTGAAGGCGGTATACCTTCAGTAGTTCGAGTCAGTGTCATTGCTCTGATACATAACACTCGGGGGGATGAACGCTGGTTGCTTTCAATTATTGTTATTCCAGTTGATGAACATTAATTTGATTGTTACTAAGTGTGTTTTATTTTGAAGTTGCTGAAATGTTGGACAAGGATGTTATTATGATTCCGCTGCGTAGTTGTTCAAGTTGTTTAATTAAGAGATAAATTTATTATGTTGTTGGTTCATCCGAAGTTTTAAAGTGTCATGTATCCATGTTGAATGCAATGTGTTTTTAAGTTGAATTTATGGCATCCTGATTCAGTTGTATGATTTTTATAACTCTAATTTACATTTTTAATTGCCGTGTAGAATTGGGGTGTTACAAAGTTGGTATCAGAGCAAAGTCAGTCCGTCCAACCAAGTTGTCGAGTCGTAGGTTATTTAACAATCGAGTATTGTTAATTTGAGTTCTAACAGTTGTTTATGATGTAGTGATAAGTTGAGATGGTTGGAAGGAATGATGTTTCACTCGTTGCTGCTTTAGAAGTAATGGCGTATGCAATGGAGAATCAGCCGAATGCTGACGGGAATGCTGGATCTCGTAGTTTGGCGACTTTCCAGAGAGAGAACCCGCTTACCTTCAAGGACAAGTATGATCCTGGAAGAGCATTGGATTCACTAAAAGAGATTGGGCGAATCTTCTGTGTGATGGAATACACTCCAGTGCAGAAGGTTTGATATGGTACTCATATGCTAGAAGTCAAAGCCGATGACTGGTGGCTAGAGACGTATCAGAGGTTGGAAGTTGCAGGTGAAAATGTTACTTGGGCTGTGTTCCGTAGGGAATTTCTGAAGAAGTATTTTCCTGAAGACGTTCTTGGTAAGAAGGAGATTGAGTTCTTTGAGCTGAAGCAATGGTGTATGTCGGTTGTTAAGTATGCTGCAAAGTTTGCTGAGTTGGCTAAGTTTTATTCGCACTACGGTGAGGCAAATGTTGAGTTTTCGAAGTTCATCAACTTTGAGAATGGGTTGCGCATGGAGATCAAGAAGGCAGTTTAATACCAGAAGATCCTTGTCTTTGCCGATCTGATTGATAGTTGCAGGATTTATGAAGAGGATAATAATGCTCATTACAAGATTATCAGTAAGAAGAGGGGTAAGCACCAACAGAATCATGGTAAGCCTTATGATAACCCAGATGGTAAAGGTAAACATAAAGCTACTCAAGGTCAGAAGACTAGTGGGGAAGATGCTCCTGCTGGTGTGGTTTGTTTCAAATGTGGAAAACCTGGGCATAAGAGTAATGTGTGTACCACTCAGGTAAAGAGGTGTTTCTGTTTTGGTAAGACTAGACATGTTGTATCTGAATGCAAGCATAAGGAGGTGATTTGTTTCAATTGTGGTGAAGAAGAAGGCACATTGGTAGTCAGTGTCAGAAACTAAAGAGGGCGCAGACAAGTGGTAAAGTGTTCGCTTTGGTTAAGGATCAGGCGGCTGATGGGGATAGACTTATCAAAGGTACATGTTTCATTAATAGTACTCTTTTAGTTACTATTATTGACATCGGTGCTACTCATTACTTTATTGTTGCTGATTGTGTTGAAAGATTGGGTCTCATGTTGTCTTCTTTGAATGGAGAGATGGTCATCGATACTCCAGCCAAGGGGTCGGTGACTACTTCTTTTGTGTGTTTAAAGTGTTCTTTGTTAATTTTCGACAGAGAATTTGCTGTTGATTTGGTTTGTTTACCGTTAAGAGGGCTGGATGTGATTCTGGGTATGAACTGGTTAGAGCGTAACTATGTTCATATTAACTGTTATGACAACTCTGTGAGGTTTTCTACTCCTGAAGAAGAGGAAGATAGTCTGGTGTCTACTAGATAGTTAAGGAAGTTAATGCAAGAAAAAGCACATATATTCTCATTGATGGTGTCGCTATCTGTCGAGACTCAAGCTATAATTGAGGAATTGCAGGTCATACGTGAATTTCCTGAAGTTATCCTTGATGAAATTCCTGATGCACCTCTAGAGAGGGTAGTTGAATTTTCTATTGATCTTGTACCTAGTACCAGACATGTGTCTATGGCACCATACATGATGTCTACATCTGAATTGTCAGAGTTAAAGAAGAAATTGGAAGAGTTACTTGAAAAGAAGTTTGTAAGACCAAGTGTATCGCCGTGGGGAGCTCCAGTGTTGCTAGTAAAGAAGAAATATAGAAGTGTGAGGCTTTGTGTTAATTATAGACAGTTGAATAAAGTGATGATTAAGAACAAGTATCCGCTTCCAAGAATAGATGACTTGATGGATCAATTGGTGGATGCTCGTGTGTTCATCAAGATTGATTTGAGGTTGGGTTACCATCAGATTAAAGTGAAGGATGGAGATATCCAGAAGACGGCTTTCAGAACGCGTTATGGACATTATGAGTATTCAGTGATGCCTTTCGGTGATACTAATGCGTCGGGAGTATTCATGGAATACATGAACTGTATCTTTCATACTTATTTGGATCAGTTTGTAGTGGTGTTCATTGATGACATTTTGATTTACTCTAAGTCAGAAGAGGATTGTGCATAACACTTAAGAATAGTATTGCAAGTTTTAAAAGAGAAGAAGTTGTATGAAAAGTTGTCTAAGTGGGAATTTTGGTTAAAGGAGGTTATTTTTCTTGGTCATGTAATCTCAGGTAGTGGCATTGATGTAGATCCATCGAAGGTTGATGCGGTGTTGCAATGGGAAACTCCGAAGTCAGTTATTGAGATTAGAAGCTTTTTGGGATTAGCTGCTTACTATAGAAGGTTTATCAAAGGTTTTTCTAATTTGGAACTTCTGTTGACTAAGTTGACTTGTAAAGGTAGAGTCTTTGTGTGGGATGTTCAGTGCGAAGAGAGTTTTGCAAAGTTAAAGAGGAGATTGACGTTGGCTCCGATTTTGACGTTACCTAATCCAGGAGAACCTTTTGTGGTGTATTGTGATGCTTCTAAAATGGGTTAGGAGGTGCTTATGCGGAATGATAAGGTAGTTGCTTATGCGTCAAGGAAGTTAAGGACTCATGAGAAGAACTATCCTACGCATGATTTAGAGCTTGTTGCAGTTGTTTTTGTGTTGAAGATTTGGAGGCATTATCTTTATGGTTCTAGATTTGAAGTGTTTAGTGATCATAAGAGCTTAAAGTATTTATTTGACCAGAAGGAGTTAAATATGAGGCAACGAAGATGGTTGGAATTGTTAAAGTATTATGATTTCATTTTGAATTATCATCCAGGAAAAGCGAATATGGTAGCTGACGCGTTGAGTTGAAAGACTTTACATATGTCTGTAATGATGGTTAAAGAGTTGGAATTGATCGAGCAGTTTAGGGATATGAGCTTAGTTTGCGAGGTGACACCACGGAGTGTTATGTTGGGTATGTTGAAGATTAATAATGAATTTCTAGATAGTGTCAGAGAAGCTCAGAATTTGGATGTGAAACTGGTAGATTCGATGGTTGGAATCGACCAGTATGAGAATAGTGATTTTAAGTTAAATGCACAAGGTGTGCTGAGATTTATTAATCGAATTTGTATTCCTGATGATGCGGAGATGAATAAGGTGATCCTTGAAGAGAGTCATAGAATTAAGTTGAGTATTCATCCAGGAGCTACAAAGATGTATCAGGATTTGAAGAATTTATTTTGGTGGCCTGGGATGAAGAGTGATGTGGTTCGGTTTGTGTATGCATGTTTGACTTGTCAGAAGTCAAAAGTTGAACATCAAAAACCTCCAGGGTTGATGAAACCGTTAGAGGTTCCATAATGGAAATGGGAATTTTTATGGACTTTGTGACGTGGTTACCTAATACTTTAAGAGGACATGATTCGATTTGGGTGATTGTTGATAGGCTTACGAAGTTGGCTCATTTTATTCCTATTAACATCAGTTTTCTAGTGTAGAAGTTGGCTGAGATTTACACTAGTGTTATTTATAAGTTGTATGGTGTTCCTTTGTGCATTATTTCGGATAGAGATCCGAGGTTTACTTATGATTTTTGGAAGAGTTTGCAAGAAGCGTTGGGTTCTAAGTTGAGGTTGAGTTCGACGTATCATCCTCAGACGTATGGTCAGACTGAACGGACTATTCAATCGTTGGAAGATTTATTGAGGGCAAGTGTTCTTGAGTAGGGAGGTCCTTGGAATACTTACCTTCCGTTAATAGATTTCACTTATAATAACAGTTACCATTCTAGTATTGGGATGGCACCTTTTGAAGCGTTGTATGGTCGAAGATGTAGAACTCCTTTATGTTGGCATGAATCTGGAGAAAGTGTAGTACTTGGACCTGAACTTGTTCATAAGACTATTGAGAAGGTGAAGTTGATTCGAGAAAAGATGAAAGCGTCCCAAAGTAGACAGAAGAGTTATCATGATAAGCGAAAGAAGGATTTAGAATTTCAAGTGGGTGACCATGTGTTTTTTAGAGTTACACATGTAACTGGTGTTGGACGAGCATTGAAGTCTAAGAAGCTCACTTCTCATTTTATTGGTCATATTAGATTTAGATCATTGCTTGGTTCATTGCTTGGTGACCATGTGTTTTATTGGACGAGCATGATGAGGATAAGACCACCTTAAATCATTGCTTGGTTCATGTCAGTAAGATTAATGATAATAATGACGTAGTATTTCCATATAATTAAATGTAGAGGTTTAGTAATTAAAGATAAGAATTAGATGATTAATTAATTATGGGCATTATCATGTTGTAGGCCTATGGCCAACATTGAGGGATTGTCGATCTATCATTGTATTGTTGTTATGGCTGAGTTATTGTGGAATTACGTTGATTAATTATGTTGATGAATTATGTTGATGAATGATGTTGAGATGCCTCTAATAATTGGCAGCTATTAAGTTATAGGCTTTTGGCCAACGATGAATCATGTTGAGATGTTGTTAGTGGTGATTGTTGTTACTATATTCATGATGGTGTCTCATACATTGCATATCAAGATGGAGTTGATGCTCGTTAAGATGGCATGTATTAGCGAATATTGAGATGAAGGCTTATGCCTTGTTGAATTCCTCTATTTATTGGCAATTATTTTAAGATGGGAGTTCTGCTCCAATGTTAACATGTGCATTTGCATAGTGTTGAGTCGCATTATATGATTGCATAAGGAAGTTGTGTATTGATGCGGTAAATGTTGTATATTGTTGGTGTTTCCTTGCGATTATTGTTGTTTATAAGATGTGAAGTGGTGATATTATATGATCTGATCTAATATATTATTTATCATACTTTTTATTATATTGCTAGATATCTCACCCATTCTGTTTGAATGTTACCCTTACGTTGGTAACGTGCAGGTAATCCAGAGTGAAGGAGGTATACCTTCAATAGTTCGAGTCGGTGTCATTGCTCAGATATGTAATACTCGGGGGGATGAGCACTTGTTGCTTTCAGTTATTGTTATTCTAGTTGTTGAACTTTAATTTGATTGTTAGTAAGTGTGTGTTAATTTGAAGTTGCTGAAATGTTGGACAAGGATGTTATTATGATTCCGCTGCGTAGTTGTTCAAGTTGTTGAATTAAGTGATTAATTTATTATGTTGTTTGTTCATCCAAAGTTTTAAAGTGTTATGTATCCGTGTTGAATGCAATGTGTTTTTAAGTTGAATTTGTGGCATCCTGATTCAGTTGTATGAATTTTATAACTCTGATTTACATTTATAATTGTCGGATAGAATTGGGGTGTTACAGGATTCCCTACCATTGGGAATGGATGTTAGAACATAGTTTGATTCTACAATCCTTGTAAGAGTTTTGATGATAACAAACACTCAAAGAACAATTATGCTCCCTAAAAAGGTATTTTTTTTGCAGAGAAGTTCTGATGTAAGAAGCACAAAAGATGAGTTAGATCGTTGTTTAAACTCTGATTTAACATATCTTATGTAGAAAGAAAATTTGTGAAACATGGTTATATAAAGAAGTTCTGAAGCTACAACTTCTGAGTGCAATAATCGCTACGAACAAGAACTCTGTTATTCTGTTATGTACCACTCTGGAAAGAAACAAATGAGTCCCAATGGTAATATTCATCTTCTGATGTAATCTTTAGCAAGCATGTTCTGAAGCTTTACATTTCATTTATGGCTATTTAAAAGTAACGGCTGAAAGAGGACAAGAATCTCTATGTTTGGAAAGTTCATTAACTATTATTTATCAACATTCCAAAAATACCTCTCATGCATTGCGTATATAAACAAGATGTGAAGAAGAAATCATTGATGATTTTGCTGCGCACTACAAACGTGAAATATCACTATCTTCAATCCATTTATTTTCATTTGTGTAATACATCACTTTTGTGATACTGTTTTTGTTAGAAAACATATCTTATACACACTTTCAAATATAGTAATGTGTAATACCTTGAGAAAACCGAGTTGTGGTTTAAACTCAAGAAGACTTTGACAGCTATCATTGTACCTGTGTAATCAAGTTTGTTGAGTGGATTAAGACCTCATTGAGAGAGGCGAAATCACCTTCGCAGGTGGACTGGAGTAGTTTGAGTTCAAACAAACCAGGATAACCAACATATCTTTTGTTTTAAGTTTTAAAAACCCAAATTCAAACCACCCCTTTCTTGTGTTTTTCCATTCTTCAATTGGCATCAGAGTGCCTGGTTCTGAGTGCAAACACTTAACTTTGTCAGAAAAAGATCCAAGCCAGAAAAACTCTATGGTGGGACCAAGTCAGAACATCAGCAATGATCATCATGATGAGAAATACAGAATCAGTGGCAAACCTACAATCTTTTATGATGAAAACTTCGATTTCTGGAAAGACAGAATCGAAAGTTTATTTCTAGCTCATGACGCTAATCTCTAGGATACAGTGACTGATGGGTACATACATCCAGTTGACGAAAGCGGTCAGAAGATTGACAGAAAAAGAATGACAAATCATCAAAAGAGAGAATTCAGAAATCACCACAAGGCCAGAACAATTATCTTGAGTGTCATCTCGTATAGAGTATGAGAAGATCACAAATAGAGAATCAGTAAAACACATGTTTGACTCCTTGAGAATGACGCATGAAGGCAACACGCAAGTCAAAGAAACCAAAGCTCTTTCTCTCATTCAAAAGTATGAAGATTTCAAAATGGAAGAAGATGAAACCATTGAAACAATGTTCTCAAGATTTCAAATTATGGTTGCTGGACTAAAAGTTCTAGATAAAGGGTACTCAACTACAGATCATGTAAATAAAATCATCAGAAGTTTACCCAAGAAATGGAGACACATGGTCACAGCTCTAAAACTGGCCAAAGATCTGAACAAAATCTCTCTTGAAGAACTTGTCAGCTCCCTGAGAAGTCATGAGATAGAACTAGAAAAAGATAAGCCCCAGAAGCAAGGTAAGTCTCTAGCTCTCAAATATAATAAAAAATATGAACCTAAAGTTTTGTAGACAAAAGAAGAAAACTCTGGTGGATCCTCGTCAGAAGAAGTTGAAATATCTCTTCTCTCCAGAAGATTCAATCAGCTGTGAAAGCACAGGCAAAGGAAGTTCAAAACTTCTAGAATAAGAGGGAATCATTCTGAACCATCTTCTGGATACAAAAAATCAATTAACAGAGACATTGTTTGCTACGAATGCAATAAACAAGGTCATTACAAAAGCGATTGTCCAAATCTTCAAAAAGATAAACCTAAAAATAAGTTCTTTAAAGAAAAGAAGAAAAGCCTCATGGCAACATGGGATGACTCAGAATCTTCTGAAGCTGAAACAAAATCAGAAGATGAAAGAGCCAACATAGCCCTAATGGCCAATGTATCAGATGACTCTGGCTCATCTAAATCAGAATCAGACTCAGAGGCAGAAGATGTATTCTCTAACTTTTCTAGATCTCAATTAGAAGAAAGTGTGTCAAAAATTCTTGAAAGATATCAGCAACTTTGAGTCAAAAACAAGAACCTGAAAAAGGATCTAGTTTCTGACTCTGAAGAAACTAAGAAACTGTGAACAAAAACTATGAGCTTAAAGAAACAATTTCTAAACTCGAAAATAAATTACAAAAGGCTTAGAAAGAAACTGTTTCAGAAGTTTGTAGTAACTCTGATAAGATCATAAAAGAATATGATCATAGCTTTCAATTTTTTTTTGATAAAACATAGATAGGAGCAAGATGGCTTCAATGATCTATGGAGTTATCATAAATGGTAGAAAAGGGATGGGATATAAGGGTAAAGTATCTCAACCTAAGAAAGTTAAAGATATGGTCATAAAACACACACCCCTTTATTCTCACTTCACCTATGGGCATACACATGACATAAAGTATAGTAGTAATGCTTTTTCTGCTAAACCAAAATTCTAATAGAATTTTGGTAACTCTAACAAACAAGGACCCAAAAAGATATGGGTTCCTAAGGACAAAATTGTCTATGTTGCAGATGTCTTTAACAGCAAAATTGAAACACCAATCTTGGTACCTGGACTCTGGATGCTCTCAACACATGACGGGAAGAAAGCATATGTTCCAAATCCTGGAGCTTAAATATGGAGGCTACATAGGTTTCAGAGGCAATCATAAAGGAAAGATTATTGGATCTGGAACTATTGGTAACGGTACACTTCCTTCTATAATTAATGTTTTGTTAGTAGATGGATTAATGCATAAACTTTTATCCATAAGTTAATTCAGTGATAACGATTATTATATAATCTTCAATCAAAAGTCTTGTAAAGCAGTTAGTCAGAAAGATGGATCTATCCTCTTTAATGGAAAGAGAAAGAACAACATTTACAAAATAGAACTTTCTAAACTAAAAAGTCAGAATGTAAAATTCCTATTGTCTATTAACGATGAGCAATGGGTCTGGCATAGAATATTGGGGCATGTTAGTATGAGAAAAATATCTCAGATTAACAAACTCAATCTAGTCAGAGGACTTCCTAACCTAAAGTTCAACTCAGATGCTTTGTGTGAAGCATGTAAAAAAGGCAAGTTTGCAAAACCTTCTTTCAAAGAAAAAAAATTGTTTCTACCTCCAGACAATTAGAGTTTCTGCATATAGATTTGTTTGGAACAGTGAAAACTGCTTCCATCAGTGACAAGAAGTATGGATTATTGATCGTAGATGACTATAGCAGATGGACATGTGTAAAGTTCTTAAGACACAAGGACAAGTCACACTCTGTGTTGTTTACTTTCTGTAACCAAGTTCAAAACAAAAAAAATCTTAGAATTGTTAAAGTCATAAGTGATCATGGTGGGGAATTTGAAAACAAAAAATTTGAATTATTTTTTAATGAGAATGGCATCTCTCATGATTTCTCTTATCCTAGAACTCCTCAACAAAACAAAGTTGTATAACAAAAGAATAGAACCTTACAAGAAATGGCTAGAACCATGATCAACGAGACTAACATTCCTAAGAAATTATGGGCTGAAGCAATTAACATAGCGTGTTATATTCAGAATAGAATCTCCATAAGACCTATTCTGGATAAGACTCCATATGATTTGTGGAACAACAGAAAGCCCAACATTTCTTATTTCCATCCATTCATATGTACTTGTTTTATTCTAAACACTAAAGAACATCTGGATAAGTTTGGCTCTAAAGCAAAAAAGTGTCTCATGTTAGGATACTTTGAACGCTCAAAAGGTTATAGAGTATATAACACAGAAACACGGATTATGGAAGAGTCTATCAGTGTCAGATTTGATGAAAACCTTGGCTCCCAAAAGTCAAAGCATGGTAAAATTTCTGCAGATATAGAAGTTCAATTTACAGGTACTGAAGACACTGCATCAGAAGTTCCTTACAAAGAATCACAGTAAAATCCAGAAGAAGATGTCACAAACATTAAAGCAACATCTAAAGAACCCATCCAGAAAAGATAATCCAGAAGCAGTTTAGCTCATCCGGAAAACAATATTCTGGGAAAGAAAGAAGACCCAATCAGAACAAGATCTACATTCAGAGATTCTGAAGAATCTCTCATGGGATCGGTGTCTCTAATTGAGCCAACTTCCATTGACGAATCCCTTTTGGACAATGACTGGATACTCGCTATGCAGGAAGAACTAAATCAGTTCACCAGAAACGATGTGTGGGATCTAGTTCCTAAACCAAAAGGATTTAACATCATTAGAACCAAATGGGTCTTTATAATCAAGCTAAATAACCAAGGAGAAGTTGTCATAAACAAAGCACGACTGGTGGCACAAGGTTATAGTCAGAATGAAGGGATAGACTATACAGAAACCTTTGCTCCAGTCGCCAGGTTAGAATCTATTAGACTTTTAATTTCTTTTGCAGTAAATAATGGCATCACTCTTTATCAGATGGATGTTAAAAGTGTGTTTTTAAATGGTTACATTGATGAAGAAGTTTATGTGCACAAACCCCATGGTTTTTAAAATTCAAAACATCTAGAATATGTTTATAAACTTAAGAAATCACTATATGGTTGAAACAAGCTCCCAGAGCTTGGTATGAAAGACTAAGTAATTTTCTGTTAGAAAATGATTTTACCAGAGGGAAGGTGGACACAAAATTATTCTGTAAAATATTTAAAAATGACATTTTGGTTTGTCAAACTTACGTAGATGATATAATTTTTGAATCTACTAAAGCCTCTTTAGGAAGTGAATTTGCTAAGTCTATGCAGGCATAGTTTGAAATGAGCTTGGTGGGAGAACTCAAGTTCTTTCTGGGTATCAAAATCAATCAAACTACAGAAGGAACCTACATACATAAAAGCAAGTATGTCAAATAACTTCTGAAGAAATTTGACTTGTCAGAATGTAAGCCAGCCAAAACCCCTATGCATCCCACATGCATTCTGGAAAAGGAAGAGGTAAGTAAGAAGGTAGAACAGAAGCTCTACAGAGGTATAATTGGATCTCTCTCTTATATTTAACAGCTTCTAGACCTGATATTCTGTATAATGTCTATCTGTGTGCTAGATTCCAATCAGATCCTAGAGAATCTCACTTAACAGCTGCTAAGCGATTTTTCAAATATCTGAAAGGTACTACTAATATTGGTCTTTGCTATAGAAAATCCAAAGAATACAAATTAGTAGGGTATTGTGATGCTGACTTAGATGGAGACAGAATAGAAAGAAAAAGTACTTCTGGAAGCTGCCAATTTCTGGGAGACAATCTAATCTTATGGTCTAGCAAAAGGCAATCCACCATTGCACTGTCAACTGCTGAAGCTGAATATATAGTAGCAGCTGGATGTAACACACAGATGCTCTGGATGAAAAGTCAACTTGAAGACTTCAACATATATGAGAGTAACATTCATATTCTCTGTGACAATACTTCTTCTATTTGTCTTTCAAAAAATCCTATTTTACATTCTAGGGCTAAGCATATACAAATTAAACATCATTTTATTAGAGACTATATTCAGAAAGGAATTATCTCATTAAAATTTATAGACACAGATAAATGGGTTGATGTTTTCACTAAACCCTTTTCTGATTCACTAAACCCCTTTCTTAAGATAGGTTTAACTTGATTCTGAAACATCTCAGCATGAAATTATGCCCATAATGATAGTTTAGTTTATGTATACTTTACCCTCAGAATTTAATGCTTTAATTTTTCTTGTGTGAACATCTGATCAATAGTACTTCAGAAGTAAGAAGGAAAGTTGTACCAAGATCTATCTAAGAAGGTCCAAACGTTCTCCAAACGGTTCATTTCAAAGATAGAAGCATACAGTTCATAATATCAACATCTGTCAACTCTATACGCAAGGTCTTCCTCTAAGGCTGAACACGTGTTCAAATTTTGAAGAGACTGAAACATTGAGTTGATGCATTAAGGCTCGTGTCAAGTCGGTAATTGTTTCATAACTTCACATTATCCCTCTTTTCAGGAATCATTAATGCATGTAATCATTTTCTTTAAATCTTTTTCTTGTTAATTAAGTCTTCTATTTTCTTATATATACTTCATTCACCTTCACTATCACACTTCCACTCTCAATTTTGTTTCTCTCTTCAACTGGTTCATCTTTCAAAAACCCTAAAAGAGTCTGTGTGAATATATGGCTTCCTCTTAACAACTTTCTCAAGGTTCTCAAAGCATTCCCGGTTCTTCTTCCTCAACAGCAGAAAGGTACGAAGAACCCTCAAGAACTCTCATCACACCCATTGATTCGTTGGAAGTTCTGTGTGAGCTCATTGTAGATTTCGTAAGCATGAAGGAAAACAGATACGATTTAATCCTTGATGTTGAATTCCAAGGATGGACTAAATACTTTGATCGCCTCCTAGGTCCAGTTTTTCCAAGACTTGTTAAAGAATTCTGGATCCATGCCATAACTTCAAATCATCAGGTTACATATTTCGTTATGGGAAATAAAATCATCATCTTTGAAGATCTCATTGGGTAACTAATAAGTCATGACAACGACGATATTTGTTGCAGTGATATGGCTGACAGAAGTTCTAAACTAACCAAGATCTCAAAGGAAATTTTTACTTCTGGCCACCAGTCCAACAAGATCAAAGACTTAATGGATTACCTCTGAATCTGGTCTAAAATTATCTTGGGTTACATCAATCACAGGAATCCCACAAGTTCTCTAGATTACATAAATATTGATCAACAGTACCTTATGTACTTCATCGCCACCAAAGCAAAGGTTAATCTTCTATATCTTTTGTTCAATCATCTGAAGACCAGCGTAAAAGAAATAAGGGAAGAAGAAAGAACAAAGAGAGATTGGATCCCTCTGGGAATACTCATTTCAGATATTTTGACAGAAAACAAATTGATAGAACATCTGACTGAGGCTCAAAAAGCTAGCATTCTGGAAGCTTGTGCTGGTAAACCTCTCAACGCCAAAAATCTGAAGAAAATGAAGATTATTGAAACTATCAAGAAGGATCCAATAATCACCACCAAGGAAGTCATTACCACTAGAAGAGTACCTCTGAAGGATTTTCCTCTCTTCACTCAAGCAGACTCTTCTCTAGATATTGTTCTCATGTATCTGGATGCTTGCAAGAGGGGCGGTACAAATTAAGATTTGAACATCTGTGATCTAAGACAACAACCTCTGGAAGTTACTCCCAGAAAATCAAGAAAAAGGAAAGCAGCTGAAAAAGGAACTTCTCAGAAGACTCCCAAACCTTCCAAAAAGAAGGGTAATCCTTCTTTTATTTCTGTCATTAAATCAATATTGTTATAACCATCTGAAAACCCTTCATATCCAAAGCCCTCGGAAGATCCATGTCCTCAAACTTTTGATGATTTTGACCTAGACTTTGACTCCTCATTTCCTATAGATAACCTTCTGAACAATCCACCTTCTACACATCTTGACCAAAATCAGCCTGAACTTGCATAAGCTCTCTCTGATATTGATCAATTTGATCCGCTATTTGAAGCTCCCCAAATCGAAAATCAAAACCTTGATTCTGATACCACAACATCCATCCGTGGCATCACCTGCCCTCTTATGGTCTCTCAACCACAAACAATTCCCTCAACTTCTTCATAGAATCTCTCCATTCCAGGTCTTCCATCTCTTTATTAGTCCACTCCACTAAACTCACCAAAATCGCCCATAATCATCTCTAACTCTCCCTCTCTAAATAAATATCCAGAAGATCCCCTCAGAAAAATCATAGATTTAGAAGCCTGGGACAATCTTGTCACAAGCTCACAGAAAATTGTTGTTCCAAAACCAAAACCAAAAATCTCCAAAGCAGATGTTGGTAAGTCCTTACTGATTTTTGAAATAGAAATACCGAAATGGGTTAACTCTCTAAAGTTAGCGTGCATGGAAAATCTCAATCCAGCTGCTTCTGATTCAAATTTGAACTAGTTTAGAAAATGGTTCTACTCTGAAACTCTAAAACTAAAGGAATTTAGTTATGAAATCGCTCAACAGAACTTCTGCGATCACTTGAATATCTTTAATGATCAAGTTCTGTGACACTTGGAAAAGAAGCCACTCCTTCTGTCGGACAATACTCCTTGAGAAGCTCATTAGACATCAGAGTGTAATGAAACATCCTTTGATCCTCTTCCTCTGGTCATGTTTAAAGACAAAGGCAATGAAGTTGAAGAAGCTTCTGCGTCAGAATCAGCTGCAGTCTGCTATGAAAAAGTGGTCCCTTCTGCTGAAACAATCACTTATTCTATAGTGCTGCAAACTCTGGAGGAGTTGAAGAAAGAAAATGTTGTGTTTAAAGAAAGGTTAAACTAGCAAAATGATACTTGCAAGGAAATTAATGGGATGCTTAGAAAACAAGAGGAATCAAACAATCAGATTAAGAGTTTATTGGAATCCCTGTTCACACGACTTCCACCTCCTTAAACTTAGTTCTGAAATTTGTTTTCTTCATTGTGTTTTTTATTTGTTTCCTTGAATACTTTTGTAATACAAAATGCTTTATGTTCTTTATGTATTTTATCAAAATATCCAAGTTTTTGTGATCATCAAAAAGGGGGAGATTGTTAGAATATAGTTTGATTCTACAATCCTTGTAAGAGTTTTGATGATAATAAACACTCAAAGAACAATTATGCTCCCTAAATAAGTATTTAGTTTTGCAGGGAAGTTTTGATGTAAGAATAATAGAAGATGAGTGAGATCATTGTTTAAACTCTGATTCAACACATCTTACGTAGAAATAAAATATGCGTAACACGCTTATATAAAGATGTTCTGAAGCTACAACTTTTGAGTGCACTAAACGTTGCGAACAAGAACTCCATTATTCTGTTACGTACCATTTTGGAAAGAAGTAAAGGAGTCCCAATGGTAACATTCATCTTCTGATTTAATCTTTAGCAAGCATGTTTTGAAGCGTTACATTTCATTCATGACTACTATGTTTGAAAAGTTAATTAACTATGTTTGAAAAGTTCATTAACTACTATTTATCCACATTCCAAAAGCACCTCTCATGCATTGCCTATATAAACAAGACGTGAAGAAGAAATCATTGACGATTTTGCTGCGCACTACAAACGAGAAATATCACTACCTTTAATCCATTGATTTTCATTTGTGTAATACATCACTTTTGTGATACTGTTTTTGTTAGAAAACATATCTTGTACACGCTTTCAAATATAGTATTGCGTAATACCTTGAGAAAACTGGGTTATGGTTTAAACTCAAGAAGTCTTTGACAATTGTCATTGTGCCTGTGTAATCGAGTTTGATTAGTGGAATAAAACCTCATTAAGAGAGACAAAATCAACTTGGCGGGTGATCGGATTACACTGAGGTATCTAATGATTCAGACTGCAAGTGCACAGTCTTATCGTGTAGTTTTAAAAGATATCGAACCATAGAGACTGATGAATCGAACTACCGTCTTTTATTGTTACTTTACAAATCTAAAGCTAATGAACGTTTGATTGGGTTGTAGGGAAACTAAATACTAAATTAAGTTTAATTTTAATTATCAGTAAGCGGAACTACCAGTATGTAATGGTTGGACCTCGAGAACTAGCAACCGGTTAGGTGTCTTTGTATTTTCAAAACAACTTTCAGTAAAATCTATTTAGTTTAAAAGCCCTCGTCTCACACTGTTGTTTTATTGATCTAGGCTATGAAGTTAAGTCCTAACGTACGCTTCCGCCATCCCGTAGGAGTTAAAAACACTTTTTGAAAACGAAATAGAATCTTAATTAACTTTAAAGTGCTTCCTCTGTATTTTAAGCCAATGCCTAATTACTATTGTCCAGTTGAAAGATCTCAAACTTCCGCTTTGTTAACACAAACCTCTATCCGTTCTTTACTTTCCTAACAAAACAATTTATCGATTAAAAATAATAACTTAGACCAGAAAAAGGTTTTATAGTAAAAGTTACCCAACTAAGTCACTCGATCCCTTGGTTATGTGACCTTACATACCGGTATACGAATTCTATCCTAGCATAATATCATACCAAATCACAGAATAATTCCAAAGACAAAATAAAATAAACATGATTATATTAATTAAAAGCAACAACAATTTATAAAAATAAACCTGAGGATAGTAATTCTGGATACGGGTACAATTACTTCTAACTCTTAACTAGAAGCACTCCTCCACATGAATGGTAGGCTTTGCTTCGATCAGGAACAGAGACAATCATACAGAAAACAAATTCTAGAGGAAATAGAAAATTGTAGGAAAAAAATGCTCAAAGAAAAATGCTTAGGGAAAATGAGTTCTCAAAATATCAAAGGTCGACCCCCGGTTTCTTGTGTCCAGGGTTCTATTTATAGTCCTTTTGCGATACGTAGGTTTGAGAAAATATAGGAACACTTCTAGTTCGTTTGAGAAAAATAGGACCAAGGAGTTGGTTACATCCTTCATGTGATGACTGAGTGGAGCTTAAAAATAGGATGATCGTTGGATTGGTGTTTTAACTTTCCTCTTCCGTTGGATTTGAGGACTACATGGTCAAAGAAGGAAAAGGTGGGCATGTGACGTTCGTCAAGTCCAAGTGATGATGGTCACTTGGTCCATTATGCCTGTGACGACCGGCAGCGTGCCTTGACGATCATCAAGGTCCTTTTACTGGTGGGCCACGTGCTCACGCCTTGTGATGGGCTTATACTTTCTTCTTATTTTATTCTTTGGCCCTTTTGCTATTTTTGCACCCTTTTTCTTCATTTCTTCCAAAGTCTTAACTTAACATTTATCTGCAAAATAAGTGAATACCCACGTAATACCTATATAAAATAATACAATTAAAATAAAATAAGGGAAATAATTTATGTAAATCAAGCTAAAAATATCATATATTTGTGTGTTATCAAACTCCCCCATACTTGAACTTTGCTTGTCCTCAAGCAAATGCTCAGTACGATGTTTTTCTAAACATGGTCAGATGCACATAGATGATTCGAACCAACTCATATACGGCTGCGTTGTGTTTTTGTCAAAAAATTGAAAGCTTGATTCATGCTCAATTACTACGATAGTGACACTAGATAATCCCATTTTACGTAAACTAGTTACATATGCTATCATAGCCTACCTCGAGTATTTGTCTCGTTTCGTCCCTTTCATTCTAGCGCAATCACATTAAGCCCTTTATCCTTGCACGCACATAGCAGAATAGCCGGTTAGTGGTTATGATCCCTTTTTTATCGCTTAGGTCTATGGCACAGTAATGTGGCAACCTTTTTCTATCCAATTGCAAGATGCGGGGGATCAGACCATAATCTTCCCTACCAAGTTCAGTACCAGAAGCTCCTGAACCATCTAACAAAGGATTTTTAATGTTACTTTGTAAGGCTTACATCCTTTGGATTAAACGATCGGGTAAGGATCGCCCAATTTAATTGGTGTATTACCTATCTTCTTAAAGCTTGTAACATTTTTCTGAAATAATAAATTAGATCATCCACTTATATTCATCGACTTCCTGCATAGTTTGTGTTTAAGACAGCGTTGACTGCTAATATAAACTACTCAGGGTTACCACAAAAACTAAAACTCAGGGTTTTGGAATAACAGGTACTTGAACTAGTCTATCATACTCTGAGGTTGTAGAATTCTAGACGATAGTAATTTCTTTTAATCTTGCCATAATTCTTAACTATTAAAGATCTTGCAGCCTATGTACTTGTCAAGTGAGTCAAGTTATGCATAAAACTCTAAAAAAAATTGATATGGCTAAAAAAGACAGGGGAATCGGAAAAACAACACAAATGCTTCAATAGATAACTTAATAACAAAAATTGTATTGAATTAGAAATGACAGAAGGGAAATTACAAAGAAAATAAAAATTATTGTATTGAATTAGAAATGACAGAAGGGAAATTACAAAGAAAATAAAAATTACTAGGAAAGGAAAATACTTCCTCCCCCATACTTGAATCATACATTGTCCTCAATGTATTGACAAAAGATGGAAAAGGGAAGTGGAAACTAGACAATTATTCTTCCTGCTCTTGCCTTCGAAATCTGCCACGTGCCCTTGCTCTTCTACGTGCTTGCTCACCGCTTCTGGAAGATTTGACTCCATTACCACGAGAAATAAAGTTATGGTAGTCTTCGACACGAAGTGTTAAAGCTCGCATATCTTCCGTCATTCCTGCGGTGAATTCCAGCATACTTTGATCGTTCCTGTGAGCATAGTCGCTTTGGTCTCTCTGCATTTGTTGCATGAGATTCAACATCTCAATTTGGCGCGTCTCAAGGCTTTGGTAGCGTTGAGTGGACAACTGGTTCTGCTGCATTATTGCGGCATAAATTGAATCAATGGTGGCATAATTGTTGGCGTTCTGTGGTTAGGGCTCTTGCTGCTCTAATTCTTCTTCAATTTCATCAACAGAAGCATTATTGGCCTCACCTTGATTTCCTTTCTCATTTACTCCAGGTTCGGGTGCATTGAGGTTGTAAAGCCAATTATCAGGATGGCCCAAATTTGTATGACTGTGATTTGGCAAGATGATGCTACGAACTTTTGCATTCTTCACCATCAGATAGTAACCTCCAGCTTCTCTTACCTTGATCAGGCGGCCAACTCTACAGTTATCAATATCCATATAAACTTCTGGCAGCGTAGGTAGAAGTTGAATCATTTCCCCCAGTTCAGGTGAAATGTGATGGTGGTGACAATGCCTCCAATACAAAAAGGCGTAGTCCCATCTCTCATGACAAGGTTTTGAATATGGGCCATCATTAATGTAACGGGATTAAGACGAAGATCTTGTGAAAAGGCACAGTGAAGAGCATACAACTCCTTAGTGTTGACTTTGTTGTTGTTTGCCCTTCCAAAAACTGTGTTGGCCATAATGCAGTGTAAGAAGCGAATATTTGGGTTGTGAATGTGAGAGGCGTAGCGTGCTTCAGGAATAACATTGGGCTCACCGGTTATTCTTTCCCATAGTGCGTACGCACTTCCATTCCAATCTATCTCTGGGGGAATACGATATTGCACATCATTTCCACGGGGAAAACGAAACATTTCGCTCAAATTTTCATGGCTAAGCGTGTATTCTCGGTTGAACATCTGAAATTGAGCGGCTCTAGTTAGATGTTCATCAGCATCGTCGCGAGTGTTGTAGGCGTAGGAACTCAAGAATTCCAACGTCAGAGCCTTGTAGGTTGGTGTGTTCAACGTGCTTATAAATCTCAGGCTTGCTTTGTCGAGCAAGCCTTGCATATTGTTTCGTAACCCCAATTCTTACAAGCAACTGTTGTCGACAAATCTTGTGGATGTCAAACCTCGACGATAAAATTTTATGTATCGTTCTCTTTGAAGTTCGCCTATTTCCCCTTGCCGGAACACGAGATGGCTCATGTCAGGTTCTTCTTGGTTTGGTGGGTTTCTTCCGCGGCCATGATTGTTATTTTGACAAAGAATAAAATGTAATTGTGATGAAGGAATGGAAGGAAGGTGGGTGGTAGTGGTGAAAACTAAAGAATGGAAGAAGGGTTTAAATAGATGGATTTTATGAGTGGGAAATGAATGAGGTTTATGAGAAATTTTGAATATGGGAGGTTATATAAGTTACGGATGAATGGAGTAATGGGAGTTTTTAGTGGGGTGTTAAAGAATAATGAAGTAGTGGGAGTAAAATCAATGGGTGAGGTTCTTGGTCAAATTTTTGTTTAATGGTTCAAACGGTCACGGGAAGGAATCGTGAGAGACAGGGACTGACAGTCTTCACGCGTTTCCTGACGTTCGTCAGGGTCAAAGGGACAAGCTTCTTGACACTCGTCACATGCTTCCTGACGTTCGTCAGAGTCAAAGGCGCGTGTTGTCTGACCATGTGCATGTTAAAGCATTTTTTTATTTATTCATATAGTTTGAATAATGTTACATGGTTTATATATTTATATGAATAGTTAGTGGCACACAATTTTGAGGGTGTATGAATCATTATTTATACATTGAAAAAATATAGATAATACGTCTATTCGATAATATTTAGTGCATACAATCGAGTGTTAGTATTGTAATCAATATGTGATCGGTGGATCTGGAACTGACTGTTTTAAAGCTGGTTTCACGAAATGTCGCGGTAAGCAAGAGTCGCCACCGTCTTTTATTTTCTCCAAATGGAAAGGACAAAAGCACAGAAAAATTCCTTTAAAGAGATTGCTCTCGGTTCGGGAGGTAGATTATAGAAAGGGAAGGTGTTAGCACCCTTTCTATCCATGGTTATCCATGGGCTCTTAGATACTTGCTCATTGTGTTTTCAAAAGGTTTGCTTTTCAAGTGTGAGTGGGTTTTGAAAAAGTTTCGTTTGAAAAATTTCTAAGTAACTCTTGTATCTGTCCTCAAGAGTGTATGAAAAATTTGTTTGAAAAAAACTTTTAGAAAGTGTAGGTGTGAAAAGTATTTTTGTTTGAAATTAGAGCAAGTACCCTTGAGAACCTACCTACCCTAAGGAATTCGTCTGTGTAAATGTCCTTTAAAGTAGTGCCATCCCACCATTGAGAGGTAGGTAGCACCACCGTTGGAGGTGTTCGGGTCAATTCGAGGTTCGGGACATGGTGATCACCAGAGCAATGGGAAGATACCTTAGAAGCTACCCTCATGCCAGGTTCCCGGATCATGAGGACTTACTAAGACGTCCTCTACTCGACGATCACCTTTCGAAGGCAAGGCAACAGTGAGGCGTACCCTAGGGGTGGTGTGTGCGATTCGTGTGCCGTTTTCATTGACTTTTGTCTTGTCATGCATTGGTGATCTACGTTTTGATTTTATTTTTGGACATTCATTCTTTCATGTTATTGTTTAACAGTTAAAAATGCGGGAATTTAAAGTGCGGAAAGGATAAAAGTCCTACGCTATTACAAGGGCGCGGGTCTACAACGCCAAATTAATCCAGACCCGATTTAAAATAAATTGCAGAAAATAAATGTCTAATAGCTATTACATGGCTTAGGTACAATTACATTATATTTACATCAAAAATAAATAAAATGCGCGAAAAAGGAAAATATGACCGAATGTGAGGGCGTTGGACCCTTTAAGGAATTAAAATGAAATTAATAGAATAATTAAATTAAATAAAAGAAATGACTTATTTTTATGTCTTTTTGATTTATGACAATTAAAGAAAATTTAAACTAATTAAAAGTCAAGTAATTAATTCTAATTTTAATGGTTTTTAATTTATTAAAGAAAACGCATTAAAGTTAAAACCTAGAATTTAAACTAAATCAATTATGAAATTTATTTACAAAAATTAATGATTAATGACAAAATATTCAATTAATTAAAAAAGGGAAAAAGTATTAAAGACCTATTTTTGTTATTTTTTTGTTTATTATGAAAAAAGAATTAAATTACCTAAAATTAAATCTAAATTAATTACATGTGAATTTATTTATGAAAATTAATACTAAAATAAAATTATTTTTTTATTTTTATCTTTTCTGATTTTTTATGAGGTTTTATATTTTGCAAGAAAAAATAATTAAATTAAAATAATAAAGCAAATAAAACAATAATTGAAAAAAAATAAAATATGAAGAAAAGAATTGCAAGCCCAGGGGGGGGGGGGTTCAGGCCCCAATTAGGAGGTGTGGCCCAAGCAAATTGAGCCCAATATCCTTCAGATCCATTGACTTTTCCAGACAGCGTGTGGGATGGTTGACCAGGCTTATGGTGTGCTTCAGATCTAGGCCTTTGGTTTGATCTTCAGGGGCTTCTCTCAAGACACTTGGCAAGTCTTGGTATTGGGTGCATGGTGAGCTTTTGGAACGTGTACTGCATTGGAACAATTTAAACAAAACAATAGAAATGAAATGGGGGGACCTGGGATTCGAACCCAGGTCCCAGCACTTACCAACCAACGCCTTAACCAGCTGATCCACTAGCGCGCTTTGTATATCATATGAGAAAGAAATAATATAAAATAAAATGCGTGTTAACGTTATAAAATAAAAAAAACGCGCGCTGGATTCAAACCAGCCATTCACGTTTTGACAACGCATCGTCTTCTTCGCATGTTTATTTTTTTCTGAAACAAGAGTATACAGCAACGGTTTTAAACGCGTGGTTTTAGGCAGGCTTCAAGAAAATAGCGACTAGCGCTATGGTATCCATAAATCCAGCGCGATAGGTGGTTCTTCTTCATCTCCATGCACTGAACTGGATGGTGGTGGTCTCAAGGCTTAATTTTTCTTCGTTTGCAAATCCCCAATTCCAACCTCTGAAAACCCTAAAATTCACTCATGGCATATTCGTATATACAGCGCAATAATCAAATTAAACATCATGGTTAGCTTTAAAACATCACAAGGAATATAAATCCACAATTAGAATGCTGTAAAAATGCTTATAATATGATATACGATTATGGAATTTTTGCTGTACAGTAGAGGTTCTCATTACCAATTCTTGAAGCTTGAGTTGATGTTTTGGATTGGAATGTGATCAGGGCAACCTTGGCAAGCTATTGAGACAAGAATGGAGGCCTGAATCGACCTAAAAAATGGTTTACAGTTTTGAGTTTTTTGGTTAAAAATGTGAGTTTGGGTGTTGAGTTCTGGCGCAGCTTAGTGTGTAAAATCTCGTTCTGATCATTTGTATATACCCTAGCAATATGTTTGGATGGGAGTTATGGTCAATAACACCTTGCTTTGATGGTTTGGATTTTCTCATAAACCACCATTATCAACTTTCCAATTTTGCTTCATTTTTGAATTTTTGCCTTGATTAAGCCTTAGCACGAAAAATGGTAGGCACATAATGGTGTTTCAAGGCTAGTTAAGGCCTAATATTCCCTCTTAAATCAATTTTTGAATTTCTTTTGATTTTAAAAGATTTAAAACTAATTAAATCCAATAAAAATCAATAAAAATGAAAAAATTAATAAAAAAATCTGAAATAAAAGGTGGGACACGTGGGAAGCATGACCAAGTCAATTCAAGTGGAAAAAGTGGGCCCCTTTTGTCAAAAATGAGATTTCAAGGATAAATGATTTTGGCCATTTCACAAAAATTTCCCAACTTCTCCAATGCATAACTTGCTCAATTTTTAAGCTTTGCTCATGTTCTTGGACATTTTAGAAAGGTCTTGAAGTCCTATAAACAATGCCTTTGGTCCCATGTCATTTTGATTTACCAATCTCAAGTTATGGCCTTTGACTTAAAGTCCCTTTTTGTTGACTTTTGAAAATGACCTATAATGTTGAAATTGATAACTTTTTGTGAGAGCATTTCTTGGACTTGAAGTATGAAGATGAGTTGTAGGAAATGTCTTTCTCTTCAAAATGAGCTTTGGATGGAATTTTTCTGATGAACCATGTGAAAGTTATGCCCTGGTCAATTTCAGTTGACTTTTTCAACTGTCCAAAAATAGAAACTTTTGCATCTTGATGATTTTTGAGCCAAATTTTGAGAATCATGATCAAGCATTGATCAAATGATGTTTGTGGCTTCAAAATGATATGTTGACCAAAAATTTGAACTTTTGACTGCCAAATGACCATTTTGCCCCTACAGTTGGCTGTAGTGCAATTTAGGGTTTTGACTGTGCAATCTTGAGCTGAATGTCTTGAAACTTGATGTGAGGATACTTGACCATATTTGTAGGCATGTGAGGCTTGATTGGGCCCTTGAAAACTTCAGCTTCCTTGTGAGAACCAAAACCCTAGTTTGACTGGCTTCAGGAGGGTGGTTGACTGTGTAGCCTTTGAGTAAACTTGAACCAATTGTGGATGATTCTTGTCAAAACTTTGAAGGTTATGGGAGGGAAAATTTTGGGGTACAACAGTTGCCCCTGTTCAATCTTCTTAGACCTGGGGATGTAGATTGGCTGACGCGCCTTTCGTAATCCGAGGGTAGAAGATGATTGGACACTAGAGTGCCCAGAAATTTGCGCTCACATAATAGCAGTGTGATGGAAATGGGCTTATAGATGCCATTTAGAGGTTGATGAATAGGATGATGGGCTTATAGATGCCATCTGGATGTTGATCGCGTAGGAGATTCCTTAGCGAGAACCTGTATACCTGCAAAATAGAAAATGATTACCTGACACGTTGCAGGAGCTGGTTTTTAGATGCCTGGTATAGATGTGTCCTGACTGGTTACATGAGCTGAATCTGGAGCTTCAAACGGAGATGAATGAACCAGGGATGGTTACTGCCTTAGCATGAATGGTAAGAGAATCTTGGGCGATTTTATCTTCAACAACGCTCGTTGAGAAAAATCTTGGGTGACTTTAACTGGGATAAGAATCAGGGAGATCTTAGGGTCGATCTGACTGAACCAGAGGAGGCCTTTGACTGGATAAGCATCAGGAAAATCTTAGGGTCGACTTAACTGAACCAGACAAGGTCTTGGAATATCTTCAACTGGATAAGCATCAGGGAGATCTTAGGGTCGATCTGACTGAACCAGAGAAGGCCTTTGACTGGATAAGCATCAGGAAAATCTTAGGGTCGATTTAACTGAACCAGGCTAGGTCTTGGAATATCTTCAACTGGATAAGCATCAGGGAGATCTTAGGGTCGATCTGACTGAACCAGAGAAGGCCTTAGACTGGATAAGCATCAGGAAAATCTTAGGGTCGATTTAACTGAACCGGACAAGGTCTTGGAATATCTTCAACTGGATAAGCATCAGGGAGATCTTAGGGTCGATCTGACTGAACCAGAGAAGGCCTTTGACTGGATAAGCATCAGGAAAATCTTAGGGTCGATTTAACTGAACCGGTCAAGGTCTTGAAATATCTTCAACTGGATAAGCATCAGGGAGATCTTAGGGTCGATCTGACTGAACCAGAGAAGGCCTTTGACTGGATAAGCATCAGGAAAATCTTAGGGTCGATTTAACTGAACTGGAAAAGGTCTTGAAATATCTTCAACTGGATAAGCATCAGGGAGATCTTAGGGTCGATCTGACTGAACCAGAGAAGGCCTTTGACTGGATAAGCATCAGGAAAATCTTAGGGTCGATTTAACTGAACCGGTCTAGGTCTTGGAATATCTTCAACTGGATAAGCATCAGGGAGATCTTAGGGTCGACCTGACTGAACCAAGAGAAGGCCTTTGACTGGATAAGCATCAGGAAAATCTTAGGGTCGACTTAACTGAACCGGTCTAGGTCTTGAAATATGATTGAGAATCTCAACTGCATCTTTCCTGAAAGGTAAGGGTCAGTCATATGCAATGCATGATATGGATCAAGCAATGATGTTCTCAACATAAATGAGATTTGTATGATATAATGCGTCTATGCATGCTATAATGATGTATGTGATGTTTAGGAATGTATGCTTTCGTCTAGGAAAGTAAATCCTTGACGGGTGCCGGGAAGTCATATCCTGGGCTGACGTTGAAGAATAGATTTCGCTTCCGCTGGGGATGATAATTGCAAGAATACCGGTAGGAGAAGATGACTCCGTTGCGGAATAAACTTGACGAATGGAAGATTCTGCGGGGAGAAGAGATACTCTAGCGACCATGCTGGGAAGCAATACTCTGTGGGGAGAGGGGTGCCTTGCTGAATGTTGATAGTAATTTGCTGGGGATAGGAAGACTTTGTCGACGACGCTCTTTTCGTGGATTTTGGCTGAGGATAACCCAGTTATATCCTGTTAAGGAAATAACTCTTTAAATAAAGCCGGACGACGCGTTCGTGCTTTGCGGGGGACAAGCTTCCAGAATCTACTGGGGATAAGCTTGCTGCTTGGGGAGATGAGTTCCAACTTTCCTGGGGAACTGGATTGGACTCTCCTGGGGAAGTATTGAACTGCGGGGGAAGTGATCCCTTTGAATGCTTGTATGCCGCCGGGGAACAATCTTTAGACCAAGACTGCCGGGGATGCTTGTTAAGAATATATGCTGCTGGGGAATGTTGAGATCTGCGGGAGGATACCCAACTTCCTTAAGGTTGATAACTGCTTTGTTTGAGGAGAGTATACTGCTTGCTGGCTCACTCTCTGGGGAATTTAAGATGCCTGGTTATGTTCTTTAGCTGAACCTACCTTGGTACTTTGGCGGATAAAACAATTAGATTGCTTAGACAACTCCTTATTGCCCCTGTTTCTAATGTCACCTGTAATTAATCCTTTGTTTTGTATGCAAATACTCATGAGTTAGCAAGCTATTGTCAATGCATATATCACAAATTGAAACTTGGACGTTCTTCGCAAAACAAAACAGAAAAAGAAAAACAATTGGCACATTTTAACTGAAAAGTATATTTGTATTGATTTTTGAGTGGCCTGTAAATAGGCGTTTTGTATACAAGAGGCTGACGTCCTAGTAAGAGAACGCCGCCGAGCAAAAGAGTTTATACAAATTTTGTACAAAAGAAAATAAAACAGCTGTGTGAAACGAATGATCCCGCTGGGTTTCAACTCTGCTATTGCCGTTATATCTCCAAGCGTCTCATCTCTTGATGACCTTGGTTGAAGGTGAAGCTGACTGATCGATGCCGTCCGAACTTGGTGTAGATACCGGATTCTGGATGCAAGGTGATCAAT
The DNA here is from genome assembly GCA_948472305.1 of Vicia faba. Taxonomy (NCBI): domain Eukaryota; kingdom Viridiplantae; phylum Streptophyta; class Magnoliopsida; order Fabales; family Fabaceae; genus Vicia; species Vicia faba. The sequence continues at coordinate 1,001,988,611 of OX451736.1, read as the reverse complement.
GAGACATAGTATTACGCTTTATCCCTAATTTTTGCCTGGACCGCCCTTTTGGGTTTTCAGTCCACCGGGATACCCATTTTTGCCCAAGCCGCCTTTTCAGGTTTTCGACTTGCCAGGTGTACAGATTTTTTTTATTTCATCCCTTCATTTTGCCCGAACCCTTTTGGTTCGCCGGGAAGCCCTAATTTTTGCCTAGGCATGTCAGCCTAGCGGGTCTTTTTATGCGTAGTATCTTTTTACTATGTCTGCATTGGCGGGGTGAGGAAGGTCGTCACCATCCATATTGGTTAATATCATTGCTCCTCCTGAGAACACATGCTTAACCACAAATGGCCCTTCGTACGTAGGGGTCCATTTGCCCCTTGGATCACTCTGAGGAAGGATGATTCGCTTGATTACCAGATCCCCAACTCGATATTCCTGTGGTCTGACCTTTTTGTTAAATGCCCTGATCATTCGTTTCTGATACGTCTGACCATGGCAGATAGCAGCAAGTCTCTTTTCATCAATGAGGTTGAGCTGATCAAGTCGTGTCTGGATCCAATCATCTTCGTTCAGATTTGCATCCTTCATTATCCGGAGAGAGGGTATCTGCACTTCGATTGGTAAGACTGCCTCCATGCCGTAGACCAAGGAGAAAGGAGTTTCCCCGGTTGACGTCCTGGCTGAGGTACGGTACCCATGTAGAGCGAACGGTAACATCTCGTGCCAATCTTTATAGGTCACTGTCATCTTCTGCACGATTTTCTTGATATTTTTATTTGCTGCTTCTACAGCCCCATTCATCTTCGGTCTGTAAGGAGAAGAATTGTGGTGCTGTATTTTGAACTGTTCGCAGAGCTCAGTGATCATCTTGTTGTTCAGATTGGTACCGTTGTCTGTAATGATTCTCTCAGGGACGCCGTATCGGCAGATCAGGTTATGCCGAATGAACCGTGCCACGACATTCTTGGTTACTGTAGCGTAGGAAGCTGCTTCAACCCACTTTGTAAAGTAATCAATCGCTACAAGGATGAAGCGATGCCCGTTAGATGCCGTAGGTATGATCTCACCAATCATGTCAATGCCCCACATTGCGAAAGGCCAAGGTGCGGTCAGAACATTCAGGGGAACTGGAGGAACATGCACCTTGTCTGCGTAAATCTGGCACTTGTGGCATGTCCTGGAATGTTGGTAGCAGTCAGCTTCCAATGTGGACCAGTAATACCCTGCCCGAAGGATCTTTTTAGCCATAGTGTGCCCACTGGAATGTGTACCAAAGGTCCCTTCATGTAGCTCTTCCATGATCTCTTCTGCTTCCGTCTTATCCACACAACGCAGTAAGGTTGAATCATGGTTTCGCTTGTACAAGATGCCGTTACTAAGGAAGAACTTTGCCGCGAACCTCTTCAGGAACTTCTTATCGTTGACAGATGCACCTTCAGGATACTCCTGAGCTTCCAGATATCTCTTTACTTCATGGTACCAAGGCTTCTCAGTCACCAATTCAGTCTCGAGGTCGCAACAGTATGCCGGTTCGTCCAGTTTCCAGATGATAATCCGGGGAGCCTCATTATCCCATTTAACCTTGAACATAGAAGCCATTGTAGCTAACGCGTCCGCCAACTGATTCTCTTCTCGTGGGAAGTGTTCAAAAGTTATTTCTGTGAAGTGGGGGATCATTGTCAACACACATTCTTTGTAAGGGATAAGATTCGGATGCTTCGTATCCCACTCTCCTTTGATCTGGTTGATCACGAGGGCGGAATCTCCGAAGACACTCAGAAACTTAATCCTTAAGTCAATCGCAGCTTTGAGTCCCATGATGCACGCCTCATACTCCGCCATGTTGTTGGTGCAGTTGAAACATAGTCGGGCAGTGAGTGGAGTATGAGTGCCTTGAGGGGATATGATTATAGCGCCAATACCGTTACCCAAAGCATTGGAGGCTCCGTCAAAGTGCATAGACCATCGGGATCCTGGTTCAGGTCCTTCATCCGGTCCAGGTACTTCACAATCAGTCACAACCATGATACTTTCATCCGAAAACTCGAAGTTCATTGACTGATAGTCATCTACGGCCTGATGTGCCAAGTGGTCTGCCAATACACTTCCCTTGATGGCTTTCTGGGTCGTATACTGAATGTCATATTCTGTCAAGATCATTTGCCATCTTGCAATCCTCCCAGACAGAGCAGGCTTTTCGAATATGTACTTTATAGGATCCATCTTTGAGATCAATAAGGTGGTGTGAGTCAGCATATATTGTCTCAGCCGGCGAGCAGCCCATACCAAAGCGCAGCAAGTTTTCTCGAGCAGTGAGTATCGGGTCTCACAGTCGGTAAACTTTTTGCTAAGGTAATAAATGGCATGCTCTTTTCGGCCAGACTAGTCATGCTGCCCCAGCACACACCCCATTGAGTTATCAAGTACTGTCAGGTAAAGTATCAGAGGTCTCCCTTCAACCGGTGGCATAAGGATGGGCGGTTCTTGGAGATACTCTTTGATTCTGTCGAAAGCAGCCTGACATTCATCGTTCCAACGTACTACCTGATCTTTCTTCAGTAGTTTGAAGATTGGCTCACAAGTAGCAGTCAGGTGTGAGATGAATCGAGCAATGTAATTCAGGCGTCCTAAAAAGCCTCTGACTTCCTTCTCTGTTCTAGGAACTGGCATCTCTTGAATAGCTTTAACCTTGGCAGGGTCCACTTGAATACCCTTGTCGCTCACAACGAAGCCTAGCAACTTCCCAGATCTTACCCCGAAGGTGCACTTGTTCGGGTTCAACCTCAGCTTGTACAACTTTAGACGGTCAAACAGTTTCTGCAGATGATCCAGGTGTTCTTCCTCAGTCTGGGACCTTGCGATCATGTCATCAACATACACTTCTATCTCATGATGGATCATGTCATGAAATAAAGCAACCATGGCACGTTGGTAGGTCGCCCCAGCGTTCTTTAGTCCAAAAGGCATGACCTTGTAGCAGAAGGTGCCCCACTGAGTAACAAATGTAGTCTTTTCCATGTCTTCAGGTGCCATCTTGATCTGATTGTAACCTGAGAAACCATCCATGAAAGAGAACACCTTATGCTGAGCTGTATTATCAACAAGGACATCAATGTGAGGTAGAGGGAAGTCATCTTTGGGGCTGGCCCTGTTCAGATCCCTGTAGTCAACACACATTCTGACCTTTCCATCTTTCTTTGGTACCGGCACCACATTAGCAACCCACTGAGGGTAAGAAGTCACTGCAAGAAATCCGGCATCAAACTGCTTCATAACCTCGTCTTTAATCTTCTCAGACATCTCTGGACGCATACGGTGGACCTTTTGCTTAACCGGAGGACAGTCTTCCTTAGTTGGCAAATGACGGACCACAATATCGGTATCTAATCCGGGCATATCTTCGTAGGACCAGGCAAAGATCTCCATATAATCATGCAGCATTTTAGTCAACCGTTGCTTCACGCTGAGCTCTAGGTTGGCACCAATCTTTACCTCTTTCTTGTCTTCTTCAGTACCCAAGTTTATTATTTCCACTGGCTCTTCATGGGGTTGAATTGCCCTCTCTTCCTGTTGTAACAGTCTTGCAAGTTCACCAGGCACTTCGCAATCATCTTCACCTTCGTCTTCGGCTAAGTTGATCGGATTTTCGAAGTCATAACTGGCAGTAGCAGAGTCGTTACCAGTGAGATCCAGAGTGGATTGAAACCTGTATGAGTGAGTGTGTGTGTAAATACAGCTGTTTTGCAATATGTAAAGAAAGGAAAGAAAAGGAGCGCAAAATTTGAAATGTGAAAAACGTCCAATGCTTTTATTTATGATATATGACAGTGACAATTTATATACCCTCACAAATGAAACCACGGTGCCTCGGGTAAGACACCGGGCCATAGAGTTTATTATTGTTTATTACAAATACCAAAAACATAGGAATTCATTACTTAGTAACAAAAGAAACAGATAAGTTGTCCTTTGCGCTCCAATTGTTGAGTCCATTGTCGGTTGCCGGGTAGATCCAGCTATCAAACTCAGCCTCATCAACTTCATCCTCGTCTCCGATAGCATTAACTCCATGAGCAGGTAGGGGAGCTGTCACCACATTAGGCTTGTCAGATGCCTCAAACTGTACCTCCTTGGCGTCAATAAGGTCCTGCAGCTTGTTCTTTAACGCCCAACAGTCATCAGTAGAGTGCCCCGGGCTATCTGAATGGTAAGCACAACGAGCATTCGGGTTGTACTTGGGGGATGCAGTATTTGGGAACTTCGGCGCCTCCCTGACAGTCACCAAATTGGTGGATAGCAACTGTGGCAGGATCTGAGATAAAGTCATGTTTAAGCGGGTGAATTCTCTCCGGGGTCTTTCCACCTTCTGAGGATTGTTTTGCCGGGGAGCGGCAGCAGGCTTAGCAATCATTACCGTGCTGACAGATTGGCGGCGTTCAGGTCGCTCTGGTTTCCGGGAGCTATATACAGCACTAGCCTCCTTCTTGAAGGGTTTCTTTTCAGCACTGGAGGAGGCAACCTTCTGTATCTTCCCCGATTTTATACCGGCCTCGATCCTTTCACCAGTCAGGATCAGATCAGTAAACCCAGCAGAGGAATTACCAATGAGATGATTGAAAAATGGACCAGATAGGGTCCCCAAGAACATATCCACCAGCTCCCGGTCTGTCAATGGTGGCTGCACCCTGCCAGCCAGATCTCTCCATTTCTGGGCGTACTCCTTAAAACCTTCACCCGACCCTAGCGACATACCCTGGAGTTGGGTACGCGTAGGAGCGAGGTCGGAATTATATTGATACTGCTTGTAAAAAGCAGTGGCCAGATCCTCCCAGTTACGAATGTTGATTCCATCCAGCTGATAGAACCATTCGAGGTGAGTCCCTGAAAGACTCTCTTGGAAGAAGTGGATCCAAAGGTTCTTGTCTGCTGTGTAAGGATGGATCTTCCTTACATAAGAACGGAGGTGCATCTTGGGACAGGAAGCCCCGTCATAGTTCACAAAGGCGGGTGCCTTGAACTTGTGTGGAATCACCACCCCAGTAGATAACCCCAAGTCTCCGAAATCCAGTCCAGGCACACGCTGAACTTCCATAGCTTTTAATCTGTCCTCCAACTGCTTGTACCGGTCTTCAGCAGGAGGGTACTTTTCGTCGTTGAAGTCTGTTTCAGTATCAGAGCCCACAGGAGTAGAGACCTCCCTTTCTTGGTGACTACCTTCCCCCACAGATGGAGTAGTCCTCTCAGCCTCATTTCGCAAGGTGTTCCCGAGTCTGCGCCCAGTGTTAAATAGCACAGTCTTCCTCTTCTTCTTAGTCTTCTTCAGAAGCATGGTCTTCAACTCTTGTTGACCCTGAGCCAAGCCCTTGATCAGCTCCTGAAATTGGGCGTTCTGTGCCTGAAGAGCCTTGATAGATGCCTCGGTTGATGATTCAGGGTTCATGATGCTGAAATAAACAGCGAAGAACGGTAAGCAACCTGAAAAGAAGAGTACCTGTGATGCATATGATGAATGAGATGCGTATGAATTATGTTTTCAAAGACAATCGGGAATCAACTTTGTAAACAAAAAGGAACACACTTCATTAGATTCAATTTTGCAGCTTAAATTGTTCAACAGGTTGCCCCTAGGCGTTACATGAAAGGAAATACTGAAAAGGGAAATAAAACTGTAAAAAGAACATCCAAAGCTCCTTATTGATCCCATGGTCTCCTCTTCTCAGTACGGATGTAGGCATTCAGGGCTCGCTCATTCTCTAATTGCTTTGTCAGCTTCTGGATCTTTAATTCCTGCTCGTTGAACTTTTCCCGGTAAGAATCCCGTTCTTCTCGCAGTTGCGACCAAGACCTCTTCAACGTCTCATAATCAGTGGGTACCTGAGGAGGGAGGACAGTTGGAGGAACACCATCTTTGTCAGAAGACTCAAGAACGACAAGTCTGACAGCATCATACGGCATACCTAACTTCTGAGCACGGATGCGAACCCATTTGTAGTAGGCTTCCATAGGTAAAGAAGTCTTTGGCCCTAACTCTTGTGGGTCAGCTTTATGAACTTTGTCCCAAGCCTTGATGAACTTACGACGCAGCTCGTCACTATCCACCTGAAACTCAAAACTGATGTGAGGCACCAACATCTCATGGGGCCCTGCTCTTCTTGCTCTTCCAAACTGACGGAGTGCTAGGCATGGATTGTAAGAGATCCCTCCTTGAGTACCAATAAGAGGAACATTAGGGTATTCTCCACATCGATCAATAACAGCTATCTCATCCAAACCTCTGCAAGTCCAAATGATGTCTTTATCGGTGAGAGACATTAACCTGTGAGCCCATCCTTTTCCTCCCTGGTTCTTCAGTACGAACTTAGGGAGGTGCGAAATAAACCACCTCACCAACAAAGGGATACAACACCATAGGGTTCCTCGTCTTCGGGTAGTACGAGCATGAAGTTGTTGCAAGATGTCACCCAAGAGAGTGGGTACAGGATTCTGAGAGATAAAGATCCTTATAGCAGTGACATTGACGAAGTTGTCAGGATTGGGAAACAAGACTAACCCATAGATTAAGAGAGCCAAGATGTCTTCATATGCCCTAAAGTCCAGGTCATTCCAGAAACTGTTAGCTTTACCCACCAGAAATTTGGCCAAGAAACCCTTAACCCCGCTTCTAGTTACCCAATTGTCTGTTACTTCCTGATGTGTCAAAGGAAGAGCTGCAGCAACATCCTCAAGCCTGAGGGTCTTTTCCCAGCCAGTGAAAGGAGTCTGATCCAAGATAGGGATACCAAGTAAATCAGAGAACTCTTCCAGGGTAGGGACCAGCTGGAAGTCTTGGAAGGTGAAGCACTGGTACAGAGGGTCATAGAACTGGGTCAGAACACTCATCAACTGTTGATCCTGCTTCGCAGTGACTAAACTGAGAAGAGAACCATGCCTCTGGATGAAGGAGGTGGTATTTGGAATTCTGCTAACCAACTCTTCAAGCAACTCAGGTGAGTGAACAAAGTTGAACCGGATAGTATTCCTTCGCACAGGCATCATGGTGTCCTACAAAATAGAGCAAAGATGAAACCCTCTTGTCTTTGAAATGGTCAGTCCTTATGCAGGATGTATGCAATGCTCATGATGTTATGATGCTATGATAAAGCACACCACAAATAGATACAAAGGCAAACATGGTAAGGCACACAAGTCACACAAAGCAAACCCTTAAAGTTTAGGCCAGCATGAGGTCTAGGTACTACCCTCTTTCAGTTTGTTGGTTCATACCTGTCCTAATCAAAAGTAACCGGGTTCTTAGAGTATCCCAATATCATTGACTACCCTCAATCGGTCATAACTCCAGCATCGCAATCTTTTCTTGCGGCCAGAACCATCACGAGAGTTTAGCCTCAATGGGCGTAGCATACTGCTACTGTTCTAAAGGCCAAGTTGTTTCAATTAAGGTTCTAAGGTCTGTTGGTGCTTAATGACTCCTTGGAAGACCCATATTCTCCTCGTTACGACACAAGGGATATCGGTACAGACCAAGGTGCCACACCAACGTAGCCACTGCTTCACCCATGTCGGTCTACGCCGGACAGGTCCCTCACAGCTTATGCTACCTAAACAGGGTATCCCCAGATCCGGGTTAGGATCTATGAAACTCCGATGCAACCCACAATTTTAAAGCAGACAAGGAAAACAATTGAAAACACAGTTATGAACTAGCCCTAAGGTACACCTCACTTTATAAGATATTCCCCAGCAGAGTCGCCAGTTCTGTGATCGGTGGATCTGGAACTGACTGTTTTAAAGCTGGTTTCGCGAAATGTCGCGGTAAGCAAGAGTCGCCACCGTCTTTTATTTTCTCCAAATGGAAAGGACAAAAGCACAGAAAAATTCCTTTAAAGAGATTGCTCTCGGTTCGGGAGGTAGATTATAGAAAGGGAAGGTGTTAGCACCCTTTCTATCCATGGTTATCCATGGGCTCTTAGATACTTGCTCATTGTGTTTTCAAAAGGTTTGCTTTTCAAGTGTGAGTGGGTTTTGAAAAAGTTTCATTTGAAAAATTTCTAAGTAACTCTTGTATCTGTCCTCAAGAGTGTATGAAAAATTTGTTTGAAAAAAACTTTTAGAAAGTGTAGGTGTGAAAAGTATTTTTGTTTGAAATTAGAGCAAGTACCCTTGAGAACCTACCTACCCTAAGGAATTCGTCTGTGTAAATGTCCTTTAAAGTAGTGCCATCCCACCATTGAGAGGTAGGTAGCACCACCGTTGGAGGTGTTCGGGTCAATTCGAGGTTCGGGACATGGTGATCACCAGAGCAATGGGAAGATACCTTAGAAGCTACCCTCATGCCAGGTTCCCGGATCATGAGGACTTACTAAGACGTCCTCTACTCGACGATCACCTTTCGAAGGCAAGGCAACAGTGAGGCGTACCCTAGGGGTGGTGTGTGCGATTCGTGTGCCGTTTTCATTGACTTTTGTCTTGTCATGCATTGGTGATCTACGTTTTGATTTTATTTTTGGACATTCATTCTTTCATGTTATTGTTTAACAGTTAAAAATGCGGGAATTTAAAGTGCGGAAAGGATAAAAGTCCTACGCTATTACAAGGGCGCGGGTCTACAACGCCAAATTAATCCAGACCCGATTTAAAATAAATTGCAGAAAATAAATGTCTAATAGCTATTACATGGCTTAGGTACAATTACATTATATTTACATCAAAAATAAATAAAATGCGCGAAAAAGGAAAATATGACCGAATGTGAGGGCGTTGGACCCTTTAAGGAATTAAAATGAAATTAATAGAATAATTAAATTAAATAAAAGAAATGACTTATTTTTATGTATTTTTGATTTATGACAATTAAAGAAAATTTAAACTAATTAAAAGTCAAGTAATTAATTCTAATTTTAATGGTTTTTAATTTATTAAAGAAAACGCATTAAAGTTAAAACCTAGAATTTAAACTAAATCAATTATGAAATTTATTTACAAAAATTAATGATTAATGACAAAATATTCAATTAATTAAAAAAGGGAAAAAGTATTAAAGACCTATTTTTGTTATTTTTTTTGTTTATTATGAAAAAAGAATTAAATTACCTAAAATTAAATCTAAATTAATTACATGTGAATTTATTTATGAAAATTAATACTAAAATAAAATTATTTTTTTATTTTTATCTTTTCTGATTTTTTATGAGGTTTTATATTTTGCAAGAAAAAATAATTAAATTAAAATAATAAAGCAAATAAAACAATAATTGAAAAAAAATAAAATATGAAGAAAAGAATTGCAAACCCAGGGGGGGGGGGGGTTCAGGCCCCAATTAGGAGGTGTGGCCCAAGCAAATTGAGCCCAATATCCTTCAGATCCATTGACTTTTCCAGACAGCGTGTGGGATGGTTGACCAGGCTTATGGTGTGCTTCAGATCTAGGCCTTTGGTTTGATCTTCAGGGGCTTCTCTCAAGACACTTGGCAAGTCTTGGTATTGGGTGCATGGTGAGCTTTTGGAACGTGTACTGCATTGGAACAATTTAAACAAAACAATAGAAATGAAATGGGGGGACCTGGGATTCGAACCCAGGTCCCAGCACTTACCAACCAACGCCTTAACCAACTGATCCACTAGCGCGCTTTGTATATCATATGAGAAAGAAATAATATAAAATAAAATGCGTGTTAACGTTATAAAATAAAAAAAATGCGCGCTGGATTCAAACCAGCCATTCACGTTTTGACAACGCATCGTCTTCTTCGCATGTTTATTTTTTTCTGAAACAAGAGTATACAGCAACGGTTTTAAACGCGTGGTTTTAGGCAGGCTTCAAGAAAATAGCGACTAGCGCTATGGTATCCATAAATCCAGCGCGATAGGTGGTTCTTCTTCATCTCCATGCACTGAACTGGATGGTGGTGGTCTCAAGGCTTAATTTTTCTTCGTTTGCAAATCCCCAATTCCAACCTCTGAAAACCCTAAAATTCACTCATGGCATATTCGTATATACAGCGCAATAATCAAATTAAACATCATGGTTAGCTTTAAAACATCACAAGGAATATAAATCCACAATTAGAATGCTGTAAAAATGCTTATAATATGATATACGATTATGGAATTTTTGCTGTACAGTAGAGGTTCTCATTACCAATTCTTGAAGCTTGAGTTGATGTTTTGGATTGGAATGTGATCAGGGCAACCTTGGCAAGCTATTGAGACAAGAATGGAGGCCTGAATCGACCTAAAAAATGGTTTACAGTTTTGAGTTTTTTGGTTAAAAATGTGAGTTTGGGTGTTGAGTTCTGGCGCAGCTTAGTGTGTAAAATCTCGTTCTGATCATTTGTATATACCCTAGCAATATGTTTGGATGGGAGTTATGGTCAATAACACCTTGCTTTGATGGTTTGGATTTTCTCATAAACCACCATTATCAACTTTCCAATTTTGCTTCATTTTTGAATTTTTGCCTTGATTAAGCCTTAGCACGAAAAATGGTAGGCACATAATGGTGTTTCAAGGCTAGTTAAGGCCTAATATTCCCTCTTAAATCAATTTTTGAATTTCTTTTGATTTTAAAAGATTTAAAACTAATTAAATCCAATAAAAATCAATAAAAATGAAAAAATTAATAAAAAAATCTGAAATAAAAGGTGGGACACGTGGGAAGCATGACCAAGTCAATTCAAGTGGAAAAAGTGGGCCCCTTTTGTCAAAAATGAGATTTCAAGGATAAATGATTTTGGCCATTTCACAAAAATTTCCCAACTTCTCCAATGCATAACTTGCTCAATTTTTAAGCTTTGCTCATGTTCTTGGACATTTTAGAAAGGTCTTGAAGTCCTATAAACAATGCCTTTGGTCCCATGTCATTTTGATTTACCAATCTCAAGTTATGGCCTTTGACTTAAAGTCCCTTTTTGTTGACTTTTGAAAATGACCTATAATGTTGAAATTGATAACTTTTTGTGAGAGCATTTCTTGGACATGAAGTATGAGGATGAGTTGTAGGAAATGTCTTTCTCTTCAAAATGAGATCTGGATGGAATTTTTCTGATGAACCATGTGAAAGTTATGCCCTGGTCAATTTCAGTTGACTTTTTCAGCTGTCCAAAAATAGAAACTTTTGCATCTTGATGATTTTTGAGCCAAATTTTGAGAATCATGATCAAGCATTGATCAAATGATGTTTGTGGCTTCAAAATGATATGTTGACCAAAAATTTGAACTTTTGACTGCCAAATGACCATTTTGCCCCTACAGTTGGCTGTAGTGCAATTTAGGGTTTTGACTGTGCAATCTTGAGCTGAATGTCTTGAAACTTGATGTGAGGATACTTGACCATATTTGTAGGCATGTGAGGCTTGATTGGGCCCTTGAAAACTTCAGCTTCCTTGTGAGAACCAAAACCCTAGTTTGACTGGCTTCAGGAGGGTGGTTGACTGTGTAGCCTTTGAGTAAACTTGAACCAATTGTGGATGATTCTTTTCAAAACTTTGAAGGTTATGGGAGGGCAAATTTTGGGGTACAACACAATATTTCGTGGAATTAGTGTAAGCGTATCAATATGATGCTTCGAGTAGAATCAGATGAATGATAATCGAGTAGAATTAAAAATTAACTAAAAATAGAAATTAACCAAAAACGAAAATATAGAAATTAACCAAAAACGAAAAAATAGGAATATGAAATGCGAAATGAAGTAAATAAATAAATACTATTGAATGAAATAAATATCCGAAAAATTTAGAACTGATTGAAACAAAATATCCAAAAAATATGAGCATCAAAATAATAATGTAACCCCCCTCCCATACTGAGAACAAATAGTGTCCTCACTGGGGAGGCACAAGAACAAAACTAGCGATCACGTGGGCCTCCTGGAGGTGGAGTAGTAGAGTGAAAATGCTGGTAGATATGGTCGAACTGCTCAGTGACGACATCCATGTGTGATACGATGGGAGAACTGACTTGAGGTTTTGCGTTTGTGTTCGCAAATGTTTCGGTTTAGCAAGAGTCGCCATCGACTTTTTATTTAATCCAAAGGAAAGGTCAAAAAGCACAGGAAATACCTTTGAGATGTTTTCTTGGGTTCGGGGGGTAGATTATGAAAAGGGAAGGTGCAAGCACCCTTTTCATCCATGGTTATCCATGGGCTCTTAGTTACTTGTTTAGATCACTTTCTTTTCTTTTCCAATTGTTTGAAATGGTGCTTTATGTGTGGTTTTGAAAATGTTTTGAAAAGAGACCATCGTTGTGGTAACCTTTGTAATGATTCTTGTTTGAATATATACAAAGGTGTTTGTCTTTTGAAAATATGTTTCAATGTTTTGAAAGTTTGTTTTGGAAAATGTTTTGAAATTGTGTTGTGAAATGTGTTTGAAAATAGAAAGGATGTTTATGCAAGTTTTGATCAAGTAACTAAGAGTTGTCTACCCTATCTACTCATCGTATTGACCATGATAGCAATTGTGCCAAGTATCTTAGCAAATTTTTGGAGGGACTAGATCATTTTGTATAGGCAACCAAGATAACGTCATCGAGGGACTATGATCTTTTGTTTTGTTTTTGTTTTGCCAAGATACTCAACATGCATACCATGGCCATTTTAAGGGCAACAAGTGGATGAAACCCTAGGGGTGCATGTGTGCATTGTGTTGTCAATTTACATGCTTTTTTGTCTTTGTATTGGTCAAGCTACTTGTTTTGATTTTGGATTTATTTGCATACAAACCCTAATCTCTAACATGGCATATTTGAAAGCATAAATGCGTAAAATAAATCTACACTATTACAACATTTGATATGGGAAGGGGGAATACAATTTTGAATGGGGAATATTTGCAAGAAAATAAAACCCTAATATTTACTATTACATCCAAATTGAATAAATGGTACAAATAAATAAATTGGCAATAATTAAATAAGCAATTTAAATATAAATGTGCAAAATATTATAACTATGTAAAAAGTTGTTTTTTTGTTCATTTTTATGTATGTAAAAGTATAATATTTAACGTATTAAAAAAGAAATAAAAAGATTATTATTTTTTATTAAGGGCAAAAACCCTAATTTTCTTTTAAGAAAGTATATTAATTATATTATTTATATACAATAAAATAAAATAAATGAAATATGTACAAATGTCAAAAATGAAAATATATTAGAAAAATATTATTTTTAATAAGGGTGGAAACCCTAGTTTTTGTTTTAAGATAATATATACTATATTATTTATTTTATGTACAAGAAAATAAACCTAAATGTATACAAAGATATTTATGAAATAAAAAACATGTGGAAAAATATTTTTTTTATATGTATAAATAATAAAAATGAAAAAATATAATATCTCTAAAATAATTATTTGTTTTTATTAAAGAAAATAAAGATATATACTAATTAATAATTATTTTCATGTTAGAAAAATAAAATAAAAATATAAAAATAAATGTGAAAATTTATAAAAATATTTTTGGTATTTTTTTATGTTTAGAAAATATAAAATAAAATCAGAAATGAAAAATAAATAGAAAAATATAAACAAATAAAGAAATGGGGCAGGGGGTGCAGTCAGCAAGGCAGGGGGTGCAAAAAGTGAGAAACAAAGGCCCAGCCCAGTTCCAGACTTTATCTTCAACATTTTGTTCAAAAATGCGCCCACCCTGTACAAATGTCCAGATCCTGCACACGTGCTCTAATGCAAAAACTCATAACATCAAAGTTGTAGTATTTTTCAAGACGAATTCAACCATATAAGAAACTTAATCTAACTCTCAAAGACCAGAGAGAATTTCTCCGGCCCTAATTTCTAACCTAACTTTTTCAGGAAGTTCATGAATCAAATTCTCTTAACACGTTTAACTTAAATGAAAACTGAGCATATGTACAGCTTCAGGGCTATGAGTACTATATTTTTTATTCACAAGCCTAAGCCTAATGATTCCTAAATAGAGAGATAGGAAGTTGATAAAAACCTGTTTCAGTTGAAATCGTGTATGGCAATGTGGAGCTTTTCAGTGAGGCCTGAGATGTTTGGGAGCTTGCTTGAACTTCCTCTGACCTTCCTCAATGCCTAGTTTGCCTTGAATGTGCTTGAAAAAGCTTGTAGAACTCAACCTACACAAGTTGAAAACAGAAATAGTGAAGCTTGCAAATGGAGTTACAGTCACTGCCTAATGGTTGGGATAGCTTGGATAGGTTATATGGAAGGTGTTTGAACAGGTTTGGGGCAAAACGCACGAGTGGTTTGTGAGATAGAACTCAAGGTGCAGAAGCTGCCCTGTTTTTGCAAGAGGAAGGTAATTTGATGTTCAAGAGTGTTTGAGGGATCAAAGGCTCGTGTTTCAGGCTCAATGCAATGTCAAGAACTTGTTTCAAAAGCTTGCAAGGGTTGGTTCTAACAGATGTGCAAGTTGTGTTGTATTTGACAAGTTTTTTGTATTTTAAGCAAAAGTGAGCAATGATGCAAGACAGGCCTGTACAGGCTATCTATCAGCCTTCCCTTTGTGATCTCGGCCCCCTCAGTTGGTGGATATTATGTGCTGTACCAGATCTTGTTCAAGGCTCAAGGATTCTATTTGACATAAAGCAAATTTGACAAAAATGGCAATGTTGCCTTTTTGCTATTTTAGGATTAATTCTTTGTGTAATCCTCTCATGACCAAAACAAAGCCTTAAACCAATGGATTTGCATTTAATTATTAAGTATGGAAGGGGATCTTACCAGATCAAACTTGGACCGTCACGGCTGGCTCGGGCAGAATTTTGAGTGAGATGGGGGGGGGGGGGGGGGGTACCTGCAAGACACTTCGATGCTAAAATGAGTGATGGAATGAGAAGGCAAAAAGTGTATGTATGCGTAAAAGATAAATACCTGACCCTCTGGAAACAGAGGGTATTTATAGCCCCCAGCGCTGGGCCAAGTTCCCCTCACTGGGCTGGCCAGAATGGGCCCAATAAAGGAACTTCCAGGTTCTACGTGTGTAGTGGGGCCTCGCACGTGGTCCCCTTCCTGGTGATGCTCTGTGAAGAATGAGGAGGGACGAAGACGCGGTCTTTCCGGGGTTTTGATGATTTGGTAACAGTCAGAATCTGCCCTACGAGGAGAGTGCTCGAGCGGGGCTCGAGCTGGAGTTCCCGTGGTCAAGGACACCAAGTGTCGCGGGCAGCGGCGGGCACGACTGTAGTCTGTGGTTGGGCGCGCTGGCGGGAATCCGCGGGCGCGCGTTCCTAGAGGAGCTGCTTGGATTGGGCCTTTGTTCTTGCTTTTGGGCCAGGGCAGGCCCAGTCCAGAACATAAGGGTTTTGGGACCTGTAATCAAGTACAAACAAGGCTGATTAGAGTTTGCAACTTGTATCAATAGGAAAATGCCATGGATCAAAAGTGAGTTTTTGCCAAATTCAAGCCTTCGATTCTCCCTAACCACAAATGATTTTGGAGAGTTCTTGGACATTTTGGAAAGCTTGTAATATGCTATACAATACATATTTGAAATTCATTTTGAGATTCCAAGTGGAACTAGGTGAAAAATTTCCATGAAGATAGGTTAAAATCCTGCCTAAACTAGGGCAAAATTTCACTAAGTTAAAAGTTTCATGGACCCTTGTTCCAAAAATCATAACTTGAGATCCAAGTTTCTTTTGAGAAAACTTTGTGAATCAAAGTTGTAGACTTTGTGGAGGACTACAACTTTCATGTTTTAAGTTTTGTTTGAATCCAATTGCATCATGGTGAAAATGTTGGGCAAAGTTGGGAAAAAATAAGAAAATTTCATAACTTAGAAAAATTCTAAGTTATGAAAATTTTCAATTTTAAACCCTAATTTGCAAAATTGGGTTTCTTGAGGAACAAGTTTCATGTTTTGACATATCTTGATGAAAAATGACCCTTGGCACTTGATTTTGACCAAAAAGTCAAAGTTTGACTTTTTAGTGTACAGTCAAATTTTGATCAGTTGACTGAAAAATTCATCTGTCAATCCAATGCATTTGAGATCTTTTGAACCTTGTGAATAGGTCAAGATGATGCCATTGAGTCTTTGAATCCCTGCTTGAACCCAATTTGCCATTGGCTAGGTGAAAAATTAGAAATTGCCCTTATACAATCAAAACCCTAAAAAATGACCATTTTGCCCTTTTGATGATCTGATCAAATTTCTTGAGGAGTTGTTGTCCAAACTTGATCAAATGGTCCATATGATTCTATATTGTTGATGTGGATCAAAAATTGTGAGGTTTGACTATAAATTGGCCACAGTTGACTTTTTCCCCAATATAGCTGATTTTTAGGTCAGCTGTCCAATTGACTGGGCAAAAATTTGATTCAAGGCTTGAAAGTTGGTAGAGGAAATATTATAGGTCCAACATGAAATATGAAAGTCACTTTGAGCATTGGAAGTCCAAAAATCCTTGTGCAAACTCAAACCCTAATTTAGGTCATCAGTGTAAGGAGATGTCTTTAGCAGAGCAAAACCCTAATTTGGTCTTGAGTCCAATGAGTCTTGTGAGGGGAAATCTTGATAAAAATGAGAGGGCAAATTTTGGGGTACAACAGCTGCCCCTGTTCAATCTTCTTGATCCTGAAGAGTTAGATTGGCGAGTTTGCCTTTCGCGACTCGAAGGTAAAAGATGATTGGACACTAGAGTGCCCGTAAATTTGCACTCGTCAAAATATAGCTGAGTGAATGGGGTTAAAGATGCCAATTGGAGATGGTAGAATCTTGCTGGAGATGGGCTTAAAGATGCCATCCAGGACTTGTTTGTTGAAAATCAGGAGAATGAATATCAGAATGGTATCCGTATCTGGAGCATATTTGGGTTGTATTCGGAGATTGGATTCGTATGAGCAAAGGAATGGCGTCTGTGTCTGGAGCGTATCCGAGATGTAAGTGTATTTGATTCTTGAATGAATATCAGAATGACTACCGTGTCTGGAGTGTATCTGTATTGTATCTGAATTCTGAATGGGCGACAAAAAAACATCCGTTTATGGAGCATCTTTGGGCTGGGGATAAATTCTGAATGAGTGACAGAATGGAAACCGTGTATGAAGCGTATTTGGATTGTATCTGAAGTTGAGATCTTGTATGAGTAGCAGAACGACTTCCGTGTCTGGAGTGTATCCGTACTGTAACTGGGATTTGGGCAAGTGACAGAATGACGTCCGCGTCTAGAGTGTATCTGAACTTGAAGTTGATAGTTGAATCTGAATGAGAAATAGAATGGCTTCCGTGTCTGGAGCGTATCTAGATTGTATCTGATTGCTGAAGTTTGAATGAGTGATAGAATGACCACCGTATCTGGGGTGTATCCATACTGTATCTTGACTTGAAATTCTGAATGAGTAGTAGAATGACCGCCGTGTCTGGGGTGTATCCATATTATATCTGAAATAAGAGATCTGAATGAATAGCAGAATGACTTTCATGTCTTGGAGTGTATCCGTACTGTATCTGAAATCTTTGAACATTTGTTAAAGGTAGCTTTTAATCTTATCCTGAAAAGGTTAAAATGTTAGTTAAAACACAAAGTTATGTTGCATGACATGTATGATGCAATAAAATGTGTTCTATCAATGTTTATGATATATGAATGCAATGGATGCGCATGTAAGCTGATTAGCTGTCTTGCTGAGGAAAACAAATCTTTGATAGCTGGAGATAATGAAATCTTTGATTGCTGCCGGGGAAAATAAATCCTTGACCGCTGTTGTGGATAGAAAATCTTTGGCAACTTGTGGGGATGTGAGAATCCTGCATGACTTTCCTTGGGAGTAAAGAAAATTCTGACGATCCCCACCGAGGAATTGAAACCTTGGAGGCTTCACTGGAGAAATGAGAATGAGAATCTTCATTATGCTGGGAAATAACTCTGTGGGGAGAATGTTTATTCCATTGAAGAGTTATCAAGGGCTGGAATTGTATGCCAATCTACTGGGGAATTTGGATGAAATTGGATGGTACTCCACCGGGGTTTAAGGGTTGAAGTTTTGGACTTCGTTGGGGAAGAAAGTTTTATCTTCGCTGAGGGTTTGCAGTTCAAAGTTTTCTGGCTCCGCTGGGGATTGGGAGTTTGGAAACTTAGTTCTGATGAGGATTTTGAAACTTAACTCCGATGGGGATATGTATTTCAAAGTTTCAACCCTGTTGAGGATCTGGATGATGTACTGTAGGGGATTTCCTCTGGAATAGCCTAAAGACATTTTCCTATACTTTCAACCTATCAGTAATTATCCTTTCTCATTTTGTTTAATTTGTAAGCAGTGATTATATTCAAATGCATAAGCTCATTTAATAAATCATTGGACGTTTTCAAATGAAACACGAGTGTAAAAAGAAAGAAAAGGCAAACAAATTTCTGCACTTTGAAGTATCTTTATATTAACTTTGTGTAAGTATTTTGTACAAAGGAGACAGACATCCTAGTAAGAGAATGTTGTCATAAAAATGAGAAAAAAATTTATACAAAGAAAGATGGCTATGTGTAACAATTCCATGGGGTTCCCATTCTTCTATAGCCTTCGTAAATCTGAGTATCTAGTCCATTCGTTACTTCGTTCGACGGATGATTGGATCGATCAGAAGCTTGGAGCGTGTCCATGAAGAGATTGTCCTTAAAGTGATCCGATGAGACATAGTCATACACTTTAATTCCCTAACTTTTGCCTGGATCTCCCTTTCGGGTTTTCGATCCACCGGGAAACCCTTTTTTTGCCCAAGTCGCCCTTTCGGGTTTTCAACTTGCCGGGTGTACAGATTTTTTTTATTTATCCATAATTTTTGCCTGAACCGCCCTTTCGGGTTTTTGATTCACCAGGATGCCCATTTTTTCCCAAGTCGCCCTTTCAGGTTTTCAACTTGTCAGGTCATTTATGTGTAGTATCTTTTGACTATGTCTGCGTTCGCAGGGTGCGGTAGGTCATCGTCGTCCATGGTGGCCAGGATCATTGCCCCACCAGAAAAGATGTTTTTTATCACAAATGGTCCTTCGTAAGTAGGAGTCCATTTTCCCCTTGGATCACTTTGTGGTAAGATGATTCGCTTGATTACAAGATCCCCAACTTGATATACTTGTCTCTTGACTTTCTTGTTGAAGGCTTTGATCATACGTTTTTGATACGTATGACCATGGCAAACAGCAGTAAGTCGCTTTTCGTCAATCAAGTTAAGTTGATCAAGCCATATACCAAAGAAAAGGGGGTTGCCCCAGTTGAAGTGCGTGTCGTGGTACGGTACCCGTGCAGAGAAAACGGTAACATCTCATGCCAGTCCTTGTAGGTGATTGTCATCTTTTGAATGATCTTTTTGATATTTTTGTTTGCAGCTTCAACAACACCATTCATCTTAGGACGATAGGGAGATGAATTGTGATGTTGAATTTTGAACTGCTCGCACAGAGTGGTGATCATAGTATTGTTCAAATTTTTACCGTTGTCAGTGATGATCCTGTCGGGGATACCATACCGACATATGAGGTTCTGCTTGATGAAGCGGGAAACCACATTCTTTGTAACAGAGGCGAAGGAAGCTGCTTCGACCCACTTGGTAAAGTAATCAATGGCCACCAGGATGAAGCGGTGTGCATTGGATGTTGTAGGCTTGATCTCTCCAATCATGTCGATTCCCCACATCGCGAATGGCCAAGGAGTTGTTAATACATTGAGAGGGATTGGGGGAATATGTACCTTGTCAGCATAGATTTGGCATTTGTGACAAGTACGGGAATGTCGATGACAATCAGCTTCCATGGTAAACCAGTAGTAGCCTGCCCGTAGAATCTTCTTAGCCATCGTATGACCACTTGAGTGGGTGCCAAAGGTGCCATTATGTAGTTCAACCATGATCTGCTCAGCTTCAACTTTTTTCACACAACGGAGTAGGACACAATCAATATTGTGCTTGTATAGGATACCATTGCTCATAAAGAACTTGGCAGCGAACCTCCTTAAGAACTTTTTGTCATTGACTAAAGCTCCTTCAGGGTATTCTTGTGCTTCAATATACTTTTTGACGTCATGAAACCAAGGTCGGTCCACCACTTCTTCGGTATTAATCTCGTGACAATGTACAGGTTCGTCCATTCGTTCAATGGTGATTTGAGGTGCCTCATTATCCCAATTAAGTTTAAACATGGATGACATTGTAGCTAACGCATCTGCCAACTGATTCTCTTCTCGCAGGAAGTGCTCGAAGGTGATCTGCTCGAAATGTGGTAACGATGTCAAGACATGTTCTTTGTAAGGGATGAGGTTAGGGTGCTTAGTATCCCACTCTCCTTTGATTTGACTGATAACCAAAGTTGAGTCCCCAAATACAATCAAAGATTTGATTCCCAAGTCAATAGCATCCTTGAGACCAAAGATACAAGCTTCATACTCGGCCATGTTGTTGGTGCAGTTGAAGTAGAGTCTAGCAGTGAAAGGTGTATGGCAACCTTCTGGAGAGATAAGTACTGTGTTGATACCATTTCCAAGTGCATTGGAGGCACCATCAAAGTACAGAGTCCATCGGGATCCTTGTTCAGGTCCGTCATACGGTCTGTTTTCTTCAATGCTGCTCAAAGTCTTGATATCCTCGTCGGGAAAGTCGAACCTCATGGATTGATAATCCTCGACAGCTTGATGAGCCAAATGATCGGCTAACACACTCCCCTTTATAGCTTTTTGGGTCGTGTACTGTATATCATATTCGGTAAGGATCATCTGCCATCTAGCGATTCTTCCAGATAGAGCAGGCTTCTCGAAGATGTACTTGATCGGATCCATTTTAGAAATTAGCAGAGTGGTATGTGTCAACATATACTGCCTTAGCCAGCGAGCAGCCCATAACAAAGCGTAGCAAGTTTTCTCGAGCAGTGAGTAGCGAGTCTCACAGTCGGTAAACTTTTTGCTAAGGTAATAAATGGCACGCTCTTTTCAGCCAGACTCGTCATGTTGGCCCAGTACGCACCCCATTGAATTATCTAAGACAGTCAGATACATGATTAAAGGCCTTCCTTCGACGGGTGGCATCAAGATAGGAGGTTCCAGCAAATACTCCTTGATCTTATCGAAAGCAATTTGACAGTCATCATTCCATTTAACCACCCGATCTTTCTAAAACAACTTGAAGATTAGTTCACAGGTAGATGTTAGGTGAGAGATGAACCTTGCAATGTAGTTTAGGCGTCCCAAAAAACCTATGACCTCCTTCTCAGTGCAAGGGGAAGGCATTTCTTGTATAGCTTTGACTTTGGCAGGATCAACCTCGATGCCTTTGTTACTGACGATGAATCCCAAAAGTTTACCGGACATGACTCTGAAAGTGCACTTGCTAGGGTTCAGTCTGAGCTTGTATTCCTTTAACCTGACAAACAGCTTTTGCAGATGGTCGAGGTGTTCTTCTTCTATCTGTGAACGGGCTATCATGTCATCTACGTAGACTTCAATCTCACGATGTATCATGTCGTGAAACAAAGCTACCATGGCTCGTTAATAGGTTGCCCCGGCATTCTTCAGTCCGAATGGCATCACTTTATAGCAGAAGGTACCCCACTGCGTAACAAAAGTAGTCTTCTCCATGTCTTCGGGGGCCATTTTGATCTGGTTGTACCCTCAAAATCCATCCATGAAAGAGAGTACCTTATGTTGAGTTGTATTGTCGACCAAGATGTCAATGTGAGGTAGTGGAAAGTCATCTTTAGGGCTAGCCCTATTTAAGTCTCTATAGTCCACGCACATTCTGACTTTGCCGTCCTTCTTAGGCACGGGCACAATGTTAGCAACCCATTGTGGATAGGAAGTAACAGCAAGAAAGCCAGCATTGAACTGCTTCATCACTTCAGCTTTGATCTTTTCGGACATGCCGGGTCTCATTCGGCTAACTTTCTGTTTGATTGGTGGACAGTCTTCCCTTGTAGGGAGATGGTGAACCACAATATCTGTATCCAGTCCCGGCATGTCTTCATAGGACCAGGCGAAGATCTCAACATATTCATTCAACAGCTGAACTAAGCGCTCTTTGACACTTGGCTCTAGGTTGGCACCCACTTTAACCTCTTTTCTGTCTTTGGCAGTACCCAAATTGATAGTCTCTAACAATTCTTCATGGGGCAGAATAGCCCTTTCTTCCTGTTGCAGAAGTCTAGCCAACTCTCCAGGCACTTCACAGTCTTCATCACCTTCGTATTCAGCATGATTGACCAGATCTTCAGAGTCACCGAAGGCCATAGCAGAATTGTTACCCATGGAATCCGGAGTGGATGGGTACCTACATTTTTGTGAGTGTGGGTGTGTGTAAGGGATAGCCACCTTTAAACAAATAAAATGTAAAAAGAAAGAAAATGAACACAAAAGTTTATATATGAAAACGTCCATGATTCATTAAAAATGGCATATGAAAATGAAGAATCAAAACCCTTACAAATGGACCTATATGCCCGGGTAAGGCATAAGGCGAAAAGAGTGTACGAATTGTTTAATAATTATTACAGACCAAACAGGAAATGTTCAAAAGATAAATTACTGATTGATGAAAGTAATGGGAATGAAGTCTTTCGCCTCTCAGTTGTTCAGTCCTCCTTCAATAGTTGGAAAGATCCAGTCTTCAAAATTGCTTTCTTCTTCATCATCCTCTAAAGCATGAACTCCGTGATGAGTGATTTTCAATGGCGGTCCTCCAGCCCGGGAGCGATGCATGGCCTTCTGACTAGCAGCAGTGAAACCCAAACCGAACTTATCTGTCTTGTAAGGAAAATCTGACAGTTGACCTCATATTGTGCTTCCTCCTTCCTTGATCACAGCTTTCGCATCTTTAAGGTATAACATCCGGGACACAGGCTTGGTAATGATGGGCACAACATCCATTGTCTTGGCTACCGCAAATTCAAGAGAAACCTCTTCAAAGTGTTGGAAAGGTGTTTCTATGAATTCGCCATCTAACTCCACGTAACGGAAAGAGTTAAGGTGGCTTATCATATATTCCTCCTCACCATGAACTATTATGATTTTACCTTGGACTGGGTATTTGAGCATCTGGTGTAGAGAAGAAGTGACTGCCCCAGCGTTGTGGATCCATGGTCTTCCCAACAAGCATGAATATGAAGGACGGATGTCCATCACATAAAAAGTAGAGTTGAAAATTTCCATACCCACTTTATTGGGATGTCCACTTCTCTGTGAACCATCCACTTAGAACCGTCAAAGGCTCTAACAATGATATTACTAGGCTTTAGGGTCAAACCTTCACAGTCCAATTTGTCCAACGCTTTTTTAGGCAAGACATTTAAAGACGACCCGGTATCAACCAGAACGTGAGCAAGAGTGGTCCCTCTGCACTCTACTGAGACATGCAGCGCATCATTATTCTTTCTTCCCTTAGATGTTAGATCGGCATCAGAGAAGCCAAGACCATTGTCGGCTGTAAGGCTAGCTACAAACTCTTGAAACTGATCCGCAGAAGTTTCTTGAGGCACATGCGTCGTCTTTAGGAATTTGATCAAGGCTTTGGCATGAGCCTTGGAGCAGAGCAATAGAGCCAGCATAAAGATTTTTGAAGGGGTTTTCCCCAGCTGTTCTACGACATCATAGTCGCTCTTCTTTATTATCTTTAAAATCTCCTCCATTTCCTTTTGGGTGGTCTCGGGGATAACCAAAGTCCGAGCCCTCGTGCTGACGGGCGCTTCTTGGATCCCCTTACCTTTATCAGCAGTAATAGCAGAGGGTATAGCTTCGGGAGTAACAATTTCATCAATAACTGGACTTCGTACAGATATCTTGAATGGCACAGGAGCACTTGAGGGTACGAAGATTGCCCTCGGAGGAGCAATCTCCAGAGAGAAGATTCTTCCGCTACGAGTGATCTTACTTGTCCCCGCAATATTTCCTACATCAGGAGTCTCTTCATCGGAACTTTCTTTGACTGATTCGAACTGCTTAACACCGTGGTAGAAGATCTCACCTCCATAATTCCACAGTATTATCTTGTTGGACTTATATGGGATAGGCCCCGGCATAGTAATCTTCAGCGGTACAAACTTTGGATCGGTGTAATCTTAACAGGTCTTTTGGAGACCTTGGAAAGATTGTCGGAAATGGTGATTATAGCAACATCATTGATTGGAGTAACAAGAGTAACAAGAGTTTTCTTGAAGAGGATTTCTTGAATATTCATCAGGCGTTGGATGCCTGACTTCAATAGAGGATAGTCGGATTGCAAGGTCGAACAAAGGTAACAATCTTTTTCACAGCCTGGGAAAATCTCGGCTTTCAACAGATTCATCTTGATCATTGGCAACGGAGTCATTAAGCCATCAACAGCAGTAACATGGAGATCTTTTACAATAGCATGGACATTATGACCATGTTTTGGCATAGGAGCGGATATCACATTAGGTTTTTCGGGGGCATCAAACTCCACCTTCTTGGCATCTATTAAATCCTGGATCTTATTTTTAAGGGCCCAACAGTTGTTGGTGTCGTGCCCCACACTGTCCGAATGATAGGCACACTTTGCATTTGAATTATAATAGGGAGATGAGGTATTTGGGTTTTTCAGCGCCTCTTTCAAGTTTGTAAGGTTTAACTTTAACAGAGGAGGGAGAACCTGAGCAGGTGTCATATTGATCTGGGTGAATTGCCGTGCAGGCCTTTCCACCCTGGTTTGGTTAGCTCTGGGTTGACTGCTTCGAGGTTGATCGGCTGAGGAGTTCTGAATCATCACAGCCCCCACTGCTGGTCGACGCTCCATTCTTCCTTGATTCCTCTGGGAGTAAACAGCTGAGATCTCTTTCTTGGCCGGAAAGGTCTTCTTGATAGCAGTGGAAGTAGATGCATCCTTCTGAATTTTACCGCTCTTAATGCCAGCTTCGACCCTTTCACCCGTCAGAATTAGCTCGGTGAACCCTGCAGATGAGCTCCTGATCAAGTGATTAAAGAATGGACCTAATAGAGTCCCCAAAAACATATCCATAAGCTCTCTTTCAGACAATGGTAGCTGCACCCTTCCAGCCAAATCCCGCCACTTCTGGGCATACTCCTTAAAGCCTTCATTAGAGACCATACCTATACTCTGTAATTGAGTACGAGTAGGCGCTAAATCTGCATTATATTGATATTATCGATAGAAAGCAGCAGCCAAATCCTCCTAGTTATGTACATCAGATCTTTCAAGCTGATAGAACCAATCCAATTGCGTACCCGACAAACTATCTTGAAAAAAGTGGACCCACAGATCCTTATCAGAAGAGTGAGGTTGGATCTTTCTGACGTAAGACCGCAAATTCATCTTCGGACAAGACAAACCATCGTATTTAGCAAATGTAGGCACTTTTAATTTAGGGGGAATGACGATCCCAGCAACCAACCCTAGTTCTTCGAAATCTAACCCAGGTACTCTTTGTACCTCCATGGCTGCCAGCCGATCTTCCAGATTCTTATACTTATCGTCCGCAGGAGGGTACTTCTTCTCGGAGTAATATTCCTCCTCCTCCTCTTCTTCTTCTTCTTCAGCTTCAGACTCAGAGGGAATTGAAACTCCCTTTCCTTTACCAACCCCTTCATCAGACGTCGAGGGGAAATCTAGGACCCTTCTAGCCTGGTTCTCAAACCTTCTCCCTGAAGTAGCTACACCCGCTCTTTTATTTTTCTTATTTTCTTTTTCCTTGTCCTTCTTTAACAGTGCTTTAAGGTCCTCTTGACCCTTTGCCAAGGTCATGAGGAGTTGCTGGAATTGCGAATTCTGTGCTTGTAGGTTTTTGACTGTCTGCTCTATATCCATCTTGCTGAAATAAACAGCAGAAAGATAAGGAAACCTGGTGTGAAGACCTGCTTATGCATATGATGAATGATATGTTATTCATGTAATGCATTCAAGGATTCAGAAATTCAAATTTGTTGTAAACAAAAAAGCATGCACATCATATTAAGAAGAATTTGTTAGTACATCAATGCCCCATGGGAAAAATATTACAAAATTCTAATATAAAAAGACGTTGCATATCCTCTTCGGTGCGATGTAGGTGTTGAGAG
Source organism: Vicia faba (assembly GCA_948472305.1). Taxonomy (NCBI): domain Eukaryota; kingdom Viridiplantae; phylum Streptophyta; class Magnoliopsida; order Fabales; family Fabaceae; genus Vicia; species Vicia faba. The sequence continues at coordinate 1,001,962,632 of OX451736.1, read as the reverse complement.
TCTGCTCTTCGTGGAGTCGACGAGTAAGTTCCAAAACCTTCTTCTCACTGGCGTAGAAGTTGGCTTCAAAAGTATTTCGTTCTTCCTTGAGCTGTATCCAACTCTTTTGAAAATCTTCCAATGATGTTGGCATGTCAGGGTGTAGGAGGGTGTATGGAACCTCTCCTTCCATAACAGGCTCTTTGATCATAGGTAGAATGTATGGGTAAGGCATCATAAGACTTTGGGCGCGGGTTCATACCCACTTGAGGTAAGGCTCAAGGGGGATGGAATTCTTGTGTCCCAGTGTCTTACTGTCCACTTTGTTGGGCATCCTCCAAGCTCGGATAAACCTTTGTCGAAGTCCTTGAGCGTCGTTGTCGAAGTCAAAAACCAAGTCTGGAATCAGCATGTCATGAGGGCCATCCCTTCGGGCATACCCAAATTGTCTCAGAGCTAAACAGGGGTTGTAGGTAATACCTCCCCTAATGCCAAGTAGTGGGACATTAGGGAATTCCCCACAATGATCAATGATGATGACATTTTCTCTGGACCGAGAACACCAATGAACATCAGAATGTGTAAGAGTCATCAATCGTTGTGACCACCTCAAACCTTGCTCATTCTTCAAGAATGATTGGGGAAGGTGAGAAATAAACCACCTTGCTAGAAGAGGGGTACAACACATGAGAACACCTCTTTTCCTCATTGTTCGTGTGTAAAATGAGTGTAGGATATCCCCAAGCAATGTAGGCACAGGATTCTGAGATATGAAAATCTTGACAGCATTCACATCTATAAGCTGATCAGGGTTTGGGAACAAGACCAACCCATAGATGAGAAGTGTTACAATCTCCTCAAAAGCTTGCAGATCTAGAGAATTCCAGCAGTCTTGTGCCTTCTCAAACAGAAACTTTGCCAAGAAACCCTTGACACCACTTCTGGTTTCCCAATGACCTTTGATATCAGATGGTTGCAAGTGTAAAGCTTGAGCAACATCTTCAGGCTTTGGTTCTCTTTCCGTACCGTTGTAGGGTAGTTGATGGAGAATAAGAATCCTCAGGAGTTGAGAAAATTCCTCCAAAGTAGGTACTAGTTGGTAATCCGGAAATGTAAAGCAATGGTGTAAGGGGTCAAAGAACTGGAAGAGAACTTTCACAATGTCTTCTTCAATGTTGGAGTTGACCAAGTTGAGAAGTCTACCATGTCTTTCACTGAAGGGAGAATTATCTAGAATCTTGGAAGTAAGTTCCTTGAGTTGAGGAGGAATTCTCACAAGGTTGACCTGAATAGTTTTCCTGCGAAGTGATTCCATTACCTACAAAACAAGAACAAAGATGAAGATCCAAACCCTTGAAATGGTTAGTGGATGCATATGATGCTTCATGATGTTCATGATGTATGCACAAGTATATGTACAAGCAAGTCACACAAGATCCTAGTTTCAGGCTTGCATGGGGTTTCACAGGTAAGTATCCTCTTGAAGTTAGTTGGCTCAACCTGTCCTATAAATAGTAATCGGGTTCTAAGGAGCTCAATATCACTGGATTATTTTTTGTGTTCATTGTTTCAGTTTAGCCACTTAACTGGCGACCGAAATATTCCAAGAAAACAACCCTCAATGAGTGCAGTATCGAGTATCTACCAACTTCGGACTGCACCAAAGCCGGTCATCTCACTACCCCTAAAAAGGCCAAGATGGTCAAGTAAAGGTTCTAAGAGTTCATTAGTGCTTCATGACATCACTCAGCTGCCCCGTATTCTCTTTGATTGACTCAAAGGCTACCGGTACCCACAAATATCTCGCACTAATATAGCTATTGCTTCAACCATGTCGGTATACCCCGCACAGTTTCCACAACGTATTGCTATTTACCTATGAATGTTTCACAAATCCGGGTAGAGGATTTGAAGCCCAAACAATAGAACCAATTGTAAAGCAATCAAAGCAAACAAAGTAAGCATGCAAAGGTGATCTAAACCCTAAGGTAACCCCACTTTTAGATTTTTTTTCCAGCAGAGTCGCCATTTCTGTGATACGGTGGGAGAACTAACTTGAGATTTTGCGTTTGTGTTCGCAAATGTTTCGGTTTAGCAAGAGTCGCCACCGACTTTTTATTTTATCCAAAGGAAAGGTCAAAAAGCACAGGAAAGACCTTTGAGATATTTTCTTGGGTTCGGGGGTAGATTATGAAAAGGGAAGGTGCAAGCACCCTTTTCATCCATGGTTATCCATGGGCTCTTAGTTACTTGTTTAGATCACTTGCTTTTCTTTTCCAATTCTTTGAAATGGTGCTTTGTGTGTGGTTTTGAAAATGTTTTGGAAAGAGGCCATCGTTGTGGAAACATTTTTAATGATTCTTGTTTGAATATATACAAAGGTGTTTGTCTTTTGAAAATATGTTTCAATGTTTTGAAAGTTTGTTTTGGAAAATGTTTTGAAATTGTGTTGTGAAATGTGTTTGAAAATAGCAAGGATGTTTTTGCAAGTTTTGATCAAGTAACTAAGAGTTGTCTACCCTATCTACTCCAAGATCTTTCCTACACATTTTTAACCCTTTTGACAATGTTGTTTTACCATTGCATTTGGTAAACAACCTTGTATTAGGATGTTAAACGGGACAGGCGCGGGTTATCGTATTGACCATGATAGCAATTGTGCCAAGTATCTTAGCAAATTTTTGGAGGGACTAGATCATTTTGTATAGGCAACCAAGATAGCGTCATCGAGGGACTATGATATTTTGTTTTGTTTTTGTTTTGCCAAGATACTCAACATGCTTACCATGTCCATTTTCAAGGCAACAAGTGGATGAAACCCTAGGGGTGCATGTGTGCATTGTGTGGTCAATTTACATGCTTTTTTATCTTTGTATTGGTCAAGCTACTTGTTTTGATTTTGGATTTATTTGCATACAAACCCTAATCTCTAACATGGCATATTTGAAAGCATAAATGCGTAACATAAATCTACACTATTACAACATTTTATATGGGAAGGGGGGATACAATTTTGAATGAGGAATATTTGCAAGAAAATAAAACCCTAATATTTACTATTACAGCCAAATTGAATAAATGGTACAAATAAATAAATTGGCAATAATTAAATAAGAAATTTAAATATAAATGTGCAAAATATTATAACTATGTAAAAAGTTGTTTTTTTGTTCATTTTTATGTATGTAAAAGTATAATATTTAATGTATTAAAAAAGAAATAAAAAGATTATTATTTTTTATTAAGGGCAAAAACCCTAATTTTCTTTTAAGAAAGTATATTAATTATATTATTTATATACAATAAAATAAAATAAATGAAATATGTACAAATGTCAAAAATGAAAATATATTAGAAAAATATCATTTTTAATAAGGGTGGAAACCCTAATTTTTGTTTTAAGATAATATATACTATATTATTTATTTTATGTACAAGAAAATAAACCTAAATGTATACAAAGATATTTATGAAATAAAAAACATGTGGAAAAATATTTTTTTTTTATATGTATAAATAATAAAAATGAAAAAAATATAATATCTCTAAAATATTTATTTGTTTTTATTAAAGAAAATAAAGATATATACTAATTAATAATTATTTTCATGTTAGAAAAATAAAATAAAAATATAAAAATAAATGTGAAAATTTATAAAAATATTTTTGGTATTTTTTTATGTTTAGAAAATATAAAATAAAATCAGAAATGAAAAATAAATAGAAAAATATAAACAAATAAAGAAATGGGCCAGGGGGGTGCAGTCAACAAGGTAGGGGATGCAAAAAGTGAGAAACAAAGGCCCAGCCCAGTTCCAGACTTCATCTTCAACCTTTTGATCAAAAATGCGCGTGCCCTGTACAAATGTCCAGAACCTGCATACGTGCTCTAATACAAAAACTCATAACATCAAAGTTGTAGCATTTTTCAAGATGAATTCAACCATATAAGAAACTTAATCTAACTCTCAAAGACCAGAGAGAATTTCTCTGGCCCTAATGTCTAACCTAACTTTTTCAAGAAGTTCGTGAATCAAATTATCTTAACATGTTTAACTTAAATGAAAACTGAGCATATGTACAGCTTCAGGGCTATGAGTACTACATTTTTTATTCACAAACCTAAGCTTAATGATTCCTAAATAGAGAGATAGGAAGTTGATAAAAACCTGTTTCAGTTGAAATCGTGTATGGCAATGTGGAGCTTTTCAGTGAGGCCTTAGATGTTTGGGAGCTTGCTTGAACTTCCTCTGACCTTCCCTAATGCCTAGTTTGCCTTGAATGTGCTTGAACAAGCTTGTAGAACTCAACCTGCACATACTGAAAACAGAAATGGTGAAGCTTGCAAATGGAGTTACAGTCACTTCCTAATGGTTGGGATAGCTTGGATAGGTTATATGGAAGGTGTTTGAATAGGTTTGGGGCAAAACGCACGAGTGGTTTATGAGATAGAACTCAAGGTGCAGAAGCTGCCCTATTTTTGCAAGAGGAAGGTGATTTGATATTAAAGAGTGTTTGATGGATCAAAGGCTCGTGTCTCAGGCTCAATGCAATGTCAATAACTTGTTTCAAAAGATTGCAAGGGTTGGTTCTAACAGATGTGCAAGTTGTGTTGTATTTGACAAGTTTCTTGTATTTTAAGCAAAAGTGAGCAATGATGAAAGACAGGCATGTACAGGCTATCTATCAGCCTGCCCTTTGTGATCTTGGTCCCCTCAGTTGCTGGATATTGTGTGATGTACCAGATCTTGTTCAAGGCTCAAGGATTCTATTTGACATAAAGCAAATTTGACAAAAATGGCAATGTTGCCTTTTTGCTATTTTAGGATTAATTCTTTATGTAATCCTCTCATGACCAAAACAAAGCCTTAAACCAATGGATTTGCATTTGATTATTGAGTATGGAAGGATTTTGGAACCTATAATCAAGTACAAACAAGGCTGATTAGAGTTTGCAACTTGTATCAATATGAAAATGCCATGGATCAAAAGTGAGTTTTTGCCAAATTCAAGCCTTCGATTCTCCCTAACCACAAATGATTTTGGAGATTTCTTGGACATTTTGGAAATCTTGTAACATGATATAAAGTCCATATTTGAAATTCATTTTGAGATTCCAAGTGTAACTAGGTGAAAAATTTCCATGAAGATAGGTTAAAATCCTGCCTAAACTAGGGCAAAATTTCACTAAGTTAAAAGTTTCATGGACCCTTGTTCCAAAAATCATAACTTGAGATCCAAGCTTCTTTTGAGAAAACTTTGTGAATCAAAGTTGTAGAATTTGTGGAGGACTACTACTTTAATGTTGGAAGTTTTGTTTGAATCCAATTTCATCATGGTGAAAATGTTGGGCAAAGTTGGGAAAAAATAAGAAAATTTCATAACTTAGAAAAATTCTAAGTTATGAAAAATTTCAATTTTAAATCCTAATTTGCAAAATTGGGTTTCTTGATGAAAAAGTTTCATGTTTTGACATATCTTGATGAAAAATGACCCTTGGCACTTGATTTTGACCAAAAAGTCAAAGTTTGACTTTTCAGTGTACAGTCAAATTTTGATCAGTTGACTAAAAAATTCATCTGTCAATCCAATGCATTTGAGATCTTTTAAACCTTGTGAATATGTCAAGATGATGCCATTGAGTATTTGAATCCATGCTTGAACCCAATTTGCCATTGGCTAGGTGAAAAATCAGAAATTGCCCTTATACAGTCAAAACCCTAAAAATTACCATTTTGCCCTTTTGATGATCTGATCAAATTTCTTGAGGAGTTGTGGTCCAAACTTGATCAAATGGTCCATATCATTCTATAATGTTGATGTGAACAAAAAATGTATGGTTTGACTGTAAATTGGCCACAGTTGACTTTTTCCCCAATACAGTTGATTTCTAGGTCAACTGTCCAATTGACTGGGCAAAAATTTGATTCAAGGCTTGAAACTTGGTAGAGGCAATCTTATAGGTCCAACATGAAATATGAAAGTCACTTTGAGCATTGGAAGTCCAAAAATCCCTGTGCAAACTCAAACCCTAATTTAGGTCATCAGTGCAAGGAGATGTCTTGAGCAGAGCAAAACCCTAATTTGGTCTTGAGTCCAAAGAGTCTTGTGAGGGGAAATCTTGATAAAAATGAGAGGGTAAATTTTGGGGTACAACACCATGAAATAAAATAAATCACGGCGAAGTGTGTCGATGTCGTCTCTAACATCGGTGAGCTCTCCTCGGAGCGTAGTAACATCAGAATGTAGTGTCTCGATAGTATGTGCATGATCTACCATAGGAACGGCGACAGCTTCGGTAATATGGGAAGGTGTAGGGTTATCTAGTGGAGTATACTCATGGTAACCAGGAGGTGTGGAAGGGTCACTCTCCTCTCTCTCAGGGTCATGCTCATCTGTCTTCTCGAGGTTATATAACCAGTTTTTTTTGTTATGGACGCTTGTGTTCTCTGGGCTAGGCAAGGTAAAGTAGTAGATAGGATCATTTCACACTAGAAGATGAAAGTGAGGTGAGTCTAGGTTACCTATAAGAGTAATGTTAAAACAGAATGGTATGTCCATGGTATGGTATCTGACATATGGCGTAAGGCGTGATAATGATGATCTCAGGGATAATGCCTCAACTATCATGGTGACTAACCCGCCGACACAGATAGGTTCATGGGTACACTGGGCTATGGCAAACATATTGGCAATCATAAATGATGCACCAACTACGGGTCTAGACTGGAAAGCACGGTATATAATAAATAGATCATCCCTAAAAACTAAGTGACGGTTTATAGGTGTTCCGAACAGGGTAAAAGCTAGGATATGGTGGAAATACCTAATGGTTGGGTTATGGATATCAGTCACATCCAGGAGGTTAGGGTCCTCAAGGTAATGGCCAGCTATATCCCTCCAAAAATGGTTTAGCTCGAAATCAAGGTAGTCGTCTTCCTGGGTCTCCATGTAAGCATCTATGGATCTAGGAAATCCTAGCAGCTCAGCAAGACGACGAACGGTGAAATGATGGGTAAAGCCGAATAGTCTGAAGGACATTTGTCCTCTACTACGCCCTAATCCTCGGGTAGGTTTATAATGGAGTGAGCTCAGGAACTCTAGGGTAAGGTTTCGATAGTTGGGGTACTTATGGGCAAGGAATCCTTCCCAACCTATCTGGTTAAACAAAAAAATCAACACTCTCCCTAATACCTAGAATTGTTAACGTGGGATCATGCACATAAGTCGTCAAATTCATCTAGCGTTGAGCTAGTATCTCATAACGCCTCTGCTGGGCCCCAGTATCGAAGGTAATAGTATCCATAAGTTAGTCTAGCTAGTTAGTGCCTGTGATTCGGTACTAAAATTAGTAAATAAAGAAAAGAAAACAAATAAAATATGAAATGATAATAAATTTAGGAATCGTAATAATAATCAGAATAAAAAATAAAGAGATTTTACAAGAAATTAAATAAAAAATGAAAAACTTGTGGGTTGCCTCCCACACAGCACTTGTTTAATGTTGTTAGCTCGACATCATTTGAGATGTGAATTAGTCTCCTATTCTCGGCAGTAGCTCTATAAGCGTTAAACTCGCAGCGTAGTCTTTGTTTTCAATGCTGTGATAATGTTTTAAACATTAGCCATTTACTATGAATGGGTTTGTGGACTTTCCTTTGATCTCGATGGCACCACTTGGAAAGACTTTGGTCACTTCGAAGGGTCTAAACCATCTTGAACGAAGTTTCCCGGGAAAAAGTTTTAAAGGGGAGTTGAATAATAGAACTACATCTCCTTCATTGAACTCATTCCTAGAGATTCGTTTGTCATGCCACTTCTTCGTCCTTTCTTTGTAGATCCTCTCATTCTCATATGCGTCTAACCTTAGCTCTTCCAGTTCATTTATGTCGAGGATCCTTTTCTCACCTGTTGTGTTGTAGCTTAGGTTTAGGGTTTTAATTGCCCAATAAGCTTTGTGTTCTATCTCCACTGGCAGGTGACATGACTTACCATAAACGAGTTTAAAGGGTGTTGTTTCGATTGGCGTCTTGAATGCTATCCTATAATCCCATAGTGCTTCAGGTAACTTGACCGACCAGTCCTTCCTTGACGTGGCGACAGTTTTTTCTAATATTTGTTTTATTTCCTGATTTGAGACTTCCACATGCCCGCTTGTTTGGGGGTGGTATGGTGTTTCTACGCGGTGTTTCACCCCATATTTGGTTAGGAGTTTATCAAAGATTTTGGATATGAAGTGTGATCCACCGTCGCTTATTTCTTGTTTGGGTACACCAAATCTTGGGAAGATAATATTCTTGAAGAGTTTAGTCACTACTCAAGTTTCGTTTGTTGGAGAAGCTATTGCTTCGATCCATTTTGAAACGTAATTTACAGCCACGAGTATGTATTTATTTCTGAATGATGACGAAAATGGTCCATGAAGTCTATTCCCCACACATCAAAGACTTCGACTTGTAGAATGGCAATCTGAGGCATCTCTTCGTGTCTGGATATGTTTCCAGTGCGTTGGCATCGATCGCAGTTAAGAATGGCTATGTGCACATCTTTCCATAGATTTGGCCAATAGAAACCAGACTGCAGAATTTTAGCGCATGTCTTAGATGGGCTTGCATGACCTCCATAAGGGGCGTCATGACAATGAGAAATAATGTTTTCAATTTCGCTCTCTAGGACGCATCTTCGGAAAATTCCGTCGGCACTTTTCTTGAATAGTAAAGGTTCATCCCAAAAGTAATGTTTCAGATCGTGAAAGAATTTTTTCTTTTGTTGATATGTCAGATCAGGGGGTAGGATTTTAGCGGCTAAGTAATTTGCTATATTTGCATACCATGGTAAGGTCTGATTTGTTCGGACAGTGTTCACAATTCCGTTCATATCATTATCTATTGCGTCTTGGCTTTCTTGTAAATCATGGCTAACGGCATGTGTGTCAAGTTCTAAAAGTAATTGGTTTGGATTTAATTCAGGGTTTTCTACGTTGGCACCTCCTAAGTCCATCTGAGCTAACAGACGTTCATATGGGAAGTCATCATTAATGGGCACCTCCTTTGGTTTCAGCCTCTCCATTCGAGATAAATGGTCGGCTACTATGTTCTCGGTATCTTTCTTGTCTTTAATCTCTAAATCGAACTCTTGTAGAAGTAGAATCCATCTCAATAGTCTTGGTTTTGAATCTTACTTGGTTAGCAGGTATCTAATAGTTGCATGGTCTGTATAAATGATTATTTTTGCACCCACGAGGTAGGAGCGAAATTTTTCCATCGCAAAGACTACAGCTAAAAGTTCCTTTTTTGTGGTCGCGTAATTCATCTGCGCAGGGTCCAGGGTTCTACTTGCATATTATATCGCATGAAGCTTTTTATCTCTTCTTTGTCCCAGGACTGCACCTACGGCGTAATCACTCGCGTCGCACATGATTTCAAATGGTAGTCTCCAATCGGGTGGTTGCATGATTGGTGCGGATATAAGAGTTATTTTTAATTGGTTAAACTCCCTTAGGCATTTGTCATCGAAATCGAATTCAACGTCTTTCATAAGGAGGGTAGTTAGAGGTTTGGAAATTTGCGAGAAATCTTTTATGAATCGTCGGTAGAAACCAGCGTGTCCCAAGAAACTGCGTATTTCTCTTACTGTTTTAGGGGGTTGTAAGTTTTCTATGACTTTGATCGTTGCTTTATCGACTTCAATCCCCCTCTTAGACACGACGTGTCCTAGCATAATTCCTTGTTTGACCATAAAGTGGCATTTTTCCCAATTCAGAACGAGGTTCACTTTCACGCATCTCTCCAAAAATTTCTCTAAATTTATTAGACAATCTTCAAAACTCTCTACACATACAGAGAAGTCATCCATAAAGACCTCCATGATATTGTCTATGAAATCAGCAAAAATTGCCATCATGCATCTCTGAAATGTGGCGGGAGCGTTACATAATCCAAACGACATTCGTCTGTAGGCGAAAGTTCCATAAGGACATGTGAATGTTGTTTTCTCTTGGTCATCAGGGTGAATAGGAATTTGGAAAAATCACGAGTAACTGTCTAAGTAACAGTAATGAGAGTGCTTAGCCAATCGCTCAAGCATTTGATCGATGAATGGTAGAGGAAAATGGTCTTTACGAGTGGATTTTTTTAGCTTCCTATAGTCAATGCACATTCTAGCTCCGCTTACAGTTCATTCCGCTATAGCTTTGCCTGATTTGTTTGTCATGGCTGTTATACCTCCTTTCTTTGGTACACAGTGGATCGGGCTTACCCATTGACTATCAGAGATTGGGTATATGATTCCTGCGTTCAGAAGTTTTTTTACTTCGTCTTTAACTACGGTACTCCATATTGGGTTAATTCTTTGTTAATGTTCTCTAGAAGATTTGCAGTCGTTTTCCAACATAATGCGATGCATACAAATGGAAGGACTTATTCCTTTGAGATCCGTAATGTTATATCCCAAGGCAGATGGGTATTTTCTTAAGACTTGTAATAATTTGCCTGTTTCTTGTTGTCCTAAGTCTGCATTGACAATTACTGGTCGTTTAAGCTCGGTGTCGAATTCATATCTAAGGGTCTTAGGTAATGGCTTAAGATCCATGGCTGGTTTTCTCGGACAAGGCATGTGGTCAGGTGTCAGAGCTAAGCATTCGCTTAGATTGTCGTCTTGGTATTCGGGACACCATTCGTTATCTTCGAATATTGGAGGTGTGGGAATCTTCATGGTTTGAGAACAAGGTATCAGTTCCCATTCAATTTCCCTCACACATTCGTCCACGATGTCTACCAGATAACTTGTGTCATCTATGGCAGGCACTTGTAGGAACTGTGTCAGAATAAATTCGACTTTCTCTTTACCTACTTCAAAAAGTTAGTTTGCCTTTCTTTACATCTATGATGGCTCCAGCGGTAGCTAAGAATGGTCTTCCTAAAATGATAGATGTACTTCCGTCTTCTCTAACATCCATGATTATGAAATCTGTAGGGATGTAAAACTGACCTATTCGTACGAGAACGTTCTCTAAGATTCCTACTGGGTATTTAACAGAGCGGTCTTCCAATTGAACGAACATCTTTGTTGGTCTTAGTTCTCCCATTTCATGTCTGTTGCATATGGACAAAGGCATAGTGCTAATACTATCTCCTAAATCACACAGGGCTTTGTCTATGACAAACTTTCCTATATGACATGGTATAGAGAAGCTTCCAGGATCTTTCAGCTTATGAGGCATCTTGTTTTGGATTATTGCGCTACACTCGGTAGTAAGTGTGACTGTTTCGTTATCTTCTAGATTTTACTTGTTAGATAATATTTCCTTGAGGAATTTGGCATAGGAGGGCATTTGAGTTATGGCTTCTGTGAAAGGAATTGTTATATTAAGTTGTTTCAGAAGTTCAACGAATTTTTTAAATTGCCCTACGTTCTTAGGTTTAGCTAGTCTTCCAGGAAATGGGATTTGGGGTTTATAAGGCGGTGGAGGCACATAAGGTTTTTCTTTTTCTTCGTCCTCTCCTCCTTTATCTTCTTTATCCTCCTCATTCTTCTCGGGTTGATTCTCCTTCTCAGCTTGTTTTTCAGATCTTTGGTACATAGCTGGATTTGTAAGTCTTGGGTCAGTCGGTCCGTCTAACTCAGTTCCACTTCTTAATATGATGGCATGAGCATGCCCTTTCGGGTTAGGTTATGGTTGACAAGGAAATGTATCATCCGGTGCAGCTGTAGGTGCTTGTTGTTGAGCCACTTGAGAGATTTGGGTTTCTAACATTTTATTGTGGGTGGCCAAAGCATCTATTTTGTTTGCTAATTGTTTTATCTGCTTGTTAGTGTGTATGTTTTGATTTTGGACATCTTTGTTTGTTTGCGCTTGGGTAGCTATGAAGTTTTCCATCATCAATTCTAAGTTTGATTTTCTAGGCACATTAGGAGCGTTTGCAGGAGGTTTCTGATATCCAGGTGGCACAACAGGTGTTTGGTTTGGAGCATACAATGCATTGGGGTTTTTATACGAGAAATTTGGATGATTTTTCCATCCAGGGTTGTATGTGTTTGAGTAAGGATTTCCTTGAGCATAATTTACTTGGTCGGTTGGAGTTCCTGCCAAGATCTTACATTGGGTAACTGCATGTCCAGGCACTCTGCATATCTCGCAATTTGGAGTTATAGAAGCCACGGTGGCTGGAGGTATTGCGGTCATGTTATCTATCTTAAGGGTGAGGGCGTCTACTTTAGCATGGACATTGTCTAGACTGCTTATCTCGTACATGCCTCCTTCCATCGGTGTTTTCTCTGTGGTAGCTTTGTCTACTTGTCCTCTTTCACTTCCCCACTGATAGTGATTTTGAGCCATACTTTCTATGAGAGCATATGCAACGGTGTAGGATTTATCCATCAGTGCGCCTCCTGCGGCAGCGTCTATCGTTAATCTTGTATTGTAAAGGAGACCATTATAGAAGGTATGGATAATTAACTATTCTTCCAAGCCATGATGTGGGCAGAGTCTCATCAGATCCTTGTATCATTCCCAAGCATCGAAAAGGGACTCGTTGTCCTTTTGTCGAAAATCACTTATTTGAGATCTTAGCCTAGCAGTTTTACTTGGAGGGAAATACCTTGCAAGAAAAACTTTCTTCAGCTCATCCCATGTGGTAATAGAGTTTGCGGGTAGAGATTAGAGCCAAGCCCGGGCTCTGTCTCTTAGATAAAAATGGAAAAGACGAAGTCTTATTGCCTCTTGATGGACCCCATTGTTCTTAATCGTATCTGCGTACAGCAGAAATCTTGATAAATGAAGATTGGGGTCTTCCATTGACCCTCCAGAAAACTGGTTCTGTTGTACAGCAGACAACAAATAAGGTTTCAGTTCAAAGTTGTTAGCCTCAATTGGAGGAGCAACAATGCTATTATGCGATTCATCTTGCGAAGGAATAACATATGATTTGAGCGGACGTGGAGCAGGTTGTGCGGCCATTTCTTCGGTTGGTTGAGGAACAGGAGATTCGAGTAATTACACGAGGTAGAGGATTATGCAAGAGATGATACTCTTGAATGCGGCGTCTAAGTCTGAGATACCGCTCGATATCGTTAATTTGTATGTATAACAGCTCGCCTTGCAAACGAGTGTTTGGCATACAATAAGAAAAGAAATAGAAAATAAATAGAGAGGTTTTGCTCTAGTCTCTACCGCATAACAAAAGAGTAGTGATATCGACTTAAATCAGTCCCCGGCAATGGCGCCAAAAACATGATCAGATTACACTGAGGTATCTAATGATTCAGACTATAAGTGCACAGTCTTATCGTGTAGTTTTAAAAGATATCAAACCACAGAGACTGATGAATCGAACTACCGTCTTCTATTGTTACTTTGAAAATCTAAAGCTAATGAACATTTGATTGGGTTGTAGGGAAACTAAATACTAAATTAAGTTTAATTTTAATTATCAGTAAGCAGAACTACCAGTATGTAATGGTCGGACCACGGGAACTAGCAACCGGTTGGGTGTCTTTGTATTTTCAAAACAACTTTCAGTAAAATCTCTTTAGTTTAAAAGCCCTCGTCTCACACTGTCGTTTTATTGATCTAGGCTATGAAATTAAGTCCTAACGTACGCCTCCGCCATCCCGCAGGAGTTAAAAACACTTTTTGAAAACAAAATAGAATCTTAATTAACTTTAAAGTGCTTCCGTTGTATTTTAAGCCAATGCCTAATTACTACTGTCCAGTTGAAAGATCTCAAACTTCTGCTTTGTTGACCCTAACCTCTATCTGTTCTTTACTTTCGTAATAAAACAATTTATCGATTAAAAATTGTAACTTATACCAGAAAAAGGTTTTGTAGTAAAAATTACCCAACTGAGTCACTCAATCCCTTGGTTATGTGACCTTACATACCGGTATACGAATTCTAGCCTAGCATAATATTAGACCAAATCACAGAACAATTCTAAAGACAAAACAAAATAAACATGATTATATTAATTAAAAGCAATAACAATTCATAAAAATAAACCTGAGGATAGTAATTCTGGATACGGGTACAATTACTTCTAACTCTTGACTAGAAGCACTCCTCCACAGGACTGGTAGGCTTTGCTTCGATCATGAACAGAGACAATCGTACAGAAAACAAATGCTAGAGGAAGTAGAAAATTGCAGGAAAAAAATGCTCAAAGAAAAATGCTTAGGGAAAATGAATTCTCAAAATATCAAAGGTCGACCCCCGGTTTCTTGTGTCCAGGGTTCTATTTATAGTCCTTTTGCGATACGTAGGTTTGAGAAAATATAGGAACACTTCGAGTTCATTTGAGAAAAAATAGGACCAAGGAGTTGGTAACATCCTTCATGTGTTGACTGAGTGGAGCTTAAAAATAGGATGGTCGTTGGATTGGTGTTTGAACTTTCCTCTTCAGTGGGATTTGCAGACTACGTGGTCAAATAAGGAAAAGGTCGGCCTGTGACGTTCGTCAAGTCCAAGTGACGATGGTCACTTGGTCCATTATATCCGTGACGACCGGCAGCGTTCCTTGACGATCGTCAAGGTCCTTTTGCTGGTGGGCCACGTGCTCACGCCTTTTGATGGGCTTATACTTTCTTCTTCTTTTATTCTTTGGCCCTTTTGCTATTTTTGCACCCTTTTTCTTCATTTCTTCCAAAGTCTTTAACTTAACATTTATCTGCAAAATAAGTGAATACCCGCGTAATACCTATATAAAATAATACAATTAAAATAAAATAAGGGAAATAATTTATGTAAATCAAGCTAAAAATATCATATATTTGTGTGTTATAAGCGGGTGGACTGGAGTACTTTGAGTTCAAATGAACCAGGATAACCAACGTGTCTTTTGTTTTAAGTTTTAAAACCCTAATTCAACCCCCCCCCCCCCCCCTTTCTTGTGTTTTTCCATTCTTTAACAGACTCGACAATTGGAAAGTGTGATACGGTGGAAGAACCGACTGTTTTTACTGGTTTGCGTTTTGCGTTTTGCGTTTTTTGTTCGCAAAATGTCGCGGTAAGCAAGAGTCGCCACCGACTTTTATTTCATCCAACCGGAAAGGAAAAAAGTACAAAAAAAAACCTTTTTTGAGATTTTGAGTACGGGGGGTAGATTTTAGAAAGGGAAGGTGTTAGCACCCTTTCTATCTATGGTTTTCCATGGGATCTTAGGTACTTGCTCATTTTGAAATTGATTGTGTGTGCTTGTTTTGAAAAGTTTTGTTTAACTTCGTGATAACCCTTGTATTTGTCCTCAAGAGTGTGACGAAGTTGTTTTTGAAAATTGTTTTGAAAGTGTTTGTGAAAAAAAGTTTTTATTGTTTTGAGCAAGTACTTAAGAGTTTCTACCTACTCGAAAAAAGATCGTTTCTATTCTTGTTTCCTTTAGACAGCACTATCCTACTATTGAGAAATAGGTAGCACCATCGTTGGAATTTGTAAGGGTCAATTCGAAAGGGACGTACGGTCACTAAAGCAATATTAGGACACCTTAGTAGCAACCCTAGAGTCTTAAGATCTTTTTGAGGCAACATTTCCGAGGCAATATTTCCGAGGCAACATTTGAACGGGACAACTTGATCTCTTTAGACGGGAGGGCAACCACTAAGACACCCTATGCTTAATGATCGTTTACCGAAGGCAACCGAAGTGAGAGTATACCCTAAGAGTGAATATGTGCGAGTGATTTACTTTTAGTTTATTATCTTTGCACATTAAGGTTTTCTAACCATTTTAATTTTGTCATGCATTCTTGTCATACAATCCTAAACATACATCTAACAGTTAAGAGTTTTGCGGAAAGTAAAAGTGGAAAAAATAACCTACGCTTATGACATGGCTTTGACAGTTACATAATTGTCGTTGACAGTAAATAAAGTTGCGGAAATTTAAAAACCCTAATTAAAACTATTACATCCTCAAAACAGTTACAAAAATAATAAAAGAATTAAATGCGCGCGGTAAGTTAAATGTGAGGCGATTAGGGTTTTGACCCTTTGACTAATCCTACTTGCGATTGATTAAAGAAAAAATTGTTTTTTTGTCATGTTTGGTTATTTGAGAAAATAATGGAGAATTAAATTAAAAGAAAATCCTCAGTCCTAATTTATATTAATTTTTGCAAATAAATTATTTAATTCTAAACAACCTACTTTTGTATTTTTGTTTTATTTGAGAAAAAAAGAGAAAAATTAAATCAAGAGTTAACCTAATTTTGTAATTTAATTTTAATTGTGAAAAACAAATTAAAGTTACCCTAATTTAAATATTACTCTAATTAATTAACAAAATTAAATTTAATAAGAAAACAACTAAATCTTTCTTTTTTTTTACTTTTTTTAATTTTTATGATTTAATTAAAACTGATTTTAAAAATAAAATAATTAAACAAAAAAGATAAAATAAAAAATAAAATAAAAAGAAGTTAAGAATTGGGCCTGTGTTGGCAAATCTGGGGGTGCACATCTGAATTTTCTGGCCCATTAAGCATCAAGCCCAGTCAAGCACGCTAGATCTGGTATAGTGTTGACTTTGAGATGTATCATGGCCCTCTCATGGCAGGCGTTGGATCTTGGCTGGTGATGAATCTGATGGTCAAATCTTGACTTGCATGGTGGACACATGGAATAGTAGTGTATGAGATCCTGCGTATAAATGTTAGAAAATAGGAAAAATGTCTGGACCTGGGATCGAACCCAGGTCCTTCCCTTCACAAGCGTGTCTCTCTACCAACTGCGCTGGACAATTTATTCATGATTATAATGAAACAAATGAAATATAATTCAAACAAAGTGCCACGCCCCAAAAGCACGCGAAATTCAAACGGGCCAGTCACATGCTGCCACACCATCGTCTTCTTCATGGATTCCTTCGTTTTAAAAAAAAAGGACTTTTACCTACAGACATCCGCTGTAGGTATAACCCTGCATATTTCAAAAATGTTGTACATGCAAGATAAATGAAAGGTAATGGTACCAATCAACTCGTCTCATCCTCACGAGCATCATGGTACTTGATTAAAAGCCCAATTGTTCATGTACAAAAAGACCCTAAAAATAACACAAAAACCCTAGCAATGGCAACAACGTGTACAGGCTTCAAAAACGCAATTAAATGACATGGTTAGCTTGCAAACATGATTACAAACACGAATATAACAATTAAAAGTACTAATGATGCAAGAATTATGATAATCGAATTGGGAAATTATGTCAAACCGTATGATATGTAGCGCGCGTTTCTAGGTGTTTCAGGCCTTGCAAATGATTGGGACAGCTTCCTGGGACGTCCATCAATGGATTGGGATAGCTAGGATGGCTTGAGATGGTCTGTTGAGTGAAAACCAATTCACAATTTTCTTTGAATTTTGAAGTTTGCTCTGCCTTTTTTCACGACTCTAACCCTTGTATATTGATATGGAATTGTTCACTATATAACCTAGAGTGAATTAGGTTAACAAACTTGGACTAAATCTTTGCATTTATCCAAGATTTGATTTGATTCGTAAGTTATATGATATGTTGCTATTTTGAGCCAAATCATGCCTTTCTTGTACCAATTGACCTTGATTCAATTTGATCTTGTTAACTCAGCATATCTTGATTGTCAATCTGTCAAAAAAACAAATCAAATCATACCTTTGTTAATTTTCATCATTTATTTGATTTAATTCACTTTTTAATTAATTAAAAATCAAAATAAATTGAAAAATGAAGCACATAATGGGTTAGTTAACAATTGAGTCGTGGACCACATTATAATTGAGGTGCAATCATAAAAAGTTGGGCCCATTTAGCAAAAAATGCAAATTTGAGCACATTTGACTTTTGGCAATTTTGCAAAAATGGTCAACTTGGCCAATGCATAACTCTCTCAATTTTGACCCTAGAGAGGTTTTCTTGGACTTTTTAGAAAGATTAGGATGTCTTATAAACATCCCTTTTGGTATCATCTCAATTGAGTCCTCCATGTTCATGTACGAAGCTTTGACCCAAAAGGTGTTTTTGTTAACTTTTCAAAAGGACGTATAATGTCAAAATTCATATCTTTTTGTGAGTGCATATTCTGGACTTGGGGGCTGAATATGAATTGTAGGGAATTGAATCCTCTTCAAAATTAGCTTTGGATGGGTCATTTCTGATAAAGTATGAGAAAGTTATGCTTGGTCAAAGTTGAGTTGACTTTTCCTGTAAAACCCAAATTTAGCAACTTTTAGGTTTTGATGAATTGTGAGCAATCCTTGAGGAATCATGATTAACCATTGATCAAATGATGGATGATACTTTAAAATAAGGATGTTGACCAAAAATCTTGAAGTTTGACTGTATGTGGGCCACAGTTGACTTTTGACCTAGTATAGTTGATTTTCAGGCATTTGAACAATTGACTGAGCAAACTTCTTCTGCAAGGCTTGAAACTTGACATGGATGATCTTGAGAACATATTAGGACAATGGTGAGCACTTGATTCCTTTGTGGTTCACACATCTTGATGAAGATGGAAACCCTAATTTGAGGTATACTGCCTTAGGAGAGAGTTTGTCTGGTCAATTCTTGAACTTCCTTGAGCAATTTGGGGACCTCACTTGCCATGTGTTGAGAAATATGGGAGGGCAAATTTTGGGGTACAACAGCTGCCCTTGTTCAATCTTCTTAAATCTGAAGATGTAGATTGGCTCGTCTGCCTTTCGTGATCTAAAGGTGGAAGATGATTGAACACTAGAGTGCCCAGAAATTTGCACTCACATGAAGTGGTACTGATGGGTGCTATCAAGAATGGGCTTACAAACGCCATTTGGAAGTTGAGGATTGAATATTGTCGGGGATGGGCTTGAAGATTCCATCCGAAGAGGTGTCGATCGCATAAGAGATTCCTTTGCGAGAACCTGTATACCTGTTGTTGAGGAGGACTTCACTGGGGAATGCTGGTCTCTGTCTTGTGAGAAATAGAGTTTTAGGAGCTTCAGTTGTCTGTTACTCTACTCTGGGGAATAAATCCGGTTTGGGGAAGCGGAAGTGAACTGCGTATCTGGTCAGGGTATATGCTGCACCGCGACTTACTAGAGAGATGTGAAACCAATCGTGTTTGATCGGGTCTCGGTCTTACAGTGTTATGGACTACTATCTGGGGATAAGAGAGGAAGAACCCAGATAGTAAGGTTATGAGAAGGAACCTGGATAGTAGGGTTACCTCGAGATGAAAACTTGGATAGTAGGGTTGTGAGAAGGAACCTGGACAATAGGGTTACTTCGGTACGAAAGCTTGGATAGTAGGGATGTGAGAAGGAACCTGGATAGTAGGATTATGAGAAGGAACCTAGATAGTAGGGTTGTGAGAAGGAACCTGAATAGTAGGGTTACTTCGAGATGAAAGCCTGGATAGTAGGGCCGTGAGAAGGAACCTTGATAGTAGGGTTGTGAGAAGGAACCTGGATAGTAGGGTTACTTCGAGATAAAAGCCTGGATAGTAGGTCTGAGAAGGAACCTGGATAGTAGGGTTACTTCGAGGTGAAATCCTGGATAGTAGGGCTTGAGAAGGAACCTGGATAGTATGGTCACTTTGATATGAAAGTCTGGATAGTAGGGCTGTGAGAAGGAACCTGGATAGTAAGGTTGCTTCGACATGAAAGCCTGGATAGTAGGGCTGTGAGAAGGAACTTGGATAGTAGGGTTACTTTGACATGAAAGCCTAGATAGTAGGGCTGTGAGAAGGAACCTGGATAGTAGGGTTACTTCGACATTAAAGCCTGGATAGTAGGGTTGTGAGAAGGAACCTGGATAGTAGGGTTACTTCGAGATGAAAACCTGGATAGTAGGGCTTGGGAAGGAACCTGGGTCGTAGGGTTACTTTGAGATGAAAGCCTGGATGGTAGGGCTTGGGAAGGAACCTGGATAGTAGGGTTGCTTCGTGAGGGTTTTTGGTAAAACTGCATCTGAACTGAGAAGGAACCTGGGTAAGGTTGCTTTGTGAGGGAGTTTGGGTAAAACTGTATCTGAACTGAGAAGGAACCTAGGTAAGGTTGCTTTGTGAGGGAGTTTGGGTAAAACTACATCTGAACCGAGAAGGAAACCTGGGTAAGGTTGTTTGTGAGGGAGTTTGGGTAAAACCGCATCTGAATCGAGAAGGACCTAGGTAAGGTTGCTTTGTTTGACCATGTAGATTAGTTGACCCATTTGGTTTCGGGAACTGATTTTCCATTAATCTTTTGTAAATATGGTTTATATAACTGCTGGATTCGTCGAAGCTAGTCGTCTTTTCCTGAAAAGATAGCGGGGTTAGTTATATGAGATGCATGAAATGCAGGGTGAGATGATGTTCTCAAAATAAATGAGATTATGATGTCTATGATATGTATGCGTATGTCATGATGTATGTTCATGAAATGCTGTCGGGGTATGCTCGTGTCTGGGAAAATAAGTCCCCGATTATTGTTGGAGAGTTGTGAATACTCTGTCGGGAAGAAGATGCTGGAGAATAAACTCTGTGGGGACCAAACTTTGAGGGAAGAGATACTCTGTTGGTAGACCTGCTGGTTTGGAGGAATAAATTTAGCTGAGGATGAAATTCCGTTGCTGGAGGTGATGGGCCCCGTTGGAGATTGAGCTTCTGTATTATAGAAATAAACTCCGCTTGGGGGATGAATTTTACTGACTAGCCCGTGACTATGAACCCTGGCTGGGGATAGTTACGTCCTGTTTCGGGGAAACTGACATCAATGCCTTTGGATACTTTTACTCTGTAGGGAGTGTAAATTTTACTGGGACGCATACTGAGGATATGACAATGACTTCGTATCAAGACTTTTCTCCCCCTGTACCTGCTGGAGAAAGTGTCTGCGGAGGCCTTGTGGATTGAGTGGTATCCCAACTTATGAGGTGCTTAGTAACTGCCGATCGGAATGATAAGTCTTCTACTGATAGGCAAGTGACAAGATGACGGGACATAGTCGTACGCTTTAATCCCTAACTTTTTCCTAGACTGTCTTTTCAGATTTTCAGTCCATCGGGATACCCCTTTTTGCCCAAGCTGCCTTTTCAAGTTTTCAACTTGTCGGGTGTACAAATCTTTTTGTTTTTATCCCTAATTTTTTCTCGAACCCTTTTGGTTCGTCGGGATGCCCTTATTCATTCCTAGGCCAGTCAACCTAGCGAGTCTTTGTTCATGCGTAGTGTTTTTCGACTATGTCCACGCTCTCAAGGTGTAGGGAGTTGTCACTGTTAGTAGTGTGGTGTTGCCACACTACCAGAAGATGTTTATTTGATCGTACAATATTCATTGCTGGAATTCATGCCCAATGCCCCAAAGTGATTCAGATGGAGATCTGCCCCTAGCTATTTGGCATCTTTAAGAGATTCCTTGAATCTCTACTTGATTTCCCCAGATGATGGACAATGATCATGCCGTGCCCCTTGGTTGGAAGTGTTTTTCCACTTGAGGTGATCCTTTTTATTGAGAAGGTTTTTGTTCACTAGATATTCGTTATGCGAATTTCTCTGCTGTTGAACAAATAGTTATATGCAAACAATATTATTTTAAGAATGCAAAGCGTATGTCTGTCTTGAAATTTTTTAAAATGCGTTTTTTCAGTAAAACAAGAAAATTTGTAATATGTGATGTCAACTCAGGATTTATAGCAAACCTTTATAGAAGTCAGGATACCTTTTGTAACAGTATGCTTCCGAGCTAAACCATGCTTCATCTAGGACTTTTAAGGGTTATAACGTGGCCTGGTTCACGTTTCAAGAAACAAAGGATAAAGGCTCAAAATTTATTTGTACCCACCCGCTCTTCGTGATGTTCTTCAGTCCTATGCTCAGTTAATTGCGCGTTTAGAATCCCAGTTGAGTTCTGGAATATTGTCCTTGGTGTTCCGGTGATGGTTCGGATACTGACAGTTTATTTTGAATAGGCAGTCATTTTTGTAATCTTCTTTTTGTCGAGGATTTGTAGGACTTCCTTTTTTATTATTATCCCTTCGTTTGCCTGAACTGTTTCTTTTTGTGATTACAATCAGCGGGATGCCCTAGTTTTTTTCTTAAGTCTCCTTCATAGGTTTTGACTTGGAGGGATTTTATTTTGAGAGATAATGACTTCCTGTTATTAATGACTATGCGGAACCATCACTGTCTTTTGATTTAGAAGGACACCTTTGGTTTCGTTCATTGTGTACGAAGCGGAAGATTGCGACTGAATGCGCGTCTAAATTGACTGAGAAAACTACCCAGCCCCAGGTTATGATTAAGGGTTTTAATTAGTGTGAAAAGAAAAACTCCTACTTCTTTGGCTCAAAGGGGTTGACTAGGGATTATCTTCCTTATAACTCCACTATTTGGGATTTGAAACAACGCATGTACATCGTCAGTGGGGTCTGTTCATAAGCACACTGTAGAGACTGTGGTATCATTTTCGTCATCCTCCCTCTTAAGCTTTTAATCAAGAGTCGAATATCACAAAAAGGAAGTAAGAAGGCAGTTTTGAAATAGTGAATGCGAATGAAATGATTCAAGAAAAAGATATGCAATGCATTAATGAAATAATAAAGTTTTGACATGACTAAATGTTCAAACAATCAAAAGAAAATTACAAGTTGAAAATTCTAATCAACGGAAAAAAAATCCTCTTGTTAGAAATTGTCACTTCAAATGGTGGGCCTTTGAAGCATAGCAGAAGAACTCAGCCTGACCATCTTGTGTAAACTCTAGCACTCCTTCATCAATCAAGTTTTGAATTTTATATTTCAACATACAACAATCATCAGTATCATGCCCCGGACTGTTGGAGTGATGTGCACACCTTACATCAGGATTGTAGTTAGGCGAAGAAATCTTGGGATTCAGATGAGGTCCTATTAATGTAATCAGATTCATCCACAACAAGCGTTGCAAAGCTTGAGTCAGTGACACGTTGAGTTTGGTAAACTGCATTTTGGGTATATCCGGCTTATTCTGATTAACCTGTTGTTTTTGGAGAGGTTGTTGTTGGACCCATGAGGTAGTAGTAATTTGGAAAGGTCCCCTCTTCACTAAACCAAACTCTTGTCTTCTTGGAGGTTGATCAATAACTTGGTCCCCAACCTCGACTACTTGCTTCATACGGTTGTATCCATCTTGATGAAGTTTATTGATAATGGTTCTCAGGTCTTCTTGTCCCCGGGCTAGGACTTGGATAAGAGCCATCCGCCCCATCATCTGGGTTCTCAATGCATCAACCTCAGCTTGTAGTTGTTCCAGACGTTCGTCCTTATTGTCTTCAGGACTTTTCTTGACCAAGTTCCCCACGAGGTGTGTTTTCAACTCTTCCTGCCCCTTGGATAGGTTTAGGAATATTTCCCTGAACTGAGCTTCTTGAGTTTGAAGATCCATGTTGTCTTGTTTGAGAGCCATTGCTGAAATAAACAACGAGAACATGAGAGACCTGTACTGGAAGACCTATTATGCAATGATATGTATGATATATGTATGTAATGTTTTCAAGGATCTTGCGGGGTAAACAAGAAACTGTTAGAATTTGATTGCAGATTGATTGAAGAAACTTTGTGTCAATGAGAGTCCTTCTTCAAGAGTCAAGCTCACCATATTGAGTGGGTCATAGCCACTTACTCAAGTTATCGTGTTTTGATCTCTAGACGACATCCGCTAGAGGAAAATAAATCCCCTTGCCCCTTTCTAGACGTCTGATTTACCATAACCTGCATCACAAACCCTTGAGCTCCTTGAAATGGTTAAGGCATGATGTTATGATGTGTATGCTATGCGTTTAAGCAAAAATGCAAGGTGATGTAAATCCGACAAGAAATCCAAGTTATTGGATAAGGACTGTAAATAAAACCTGCAAGGAACTCATGTTGTCAGATAATAAAATTGTGCAAGTAGTTCAAGTTAAAGGCACATAAGTCACAACCTTAGGTTTACGCTTGCATGGGTTTTAAGGTAGTACCCTCTTGAAGTTAAGTTGGTTTCAAACCTGTCCTAGAAAAGTAATTGGGTTCTAGAGGATCTCAATATCACTGACCATCCTTTATCGGTCATGGTTTCAGCTCACGCAAACTTTTCTTGCGGCCGAAATATTCTGAAAGTATGATCTCAATGAGTGTAGCATCGAGTATCAACCAATCCTCAGCTCTACACCGAGGCCGGCTATCTCGCTACTTTCTAATGGCGAAGTTGTTCAACTAAGGTTCTAAGGTTCGTTAGTGCTTCACGACACCATGCAACGGCCCCATATTCTCCTCGTTTCACCATAAGGGATACCGGTACTAACCAAAGTGCCACACCAACATAGCTTATGCTTCAACCGTATCGTTCTACGCCGTATAGTTCCCTCACAGTCTATTGCTACTTACCTAATGAGTGCCCCCAGATCCGGGTATAGGATCTATAGTAACCCCAAACAAAACCCTCAAAAATAAAGCAAACAGAGAAATCAAGAAAAGAAATTTTAATGACCTAGATCCTAAGGTATACCCCACTTATAATTCCCCAGCAGAGTCGCTAGTTCTATGATACGGTGGTAGAACCGACTGTTTTTACTAGTTTGCGTTTTGCGTTTTTTGTTTGCAAAATGTCGCGGTAAGCAAGAGTCGTCACCGACTTTTATTTCATCCAACCAGAAAGGAATAACGTATAGAAAAAAATCCTTTTTCGATATTTTGAGTACGGCAGGTCGATTATAGAAAGGGAAGGTGTTAGCACTCTTTCTATCCATGGTTTCCATGGACTCTTACGTACTTGCTCATTTTGAAATTGCTTGTGTGTGCTTGTTTTGAAAAGTTTTGTTTAACTTCGTGATAACCATTGTATCCGTCCTCAAGAGTGTGACAAAGTTGTTTCACAAAGAGTTTTTATTTTTTTGAGCAAGTACTTAAGAGTTTCTACCTACTCGAAAAAAAGATCGTTTCTATTCTTGTTTCCTTTAGACAACACTATCCTACTATTGAGAAATAGGTAGCACCGTCATTGAAATTTGTAAGGGTCAATTCAAAAGGGACGTACGGTCACTAAAGCAATATTAGGACACCTTAGTAGCAACCCTAGAGTCTTAAGATCTTTTCGAGGCAACATTTCCAAGGAAACATTGTTGAGGCAACATTTGAATGGGACAACGATCTCTTTAGACGGGAGGGCAACCACTAAGACACCCTATGCTTAATGATCGTTTACCGAAGGCAACCGAAGTGAGAGTATACCCTAAGAGTGAATATGTGTGAGTGATTTACTTTCAGTTTATTATCTTTGCATATTAGGGTTTTCTAACCATTTTAATTTTGTCATGCATTCTTGCCATACAATCTTAAACATACATCTAACAGTTAAGAGTTTTGCGGAAAGTAAAAGCGGAAAAAATAACCTACGCTTATTACATGGCTTTGACAGTTACATAATAGTCGTTGACAGTTAATAAAGTTGCGCATATTTAAAAACCCTAATTAAAACTATTACATCCTCAAAACAGTTACAAAAATAATAAAAGAATTAAATGTGTGCGGTAAGTTAAATGCAAGGCGATTAGGGTTTTGACCCTTTGACTAATCCTACTTGCAATTGATTAAAGAAAACAAAGTTTTTTTGTCATGTTTGGTTATTTGAGAAAATAATGGAGAATTAAATTAAAAGAAAATCCTCAGTCCTAATTTATATTAATTTTTGCAAATAAATTATTTAATTATAAATAACCTATTTTTGTATTTTTGTTTTATTTGAGAAAAAAAGAGAAAAATTAAATCAAGAGTTAACCTAATTTTCTAATTTAATTTTAATTGTGAAAAACAAATTAAAGTTACCCTAATTTAAATATTACTCTAATTAATTAACAAAATTAAATTTAATAAGAAAACAACTAAATCTAATTTTTTTTGACTTTTTTTATTTTTATGATTTAATTAAAACTGATTTTAAAAATAAAATAATTAAACAAAAAAGATTTAAAAAAATATTAAAAAAAAAAAGAAGTTGAGAATTGGGCCTGTGTTGTTGGCAAATCTCGGGGTGCACATCTGAATTTTCTGGCCCATTAAGCATCAAGTCCAGTCAACAACGCTGGATCTGGTATAGTGTTGACTTTGAGATGTATCATGGTCCTCTCATGGCAGGCGTTGGATCTTGGCTGGAGATGAATCTGATGGTCAGATCTTGAGTTGTACGGTGGAAACATGGAATAGTAGTGTATGAGCTCCTGCGTATAAATGTTAGAAAATAGGAAAAATGTCTGGACTTGGGATCGAACCCAGGTCCTTCCCTTCACAAGCGTGTCTCTCTACCAACTACGTTGGTAAAGTTATTCATGATTATAATGAAACAAATGAAATATAATTCAAATAAAGTGCCACGCCCCAAAAACGCGTGAAAGTTCAAACGGGCCAGTCACATGCTGCCACGCCATCGTCTTCTTCATGGATTCCGTCGTTTTAAAAAAAAGGACTTTTACCTACAAACATCCACTATAGGTATAACTCTGCATATTTCAAAAATGTTGTACATGCAAGATAAATGAAAGTTAATGGTACCAATCAACTCGTCTCATCCTCACGAGCATCATGGTACCTGATTCAAAGCCCAATTGTTCCTGTACAAAAAGACCCTAAAAAATAACACAAAAACCCTAGCAATGGCAACATTGTGTACAGGCTTCAAAAATGCAATTAAATGATATGGTTAGCTTACAAACATGATTACAAACACGAATATTCAATCAAAAGTGCTAATGATGCAAGAACTATGATAATTGAAATGGGAAATTATGTCAAACCGTATGAGATGTAGCGCGCGTTTCTGGGTGTTTCAGGCCTTGCAAACGATTGGGACAGCTTCCTGGGACGTCCAACAATGGATTGGGATAGCTAGGATGGCTTGAGATGGCCTGTGGAGTGAAAACCAATTCACACTTTTCTTTGAATTTTGAAGTTTGCTCTGCCTTTGTTCATGACTCTAACCCTTGTATTTTGATCTGGAATTGTTCACTATATAACCTAGAGTGAATTAGGTTACCAAACTTGGACTAAATCTTTGCATTTATCCAAGATTTGATTTGATTCGTAAGCTATATGATATGTTACTATTTTGAGCCAAATCATGCCTTTCTTGTACCTATTGACCTTGATTCGATTTGATCTTGTTAACTCAGCATATCTTGATTTCCAATCTGTCAAAAAAACAAATCAAATCATATCTTTGTTAATTTTCATCATTTATTTGATTTAATTCACTTTTTAATTAATGAAAAATCAAAATAAATTGAAAAATGAAGCACATAACGGGTTAGTGAACATTTGAGTCATGGACCACATTATAATTGAGGTGCAAGCATAAAAAGTTGGGCCCATTTAGCAAAAAATGCAAATTTGAGCACATTTGACTTTTGGCAATTTTGCAAAAATGGTCAACTTGGCCAATGCATAACTCTCTCAATTTTGACCCTAGAGAGGTGTTCTTGGACTTTTTAGAAAGCTTAGGATGTCCTATAAACAACCCTTTTGGTCTAATCTAAATTCACTCCTCTATGTTCATGTATGAAGCTTTGACCCAAAAGGTGTTTTTGTTGACTTTTCAAAAGGACCTATAATGTCAAAATTCATATCTTTTTGTGAGTGCATATTCTGGACTTGGGAGCTGAAGATGAATTGTAGGGAATTGCATCCTCTTCAAAATGAGCTTTGGATGGGTCATTTCTGATAAAGTATGAGAAGGTTATGCTTGGTCAAAGTTAAGTTGACTTTTCCTATAAAACCCTAATTTAGCAACTTTTGGGTTTTGATGAATTGTGAGCAATCCTTGAGGAATCATGATCAACCCTTGATCAAATGATGGATAATACTTCAAAATTAGGATGTTGACCAAAAATATTGAAGTTTGACTGTATGTGGGCCATAGTTGACTTTTGACCTAGTACAATTGATTTTAAGGCATTTGAGCAATTGACTGAGCAAACTTCTTCTGTAAGGCTTGAAACTTGACATGGATGATCTTGAGAAAATATTAGGACAATGGAGAGCATTTGAGTCCTTTTTGGTTCACACATCTTGATGAATATGGAAACCCTAATTTGAGGTATACAGCCTTAGGAGAGAGTTTGTCTGGTCAATTCTTGAACTTCCTTGAGCAATTTGGGGACCTCACTTGCCATGTGTTGAGAAATACGGGAGGGAAAATTTTGGGGTACAACAGAAAGCGAAAGACATTATCCCTATCTTCTTTATCCAGGAGTAATAGCTACATTTTTGTCTTATTTGCTTTAAAAGATTTTGGTTATGTAATAAACAATGACTTTAAACCTTGTGTCCTACCCGTGGCACAATGGTTCATCTGTTAAGGGTTGATAATTCATAAACATTGTTCATTTAATAAAAAGATTGGTCGTTTTGCATTCTAGTTTTGTGATCTCTATTTTTCTTTTATTTTATTGCATTTTCAAATAGCTATTTGTTCTTACACACACCCATACACTACATTGCAGATCCCCATCCACCCTGGATCTCATTGATAACAAATCTGTTATTGCCACTTATGACTTTGAAAATCCGATCTACCAAGCTGAAGACAATGGCGAGGAAGATTGTGAAATACCTAGAGAACTTGCCAAAATCTTAATACAAGAAGAGAAGGCTATCCAACCACACGAAGAGCCAGTCGAAGTTGTAAACTTGGGTACTGAGACAGACAGGAAAGAAGTCAAGATCGGCGCTAACTTAGAGAGCAGTGTCAAGAATAGGTTAATTCAGATGTTACATGACTATGTTGAGATATTTGCTTGGTCGTACAAAGACATGCCAGGGATCGATACTAATATTGTGGTCCATCGCCTACCAATGAAAGAGGGTTTGTGATACGGTGGGAGAACTGACTTGGGTTTTGCGTTTGTTTTCGCAAATGTTTCGGTTGAGCAAGAGTCGCCACCGACTTTTTATTTTATCCTAAGGAAAAGGTTAAAAAGCACAACAAAAACCTTTTGAGATGTTTTCTTGGGTTCGGGGAGTAGATTATAGAAAGGGAAGGTATTAGCACCCTTTCTATCCATGGTTATCCATGGGCTCTTAGTTACTTGCTTAGATCACTTGCCTTTGATTTTCAATTGTTTGAAATGGTGCTTTGTGTGTGGGTTTGAAAAATGTTTTGAAAAAGATGCCTTGTCTAGGCAACCCTTGTAACAATTCTTTACTCGAATGTTTTACAAAAGGTGTTTGTCTTTTTGAAAAGATGTTTCAAGGTTTTGAAAGTTGTTTTGAAAGTTTGTGAAGTGTGTTTTGAAAAATGGCAAGGATTGTTTTGCAAGTTTATCAAGTAACTAAGAGTTGTCTACCCATAAATTTACTCAAAGATCTTTCCTATGTTTTAACCCTTTTTACAGTATTGTTCCACCATTGTATTTGGTGGACAATCTTGTGTTAGGATGTTAACGGGACGGGCGTGGGTCATCGCTTAGACCATGATTGCAATAGTGTCAAGTGTCTTAGGCAACTTTTCCTTTAAGGGACTATGATCATTTTTAGGCAACTTTCGAAAGCGTCATCGAGGGACTATGATCATTTGAATTGTTTTGTTTTGCCAAAAACACCCAACATGCAACATGGCCCATTATTGAAGGCAACAAGTGGAGTAACCCTAAGGGGTGCAAGTGTGCTTGGTGTTGTCCATTTTCATGCTTGTTTATCTTTGAATTAGGTGAAGCTATTTGTCATTTTTGATTTGCATACAAAACCCTAAGTCTATCATGGTATAATTAGAAAGCTTTAAAATGCGGAATTTAAAGTCCTAAATTATTACAACATAATTATGGGATGGGGGGTACAAATGTTCAAATGGGGGATATTTAGCAAGAAATTTAAATCTAAACTATTACAATACAAATTGAATATACAAGCATTAGAATTGTACAATAATTAAATAAATACAAATAAAAAATGTAAAATGTATTATGCACAAAAATGTTTTTATGTGTATGTAAAAAAGTATCTTTCATGTGACATATAAAAAATAATAAAAGTTAATTTTGGATATTTTTACATTTTAGGGCAAAACCCTAATTTTCTAAGTAAAAAGTATTTATCATTTATTATATACAATATTCATTAATTATATACAAAAATAAATAAAAGAGAAGCATATTTGTAAAAAAGGTAATTTTTGAGGTCAAATATTAATAAAAAATAAAAATGTATTATTTTTATATTTATCCTAAATATTTAATAAAAGATAGATAAGTATTTATATTATTTACTAAATATACTAAATATGTATAAAAATAAAAAATGTTAATTATTTACAAAAGAAGTATATTTTTTAGAAAATGTTTCCAAAATGTAAATAAAAAAATAATAGCTAAAAAATATATTTTGTATTATTATTTTTAATGTTTTAAACAAATAGTACTATATTTATTTATATATGTAACTAAATGAAACAAATAAATATCAAATAAAATGCAAAAAATGTGAGAAAAATATTTTTAGTGTTTTTTCATGCTTGAATAAAAATATAAAATCAGAATCAAAAAGAAAAAATCAAAAATGACAAATATATCACACAATGGGCCAAGGGGGTGCAAGTGGAAAATGAGTGTGCAAACAGAAAAATGAAACAGGCCCAGCCCAAAGGCAAGCTTCTTCAACCTCCAGCCATTTCTGTCTCAAAAACGCGCGCTTCTCATGCTTGTTCAAACATCTTGATTCTTTGATTTTTAGCACAAACTTATAACACCAAAAATGTAAAGCATCAAACCACGAATTCATACATATAAAGAACTTGATCTAACTCTCAGAAATGAGAGAGAATTTCTTCTCCCCCAATTCCTGACCTAGCTTTTTTTAGATGTTCAGTTTCAAAATTCTCTCAGTACACATAACATAAATGAAAAGTAATGATATGGGTAGCTTCAGGGCCATGAGTAGGACATAACTTCTTCACAAACCTAAGCCTAGATATGCCTGGATATAGAGATAGAAGTTCAAACTTTTACCTGTTCAGCTTGAATCGTGTACAACAATGGAGGTACTTTCAATGCAATGTGAGGACTTGTACAGCTTGCTTGAGGTCCAGGGATGCTTCCTCTATGCTTGGCTTTCTTTGAATCTTGCTGAATCGAGCTATAGAAGTCAACCTGCACAGATGAAAAATGAAAATGGCAACCTTGGTTATGGATGTTACAGTTCCAGTTCAATGCTTGGAATAGCTTCAATGGATGGTAGGGAGTGTGTATGAAGAGGTTTTATCCAAAACGCACGAGGGAAATGAACTGTGGGAGTCAATCTGCAACAGGGACTCTGTTTTGCAGAAAAAATGTGTTTTGGTGGATGAGGAGGTATTGAGGGTCAAAGGCTCGTGTTCTAAGTCAGTTAGGGAGTCTCAAATGTGTGCACAAAGTTTGCTTGAGTTGGTTCTTGCAGGAAGTTGTGTTATGATACAAAATGCAAGTTTTCTTCTTATCTAAGCAAACAAAATGCAAGTTGGATTATAGGCTCCTACAGGCCCCTCAAGCATGCTGCAAATTTGAGTCTTGATCAGTGGGATATGTCTATAATCTTGTGCCCAAAAGATCTGGCCTGTACCTCTTTGATTTGTGTTTTGACATAAAGTGAATCTTTTCAAAAATGGCTAAAATGCTTTTTTCCAAATATGGCTTAATCTTGCAAGTAATGGTTAAACACACAAGATAAGGCTTGAACACAAAGGATTGGCATTAAATTATTGAGTGTGGATGAGATAAAAGGCTTGTAATCCAGTTTGTGCAAGCTGAGTTCAAAATGCCAATGTTATGTACATGAATTTGGCCATGAACAAAGTGACTTTTGCCCATCTTGACAAATTCGATTCTCCCTAACCACAAGGGTGTTTGAGAAGTTCTTGGACAATTTGGAAAGCTTGGAATGTGTACTACAATCCATCTTTGTAGTTCAAGTTGAAATTCCAAGTGGAAGCATGTGAAAAGTGGCCATGAAGTTGGGAAAAAATCCTGCCTAAAATAGGTCAAAAAATTTCTAAGTTAAGAATGTTTTGCACCCTTATTCCAAAAATCATAACTTGAGATACAAGCTTCTTTTGAGGAAACTTTGTGAATCAAAGTTGTAGATTTTGCAATGGACTACAACTTTCATGTTTTGAGTTTTGTTTGAATCCAAATACATCTTGATGAAAAAATGGGACAAAGTTAGGAAAAAATTTGGAAATTTCATAACTTAGAAAATTTCTAAGTTATGAAATTTCTTCATTCCAAACCCTAATTTGTAATTTTTGATTTCTTGATGAACAAGTTTCATAATTTGACATGTTTTGATGAAAAATGAATCTTGGCACTTGATTTTGACCAAAAAGTCAAAGTTTGACTTTTCAGTATACAGTCAAATCTTGATCAGTTGATTGGAAAATTCATCTGTCAATCTTGTGCATTTGGGATCTTTTGAACTTGTTGAATGTGTCAAGACCATGTCATTGAGTACTTGAGTCCATATGTGAGCTTTGTTTGCCATTGGCTAGGTCAAACAGTCAAAAATTGCCTTTGTGCAGTCAAAACCCTAAAAATGACCATTTTGACCTTTTGGTGATCTGATCAAATTTCTTGTGGAATTGTGATCCAAACTTGACCAAATGGTTCATATGAGTTCATAATGTTGATGTGAGTCAAAAATCATGAGATTTGACTGTCAGTTGACCACAGTTGACTTTTTCCCCAATATAGTTGATTTTTAGGTCAACTGTCCAATTGATTGGGCAAAGATTGGAATCAAGGCTTGAAACTTGGTATGGATAATCTTGTGAGTCCAACATGAAGCATAAAAGTTACTTTGGGAATTTCAGGTCAAAACATCTTTGTGCCAACTCAAGCCCTAATTTGGGTCAACAGTGCAAGGAGGAGTCTTGAGCAGAGCAAACCCTAACTTGGTCTTGAGCTCCAAAGGTCTTGTGGTGAGAAAATGTTGATGAAATGAGAGGGAAAATTTTGGGGTACAACAGGGTTGTTCTCCGATTAAACAGAAGGTTAATCGCATGCGTCCCGAGATGTTAGAGAAGATCAAGGCCGAGGCTATGAAGCAATTCAATGCGGGTTTCTTAGCAGTGACATCCTATTATCAATGGGTTGCTAATGTTCTTCCAGTACCAAAGAAATATGGCAAGGTACGTATGTGTGTAGATTACAGGGATCTGAAAAGGGCGAGCCCCAAAGATGACTTCTCACTACCATATATTGACGTTCGGGTTGACAACACCGCTCAGCACAACGTATTCTCCTTCTTGGGCAATTTTTTAGGGTATAATCTGATCAAGATGGCGCCTGAAGACATGGAGAAAACTACCTTCGTCACACTGTGGGGTACTTTATTTTACAAGGTTGTGCCTTTTGGGTTGAAGAACGTTGAGGCAACTTATCAGTGTGCCATGGTAGCCTTATTTCATGACATGATTCATCACGAGATAGAAGTCTATGTTTACGACATCATAGCTAGATCACAGACTAAAGAAGAGCATCTTGATCATCTGCATAAACTGTTTGAAAGACTGAGGAAGTACAAGCTAAGGTTAAATTCGAACAAGTGCACTTTTGGGGTGAGATCCTCTAAACTCTTGGGTTTCATCGTCAGTGGTAAAGGTATTGAACTTGATCCTGCAAAAGTTAAAGTTATTCAAGAAATGTCGGCTCCCCATACCGATAAGGAAGTCAGACATTTCTTAGGACGAATGAATTACATTTCCCGATTCATTTCCCATTTGACTGCTACTTATGAACCAATCTTCAAGTTATTGAAGAAAGATTAAGTTGTAAAGTGGAACAACGAATGTCAAATAGCCTTTAATAAAATTAAGGATTACCTACAAGAACCTCCGATTTTGATGCCACCATGTGAAGGAAGGCCTTTTATCATGTACCTAATAGTGCTAGAGAACTAAATAGGGTGTGTCCCGGGGCAGCATGACGAGTTTGGTCGAAAAGAGCATGCAATATACTACCTTAGCAAAAAGTTTACCGACTGTGAAACAAGATATTCACTGCTCGGGAAAACTTGTTGTGCTTTGGCATGGGCTTCTCACTGACTAAGACAGTATATGTTGACCCATACTACTTTGTTGATCTCTAAAATGGATCCCATCAAATACATCTTCGAGAAGCCATCTCTCTCCGGAAGAATATCCCAATTGAAAATGATCTTAATAGAATACGACATTCAGTACACCACTCAAAAAGCAATCAAAAGAAGTGTACTGGCAGATCATTTGGCACATCAAGCTGTAGACGACTACCAGTCTATGAATTTCGAATTTCTGGGCGAGAACATTATGCTAGTCACAGATTATGAAGAACCTTGACCATATGAAGGACTTGAGCCAGGATCCCGACGGACTATGGTTTTCGATGGAGCTTTCAACACACTTGGCAACATAATTGGTGATGTAATTATCTATCCTCAGGGTTGCCATACGCCCTTCACTTCCATATTATGCTTTGATTGTACCAACAACATGGCCGAATATGAAATGTGCATCATGGGTATTAAGGTTGTTATTGACATGAGAATCAAATTTTTTAGCGTATAAGGGGATTCAGCCTTGGTACACAGCCAAGTTAAGAGAGAATGGAATACGAAGCATCCAAATCTTATCCCTTACCGAGAACACATGTTAACACTGATCCCGCATT
Source organism: Vicia faba (assembly GCA_948472305.1). Taxonomy (NCBI): domain Eukaryota; kingdom Viridiplantae; phylum Streptophyta; class Magnoliopsida; order Fabales; family Fabaceae; genus Vicia; species Vicia faba. Next base: position 1,001,928,049 of record OX451736.1, on the reverse strand, counting down.
TTAAGGAAATCACTTTTGAGCATATCCTATGAGAAGAGAATCAGTTGGCAGACGCATTGGCTACAATCTCATCTATGTTCAAGGTCAGATGGGACAACGAGGCTCCGAGAATTACCATTGAAATAATGGACGAACCAACACACTGCTATGAAACTGACACTAACGAAGTAGAAGAGAAACCTTGGTTTTATGAAGTAAAAAGGTATCTTAAGACTCAAGATTACCCTGAGGGGGCTTCTCTCAATGACAATAAATTCCTACGGAGGTTCTCAGCTAAGTTCTTCTTGACCAATGGAATTTTATACAAGCACAACCATGATTCAACTCTACTTCATTGTGTGGAGAAGAAGGAAGCAAAAGAAATTATGCAAGATCTGCATGAAGGTGTCTTTGGTACTCACTACAGTGGGAATACTATGGCTAAAAATATCTTGAGGGCAAGTTACTATTGGTCTACTATGGAAACCGACTGTCACCACCACTCGAGAACTTTTCATAAATGCCAAATCTATGCTGATAAAGTTCATGTACCTCCAGTACCTCTGAACGTCTTAACTGCTCCGTGGCCATTTGAAATATGGAGCATTAATATGATTGGAGAGATTAAACCTACTACCTCTAATGGACATCACTTCATCCTCGTCCCCATTGATTACTTTACAAAGTGGGTTGAACCAGCCTCGTTCGCCTCTGTTTCCAAAAATGTGGTCTCCAGGTTCATAAAACATGATCCTATTTGTCGGTATAGCATCCCCAAGAGAATCATCACATACATTGGTACTAATCTCAATAACATTATGATCACTGAACTCTGCACGCAGTTCAAGATCAAACACCACAGCTCTTCTCCGTATCGACTGAAGATGAATGGCACAGTGGAAGCTGCCAACAAGAATATTCAGAAGATTATACAGAAGATGGTTGTGACCTACAAAAGGCTGGCACGAGATGTTACCATTTTATTTTAATGGCTATCGCACTTCAGCTTGAACATCAATTGGGGCAACCCCATTCTCTCTGGTCTATGGTATGGAAGTCGTCTTACCTGTCAAAGTTCAGATTCCTTCTCTGAGAATTATGAAAGATGAAAACTTAGACGAAGATGAGTGGATTCAGACCAGGCTAGTGACTTGGTAATCAAGCGCATCATTCTACCGCAAGGTGATCCTAGGGGAAAATGGACTCCCACCTATGAAGAGCCATTCGTAGTCAAGAAGATATTTTCTGGCGGTGCTATGATACTGACCATCATGGACGGCAAAGATTTTCTGCACCCTGTGAATGCAGACATAGTCAAAAGATACTACGCATGAAAACGACCCGCTGGGTTGACTGGCCTAGGAAAAAATAAGGGCATCCTGCCGAACCAAAAGGATTTGGGCAAAAATTAGGGATATATATAAGATTGTACACCCGATAAGTCGAAAACCTGAAAAAGGCGGCTTGGGCAAGAAAGGGTATCTCGGTGGACTGAAAAATTGAAAGGGCGGTCCAGGCAAAAGTTAAGGATTAAAGTGTATGACTATGTCCCGTTGGATCACTTACAGCAAGCTTTATTACCAACGTCAAGTTCAAACGGTACAGATCAATTCAATCACTTTCTTCCGACTGCGAGGGATGAGATGCTTGAAGATATAAGGGCAATAGATGAGTTGGAACCCGACGAGATTATTTCCACATAGCTATATGTTTTGTTTTCACTTTGTAATCTTTTCATTTCACGACAATTTCCTCTTACTAGGATTTATGTCTCTCTGTATAAAATCACCTATTTATGGGCAAACTATCAATAGAAATATGAATTTCAAGTTTCAAACTTTTTTGTTTTACCTTTTTCTGTTTTGTTTGCAAAAACGTCCAATGGCTAAAATTGAATGAACATATGCATATGAATATGATTAACTGTTAACAAATATATGCATAAAAACAGGAATAAGCAGTTACTCAAGACTCTAGGAGTTGGGATAATGTTCAAATCGTCATGTATCCCCACAGAGTGATCCTCACTGGATTATCCCCACAAAGTGGTCTTAACAATATTATCTTTAACAAAGATACGTTCCTTGCAAGGATGAATTAAATTAATCATACTCACCAGCAAATCACCCTAGCAGATAAAGGAATATGATCTTTTATCTGACAATGTCTCCAACCTAACGAAATTCCAGTCTCATCGGAGATTATGGAATTAGTACAGTTTATGGAAATTCTCTTCCCCAGCTGAGTTTATTCCTCCAAAACTGTAAAAACCCCTGCAATTTTTCTTTTCTTCAGCAGAGCTCTTTTCCTCAGTAAGGGTGTTTCCTTAATAGAGTATTTCTCCGTCAACAGGGTTTATCTCCCCAACAGGGTTTATTTCCTAAATAGATTACAATCTTCTCAGTTTGAGTTTGTCTCTACCACAAATTATCGGCATGATTCCCACCTCCAGCAAAGGACAGTCCGAGTTACCATCCCCAGAGCGTTACTACTGAATCTGAAACTGGACTAGGTATCATTCAACCTTATTTTCTTAGACGAGTGGACATCCATCCCATCTCTTTTATCCCCAGAGTATCTAAGAATTAAAATTCCCCAGTAGAGGGGTGAACAACCAATGTTCTTGGACTCTTCTCCCCAAACAGGAATCAACATTCCCGAGCAAAGTTTCCTCAAGAAAGAAGGAATACATATCAAGATCGAAGATACACATACTCTTCATCCCCAGCAACTGTCAGGGATTTATTTTCCCAAGACAAAGATGTTGCACGAGTTTACAAATATACTTCAACAACATTTCACATCCATACATCATTTACGAACAGCATAGCATATGCATACAAAACACATATAACACACTCTCATTTATTTTGAGAATGTCATTACGCAATACATTTCATACATCATGACATTGCATACAGCTAACTCTTTACCTTTTCAGGAAAGATCAATCAACAAACAAACATCATCAACTACCTATATGACCATAAATTCTTCTTAAAGGCTACATCTGACAAATGGCTACTTAAGCAATTTCACTAGAGGGTCATTATCAAAGAGGCATATTTTCTAGTTGAAGTTGGGCGTAGACATCTTCTAGTACATCATTCATATAAAATTGAGAGTAGATTCCTTATAAAGCTCCTTTGGAATAGTCGGGCGTAGACTCCTTCCAATACCTCTTCCATTTGAAGTCAAGCATAGACATCCTTTGGCTCAGATAAAATCAAGCATGGATTTATTCTAATACCCTTTTGGAAAAGTCAGGTGTAGACTCCTTCCAACATCTTCTTCCAGTTGAAGTTGGGCATAGACATCTTCTGGCTCAGACTAAATCGAGCGTAGATTTATTTTGATACTCCTTCGAAAAATTCAGGCGTAGACTCTTTCCAACACCTTTTCTAGTTGAAGTCGGGCATATACATCTTCTAGTATATCATTCTGATGAAATCGAGCGTAGATTCCTTCTAAATCTCTTTCAGAAAAATCTTGTGTAGACTTATTCCAACATCTTCTCCTAGTTGAAGTCGGGCGTAGACATCTTTTGGCTCAGATTAAATAGAGCATAGATTTATTCTGATTCTCCTTCAAAAAAGTTGGGTGTAGACTCTTCCAACATATTTTCTAGTTGAAGTTGGGCATAAACATCTTCTAGTATATCATTCAGACAAAATCAAGCGTAGATTCCTTCTGAAGCTCATTTGAAAAAGTCGGACGTAGACTCCTTCCAGTACTTCTTCTAGTTGAAGTCGGGCATAGACATCTTCTGGTTCAGATTAAATTGAGCATAAATTTATTTTGATTATCCTTTTGGACCAAGTCGGGTGTAGACTCACTCCAAATATATCTTCTAAGACAAAGTCGGGCATAAACTTAGTCTAATTTCTATCAACGGTTATTTTGGATGGCATCTATAAGCCCATCTCTGATGACTCTCTATCACCTCTCCAAATGGCATCTTTAAGCCTATTCCAGGTATAATCAACCAACAGTGTTACTTCGTGCACTGGCGAGTACAAATTTCTTGGGCACTTAAGTGTTCAATCATCTTCCACCTTCAAGTCACGAATGGCGTATATGCCAATCTAACTCTTCATATTTAAGAAGATTGAACAGGGGCAGCTGGTGTACCCCAAAATTTTCCCTTTCATTTTCTTCAAAACATTCTTCTAGGGTTCTCAAATGCTCAAGGATTCTCAATAGTTAATCAGACAAATTCTCCTCCTAAGAAATGGGTCCACAACTAGGGTTTCATATTTCCCAAAGAAGAATAGGTTTCAAAGGTCACAAATGGTTTTCATGGTTTTCCATAGGTCTTCAACAATACTCATGTCAAGTTTCAAGCATTGCATCACATGTTTGCTCAGTCAATGGCTCAGATGATTGAAAGTCAATTATATTGGGTAAAAAGTCAACTATGGTCAACATACAGTCAAACTTCAATATTTTTGGTCAACACCAACATTTTGGAATGATATTCATCATTTGATCAAGGTTTGATCATGATTCTTCAAGAGAAGTCCGCAAATCATCAAAAGTCCAAAGTTGCCAAATTAGGGTTTCCTTAGGAGAAGTCAACTGAACTTTGACCAAGCATAACTTTTACAAGCTTGGTCAACTTTTTCCCAACCAAAGCCCATTTTTAAGGAAATCCAATTCTCTACAACTTTTTATATGTATGCTCAAGTCCAAAAAGTGCTTCTTTTGAAAGATATGAGCTAATACATTACAGGTCATTTCAAAAGTCAACAAAAAGACACTTTTTGTCAAGGCAACCTACATCAAGATAAAGTCTCCAAATCAAGAATGATCAAAAGAGAAATTGTAGAGGACATCTTGAGATTTCAAAAAAAGTCCAAGATAAACTTCAAAAGATGAAAATTGAGATAGTTATGACCAGTTCAAGTTGGGAAATTTTGAGGAAATGCATAAAGTGCAAAGTGAGCAAACTTGAAATTTTGGACTAGTAGACCTAACTTTTGATGTTAAAACATGTTCATAAGGTGTTAGAGGACCTCTAAATCCATTCACATATTTTTTATGTTTTTTTTTCTTTTATTTGAATTTTTATTCATGAAAATAAAATCAAGTAAAATATGAGATAATGGTATAAGGGCTTGGACTTTTTGTTTCAATCATCTAGATGCCAAAAACAACCCATGGCAACCTGTAACAACCGTGCCAAAATATGTAAAGCTAAAAAAGGCAAGAAATAATCTCAAAATGTGAAGTTTGTAAATGTGTGATTTTATGTGATCATGGTTATGATTGTACGATTTCTTTCCATGCTTGTTGAGACATTTTCCTTCTCTATATAAGCACAAGAGATCAACATCAAAAGGACATGAATTCCTACCTCAAGAAGATATCCAAAATTCTCCATGTTTTTCTCAAAACCCTAAGTTCTAAAACCGGTGCTACAGGCCCTCTCTTTCCACAACTCCAATATCATTCACCTCCTGGAGCCCTAAAGAATAAGTTTGGATCGGTTACCATGATCCTAAGCATGTAAAACTATGTGACCATGCATAACCATTTTCTCATTTTTCTGAAAATTGAGATATGTAATTTGGTTTTATTTTGAACAAGGTTGATGTTTCTAATAGGTTTATGAGCTTTGTATGAACATGTTTAGATCACCAATATGGTCTCATGCACGCAGGTTTGAAAAACACCATTTTTTTCCAATCGGTGTAATCTGGTTCAAAACACACGATCCAAGGGCTTTTAGCCAAAACTAAGGCCGTATTCGAGTTCAGGAGGGTCAAATTAGGGGGGACACGGTGTTTTGGATCCCTAAAAATTGTTTTTTACATGTTTTGTATTTTACAGGTGGCTGGAGAAGACGATCGGAGCTAGGGCTCCGGCGCCTCTCCGACCAATAGTATGATGTTCATTTTTTTTTATTGATTAGTTTGTATTAACGGATGTAATGGCCGCCCCAGCAGTAGAGTGATCATAGTAAAGGCATTGGTATACCAGGGCACAGGTTGAATCCTTGCCCCTGGTATTTTTCATTTTTTTTCATGTTTTCTTTCACAGATCCAGTGCGAAGCAGCTGGCGCATGCACCATACACCTCTTCAATCGTCATCATCTGATCCAAATTCAAAAATCTGGATCTTGTGTCCGTGCATTACCCTCAAGGACTTCCCACACAAGATCCAGCGCTGAAGCTTATTAGGCCTAGTGGATTTGTTTTCCCACACCCCCCAATTTTCTTCTACAACAGGCCCATTTCCTTTCTTTGTTTTAATATTTATTTTGTTTTAGATAATTAACTTTTTTTAAATGATTAATTAAATCAATTTAATCAGAATATTTCATTAAAAAAATCAAAAAAAAATGTTTTTTTATCAATTAACCTTTTTAAATAATTTTAGACTTAGGTTTTATATTATTCAATAATTTATAATTTAATTTAGAATTAGGTTAATCATTTAACAAAAATACCAAAAATATCAAATTAGTTTTTTTTTAAATTTCTTTAAAAATTATCTTTCTTAATATTTATTTTCTTCGCTATTTAAATTTCTTAGATCAAATGTATAAGCTTCACGTCAAGTTGTAATAGTTTTAAATTTAAGTTTTTACGCGAGTTTTACTAAATACTGTAACTGCTAAAAGTTGTATTAACTTAAACTAGGGTTTGCTGTTTTCCCCCTATTTTTATGGTTTGTAACCCCCATCCTCGAAGCATTATAATAGTGTAGGTTTTATTTCCCGCACTTTACTTTCCGCACTTATACTATGTATGCCTGCATGTATATATTTAACTGTATAGTAATTAGGTTTGTAAGATAAGATCTAAAATCAAACGATAGCTAACCCTAATCTCAAAGATTAAAATAACTGAATCACAACACACTTCGCGCACTCACCTCTAGGGTAACCTCCCTTGATTCCTTTCGACAAAACATTCATGTCCCTCGAACGTGGGACGCTTTAGCAAAGACCCTCGGTTAAAAGATCGTAGTCCATCGATGACTCTTTAATGCTGCCTCGGTAAATGATCTTGTCCCTTATGATAAAATTTCTAAAGCGCCCTACGAGTTGCCTTTATGACTGTATGATGACTCGTGCCTGTCCCTAACATCCAACCATAAGGCTTCCTACTAACTAATTGTAGGATAGCACTATCTAAAGGAAGAGGAAAATAACACAGAAGACTTTTGAGTAGGTAGATAGATTTTAACCGCTTTCTCACAAAAACATAATTTTCCACACAAATACTTTTCTGAAATATTTTCAAAACAAACACTTTGTATGTGTTCTCAACTGATACGAGAATCATTACAAAGTTTCCGAACTTAGATATTTTCAAAATATTTTCAAACTTACACATTCACAAAGCATTTTCAAAAGTGAGCTAGCAATTAAGAGCCCGTAGATAACTACATATGAAAAGGGTTCTACTACCTTCCCTTTTCATAACCTTACCCCCTTAATCAGAAAATTCTCAAAGGTCTTTCCTGTTCTTTTCACCCTTTCCTTTATTGGATAAAAGAAAAGTCTGTTACGACTCTCGCTATCCGCAACATTTGCGATAAAACGCAAAACAAAAAGTCAGTTCTCATAGTATATTATAGGATCATACCTACCTTTGAAAGTAGACAGATAGTTTCCTATAACACCCCAATTTTTTATTTATCTTTTATTTTAATAATTAATTATTTGTTTGATTTTGTGAATAAATTACTATTTGACATATGTCGTATGTGATGGGTTAGTTTGTTTAACTATGGATAACCGTAGAATTAAATTAAGTTTTGGTGTCGGTTAGTAAATAATTATTTTGTTAGTGATAATTATATAGAAATGATAAAATATTAGTAATCAGGCCTAATGATGAATTGTGGAGAGTAATGTGGGGGTTGTGTTAGTAAGCCCATTAGTGGTTAATAGAGTTAGTTTTGTAACGGTTTGATAAAAAGAAAAGAAATAAGAGTAGTAAGAAAAAGGTTAGAATTATCTCACATGAAAAGAAGAGAAGAGCGATAAAGAGGAAAAGGGCAAGAACGCAAAAGTTGTGGAATCTACCTAGAACAAGGTAAGGGCGGGTTTTCATTTGGTTATTGGGATTATTGATAATGTGTGATGGGTAGTGGCATGTATTAAGATTGATTTCTCTAGTTTTTCCATGTTTTGAATTACTTAGGTTTTGATTGAGAATCCATGGAAATGGTATGTGATTATGTTGTGATGTTGTGTTGATAAATATATGCTAAAAACATGTTTTGGTAAATTAAATTGTGACAAATTGGATTTTAAAACATGTTTTGGGTGAAGAAAATCGCATTGAACCATGTTGTCATCGCATATTTATTTGGAAGAATCGTAGAGCTTGCTCAACATGAGATTAGCTCGCTGAGTGCGCTCGGGTATGTAATGAGCCCGCTTAGGGCAACATTGTGTGCTTAGCGCGAACTGGAAGTTCAAATTTTGTATTTTTCTTTAATTGATTTGGGATTATGCATGCTTATATTTTATGTTAATTTATGCTTAATGTGATCGGTGGGAATGGAACTGACTGTTTTGGAATGCTGGTTCGCGTTTTGCCTATGTTTTCGCAAAATGTCGCGGTAAGCAAGAGTTGCCACCGTCTTTTATTTTATCCAACAAGGAAAGGACAAAAGCACAGAAAAATTCCTTTTTCGAGATGTTTCTCGGGTTCGGGAGGTAGATTATAGAAAGGGAAAGTGTTAGCACCCTTTCTATCCATGGTTATCCATGGGCTCTTAGGTACTTGCTCATTATAATTTCAAAAGTTCTGCTTTTCTTTGTGTTTGTGGATTTGAGAAGAGTTTTTGTTTTGAAAGGGGTGTAAGTGCGAAAAGTTTTATTTTTGTTTTCAAAAGAGCAAGTACTTAAGAACATATACCTACTCAAAAAGGAATTAAACTGTACAAGTGTCCTTTGGGCAATGCTATCCCACTATTGAGGAGTAGGTAGCATCGTCGTTGGAGTTTTCGGGTCAATTCGATTAAGGGACTTGTGGTCACTAAAGCAATGTTAGGACGCCTTAGCGGTAACCCTAATGTCTTAGATCATTTTATCCGAGGCAACCGTTTCGAGGCAACTTATGATCTTTGGACAAGAGGGCGACCTCTAAAACTTCATATACTCAATGACCACGTTCGAGGCAACCAAGTGAGGTGTACCCTAAAAGTGGCATGTGCGAGTGTATTGTTTTTCATTAATATTATCTTGGTACATGTTAATGGTGAGCTACTGTTGATTTTAAATTAAAATTGATCTTGTCATGCATTGCCTATTATTCAAACATCTAACAGTTAATATTGTGCGGGAATTAAATTGCGGAAAATAAATCTAAGCTATTACAAGGCGTCGGGTATTTACATCGCCAAAGACAAACCCTTAAAAATTAAATTGCGAAAAGTAAATAAAAGCGATAAATAAATCCTAATTAAAAATTATTACATTCTCGAAGTAGTTACAATATTTAAATATGGATAAAAAATTATTCGCGCGCGAGAAAATTAAATCGAAGTGTTTTTTAGGGTTTTGACCCTTTTTATTAAATAAAGCATATTTTTGTTGTTTTTGAATTAAAAATTAGTCTAAATTAATAATTAAAAAAAGAAAATATTTTTTGGGTTTTTATTTATTTGAAGAAATAAAATAAAATGGTTAAAAGTTATTAAAAACCCTAATTCTATGTTAATTTTAATTTAATGCAAAAAGATTTAAAATTGTACCTAATTAAAAACTAAATTAATTGATTAATGTTTATTTACCAAAATAATAAAATAGTGAAATTAATAAAAATATTATTTTTTCGTTTTCTGATTTTATGGAAAAAAGTTAATTGGTTAATTAATTAATTAAGATAATAATAATAAAAATAGAAAAAATAATGAAAAGAAAAATAAAATGAAGAAACAAACTCAGGGGGGTGTGGGCCTGAATTTGAGAGCATGATTAGCAATTTTTGAGGCCCAATTATGCCAGCCTGTTTGACCTTTGTGCTTCCCTACGTGCTTGTTGACCAGTGAGTATGGTGGATGCTCAAATCTGACTTTTGGATCTTGGCCTGAAGCCACTTGGCACATTGAGATCTGAGGATGTATGGTAGTCCACGCTTGGAATGCTGCGCCTAAGTACCTGAAGAAAAAATATAACAAAGTTTTGGGGGACCTGGGATTCGAACCCAGGTCCCATTGTTCATATGCCAGTGCGCTCACCAACCCAACCAACCTGCTTATTCGTTATTGAAATACATAACAAATATTATATGGAAAATAATTAACTATGCCTGGCCAAAAAATAAAATGCGCAATTGATTCAAATGAACCAATCACACCCAGCCACGTCTTCGTCTTCTTCAAACGCCCTGGTTCATTTACCTGCGGATTTTGTTCCGCAGGAAGATTCGTAGCTCCTCTCAAAAACCCTTCCTAGGCCATGTAAATGCAGGCTAAGAGTGCCAATGCACTCGTCTCTCTCCCCTGAACTCATCCATGGCCATTATTGGTCCTGATTATGCCTGTATCAAGAATGCCCAAAAAACAAGAATACGAACCCTAGCTTTGGATACAGGGTTATAAGCCACAAGAATGAAATCAAACAATGCAAAATGCTTGGAAATCATGCAAGGATCACAAATATATCAATACTTTGGCAAGAAAACGCAAGAATCCAAGGTTATAAATTCGTGCACAGGGCTATGTTCAGGATGACTTACAGTGAGTTTCAGGCTGTCTTAGGGCTTGGTTTTGATAGGTGTACCTCCACTGGATGTCAAGGAAGAGGGTTGCGCTGTGATTTTGCCTTGTATCGAGCTCCAAGATGGATTTCAGAATTCAAGTTTCCAAGCTTTTTTCCAAAGTTGTATGGCCGTTTCTGCAGAGTTCTATGCGTGTTTTAGGTCTGGCTTGCTTGTGTGCATATAATGGAATGAATTTAGGTCAAAATTTGGACCAATATCCATGTGCATTGAAGATGGAATATTTGATTTTGATCACCATAACCAAGTTGCCATATTTGCATCAAATCTGATATTTTGTGCTTGAATTGACTTGGCACGAGTTTGATTGAGTATCACATGGTATTTGCAAGGTGGAATGATCACTAGAATCCCTTTACATCAATTTTTAGATTTTATTTGATTTAATATTGATTTAAAATGAATTAAATCAATAAAAATAAAATAAAATAGAAAAATAAATGAATGGCCATGAAATTAAATATGGGACACGTGTGTGGCATGACAATACTATATCAAGTGGAAAAAAAGTGGGCCCTTTTGTCAAAAATTGGAGTTTTGAGGATAGTTTACTTTTGGCAAATTTGGAAAAATGCCCAACTTCAACAATGCATAACTTCCTCAATTTTGAACTTTTGAAGGTTTTCTTGGACTTTTTAGAAACCTTGAGATGTCCTCTAATCAACCCTTTTGGTATCATATCATTTTGATATTCCACGCTCAAGTTATAAGCTTTGGAAAAAAAGGTGTTTTTGTTGACTTTCAAAAATGACCTATAATGTCCAAATTTGTAACTTTTTGTGAGAGCATTTCTTGATCTTGGAGTGTGAAGATGGATTGTAGGTAATTGCATCCTATTCAAAATGATATTTGGTTGGGTCATTTATCATAAATTATGCGAATGTTATGCTTGGTCAAAATTGAGTTGACTTTTCCTACAAAACCCTAATTTAGCAACTTTTGAATCTTGATGAATCTTGAGCAATCCTTGATGAATCATGATCAACCCTTGATCAAATGATGAATTATCCTTCAAAATGAGAATGTTGACAAAAAATCTTGAGGTTTGACTGTATTTGGGTCACAGTTGACTTTTGCCCTAGCATAGTTGATTTTTGGGCCTCTCAAGCAATTGGCTGACCAAACTTCCTCTGCAAGGCTTGAAATTTGACATGGATGAAATTAAGAACATATTAGGACATTCGGGAGCACTTTAGGTCATTTGGATGCAAGGACCTTGATGCAACACGAAACCCTAATTTTGACTTGACTGCCTTAGGAGGTGATTTGACTGTCCAACCCTTGAGCCAACTTGAGCAACTTGAATATTATTCTTGGCATGCCTGGAGGAATATGGGAGGGAAAATTTTGGGGTACAACAGTTGCCCCTGTTCAATTTTCTTAAAACTGAGGATATAGATTGGCTTTCAAGCCTTTCGTGATTCGAAGGTGGAAGATATATAAACACTAGAGTGCCCAAATATTTGCACTCACATGGTGTAGTATCAACATTGTGATGTCGGGAATGGGCTTACAAATGCCATTTGAAGATTATTGGTAGGAGGATGGGCTTACAGATGCCATCTGCATGAGTGTCGATCGCATAAGAGATTCCTTAGCGAGAACTGGCATACCTGTTGTCGTAGAAGATTCCGCTGGGGAAGTCTAACCTTTGTTGAGATTTAGGAATTTGGCCTGTATTTCAACTGAGAGAATGCCTCAAATGAGTCTTAGGAACCTGTCCATAATCCAATTGGGGGGAAACATCTTCATCAAAATCTAGGAACTGTCTCGTTCTCAATAGAGTATATCGTTGAGGTTATGGAACTTGTCCACACTATGACGGAGGAAAACATCAAGATCTAGGAAATGACTCGTGCTCAATGGAGTATACCGTTGAGGTTATAGTACTCATCTACACTATGACGTAGGGAAACATCTTCATCAAGATCTAGGAATTGTCTCGTGCTCAATGGAGTATACCATTGAGGTTATAGAACTTGTCCACACTATGACGGAGGAAAACATCAAGATCTAGGAACTGACTCGTGCTCAATGGAGTATACCGTTGAGGTTATAGTACTTGTCCATACTATGACGTAGGGAAACATCTTCATCAAGATCTAGGAATTGACTCGTGCTCAATGGAGTATACCGTTAAGGTTATAGTACTTGTCCACACTATGACGGAGGAAAACATCAAGATCTAGGAACTGACTCGTGCTCAATGGAGTATACCGTTGAGGTTATAGTACTCGTCCACACTGTGACGGAGGAAAACATCAAGATCTAGGAACTGACTCGTGCTCAATAGAGTATACCGTTGAGGTTATAGTACTCGTCAACACTATGACATAGGGAAACATCTTCATCAAGATCTAGGAACTGTCTCGTGCTCAATGGAGTATATCGTTGAGGTTATAGTACTCGTCCACACTATGATGGAGGGAAACTGTCGAGATTGAGAACCTTATCTGAAATTCAACCGAGGATAATTCAATTGAGATTTAAGAACTGGTCAGGTCTTCGACTAAATTGAGAAATTTAACTGTATCTTTCCTGAAAGGTAAAGGTCAGTCATATGCAATGCATGATATGGATCAGGCAATGATGTTCTCGAAATAAATGAGATTGTATTCATATGATGCGTATATGCATGTATCATGATGTATGGGAATATGATGCTTTAGCTGGGGAAAATAAATCCCGGAGCTGCTGGAGAATAGAGTTGAGTTCTTCGTTTCCGCTGGGGATGATGAACGAAGATGATAAACCTGTAGGAGAGAAGAACTCTATTGGGGGAATAAACTGATGAAGAGATTACTCTGAGGGGAACTACTCTGTGGGGAAGAGAACGTTCTGCTGAAGATTTTAATGATAACTCCGCTGGGGATTCCGTTGATAAGCTCTGTTGGGGATTTTAATGATGAACTCCGCTGGGGATAGAAAGAACTTCGCTGGGGATGATCTTTCAGTCGCAACTTGCTGAGGATAACCCAGTTAGACTCTTGTAAGAATAACCTTCTGAATTTGGCTGGGGAGGTTTATTTGCCCTCTGCAGGGGATAAGCTTCCAGAATCTACTGGGTAAGATGATTCAACTCTGGTGGGGAAGCCGCTTTTAGACTACGCTGGGGAAATGACTCCACTGGGGTATCTTGTATTCTACCGGGGAAACATTCTCGTATTCTATTGAGGAATATTAAGACTGTCGGGGATGCTCTTACTTGCTGGGGAATATCTTTATACTCCGTTGAGGAATATTAAGACCTTCTTGGGATACCCAACCTTTTCAGGGCTGATGGTAGATTAACTATTCTTGGGGAGAGTATTACTGATTTGTACATAGCTGCTAGTCTCAGTGGGGAGAGCTACCCTTATTGTTTTACCCTGCGGGGAGTGATGGTATCTTGGTCATATTCTTCAGCCGAACCTACCTTGGTACCTTGGTGGATAGAGCAAGTAGAATGCTCGGACAATTCTTATTGCCCCCGTTTCTGATATTACCAGTAATTCGTCCTTTGTTTCGTATGTAAATATTTATGAGTAGCAATTAATGTCAAATGCATATATCAAAAATGAACATTGGACGTTCTTTGCAAAACAAAACAGATAAAGGAAAAATAATTTGACATTTGTCTTAAAATGAATTTCTATTGATTTTGAAGTTTGGCCTGTAAATAGGCACTTTTGTACAAGAGGCTGACGTCCTAGTAAGAGAACACCGCCGAACAAATAGAATTTATACAATTTGTAAAAAGAAAACAAAACAGCTATGTGAATAATCCCACTGGGTTCCAACACTGCTATTGCCTTTATATCTTCAGGCATCTCATCACTTTGCTGCTTAGTTGAAGATGAATCTGATTGATTGGTGTCGTCTGAGCTTGATAGTCGATACTGAAGTCTGGATGCAAGGTGATCCAATGAGACATAGTATTACGCTTTAATCCCTAACTTTTGCCTGGACCGCCCTTTCGGGTTTTCAGTCCACCGGGATACCCATTTTTGCCCAAGCCGCCTTTTCAGGTTTTGGACTTGCCGGGTGTACATATTTTTTCATTTTCATCCCTTATTTTTGCCCGAACCCTTTTGGTTCGCCGGGAAGCCCTTATTTTTGCCTTGGCCAGTCAACCTAGCGGGTCTTTGATTATGCGTAGTATCATTTTACTATGTCTGCATTGACAGGGTGAGAAAGGTCGTCACCATCCATGGTGGTTAGAATCATCGCCCCTCCTGAGAAAATGTTCTTAACCACAAATGGCCCTTCGTAAGTAGGGGTCCATTTGCCCCTGGGATTACCTTGAGGTAGAATAATGCGCTTGATTACCAGGTCCCCAACTTGATACTTTTGTCGTCTGACTTTCTTGTTAAATGCCTTGATCATCCGTTTTTGGTACGTCTGATCATGACAAACAACAGTAATTCTTTTTTCGTCGATTAGATTCAGTTGATCAAGTCGGGTCTGAATCCAGTCATCTTCGCTCAAACCTGCATCCTTCATGATCCGGAGAGAGGGTATCTGAACTTCGATGGGCAAGACTGCCTCCATGCCATAAACCAAGGAATAGGGTGTTGCCCCTGTTGACGTCCGTGTTGAGGTACGGTACCCATGAAGAGCAAACGGTAACATCTCGTGACAGTCTTTGTATGTCACTGTCATCTTCTGCACAATTTTCTTAATGTTTTTATTAGCCGCTTCTACAGCCCCATTCATCTTCGGCCGGTAGGGAGAAGAGTTATGATGCTGTATCTTAAATTGCTCGCAGAGCTCAGTGATCACCTTGTTGTTGAGATTGGTACCATTGTCCGTAATGATCCTCTCTGGTACAGCGTATCGACAGATCAGGTTATGCCGAATGAACCGTGCCACGACGTTCTTGGTTACCGTAGCAAAGGAAGTTGCTTCAACCCACTTTGTAAAGTAATTGATTGCTACCAGGATGAAACAATGCCCGTTGGATGTCGTAGGTCTGATCTCGCCAATCATATCAATGCCCCACATTGCAAAAGGCCAAGGCGCCGTCAAGACATTCAGAGGAACTAGAGTTATGTGCACCTTATCAGCATAGACTTGGCACTTGTGACATGTCCGAGAATACTGATAACAGTCAGCTTCCATTGTGGACCAGTAATATCCTGCCCGAAGGATTTTCTTTGCCATGGTATGTCCACTGGAATGAGTTCCGAAAGTACCTTCATGCAGCTCTGTCATGATTCTTTCTGCTTCAATCTTATCCACGCAACGTAGTAAGGTCGAATCATGGTTACGTTTGTAAAGGATGTCATTGTTGATGAAGAACTTTGCCGCGAACCTCCTCAGAAACTTCTTGTCATTAACAGATGCACCCTCTAGGTATTCCTGAGCTTCAAGGTACCTCTTCACCTCATGATACCAGGGCTTTTCTGTTACCTCTTCAATCTCAAGATCACAGCAATGTGCAGGTACGTCCAATCTTTCAATAATGATCCGCGGAGCCTTATTGTCCCAATTGACTTTGAACATAGAAGACATCCTAGCCAGCGCATCCACCAACTGATTCTCCTCTCTAGGGAAGTGTTCAAAGGTTATCTTCTCAAAATGGGGAAGCAATGTCAATACATACTCCTTGTAAGGAATAAGATTTGGGTGTTTCGTATCCCACTCGCCTTTGATCTGACTGTTCACGAGAGCGGAATCTCCGAAGACACTCAGAAACTTAATCCTCAGGTCAATTGCAGCTCGAAGACCCATGATGCACGCTTCATACTCCGCCATGTTGTTGGTGCAGTTGAAACATAGTCGGGAGGTAAACGGAGTATGAGAGCATTTAGGAGATATGATCACAGCGCCAATGCCATTACCCAAAGCGTTTGAAGCTCCATCAAAGTACATAGACCATCAGGATCCTTCCTCAGGTCCTTCATCCGGTCCAGGTGTCTCACAATCAGTTATCAGCATGATATTCTCGTCCAGGAATTCAAAGTTCATAGACTGGTAATCATCCACTGCCTGATGTGCCAAATGGTCTGCCAATACACTTCCCTTAATTACTTTTTGAGTTGTGTACTGGATGTCATACTCAGTCAAAATCATCTGCCATCTTGCTATTCTTCCGGACAAGGCAGGCTTTTCGAAGATATACTTGATTGGATCCATTTTTGAAATCAACAGAGTAGTGTGAGTCAGCATATACTATCTCAGCTGGCGAGCAGCCCATGCTAGAGCGCAGCAAGTTTTCTCAAGCAGTGAGTATCGGGTCTCACAGTCGGTAAACTTTTTGCTAAGGTAATAAATAGCATGCTCTTTTCAGCCAGACTCGTCATGCTGCCCCAGCACACACCCCATTGAGTTGTCAAGTACTGTCAAGTATAAGATCATAGGTCTTCCTTCAACTGGTGGCATTAGGATGGGTGGCTTTTGGAGATACTCTTTGATCCTTTTGAAAGCGGCCTGGCATTCATCGTTCCAACGTACCACTTGATCTTTCTTCAGCAGCTTGAAGATTGGTTCACAAGTAGCAGTCAGGTGAGAGATGAATCGGGCAATGTAGTTCAGTCGTCCCAGAAAGCCTCTGACCTCTTTCTTTGTCTTGGGAGCTGGCATCTCTTGTATAGCTTTCACTTTGACAGGGTCAACTTGAATCCCTCTATCGCTTACAACGAAACTTAGTAGCTTACCAGACCTCACCCCGAAGGTGCACTTGTTCGGGTTCAATCTCAGCTTGTACAACTTCAACCTGTCAAACAGCTTCTGTAGATGGTCAAGGTGTTCTTCCTCAGTCTGGGACCTTGCAATCATATCATCGACGTATACTTCAATCTCATGATGGATCATGTCATGAAACAAAGCAACCATGGCACGCTGATATGTTGCCCCGACATTTTTCAATCCAAAAGGCATGACCTTGTAGCAAAAGGTGCCCCACTGAGTAACAAAGGTCATCTTCTCCGTGTCTCCGGGAGCCATTTTTATCTGATTATAACCGGAGAAACCATCCATAAAGGAGAATACCTTGTGTTGAGCAGTATTGTCAACCAGAACGTCGATGTGTGGTAGAGGGAAGTCATCCTTAGGGCTTGCCCTGTTCAAGTCCCTGTAGTCAACACACATTCGAACCTTACCATCCTTCTTCGGCACATGAACCACATTGGCAACCCACTGAGGGTAAGAAGTCACTGCTAGAAAACCGGTGTCAAACTGTTTCATAACTTCGGCTTTGATTTTCTCAGACATCTCTGGGCGCATACGACGAACCTTCTATTTTACCGGAGGACAATCTTCCTTGGTAGGCAGGCGATGAACCATAATGTCCGTATCCAACCCTGTAATATCTTCATAAGACCAGGCAAAGATCTCAACATAGTCATGCAGCATCTGAATCAACCGCTGTTTCACACTAAGCTCCAAGTTTGCACCGATCTTGACTTCTTTCTTGTTTGTTTCAGTACCCAGATTCACTGTTTCCACTGGCTCTTCATGTGGTTGAATGGCCCTCTCTTCCTGGAGTAGCAGTCTTGCAAGTTCACCAGGCACTTCGCAATCATCTTCACCTTCGTCTTCGGCTAAGTTGATCGGATTTTCGAAGTCATAACTGGCAGTAGCAGAGTCGTTACCAGAGATCCAGAGTGGATTGAGACCTGTATATGTGAGTGTGTGTAAAATAGCTGTTTTGCAATATATAATAAAGAAAAACAAGGAGCGCAATATTTGAAATGCAAAAAAAAACGTCCAATGCTTTTATTAATGATATATGAAAATGGCACACAAAACCCTCACAAATGAAGCCACGGTGCCCCGGGTAAGACACGGGGCCATAAAGTTTCAAAACATTGTCTGTTACAAGCTCAAAACAAAGAGTTCATTACTGGGTAACAAAAGTAATAGGGATGAAGTCCTTTGTTGTCCAGTTGTTTGGTCCACCGTTGGCCGTAGGATAGATCCAGCTATCGAATTCAGACTCCTCCACATCATCTTCAATGGCATTTACTCCTGAGTTGCTGATGAACACGGGAGGTCTTCCGATCCTTGCATTATGAACAACCCTTTGAGCTTCTGCAGTGAAACCCAAACCAAACTTGTTAGTCTTCTGAGTAAAATCAGGGAGTCGGCCCCAATTTACACACTCACCCTTATCAATAACAGCCTGAGCATCCTTTAAGGAAGCCATCTTCATAGGAGAATCTTCAACCACAGTCTCAGCTGAAGCCAGTGTTTGGGGAACCTCTTCAAAATGCTGAAATGGGGTCTCAATGAACTCCCCATCCATCTCTACGTATCGGAACAAGTTGAGGTGGCTGACCATGTACTCTTCCTCCCCTTGAACTGTCACAATCTTCCCTCTGACCGGGTACTTCAGCTTCTGGTGGAGCGTTGAGGTTACGGCCCCAGCTTTATGGATCCATGGACGACCCAGCAAACAAGAATAGGATGGCCGGATGTCCATCACATAGAATGTAGAATTGAAGACCTGAGAACCAACTTTAATTGGAATATCAACCTCACCATGCACCATCCTTATAAACCCGTCAAAGGCCCTGACAATGATGTTACTTGGCTTTAGCTCCAACCTTTCGCAATCCAACTGGTCTAGAGCTTTCTTGGGAAAGACGTTCAATGAGGAACCAGTGTCAACCAATACATGTGCAAGAGTAGTGCCCCTGCATTCAATGGAGACATGCAGGGCATCGTCGTGGTTCTTCCCTTTAGCAGTCAAATCAGCGTCGGAGAAACCCAAACCATTATCAGTAGTTAAATTGGCCACACAATCGGTAAACTGATCAGCTGATGTCTCTTGTGGCACGTGGGCAGTCTTCAGGAAGGTAATCAGAGCCTTGACATGGGCCTCTAAACACAACAATAGTGACAACATAGAAATCTTGGATGGGGTTTGCCCCAGCTGCTCAACTACGTTATAATCACTCTTCTTAATAATCTTCAGAATCTCTTCCATCTCCTGTTTGGAAGCTTCAACAATAATTGTCTTTGGTGCCTCCGTCTGGGCAGGCATATCAGTGATGATCCCTTTGCCCCGAGCGTTAGATGACTCGGCGACAGGGGTAAGGATAGGAACTTGATCAGGAATGGTAGTAGGTACACTTGCAGGCGTAATGACAATAGGTCTTCGGACAGTTGGTGGAGCAATATCAGGTGAGAAAAGTCTACCGCTGCGGGTGACTTTAGCAGGCCCAGTAATGTTGCTGACGCCGGTATTAGCATCCAACTCTTGCTTAACTCCAAGAATATAAACATCTGCCCTATAGTGCCAAGGGACAGCTTTGTCAGAGGTGTAGGGGATGGGCCCCAGAACAGTGATGATTACAGGTGCGATCTTCGGATTAGATGTAATTCTAACAGGCTTCCTCGAGGGAGACTTGGAAGAATTGTTGAAAATGGTAATGATGGCAACTTCTTCA
Source organism: Vicia faba (assembly GCA_948472305.1). Taxonomy (NCBI): domain Eukaryota; kingdom Viridiplantae; phylum Streptophyta; class Magnoliopsida; order Fabales; family Fabaceae; genus Vicia; species Vicia faba. Next base: position 1,001,907,950 of record OX451736.1, on the reverse strand, counting down.
GTAGGAATGGAAGGAACATCAATCTTCTCAAACAGGATCTCCTTATTATCCATCAGGTTTTGGATACTTGACTTCAGAAATGGGCAACCAGTAGGTAAAACAAGACACATATGGAAACCTTCGCCACAGCCCGAGAATAAACCGGCTAGCAACAGGTTCTTCTTGACAGTCATCAGAGGGGTAACAATATCATCCATGGAAACTACAAACAAGTCTTCCTCTACAGCATTTACTCCATGTTTGGGCATGGGAGCAGTCACAACATTAGGCCTCTCGGGCGCCTCAAACTCAATCTCCTTTGCATCAATTAGGTCTTACACCCTGTTCCTCAAAACCCAACAATCATTTGTATTATGCCCTGGGCTATCAGAGTGAAAAGCGCAGCGGGCATTAGGGTTGTACTTTGGTGATGTGGTACTCGGATTCTTTGGAGCTTCTTTTAGAACTACCAGATTAGTCTTCAGCAACTGTGGCAGAATCTAAGACAAAGTCATGCTGAGACGAGTGAATTGCCTTCGAGGTCTCTCGTCCTTTTGTTGATTTTGATGTTGAGGAGCACCAGCAGGTTTTGAAATAACAACCGCATTGACAGCTTGGCGGTGTTCCGGTCTATTCTGTCTTCTCGAACTGTAGACAACACTGGACTCTTTCTTAAACGGTTTATTCTCGGTGCTCGAGGAGGCACCCTTATGTATCTTCCCGACCTTAATACCAGCTTCAATCCTCTCACCAGTCAAAATAAGATCTGTAAACCCATCTGAAGAGCTTCCAATTAGATGGTTAAAGAATGGACCAGACAGGGTCCCCAAAAACATGTCCACAAGCTCACGATCAGCCAAAGGTGGTTACACCCTTCCGGCAAGGTCTCTCCACTTTTGAGCATACTCTTTAAATCCTTCACCCGTTCCTATTGACATACCCTGGAGTTGGGTACGCGTAGGAGCGAGGTCGGAGTTGTACTAATACTGCCTGTAAAATCCAGTAGCCAAATCTTCCCAGCTGCGGGTACTGGCTCCGTCCAACTGATAGAACCACTCAAGCTGAGTCCTAAAGAGACTGTCTTGAAAGAAATGGATCCACAAGTTCTTATCAGCAGTGTAAGGCTGGATCTTCCTCACATATGACCGGAGGTGCAGCTTTGGACAGGAAACTTCGTCACACTTGGCAAAGGCAGGTGCCTTGAACTTATGTGGAATCACTACCCCAAAGGACAGACCTAGATCTCCGAAGTCCAGACCGGGAACCTTCTGTATCTCTATAGCGCTCAAACGGTCTTCCAGCTATTTGTACTTATCCTCAGCAGGAGGATACTATTCTTCATCATAGTCCGTCTCGTTGTCGGAGACCATAGGGCTAGGAGCCCTCCTTTCTTGTGGACTATATTTCCCTCCAAATGAGGTGGTCATATCAACTTCATTCTGTAGCCCGTTTCTAAACCTGCATCCAGTGTTGAACAGGGTGGTCCTCTTCTTCTTCTTCTTCTTCTCTTTCAGAATCAAGGTCTTCAGGTCCTGCTGACTCTTAGCTAGATTCATGAATAGCTCTTGAAATCGGGCATTCTGGGCCTGGAGGGCCTTGATATCTTGTTCAGTGGAAGATTCAGCAGACATGATGATTGCTGAAATAAACAGCGAAGAAGATAAGAGACTTGTAATGGGGTACCTGTTTATGAAGTGCATGGGATGAAATACGTATGATTATGATTTCAAAGACAATCGGGATTCAAATTTGTAAACAAGAAAGGAAACACACTTTATTAGATTTAAACTTCAAAATTTAAATTGTTCAACAAATTGCCCTTAGGCGTTACAAGAATGGAAATACTAAACAGTAAACAAAAACTGTAAAAGAAATCATCAAAGGTCCATCAATGCTCCCATGGTCTCTTCTTCTCAGTGCGGACATAATCATTCAGGATTCGCTAGTTCTCCAGTTGCCTAGTCAGCTTCTAGATCTTCAGTTCCTGTTCATTGAACCTCTCTCGGTAAGAATCCCGTTCATTCCTCAATTGCATCCAAGACCTCTTCAGTGCCCCAATATCAGTGGGCATATAAGGGTGGAGAATAGTTGGAAGAACCCCCTCTTCATCAGCAACTTCAAGAGTAACAGGCCTGGAAGCTTCATATGGCATACCCAGCTTCTGGGCACGGATGCGGACCCATCTGAGGTATGGCTCCATTGGCAGAGAAGTCTTTGGTCCCAACTTATGTGGGTCAGATTGGTGAACTATGTCCCAAGCCCTTATGAATCTACGACGCAGCTCGTCGCTATCTCCCTGAAAATCAAAGATGATATGAGGTATCAACATCTCATGAGGCCCTTCTCTTCTGGCTCTTCCAAACTTACGAAGAGCTAAGCATGGGTTGTAAGAAATCCCTCCATGGGTTCCGATCAATGGAACATTAGGATACTCTCCACAACGATCAATGACAGTCACCTCATCCATACCTTTGAGAGTCCAGATAATGTCATTATTAGAAAGAGACATCACCCTATAAGCCCAGCCCATTCCTTATTTATTCTTCAGTACGGACTTAGGAAGGTGTGAAATAAACCACCTCGACAATAAAGGAGAACAACACATCAAAGTTCCCCGCTTTTGGGAAGTACGAGCATAGAGCTGATGAAGGATGTCACCCAAGAGAGTGGGTACCGGATTTTGAGAGATAAAGATCTTTATGGCATTAATATCAACAAAAGTGTCAGGATTTGGAAACAATACCAGACCATAAATCAAAAGAGCTAGAATGTCCTCATACGCCTTGAAGTCTAAGCTGTCCCAGAAGTAATTAGCTTTGTTAACCAAAAACATAGCCAGAAAACCCTTAGCTCCACTTCAAGTCTCCCAGTTAGCCATTACCTCCTCCTTGGTCAAGTGAAGGGTTGCAGCAATTTCTTCGGGCTTAAGAGTCTTTTCCCAACCAGTAAATGGAGTCTGCTCCAAAATAGAGATACCAAGCAGCTCAGAGAACTCTTCTAGGGTAGGAACCAGCTGGAAGTCCTGGAAAGTAAAACAATGGTACAGCGGATCATAGAATTGGACCAGGACACTCACATTTGTTCGTCAAATTTTGAGGTGACCAAACTGAGCAGAGAGCCATGCCTTTTTATGAAGGAAGTAGTGTCTGGAATCCTGACAACCAAATCTTTAAGCAGGGTAGGTACTTGGACAAAGTTGATCCGGATAGTATTCCTACACATGGGCATCATGATGACCTACAAAACAGAGCAAAGATGAAACCCTCTTATCTTTGAAATAGGTTAGTCCTTATGCAAAATGTATGCAATGTTATGATGTCATGATGTCATGGTAAAGGCACACCACAAGTATCCACAAAAGGCAAACATGGTAAAGGCACACATGTCACACAAAAGAGCCCTTAGATTTTAGGATGGCATGGAGCTTAGGTACTACCCTCTTTCAGTTCAGTTGGTTAAGACCTGTCCTAAAAATAGTAATCGGGTTCTAGAGGATCTCAATATCACTGACTACCCTCAATCGGTCATAATTCCAGTTTAGCAACCTTTTCTTGCAGCCGGAATCATCGCGAGAGTTTAGTCTCAATGAGTGTAGCATACTGCTACTGTTCTATGGCCAAGTTGGTCAATTTAAGGTTCTAAGGTCAGTTGGTGCTTAATGACTCCTTAGAAGACCCATATTCTCCTCGTTCCAACACAAGGGATATCGGTACAGACCAAGGTGCCACACCAATGTAGCTACTGCTTCATCCGTGTCGGTCTATGCCGGACAGATCCCTCACAGTTTATTGCTACTTACCTAAAGGGTATCCCCAGATCCGGGTTAGGATCTATAGAACTCCGATACAAGCCCACAAAATTAAAGCATACAAAGCATACAATTGAAAACATAGTGATCTAATCCTAAGGTACACCTCACTTATATACTCCCCAGCAGAGTCGCCAGTTCTGTGATCGGTGGAAATGGAACTGACTGTTTTGGAATGCTGGTTCGCGTTTTGCGTTTTTTTCGCAAAATGTCGCGGTAAGCAAGAGTCGTCACCGTCTTTTATTTTATCCAACAAGGAAAGGACAAAAGCACAGAAAAATTCCTTTTTCGAGATGTTTCTCGGGTTCGGGAGGTAGATTATAGAAAGGGAAGGTGTTAGCACCCTTTCTATCCATGGTTATCCATGGGCTCTTAGGTACTTGCTCATTATAATTTCAAAAGTTCTGCTTTTCTTTGTGTTTGTGGATTTGAGAAGAGTTTTTGTTTTGAAAGGGGTGTAAGTGCGAAAAGTTTTGTTTTTGTTTTCAAAAGAGCAAGTACTTAAGAACATCTACCTACTCAAAAAGGAATTAAACTGTACAAGTGTCCTTTGGGCAATGCTATCCCACTATTGAGGAGTAGGTAGCATCGTCGTTGGAGTTTTCGGGTCAATTCGATTAAGGGACTTGTGGTCACTAAAGCAATGTTAGGACGCCTTAGCGGTAACCCTAATGTCTTAGATCATTTTATCCGAGGCAACCGTTTTGAGGCAACTTATGATCTTTGGATAAGAGGGCGACCTCTAAAACTTCATATACTCAATGACCACGTTCGAGGCAACCAAGTGAGGTGTACCCTAAGAGTGGCATGTGCGAGTGTATTGTTTTTCATTTATGTTAATGGTGAGCTACTGTTGATTTTAAATTAAAATTGATCTTGTCATGCATTGCCTATTATTCAAACATCTAACAGTTAATATTGTGCGGGAATTAAATTGCGGAAAATAAATCTAAACTATTACAAGGCGTCGGGTATTTACATCGCCAAAGACAAACCCTTAAAAATTAAATTGCGAAAAGTAAATAAAAGCGATAAATAAATCCTAATTAAAAATTATTACATTCTCGAAGCAGTTACAATATTGAAATATGGATAAAAAATTATTCGCGCGCGAGAAAATTAAATCGAAGTGTTTTTTAGGGTTTTGACCCTTTTTATTAAATAAAGCATATTTTTGTTGTTTTTGAATTAAAAATTAGTCTAAATTAATAATTAAAAAAAGAAAATATTTTTTGGGTTTTTATTTATTTGAAGAAATAAAATAAAATGGTTAAAAGTTATTAAAAACCCTAATTCTATGTTAATTTTAATTTAATGCAAAAAGATTTAAAATTGTACCTAATTAAAAACTAAATTAATTGATTAATGTTTATTTACAAAAATAATAAAATAGTGAAATTAATAAAAATATTATTTTTTCGTTTTCTGATTTTATGGAAAAAAGTTAATTGGTTAATTAATTAATTAAGATAATAATAATAAAAATAGAAAAAATAATGAAAAGAAAAATAAAATGAAGAAACAAACTCAGGGGGGTGTGGGCCTGAATTTGAGAGCATGATTAGCAATTTTTGAGGCCCAGTTATGCCAGCCTGTTTGACCTTTGTGCTTCCCTACGCGCTTGTTGACCAGGGAGTATGGTGGATGCTCAAATCTGACTTTTGGATCTTGGCCTGAAGCCACTTGGCACATTGAGATCTGAGGACGTATGGTAGTCCACGCTTGGAATGCTGCGCCTAAGTACCTGAAGAAAAAATATAACAAAGTTTTGGGGGACCTGGGATTCGAACCCAGGTCCCATTGTTCATATGCCAGTGCGCTCACCAACCCAACCAACCTGCTTATTCGTTATTGAAATACATAACAAATATTAAATGGAAAATAATTAATTATGCCTGGCCAAAAAATAAAACGCGCAATTGATTCAAATGAACCAATCACGCCCAGCCACGTCTTCGTCTTCTTCAAACGCCCTGGTTCATTTACCTGCGGATTTTGTTCCGCATAAAGGTTCGTAGCTCCTCTCAAAAACCCTTCCTAGGCCATGTAAATGCAGGCTAAGAGTGCCAATGCACTCGTCTCTCTCCCCTGAACTCATCCATGGCCATTATTGGTCCTGATTATGCCTGTATCAAGAATGCCCAAAAAACAAGAATATGAACCCTAGCTTTGGATACAGGGTTATAAGCCACAAGAATGAAATCAAACAATGCAAAATGCTTGGAAATCATGCAAGGATCACAAATATATCAATACTTTGGCAAGAAAACGCAAGAATCCAAGGTTACGAATTCGTGCATAGGGCTATGTTCAGGATGACTTACAGTGAGTTTCAGGCTGTCTTAGGGCTTGGTTTTGATTGGTGTAGCTCCACTGGATGTCAAGGAAGAGGGTTGCATTGTGATTTTGCCTTGTATGGAGCTCCAAGATGGATTTCAGAAGTTAAGTTTCTAAGCTTTTTTCCAAAGTTGTGTGGCCGTTTCTGCAGAGTTCTATGCGTGTTTTAGGTCTGGCTTGCTTGTGTGCATATAATGGAATGAATTTAGGTCAAAATTTGGACCAATATCCATGTGCATTGAAGATGGAATATTTGATTTTGATCACCATAACCAAGTTGCCATATTTGCATCAAATCTGAGATTTTTTGCTTGAATTGACTTGGGACGAGTTAGATTGAGTATCACATGGTATTTGCAAGCTGGAATAATCATTAGAATCCCTTTACATCAATTTTTAGATTTTATTTGATTTAATATTGATTTAAAATGAATTAAATCAATAAAAATAAAATAAAATAGAAAAATAAATGAATGGCCATGAAATTAAATATGGGACACGTGTGTGGCATGACAAGACTATATCAAGTGGAAAAAAAGTGGGCCCTTTTGTCAAAAATTGGAGTTTTGAGGATAGTTGACTTTTGGCAAATTTGGAAAAATGCCCAACTTCAATAATGCATAACTTCTTCAATTTTTAACTTTTGAAGGTGTTATTGGACTTTTTAGAAACCTTGAGATGTCCTCTAAGCAACCCTTTTTGTCTCATCGCATTTTGATCTTCCATGCTCAAGTTATAATCTTTGGCAAAAAAGGTGTTTTTGTTGACTTTCAAAAATGACCTATAATGTCCAAATTTGTAACTTTTTGTGAGAGAATTTCTTGATCTTGGAGTGTGAAGATGGATTGTAGGTAATTGCATCCTCTTCAAAATGAGCTTTGGTTGGGTCATTTATCATAAAGTATGAGAAAGTTATGCTTGGTCAAAGTTGAGTTGACTTTTCCTACAAAACCCTAATTTAGCAACTTTTGAATCTTGATGAATCTTGAGCAATCCTTGATGAATCATGATCAACCCTTGATCAAATGATGAATTATCCTTCAAAATGAGAATGTTGACATGAAATCTTGAGGTTTGACTGTATTTGGGTCACAGTTGACTTTTGCCCTAGCACAATCGATTTTTGGGCCTCTCAAGCAATTGGCTGACCAAACTTCCTCTGCAAGGCTTGAAATTTGACATGGATGAACTTAAGAACATATTAGGACATTGGGGAGCACTTGAGGTCATTTGGATGCAAGGACCTTGATGCAACACAAAAGCCTAATTTTGACTTGACTGCCTTAGGAGGTGATTTAACTGTCCAACCCTTGAGCCAACTTGAGCAACTTGAATATTATTCTTGGCATGCCTAGAGGAATATGGGAGGGAAAATTTTGGGGTACAACACTTAATTTTGGAGAATTAAAACTGTATGCTATAATGGTTTTGAAGGTCCTTTTGATGAAGCAAGAAACTTGGTTTTATACATTTTATGTGTGTATTTGTGAGTTGGTATTGGATTGTAATAAAACTTTTGTACATTTCTTGCTTTATGTTATTGTGATGGTTTGGCATGGTTGTGCAATTAGTATGAATTATATGTGAATAAATTTTGAGTATGTGTATGTATGTATGTATAAATGTGTGGTAATTCAAGTGTGATGAATTATTAAAGATATGCATGGATGTTAAGATTATAGAATGGTCTTAATTCCATATGGTTGTTGAAATTTTACATGCATAATTTTTTATAAAGAGGCATGCTTGTTATTTCCGTGGGAGCTAGTGACTTGTCCCAAACCTAGATAGGGGTTTGAAAGCTTAGAGAACAGACTTTTTGGTGTGTTATTGGTCTAAAGGATGGACTCAGTTTAAAGTAAATACCAAATAAAAATAATAGAGATTGGTACCACATACATGAGCATTGTATTGGAGTCTTGCATCGAGTCACATTGTGATATTTTCATAATATGAAATTATGTGCACTATGTGAAGTTTGTTGTATTTTGTGAAATTGTGAAGATTACGATAATGTGGGTTATGTGCAGTTTGTAAGACAATTGAAGTGTGAGAATATTTATATGTATGTATGCATGTTATACATTATATATTATTATATTATTTTGATAATCATGTGAATTCTCACCCTTCTGTTGGAATTATACTTTATACGATATCGCTCAGGTACTGAAGAATAGAGTTGCTTCTAGCAAGAGATTAGCTGGAGAAGTGAGTGGTTTTATTTTCATAGTTTGGATTGAGTCATGATCTCATCATGTAACACTGGGAAAACGTTTTGATTCATGTTTTTAAGAGATACCTTGTATACTCTATTTTGATTGTTTCGAATATTTTGAGTTATGCGGTGAATTGGATTTTTATGCCTAAGATATTACAATAAAGGGATTTGATTATGAGACTTCATTTATAATTGTTTAAATGAGAATTATTCCGCTGCTACATGCTATATGAAATTGTATGATAAACATGAATTTAAATAAGTGTTAATTTAGCATGATAGATATTGTGATGTATGGAGTATGTGTGGCACCCTTGTTTGAAATGCATGTTATATTTACTCTGATTTATATCGTATTTCTGCGGGGTTTTAGAAGTGTGTCACATTAGTGGTATTAGAGCATGGTCGGTCAGTTGACCAAGTTGTTAATCTGTTTATTCCCCGTGTAAGTGACACTATCAATATTTTTTGTTCTAACGAGGATTTGTTTCTTAAAATTCTCAGAACAATGCTTGGAGGAAGGAATGATGATGCGATTGCTGAAGCTTTGGAAATACTGGCTGGAGCAATTGGGCAGCAGTCGCACGTCAATGTGAATATTGGGAACAACAATGATTACGAATTTTGTGCTTTAGGGAAGTTTCAGAGGAACAATCCTCCAATTTTCAAGGGAGCGCATGAACCTGACAAGGCATAGGTATGGCTAAAAGAGATCGAGAAGATCTTCCGAGTTATGAACTGTTCAAATACGCAAAAGATGCGGTTTGGAACCCATATTCATGATAATGAAGTTGAGGACTGTTGGGGTAACACTAGTCAGAGGTTTAAAGAAGAGGGAACTGAGGTTACTTGGACTGTTTTTAGAGAAGCATTTCTAGAGAAGTATTTTCTAGAATATGAAATTGGGAAGAAGGAAATTTAGTTCCTTGAGCTGAAGTAGGGTAATACAACTGTAGCAAAGAAATCTGCAAGGTTTAATGAGTTGATTAAGTTTTGTCCTCATTATAACACTATTAATGTTGAGAGATCCAAATGTATTAAGTTTGTGAATGGTTTGAGGCCTGAGATCAACCAAGCCATGGGTTACCAGCAGATTACACAATTCTCTGAACTAGTTAACAAGAGTAGGATCTATGATGAAGATAGTAGAGCACATTCTTCTCACTATAAGAGTTTTAATGAGAAGAATGGAAAATGTCAATTCATAGGAAAGTTGTACGTGACTCCTACTGATAAGGGAAAAGAAAAAGTTGGTTATAACAAGAAGCCGAGTGGGGGAGGAGTTCCTTCTCTGGTTAAGTGTTATGAGTCTTAAATGTTTCAAGTGTGGCAAGACAGGTCACAAGGCTTTTGAGTGAAAGAGTGGTGTGGATGTGACTTGCTACAACTGTGGTGAGCAAGGGTACATTAGTACCAAGTGTTATAATTTGAAGAAGAATCAATCTAGAGGGAAGGTGTTTACTCTCTCAAGTTCTAAGACTGTTGTTGAAGAGAGGCTAATTAGAGGTACGTGCTTCATTAATGGTACACCTTTGATTTCTATAACTGATACTGGAGGGATAAATTCTTTTATTGCTTTGGATTGTGTTAAGAGACTAAATCTCAAGTTATCTGATATGAATGGAAGTCTGGTTATTGATACTCCTTCTATAGGTTCAGTGACTACTTCTTATGTGTGTTTGAATTGTCCATTGAGTATTTTTAGTAGGGACTTCGGAATTGACTTAGTGTGTCTTCTGTTAGATCAAATTGATGTTATATATGGGATGAAATGATTGGAAGTGAATCGTGTTTATATCAATTTTTTCTAAAGACAATTAGTTTCCTAGAACTTAAGATGGAAGGAGACTTGTTTATGTTTGTTAAACAAGTTAATGAGTCGGTGCAGGATGGCACCGAGATGTTTATGTTGATGGCAGCTTTGGATATTAGTGGAAAAATAGTGATTGGTAATTTAACAGTCGTTCATGATTTTCTAGAAGTATTTCCTGAGGAGATAAGTGATTTACCGTCAGAGCGTGAAGTGAAGTTTATGATTGACTTAGTTCTTGGAACTAGTCGGGTATCGATGGCTCCATATGATATGTCAGCATCTGAATTGAAAGATTTGAAGAATCAACTAAGATCTTCTTGATAAGAGATTTATTCGTCTGAGTGTGTCACTGTGGGGTGCACCATTCTTGTTGGTTAAGAAGAAACAAGGTAATATGAGGCTTTGTATGGACTATAGATAACTTAACAAGGTGACTATCAAGAATAAGTATCAACTTTTGAGGATTGATGACTTGATGGACCGACTGGTTGGTGCAAGTGTGTTCAGTAAGATAGATTTAAGATATGGGTATCATCAGATTCATGTGAAGACTGAAGATCTTCATAAGACTGCTTTTAGAATGAGGTATAGTCACTATGAGTATTTTGTGATGTCGTTTGGTGTCACCAATACACCGGGTGTATTCATAGAGTACATGAACAGGATTTTCCATCCGTATTTGGATAAATTTGTTGTTGTTTTCATTGATGATATATTGATATATTCGAAGAGCGAAGAAGATCATGTCGAGCATCTAAAGATTGTGTTAACAGTCCGGAAGGAGAAGCAGTTGTATGCTAAACTTTATAAGTGTGAGTTTTGGTTTAAGGAAGTGAGTTTCCTCGGACATGTGATTTCAAGTGAAGGTATTGCGGTTGATTCGTTGAATATTGAATTTGTGTCTCAGTGGGAAGCTCCAAAATTTATTGATGAGCTTAGAAGTTTTCTTAGCTAGCAGGATATTATCGGAAATTCATTGAAGGATTTGCCAAGTTAGCTTTTCCATTGACTCAATTGACTAGGAAAGGTCAAGCTTTTATTTGGGATGCCAAATGTGAAAAGGTTTTTCAAGAACTTAACAAGAAGTTGACGACAACTCCTGTTTTTATTTTTCCTAATCCGACAGATCCGTTCGTTGTATATTGTGATGCTTCGTTGATGGGATTAGGAGGAGTATTAATGAAAAATCAACAAGTTGTAGCTTATGCTTCAAGGCAACTTAAAATGCATGAGAGGAATTATCTGACCCGTGACTTAGAGTTGGTTATATTTGTGTTTGTATTAAAACTTTAGAGGCATTATTTGTTTGGATCGAGATTCGAAGTGTTTAGTGATCATAAGAGTTTGAAATATCTATTTGATCATAAAAAAGTTGAATATGAGGCAAAAGAGATGGTTAGAATTTCTGAAAGGTTATGATTTTGGTTTGAATTACCATCCGAGTAAAGTAAACATGGTAGTTGATGCATTAGGTATGAAATCTTTGTATATGTCAATGATGATGGTACGAGAGTTAGAAATGATTGAAATTTTTTTAGATGTAAGTTTGATTTGTGAAGAGACTTCTTCTGGAGTTAAGTTTGGTATGTTGACGCTTACTAGTGACATGCTTGATGAGATTCTGGAAGGTTAGAAAGCTGATTTGAGTTTGGTGGATCAGTTGACTTTGACCAATCAAGGTTGAAGTGGTGATTTTCAGATTGATGAAAATGGTATCATGAGATGTTGTGATAGCATTTGTGTTTCGGATATAGCTGAGCTGAAAAAGAGTATCCTTGAGGAGGGGCATCATAGTAGATTGAGTAATTATATGTGTGCTACAAAGATGTATCAGGGCTAGAGGAAAGTATTTTAGTGGTCTGGTATGCAGAAAGAAATTGCAGAGCTTGTGTATTCTTGTTTGACTTGTCAGAATTTAAAGATCGAACATCAGAAATTTCCGGGTTGGATGCAACTGTTATATATTCTTGATTGGAAATGGGATAATATATTGATGGATTTTCTGTCCGATTTACTCTGAACACCGAAGAATTTTGAGGCTATTTGGGTTATTATGGATATATTGTAGAAATCTACTCAATTTATTCCAATGAGAATGGATTATCCATTAGAGAAGTTAGCAAAGTTGTACATTGAGAAGATTTTCAATTTGCATGGTATTCTGTTGAGCATTGTGTCAGATATGGATCTGAGATTTACTTCAAGATTTTAAGATAGTTTTCAAAGTGCTTCATGTACAAAGTTGTGTTTGATTTCTGATTATTATCCACAGAGAGATGGTCAGACTGAGAGGATGATTCAGTCACTCAAGGATCTTTTGAGAGCTTGTGTGTTGGAAAAAAGAGGTGCTTGGGATAGTTATTTGCCTTTAATTGAATTTACTTACAACAACATTTTCCGTTCGAGTATCAGAATGGTACTATTAGAAGCATTGTATGGTAGAAGGTGTAGGATGACATTGTGTTGGTATGAGTCGAGAGAGTGTTGTGGTTGGACCTGAGATAGTCCAGCAGCCTACCGATAAGATTAAGATGATTCATGAAAAGATGAAGACTTATCAGAGTCGTCAGAAAAGTTATCATAACAAGAGGAGGAGAGCACTTGAATTCCAAAAGGATGATCATGTATTTTTTAGAGCTACTCTGGTAATTGGTGTTGGTTGATCATTAAAGTTGTGTAAGTCAACACCATATTTTATTGGTCTATACCATATTTTAGAGAAGATAGGAGATATGGCCTATCAGATTACTTATCCACCATTGCTTGCTAATTTCCATGATGTGTTCCATGTATCTCAACTGAGGAAATACATTGCAGATTTGTCTCATGTGGTCCAAGTAAATGATGTGCATGTGAGAGATAACCTGACTATGGAGACATCACATATGCAAATGGAGGATCGGGAGTTGAAACACCTTCGAGGTAAAGATATTTCCTCAGTGAACGTAGCTTGGGGAGGACCGACAGGCGGGAATGTGACTTGAGAGCTTGAGATTCAGATGAGGGAGTCATATCCTAATTTGTCTATTTGAGGTAATGTTTTAGAGCAAAATTCCTTTTAGTGAGGGAGAGTTGTAACATCCTAATTTTTTATTTAGCTTATATTTTATTAATTAATTATTTGTTTGATTTTTTGAATAAATTATTATTTGATGTATGTCGTATGTGATGGGTTAGTTGGGTTAAATATGGATAACCATAGAATTAAGTTAAGTTTTGGTGTCGGTTAGTAAATAATTATTTTGTTGGTGATAATTATACAGAAATAATAGAATATTAATAATTGGGCCTAATGATGAATTGTGAAGAGTAATGTGGGGGTTGTGTTAGTAAGCCCATTAGTGGTTACTAGAGTTAGTTTTGCAAGGGTTTAATAAAAAGAAAATAAATAAGAGTAGTAAGAAAAAGTTTAGAATCATCTCACGTGAAAATAAGAGCGAGAAAGAGAAAAAAGTGTAAGAATGCAAAAGTTGTGGAATCTACCTAGAACAAGATAAGGGTGAGTTTTCTTTTGGTTATTGGGATCGTTGATAATGCATGATGGATGGTGGCAGTTATTAAGATTGATTTCTCTAGTTTTTCCATGTTTTGAATTACTTAGATTTTGATTGAGAATCCATATAATGGGTATGTGATTGTGTTGTGTTGATAAATATATGTTGAATACATATTTTGATAACTTAAATCATGACAAATTGGATGTTAAAACATGTTTTGTGTGAAGAAAATTGCATTGGGACTGTGTTGTCATTGCATATTTTTTTGGAAGAATCACAGAGCCTGCTCAGCGCGAGTGTAATATGGTGGAAGAACTTACATTTTGGTTTTATCGCAAATGTTGTGGTTAGAAAGAGTCGCCATCGACTTTTCTTTTATCCAATATTTAGGAAAGGTGAAAAGATCGGGAAAAACTTTTGATAGATTTTGAGTTAGGGGGGTAAGTTATGAAAAGTAAAGGTGTTAGCAACCTTTTCATCTGTAGTTATCAACGGGCTCTTAATTGCTTAGCTCACTTTTAAAAACTTGCTTTGTGCGTGTGTGGTTTGTTTGAATATATTTTGAAATGCCAATGTAAGGTTATCTATATAATAATTCTTGTATCAGTCCTCATGAATGTATACAAAGTATTTTTTGGAAAATATTTGTTTTGAAAGTGATGTGTAAAAATGTATTTGTTTTGTGAAAAAGGTTGTGAGCAAGCATTCAAGAGTTCTTACCCACTAAAGTATTTCTTATTATTTTCCTTCTTCTTTAGAGATACTATTATCCATACCATTAGTTGGTAGGTAATCTCATCCATTGGATGTGAAGGGACAGACGAAGAGTCATCGTATGGTCATCGAAGGCAACATGTAAGGATACTTTAGCAATTGTATCGAAGGGACTATCATCATTTTGCTCCAAGGGTCATCGAGGAACTAGATCGTTTTGTAGGCAACTCGGAGGGTCATTGAGGGACTATGATCTTTATTTGAAAGGGACCATGATGATATTGTTAAATTGAGAGTCTTTTGCTAAAGTAATTCCACTTTCGGGGACATGACCAATTGTACCGTAAGGCAACAAGGGAGGTTACCCTAGAGGTGAAGTGTGAAAAGTATATTAGTTTCAATTATTTAATCTTGAAAATTAGGGTTTTTTAGATTTGTTTTTAGTCTTGTCATACAAACCCTAATTACTAACAGTTAAAAATATAATGTGCGGAAAGTAAAACCTAAGCTATTACATCCTGTGAGTAGTTACATAATAGGAAAAAATGCAAGAAAAGATAAATCTACACTATTACATCAGAGAGTGCAACCTATACACTTGTTCTAGGAATTTAAATAGTAAAAGAAATAAGAAAAGATGTTAGAAAAATGTTTTAATGTTTTTGTGTTTTTTGTAGTGTCATACTCCAAATTTGTCCGCCTTAGTGTTAGCGTCAAATTTATTTTCGAACTTGGGTTTTACAGAGTATAAAATTCCTTTGATTTAATTTTATTAACATTTTGAGGTTTTTTCAATAAAAATTCTCTTTCAAGTCTGTTTAAAAATATAATAATTATTTGTATTTAAAAAAAAGTAAATAATTATTCGCATTCATATACTTTCAATTGGCTTTTTATTCAAATAAGTAACATAGCACAATTGGTAAGGGAGAAAGACTTGCAAGCAGAAGGTCACGGGATTGAACCTCACTTGATATACTTTGGATATTTTTTCTATTTATTGTTAGTAACTTTATTTTTATTTTCAATTATTTCTAACCACAAAAATCATATTTTTATTATTAAATTACTATTTTCGTATTTATTTATTTATTATTTAAAAATATATTTTTTATTAAAATCATTATTTTATTTAAAAAAATAGTCAAAATACCTTATCAATTTCAATATTTGAAATAGTCATAAACAAGGCTAGATTCATAATCTTGTTCACCAAATTATGGACCAAATATTCAATCAATTTTCAATCTTCAAAGTTATGCCAAAAATAGATCAATCTCAATTGGTGCACTTTGGATATTTTTTTGTTACTAACTATTTTCTAATTATTTTCAAAATCACAAAAATCATGTTTTTTTATTATTTAAATATTATTTCATATTTTTAATTAATGCATTTTTAAAAAACAATTATTTATTTGATTTGATGCACTTTTTATCAAAATTGAGTGCAAAAATTATAATAATTACCAAAAATGTTATTAATTATTTCTTATTGGTCAAGGTGTGTTAATTTGTATCATAACTCACTTTTGATTGGTCAACTTGTTGACCAATATAAAATCATAAACTTTGGGCTTTCCTTGGTGTGGACTATTTCCTTTTTGGGTGTCTTTAACCTAATTTCAAATCTATAAATAACACTCCTCATTATCCTAAATTTTCATCTATAATTTCTCACAACAACTTTTCACACACACTTTCTTTTCAAATTTTCTTCTCAATATTATTGGTGTTTGTTTAACTATTTTTTGATCGATGATTTTATATAAGGCCTCTTGATTATTTTTTTAATTGTTGTTGTTATTTTATTTAACCATATAATGATATTTTCTCATGGTTTCCTTTTTTCATAAAAAAATAATATATATGCAGTATTTTGTTTTATCAACAATTTCACAGATCTAGAAATACCCATAATTTCATAATCATCCACAATTCATTAGAGTTTTCCTAAAATTGTTGTTCTTCACATCAAAGAACAACAACAAAGAAACTCTGAAGCCTCCGTCAACAATCACTTATTTTAGGGTTTTGTACATAACACCTAAAATTTTTCTATCAACGATTTTTCAAAACCTCGTTGTTGTCTCCAACATCTATCTAAGGAGAATCTCGTCTCAAAGAAAAAAATAGGAAAACGGCGAAGGAAAGAAAGAATTTCTATCATTTGCTTATCGGGGGAATCCTCGCTCCCGTATGTTGGTCTATCTTAAAAATCTCCATCGTAAAATTACTTGAATTTTTTATATTTTATTTTTATTGAGTGTTTTATTGTTGAGATTCATTGCTTGTTTAAAATCTCCATGTTTGTTGTCTTGACGTTTATTCTTTTTCAATTTAATTAATAAAAAAAAAAATTCAATATCTATTATAAATTGTAACATGTACATATGATTTGGGTCACGTAGAAACATGTTCACTTTACAAATAAGAGAACAACTTTCATACATGTTCTTTCTTTCTGCTAAATTTTTTTAAAGCTTAGCTTTTATTATAGTTATTATTATTAGGTTAATTATTGCATTACAATTTTTTAGTGGTTTTGTTTCTCTTGTTTTTGTTTGTCGCTTTTTAATAAAAATACAAAAATATGTTAGTTTCTCTTGTTTTTGTTTTATTATTATTGTTGCATCTGCACACCCTTTATTATTATGGTTGAATTATTAGTTTTATTATTAGTTTTATTCAATCAATTTAAAATTTCAAATCATTAATCTTATACATAAATCCAAACAATTCCATAATTAAATTAATATTTTACAAAGATATTAAAACCCTCAGCCTATTGGGCCCAATTCAATATCTGAACATGAGTCTTATTCCTTATACACCCTTTTTTTACTACATGAACAAAAAAGCACACCTCATGTCTTTTGGGCTTGAATTCAATATCTGAATTCAGGCCCTTGTTGTTAGCACCTCCTATTTTACCACCTCAACCTAATTAACACCCCCTTGCGTTTTATTTTCTTTTTATTTCATAATTTTTATATTATATATTTCCTATTTTTATTATTTTAGTATTATATTAATTATTACTATTAATTATTATTGAATCAAATATCATTTTTTTAACTCATTCAAATATATTTTACGTATTGCATTAAAATATCTTTTACCATGAATTTAAATAAGAATTTTTATAATTAGTATATAAAAAACATTTAACCAACGCCAAATTATTTTTCATAAATAAATTAATTTAACAATTAATTTTCAAAAGGGTTACAAAGCATATTTTGATTAACTACGCATTTGGTCCAAAATCTTTGCTATTCACACACCCGAGCTAAGTACGAGGGGAATCAAAATATCTGCATAATCCATAAAAAACACCAATCAACTGCGAACTACGAGATTGGACTCTGATTCCTCCTAAGAGGATACATAGGCATACGATTAAAATCGTGGCGAGTTCCCCTATTAAAAATTAAAACCCTTTTTTCCCTAATTAATATTAAAACCCTTTTTTCCTAAAAATGTGCTTCTAACCCTAGTATCCTTGTGAACAAGGTAGATGAGGGGTACCTAACACCTTCCTTTCATCTAAAACCGAGTCAACAATCGAGAATCTCTAGCTTTTAGGGTTATTCCTTTATACTCCTTTCCTTAGGATAAAAATTAAGGGTGGCGACTGATTTAAAAACAAGTTGCAACATGTAGAAAATAATTTGAGTGTTAATAATTAATAAAAAAACCTAAATATTTCTAATTAATTTTAATATTAAGAAAAAAACTAATTAACTTAATTAACAAAAATATGTCAAAAACACTACTCCTAATTTGTTATGTTTTGAAACAACTTTAAGGTTAATGGTTAATTAGAAAATAGTTAATTAAGAAAATAGAATGAAATTAGGGTTAGTAAAAATAGAAGAAAATAAACAAATGCATAGGGTGGGAGTTGAACCTAAGCCCTTAGCCTCAAAGGTTGCACTGCTTTCCACTATGCCATGCGCTGCATTTGTGTTTGAGAATAGGAACCAATCAATTTGGTATTAACCTGCATATTATCCTGGAAAAAAAATTATTTGACAAAAAGCTGGGATCAAACCCACGCCCTTTGCAATACCAGTCACGCTTCTTACCATCAGGCCAATTGTTATTTTTTGTTATTCAATCACAAATAAATCATTATATAATAAAAGCTCGTTAAAAATTTAATTTCAAATGTAAGTCAACTGTGGGGCCCTGTATCAAGTGTTAGCCAATCAGAACTTCTCAAAGTGCCATGCCATGGTTAACCTGGTTCAACAAAATTTGACTGACGGAAGAGGGACCAGAACCCTAATTCTTGTCATCTTCTCTGATGAGCTCCAAAATCAAACCTGCAAAACACGCGAAATTAAAACACAAGATGAACCCTATCCCCCTAATTTGACCCTTGTGAATCCAATGGTGGCATTGGTTTGACCTAAAAATGCATGTAGAGTGAGTTTCGAAGACAATGTTTTAAACCGCCCTAACAATGACAGATCTTCATTCCTGCTTCAAACCTTGCAAATGATGATTATAAACAAGTCCAAACATCATTATAAACAAGTGTTGTACCCCAAAATTTTCTCTCTCTTTTCTCAAGGCATTTCTCACAAAGATTTTCAAAAGCTCAAGTTTGCACAAGTGCAAAGCAGACAAAAAGGGTGTGCAGATGCAGGTAACTATGCTGAATTCAAAATCTGATTCAGGTTATATGGTTGATCGAAAGGAGTGGTGGGCAGATTTTGACAAATCGAAGAAGAGCAAGCTTGCTTCGATTTACAAGCTTTGATTGGGCAATGTTTTCCTTCGAAGCAACCTTCTTTGATCCACAAGTAGTGGCCTCCTACAAGCTACTTCGATTCACAAAGCAGTGGCCTCCTACAGGTTTGCTTCGATTCAGAAGGCAATGGCCTCCTACTGGCTTGCTTCAATTCAAAAGGCAATGACCTCCTACATGTTTGCTTTGATTCAGAAAGCAATGGCCTCCTACAGACTTGCTTTGATTTAGAAAGCAATGGCCTCCTACAGACTTGCTTCGATTCAGAAAGCAGTAGCCTCCCACATGCTTGCTTAGATTCACAAAACATTGGCTATCTTCATACAAGCTTCGATTGGATAATGGCTATGTTCACACAAGCTTCAATTGGGCGTTTGGCCTCTTTCGAGCAAGATTGGTTCATAAGCTTCGATTGGGCCTTCGGCCTCCTTCGAGCAAGCTTGGTTGAAGAACATTGATCAAACCTCATAACCTTATCCTCCAAATCTAACTTGTCAGGCTATGTTGCTTCTAAATCTTTACATAATCAGAGGCTTACACAAATTTGTGATACATTACAAAAAGATTCGAAGCTTTATCCACTGGATTATATTTTGGATGAAATTGGAAAAAATCTACGTATCCTTTTTTCATAAAGATTACTTTAATCACAAAGTTATCTTTTTGAGCTCCCAGCCTGATTTTATCTGAACACAAGAAGGGTCAAAAGCATAAGTCAAATCTCCTGCACCCAAAAAACATTAGGCCCCCACTTGTACTTGAACTTGGGAACCATGGAAATTGATTCAACTTGATTTTTTCGTTTTCAACCAAACCATAGTTTATTATCTTACAAATCTAGTTACTTAACCTTTTCTCTATAAATATAGAGACCTTTTCTCAAATCAAGGTCAGACTTTTGTTGGGAGGAAAAAATCATCAAACACTCTCAAACTCTAAAAAAAACTCTAAAAAACAAGCACAAAACTTGGCACATCCTAACTTCACACCATAAAAATCTCAAACCCCTTCATGCATTAGTGAGCCTTTCGATTCACCCCCTAGCTCCCATATATCAGCCTTTCGATTCACCCCCCCTAGCTTCCATATACTAGCCTTTGGGAAAATCCCAAAGCCTTAAAAAAAAAACCACTCAAGGAAGTTAGTGAGCCCTTTAATTCACTCCTAACTTCCATATACCAACCTTCGATTCAGTAAATTTCAAAACAAAGCAGCAACTGAAATAGGTTCAGGGAGGTCGAAACAGGCTTAGTCCATCATCAAACTGTTCCTGGAGGTTCTGTCAAAGTCCCTCAAGTCTCACTCCAAGAGGTAAGTTTTTTAAAACTTAGAACTCTTCATTCAAACATCATTTGTACATACAATAAATAAAAAATGTAGATATCATGCCTAGGAAGCTGACCATACTCTTAACTTTCGATTATCATTGCTTGTATATTAAAAAAGTTCATCTCTGAAAAGTTAGGTCTTAGTTATGGTATTTCATGCTAACCTTCGACCTATACTGTTGAAATTATGTGGTTAGATTCATTTTCAAACTTTATGCAGGTATTTACATCTTTCGATTTGGCTGAGAAATGAAGCCTGTCGAAGCTCAACAAATGAGTTATGCATCCCTGTGCTCGAAGGAAGAAGATGGGCATTTCAAATATTCAGAAATGAGTTCAGTTTGTACCTAATCGAAGTTATCTTATGAATGGATGAAACAGACCACCCAAGTGGTACAAATAGCGTACGCTAAAGCCTTTCCATGTAGAAGGTCCTGGGTTCAAGCCCCAGCGAGGCCTTTTGTTCATTTTCCATATTTATCACTTTATTTTGTTTCCAGGAAGCACACTTGGGTCTCCATAGTTGGGCTTCAATTTTTTTATGTTTCTGACCCCCTGCTTACTAACACAAAAACTGCCCAAGCCCAAAACTTATTTTTTACACAAAAACTGTTTTAAACACAAAAACTATTTTCTATAAAATAATTGTTTTAATACAAAAAAAAAACTGTTTTTTACCCAAAAACACCAAAAATATATTTAAATTATTTTTTTTGTTTTATTTAACTTCTTACAACGAACAAGACCAAAAAAACATTTTCCTATTTATTTTCTTTCCTTTAACTTAATTTTCCTTAACAAAATCAAAACAAAATTCATTTTCTTTTTTGTACATTTATTCAATTTCAATATGGTTGTAATAGATAATTAGAATTTTATTTCTTGCAATCCCCATTTGTACATTTGTATCCCTCATCCTCAAATGATGTAGTAGCGTAGTAAATTTACTTTTCTCAATTTATCGCTTTCATATAAATTCTTAGTAACTAGGGTGTGTTTGGTAAGATAAAAATCAACAAGTAGACAACCTTAAATTCAAAGACAAAAATGAATGCAATCAAACACACTATTCACACACATGCACCTCTAGGGTAATCTCGCTTGTTGCCTCAGAAAATAGTCATATCCCTCGAATATGGGTATTTTAGCAAAGACCCTCGATAAAAAGATCGTAGTCCCTCGATGTCCCTCGATGTTGCTTTCGGTAAATGATCTAGTCCCTTGCGAAAATTGCTAAAACGTCTCATAAGTTGCCTTTTATGACTATACAATGACCCACGCCCGTCCCTTCACATCCAACGATGGGGTTTCTTACCAATCAATGGTAATATAGCAACATCTAAATGAGGAGGAAAAGAACATAGACCTTTTGAGTAGGTAGGATGCTCGTAGTTGCTTGCTCTTGAACTAAAACCATTTTCACACTTACACTTTCAAAACATCTTCAAAAACAAATATCCCTTTGAACTATTTTCAAAACCAACACTTTGTATGCATTCTTATAGAGACGAGAATCATTACAAAGTTCGCCGCAACAAAGGAATTTTGCAAAGTATTTTCAAACTTACACCACCACAAAGCACATTTTTCAAAAAAAAAAGCAAAGTGATATAGCAAGCAACTAAGAGCCCATAGATAACTATGGATGAAAAGGGTGATAACACCTCCCCTTTTCATAATCTACCCCCCGAATTCAAGAAAACATCTCAAAGGTCTTTCCTATTATTTTCACCCTTTCCTTATTGGATAAAAGAAAAGTCAATGGTGACTCTTGTTATCCGCAACAATTGTGATCAAATGCAAAACAACCAAGTCAGTTCTCCTACCGTATTACAGAACTGGCGACTCTGCTGGGGATACTACTTAAAAAAGGGGTTACCTTAGGGATAGATCACCTTTAAATTGCTTTCATTGTTTTATTTGCTTGCTTTACATTTATGGGTCCTTATTTAGGTCTGTTTTGATCCTCTACCCGGATCAAGGGAACCTTTTTAGGTAAGTAGCAATAGATTGTTGAAATTGTAGGGCATAGAGCGATATGGTTGAAGCAATGGATACATTAGTGTCACGCATTTGTTGATACCGGTATCCCTTGTGTTGAATTTAGGAGAATACAGGGCCGCTGAGCAGCGTCATGAAGCACTAACTGACCTTAGAACCTTAATTGAACAACTTGGCCATTAGGAAGTAGTGAGATAACCGGTTTCAGTGGAAAGCTGGAAATTGGTTGATACTCAATACTACACTCATTGAGATTGGAGTTTGATACTCGATACTACATGTTATGCAAAACAAGCAAGATATTATGTACATACAAAGCAGACAAGTCCTTAGGTTTAGGCTTGGATGGATTTTGTAGGTAAGTACCCTCTTGAATTTTAGTTGGCTCAACTTGTCTTAGAAAGTAACTGGGTTCTAGGGGATCTTAATATCATTGACCTTTATTTTAGGCATTGTCTCAGCATAATTAATCTTTTCATGCAGCCGAGATATCCCAAAAGTCTGATCTCAATGAGTGTAGTATCGAGTATCAACCAATTTTCAGCTTTCCTTTGAAACTTGTTATCTCACTACTTCCTAATGGCCAAGTTGTTCAATTAAGGTTCTAAGGTCAGTTAGTGCTTCGTGACGCTACTCAGCGGCCCCGTATTCTCCTCGATTTAACACAAAGGTATACCGGTACCAACAAACGTGTCACACTAACATAGCCATTGCTTCAACCGTATCGTTCTACACCGTACAATTTCCATAATATATTGCTACTTACCTAAAAGGTGCCTCAGATCCGGGTGAAGGATCAAAACAATCCCAAACAAGGAACCATAATATAAAGTAAACAAGTCAAACAAGGAAAGAAAGTAAAGGTGATCTATCCCTAAGGTAACCTCACTTTTAACAAATTCCCCAACAGAGTCGCCAGTTCTGTAATACGGTGGGAGAACTGACTTGGGTGTTTTGCATTTGATTACAATTGTTGCGAATAGCAAGAGTCGCCACCGACTTTTCTTTTATCTAATAAGGAAAGGGTAAAAATATCAGGAAAGACTTGTTGAGTTTATTTATTGAGTTTGGGGGGTAGGTTATGAATAGGAATGGTATTAGCACCCTTTCCATCTGTAGTTATCTACGGGCTCTTTTTGCTTGTTAGATCACTTGCTTTTGTTTGAAAATGTGCTTGTGGTGTGGGTTTTTGAAAGTATTTTGAAAACGCCTCTGTAATGGTTCTCGTTTCTATAAGAACGCATACAAAGTGTTGGTTTTGAAAAAAATAGTTCAAAATGGTGTTTGTGGAATGTGTTTTTGAAAGTGATTTTGAAAAGTGTCTTTGTAATGGTTCTCGTTTCTATACGAACGCGTACAAAAACTTTGTCTTTTGAAAATGTTTCAAATGAAAGTGTTGGTATATAAAATGTTTTTTTTGTGAGCAAGTGAGCAACTAGGAGCATCCTACCTACTCAAAAAGGTATATTGTGAAAGAACAAGATTAGTTCTGACCTATCTCAAGTGTTTTGATGATAACTAAATTATATTTAAGATAATTTATGCTCTAATGAATGTGTTTTGAATATCTTAGTTAATGTTCTGACAAGAAACATTCAAAAGTACTAAGCAAAGATTATGAAGGAGTTCTTTGATAAAAGAACCTTTTATTCAAATGCATCTGCTGACTCTGGTGAGAACCTTTACTTTTTAAATGGATCATCTAACTTCTAGAAGGCTTCTTGATTCTGAAGATAACTTGAAAGCAAGCGCTGTTCAAAGTTCTTAGCAAGCAACGCTCTGACCAGAAGTTGAATGAAGCATGTTCTGACTTAAAGCAAATACTGAAACAACGTGTCTTGTCAAAGCAAAGGAAACACGTTCTTACATTCTGACGTTTGCTAATTAATGCAAAGACGGCTGTAAGCACTCAAGTGCCTACAACTAGTTTCTTGGAGAATGGAATTTTGCAAGGATACACGCAAAGCATTTAATGCTCTCCATTTCCTCTGAAGGCAGCAACGGTCTTATTATTCCTACTATAAGTATAAGGACATTTATTGCAAGCTAACTACAATGTTCAAACAAGAAACTACGTGAAAGATTCAAAAGCTCACAAACTCATAGTTCATACACTTTGTGTATTATATTCTAAGTGAAAAATCACAGTTGTGATATAGCTTGATTAGAAGCAAACTCTATTTCAATTATCTGAAAAGATTATACTACTGTATTTGTTCCTTGAGAGACCAAGTTTGGTCAGATTTCTCAAGCAGACTAGGACTACATTTAAGTCTTAGTGGTGTTAGTCACTTGTAAGATTACTTGTGCATTGTTAGTCACAACAGTTGTTGTGTGATTGTAATCAGTTGATTATAGTGGATTAAGTCCTTGTTGAGAAAGGCAAAATCACCTTGGCGGGTGGACTGGAGTAGTTTGAGTTCAAACGAACCAGGATAAAAATAAATGTGTTATTCCATTATTGTTTTGAGCTTTGTATTGAAAAAGAAAAGACTCACTTATTCAACCCCCCCCCCCTTATAAGTGTTTTCTTACCCCCTTCAATTGGTATCAGAGCTTGACTCTGAGCTCAACACTTAACCGTGTCAGGAAAAGATCCAGAAGAAAACACAATGGCCGCTGAACAAAACAATAATAGTTACAATAAACCTCCAGTGTTTGATGGAGAAGATTTTGAGTACTGGAAAGATAGACTAGAAAGTTTCTTTCTAGGTCATGATAGTGATCTTTGGGATATAGTCTTGGATGGTTACAAACATCCTACAGATTCTGAAAGAAACAAAGTGGATAGAAAAAATATGGATAAAGAACAAAAAGATGATTTTAAAAATCATCACAGAGCTAGAAATATTTTTTTAAATGCTATCTCTAAAGTAGAATATGAAAAAAATCACTAATAGAGATACATCGCATGATATGTTTGAGTCTCTCAAAATGACTCATGAAGGAAACGCTCAAGTTAAGGAGTCTAAAGCTCTGGCTTTAGTTCAGAAGTATGAAGCCTTCAAAGTTGAAGAGAGTGAGTCTATAGAAGCAATGTTCTCTAGGTTTCAAACTCTGATCGCTGGTCTGAGAGTTATGAACAAAGGGTATACCAAAGAAGATCATGTGAAAAAGATCATCAGAAGCTTACCCAGAAGGTGGACACCAATGGTCACTGCCTTTAAGGTGTCAAAAGATTTGAACAATGTGTCTCTGGAGGAACTCATCAGCGTTCTCAGAAGTCATGAGATTGAACTGGATGAGCATGAGCCTCAAAAGAAAGGTAAGTCTCTAGCCCTCAAATCAATTAAGAAATTAGATACTAATGTTTTTCAGGCTGAAGAAGAAAATTCTAAAGAATCAGCTTCAGAAGAAGACGAACTATCTTTGCTCTCCAAAAGGATCAATCATCTGTGGAAGCACAGACAAAAGAAGTTCAGGAACTTCAAAAAGTCAGAAGATAAACCAGAATCTTCTGGACACAAAAAGTCAAACAGAAGAGAGATCATCTGTTATGAATGCAAAGAACCTGGTCACTTCAAAAGTGATTGTCCAAAGCTTCAAAAAGAAAGACCAAAGAAGAGATTTGGAAAGAAGAAAGGAATGATGGCAACTTGGGATGACTCAGATTCTTCTGAAGATGAATCTGGTTCTGAAGATGAAAATGCCAACCTAGCTTTAATGGATATCACAGAAAATGACTCAGACTGTGAGTCAGAACAAAGAGAGCTATTTTCTGAATTTTCTAGAGAAGAACTTGTTGATAGTTTATCAGAACTTCTGGAAAACTATAGTAAGCTCAAAATCAAATATAAGAAACTCAAGAAGAGTCTTGCATCTGATTTTAAGAAACTTGAAACATAAAAATCTGAACTTTTAGAAAATAATCTTAAACTTGAAAAGGAAATTCAAATTGTTCAAAAGAATTTTAGTTCAGAGTCTGTGTCTAGTTCAAAAGATATTCTGAAAGAATATGACTATAGCTTTCAATCTTTTCTTGCTAAAAGCATAGACAGAAGCAAAATGGCTTCAATGATCTATGGAGTTAGTGGGAAAAACATAAGAGGAATTGGATATGAACCTCTCAAAGGGAAGGAGACATACATTCCAAAGCCTGTTGCTAAAATGACCTTCACTTACAAACCTCTGAATAAGCAATTCAAGTTTGGACACTCACATGATATAAAATATACATCACATTATGGAAACTCTTATGCTAACCCAAAAGGACCAAAAAAGATATGGGTACCTAAGGATAAAATAATATTTGTTGCAGATGTCCTTAACAGCTCAATTGAAACACCAGTCATGGTACCTGCACTCTGGGTGCTCACGACACATGACAGGAAAAAGGTTTATGTTCCAAAGCCTGGAACTTAAAGCTGGAGGAGATGTGAAGTTTGGAGGTAATCAGAAAGGGAAGATTATTGGTTCTGGAACCATAGGAAACGGTAACCTTCCTTATATCTCTAATGTTTTATTAGTAGAAGGATTAGCTCATAATCTATTGTCCATAAGTCAATTAAGTGACAATGGCTATGACATTATCTTCAATCAAAACTCCTGTAAAGCTGTAAGTCAAAAGGATGGATCAATCCTCTTTTCTGGCAAGAGAAAGAACAACATTTACAAAATTGATTTATCAGATCTTAAATCTCAAAATGTCAAATGTCTTTTGTCTGTTAGCAATGAGCAATGGGTATAGCACAAAAGATTGGGACATGTCAGTCTTAGAAAAATCTCTCAACTAAATAAATTAAATTTAGTCAGAGGACTTCCCAATCTGAAGTACAACTCAGATGCTCTGTGCGAAGCATGTCAAAAAGGAAAATTTTCAAAACCTTCCTTTAAATCTAAAAATGTTGTCTCTTCCTCTAAGCCATTAGAGTTACTTCATATTGATCTGTTTGGGCCAGTTAAAACTGCATCCATCAGAGGCAAGAAGTATGGATTGGTCATTGTTGATGACTTCAGCAGATGGACATGGGTAAAGTTTTTAAAACACAAGGATGAGTCACATTCTGTATTCATTGACTTCTGTACTCAAGTGCAAAATGAAAAAGATTTTAAAATCACAAAATTTAGAAGTGATCATTGTGGTGAATTTGAAAATCATTATTTTGAAAAATATTTTAAAGAAAATGGTATTGTTCATAATTTTTCTTGTCCTAGAACTCCCCAGCAAAATGGAGTTGTAGAAAGAAAGAATAGAACATTACAAGATATGGCCAGAACCATGATCAATGAAACAAATATGGCTAAGCACTTTTGGGTAGAAGTTGTGAATACAGCGTGTTATATTCAGAATAGAATCTCTATAAGACCTATTCTTGAAAAGACTCCCTATGAATTGTGGAAAAACAGAAAGCCCAACATTTCTTATTTCCATCCTTTTGGATGTACTTGTTTTATTCTAAACACCAAAGAAACTCTGAATAAGTTTGATTCCAAAGCACAAAAGTGTCTTCTACTTGGATACTCTGAACGCTCAAAAGGCTATAGAATATACAATACAGAAACTCTGATTGTTGAAGAATCAATCAAAGTCAGGTTTGATGATAAGCTTGGCCAACAACAGCCAAAGCAAATTGATTTTTCTGTAGGTACAGAAGATCATCACTCAAACTCTGAAAGTTCAGAAGCAAAAGAAGACGTAGTAGATCAACCTTTTGACAATGCTCTGAACAATCTCAGAATCTCTGACCAACCCACTCAGAAAAGGTTTCCTAGATTATCTTCAGCTCACAAAGAAAACATAATCATTGGAAGAAAAGAAGATCCCATCAGAACAAGATCATCTCTCAAAATCAATGAAGAATCTTTGTTTGGTTTAGTCTCTCTGATTGAGGCAGCTACCATTGATGAAGCTCTGAAAGATAGTGATTGGATCTTAGCAATGCAAGAAGAACTAGATCAATTCTCCAAGAATGATGTATGGAATCTAGTTCCAAGACCCAAAGGATTCAATGTTATAGGAACCAAATGGGTCTTCAGAAACAAATTGAACGAACAAGGAGAAGTAATCAGAAACAAAACACGACTGGTTGCACAGGGTTATAGTCAACAAGAAGGAATTAATTATAATGAAACCTTTTCCCCAGTCGCCAGGTTAGAATCTATAAGATTATTAATTTCTTTTGCTGTACAAAATAACATTTCATTGTATCAAATGGACGTTAAAAGTGCATTTCTAAATGGTTATATTGAAGAAGAAGTATATGTCCATCAACCTCCTAGATTTAATAATTCAAAGCATCCAGAACATGTTTTTAAACTGAAAAAGTCTTTGTACGATTTAAAACAAGCTCCCAGAGCTTGGTATGACCGTCTGAGTAATTTTCTATTAGAAAAAGATTTTACTAGAGGAAAAGTGGACACAACTCTCTTCAGAAAAACATTTAAAAATGATATTTTAATCTGTCAAATTCACGTTGATGATAGAATTTTTGGAACCTCTAATTTATCCCTTGGAAAAGAATTTGCTAAGACCATGCAGGCAGAGTTTGTAATGAGCATGATGGGTGAATTGAAATTTTTTCTTGGAATTCAAATCAACCAGACTCCAGAAGGTACTTTCATACATCAGACAAAGTATGTTAAAGAACTTCTGAAGAAATTTCAAATGTCAGAAAGCAAAGATGCCAAGACACCTATGCATCCAACCTGCATTCTAGGTAAAGATGAGGTAAGTATGAAAGTAGATCAGAAGCTCTATAGAGGTATGATTGGATCCCTTCTCTATCTGACTGCATCTAGACCTGATATATTATTTAGCGTGTGCTTGTGTGCTAGATTCCAATCAGATCCTAGAGAATCTCATTTAACAGCGGTTAAGAGAATTCTTAGTTATCTGAAAGGTACTGCTAATCTTGGTATGTGTTACAGAAGATCACAAGATTACAAACTAGCAGGTTATTGTGATGCTGACTTTGCTGGAGATAGAATTGAAAGAAAAAGCACCTCTGGAAGTTGCCAATTTTTGGGTGACAATCTTATCTCATGGTACAGCAAAAAGCAAGCAACAATTTCTCTATCAACCACAGAAGGTGAATATATATTTGCTGCTGGATGTAGCTCTCAGATGATTTGGATGAAAAGTCAACTAGAAGATTTCAACCTTTATGAAAGTAAGATTCCTATCTTTTCTGACAATACTTCTGCTATTTGTCTTTCTAAAAATCCAATCTTACATTCTAAAGCCAAACATATAGAAATTAAATATCATTTCATAAGGGACTATATTCAGAAAGGAATTTTAAACTTGATTTTTGTAAAAACAGACCATCAATGGGCTGACATTTTTACCAAACCCCTTTCAGAAGATAGATTTAATTTCATTCTGAAAAATATTTGTATGGAATTATGTCCTGAGTAAAATAATATTTATTTTCTATGGCTGACTTCAGAACTTTCTGAAATGAATGCTCTAATCAACAACTCTTCAGAAGTCAGAAGAGAAGTTGTAACATAAGCTATATGAAAAGTTATGAAACATTCTAATGCTTCATGTCCAAGTGTAGTTCAGAAATTCATTAGAACAAACAGTTTTTACATGCATCCTTCAGGAGATGAATACGTGGTGTGTTTCTGAAAGGTCAAGCATGCAAAAGCTACTGATGACGTTCTAGGTAACTTTTGATGATTAGCCATAATCTCATGTTTTCCCTCATTTTTAGCAAATCATTAAATGCAAGTAATGATGAGATTCGTTTTTAAATCTGTTTTAATCTTTATTTTAATTATGTCTTAAATACTTTTAATTTTTATTCTTAACCTATTCTCTGAAATTAATTCCTATAAATACTTTTTGAAAAACCCTTTTCATTCATTACTGTCTCTTTCAACTCAAGTTTTTATTGTACTTTTCTCTTAAAACCCTTTTCGTAAATTTCTCTTTTCTAAAGAATTTCAATGGCTCCTTCTTCCTCTACCCACTCTGAGCAATACAGTATACCTGAAAGGATAACTCTCATTCCGGTAGAAAGTTTGGAAGTTTTGAGTGAGCTAATGGTAGACTTTGAGAATCTCAGAGAGAATGGATTTGACTTGTTCCCTGTTGTGAAGTTTTAAGGTTGGGAAAGCTACTTTAATCGTCTTATTGGTCCAGTCTTTCCTCATTTGGTAAAAGAATTTTGGATTCACGCTATTGCAACTCCCAAGGTTATTCTCTCCTTTGTAATGGGCAAGGAAATATCCATTACAGAAAATCAAATCAGAAGGTTGCTGGGATTTAAAGGACTTGGAGTTACAGGAATTCCCACTGGAAGAATGGAGATGTCTAGGGTATATTCAGAGATTTTTACAAAT
The DNA here is from genome assembly GCA_948472305.1 of Vicia faba. Lineage (NCBI taxonomy): Eukaryota > Viridiplantae > Streptophyta > Magnoliopsida > Fabales > Fabaceae > Vicia > Vicia faba. The sequence goes on along the minus strand of OX451736.1, from coordinate 1,001,877,205 downwards.
GGTCAAGGTTCCTCCAAAGTCAGGGACTTAAAAGACAAGTATAAGATTTGGGCGAGAATTATTCTTGGATGTATTCACCACAAGAAAGACACCAGTTCTCCTGATTACATCAACGCTGATCAACAATATCTACTGTTTTGCCTTGGAACCAATGTCAAAATTGATTTGCCCTACTTGCTTTTTGAACATCTCTGGAACCCTGTCAAAGAAACCAGAGAAGCTGAAAGGATGAAGAATCCCAAATCAAAGAGGAATTGGATTCCTATGGGGAGGTTATTATCATACATTCTGACTGAGAATGGTCTGGTTGCTCACCTAAAAGAAGCAAATCTTATGGGGGAGCTTGAACCTATCTGTGGTAAGACTATGACTGGAAAGAACTTGCTGAAGAGGAAAATTATTGACAAACTGCTGGTGGAACCCTCTCCATGTCTGTCAACTATTGTGAAGAAGAGAAGAGTTCATATTGCTGACTTTCCTATGTTCAACTCAGGGGAGCATTCTCGTATGGTTTTTCACTATCTTGAGACCTGCAGAGAAACATGATCACCTATTGATCCAGCTTGGCTTCAAGGAAGAAATCAAGCTGCTGCTGATGTTGTTCTCCAAGAATCTGTGAAGAGAAAAGTTGTAGAAGGACCTTCTAACACTCCTCAGAAGAAGAAAAAGAAGACAGGTAATCATGCTGAAACTATACCTGTTTATAATTCTGAAAATGTATCTGCATCTGCTGAACCCTCTCAATCCTTAGTAGACTTAGATGTAGACATTGATCTGACCTTACCATATGAACCCCTTGCTGACAACCCTAGTAAAAATCAGTTTTCAACAGATTTAAGTAATTCTGACTCTGATGAACATTCTGACAGCCAATCAGAACCTCCTGAACCATCTGTTTTTCAACCTATTCCTGCTTAACGTTTCTCAAGACCCCCTCCCAGACCTTTATCACCCAGACCCACTGGATGGTATGATGCTGGCTCTTGTAGAACTCCAGGGATAAATGAACCTCTAGCAACAATAAAACCTCCTTTCAACCTACCAACTGAGAATATTTTTACTATGAACCAACTACAACCTCAAAATCATATTCTCACTCCTGCTTATACAATAATAATTTTTCCTGATGTCACTCCACCCACCTCACCACAACATACAACACCACTCTCAACTCCTCAAATTCCAGAACAACAAATTTTTGAACAAGCTGAAATTGTTGAACCATCTGTACCTCATGATATATCAGAACCTCCTATTTGTGTTAACCAACCTGAATCTGAACCTACAAATAATCCTGAAACCAATAGCTTTTTAAGAACTGTAGTGGACTCTCAATCTCTACAATTCTTGAAAAACAAAACTTACAGAACGGTTGTCCCTAAACCTGTTCAGCCAGATGTAAATACTTTGTTTCAGAATTTTATAACAAATGTTCAAGCATGGTTACAACCGCTGAAAGAAGATTGCCTCAGAAGTGTGAACACAACAGCAACAGATCTTCTATGGGAAACCTTCAAAAGAACCTTGGTTGCTGAATCACGGAAGTTACAGGATTTGTGTCACTCTCAGGTGCTGGACAACTTTTCCAAACTTCTGCATGCCTTCAAGACAGAAGCTGCTGATATTTGGAATAAGAAGTCTTCGCTATTGATTGTTGATACTCCAGCTGATAAGATGGACATATCAGAAGATGAATCTGAAGAATCCTATGAAGATTCAAATCCTCTGGCTATTGTTCTATTGAATCAACCTTCAGTCAATGATGGAGATGAACCTGTGCCAACTCTTTCCATGGATCTAGGCACTCTGCTCTCCACCTTTGTGAAGTCTGAATCATCAGTTGTTGCTTCTGACCCTGTTTCTACTGAAGCTTCATCATCTTCTGCTCCAACCTCACTCATTATGGACACTCTGAAAGAGCTAAAGAGGGAGAATGAAGTCTTGAATAAACGCATGGATAAGCAAGATCAAACAAATCTAGAGTTCAAGAACTAGATGGCAATGCAAAGTGAATCTGCTTCTGAAATTAAGAATCTTCTGATGGCTCTTGTCTCTAAGAAATCCTAGTTTCTTTTTGTCTCTTATTTTGTTTTGTTTGTACTTCTGGATATTTATTTTTAACTTTTTATGAAATCTTTCAAAATTTCTCATTTATTACACTTTTTGATTATGCCAAAAAGGGGGAGAAAATGTGCATTTTTGAACTAACCACTGTTTAACAGTTATGGGACTATGTCTCAGACATTCTAACAAATTTGCAAGAATTCCTTCTGTGCAAAAGATTTTTTTGCAGGTATCATTCTACTCTGAAAGAATATTCCAGCTAAGATTTATCTTCTTGAAGAAGTTCTGAAGAAATTCAAGAAGGCTGTGTATCACTCTGACTAAATTATCCCAGGATGTCTTATGCATAGAAATATTCATTTCAGGGGGAGATTCTTATCTCTTAATCTGTTTCTTTTCTTTATCTAAAATATTTTTTGTCATCATCAAAAAGGGGGAGATTGAAAGAACAAGATTAGTTCTGACCTATCTCAAGTGTTTTGATGATAACTAAATTATATTTAAGATAATTTATGCTCTAATGAATGTGTTTTGAATATCTTAGTTAATGTTCTGACAAGAAACATTCTAAAGTACTAAGCAAAGATTATGAAGGAGTTCTTTGATAAAAGAACCTTTTATTCAAATGCATCTGCTGACTCTGGTGAGAACCTTTACTTTTTAAATGGATCTTCTAACTTCTAGCAGGCTTCTTGATTCTGAAGATAACTTGAAAGCAAGCGCTGTTCAAAGTTCTTAGCAAGCAACGCTCTGACCAGAAGTTGAATGAAGCATGTTCTGACTTAAAGCAAATACTGAAATAATGTCTAAATCAACGTGTCTTGTCAAAGCAAAGGAAACACGTTCTTACATTCTGACGTTTGCTAATTAATGCAAAGACGGCTGTAAGCACTCAAGTGCCTATAACTAGTTTCTTGGAGAATGGAATTTTGCAAGGATACACGCAAAGCATTTAATGCTCTCCATTTCCTCTGAAGGCAGCAACGGTCTTATTATTCCTACTATAAGTAGAAGGACATTTATTGCAAGCTAACTACAATGTTCAAACAAGAAACTACGTGAAAGATTCAAAAGCTCACAAACTCATAGTTCATACATTTTGTGTATTATATTCTAAGTGAAAAATCACAGTTGTGATATACCTTGATTAGAAGCAAACTCTATTTCAATTATCTGAAAAGATTATACTACTGTATTTGTTCCTTGAGAGACCAAGTTTGGTCAGATTTCTCAAGCAGACTAAGACTAGATTTAAGTCTTAGTGGTGTTAGTCACTTGTAAGATTACTTGTGCATTGTTAGTCACAACAGTTGTTGTGTGATTGTAATCAGTTGATTATAGTGGATTAAGTCCTTGTTGAGAAAGGTGAAATCACCTTGGCGGGTGGAATGGAGTAGTTTGAGTTCAAACGAACCAGGATAAAAATAACTGTGTTATTCCATTATTGTTTTGAGCTTTGTATTGAAAAAGAAAAGACTCACTTATTCAACCCCCCCTTCTAAGTGTTTTCTTACCCCTTCATATTGTTCTTTTCCTCCTCCTTTAGATGTTTCTATCTTGCCTTTGATTTGGTAAGAACCCCCATCATTGGATGTGAAGGGATGGGTGTGGGACGTTTGTATAGTCATAGAGGGCAACCTATGGGACGTTTTAGCAATGTTGTTTAGGGACTAGATCGTTTACCGAAGGCAACATCAAGGATCATCGAGGGACTACGATCTTTTATCAAGGGTCTTTGCTAAAATGCCCTATTCGTGGGACATGACTAATTTTCCGATGCAACAAGTGAGATTACCCTAGAGGTGCATGAGTAAATAGTATGTTTGATTTGCATGCATTTTGTCTTTGATTTTAGGTTGTCTACTTGTTGGTTTTTATCTTGCCATGCATCCTAATTACTAGCATTTGTACAAAAGCAATAAAAATGCAGAAAATAAATTCTACACTATTACAACCATATTGAATAGTAAGAAAATGTAAAGACAAAACAAAATAAAGAAAGGAAAATGAGCTTTTCGATTTGGGCAGCAGAATCCTTTGATTCTGCTTCTCTAGCTCCCTTCGATTTGGCCTAGAAATAATGAGGACGCGCCTTTCAATTTGGGCTTAGCATGAAGCATGAGATGCAGCCTTCAATTCTTGCTTTCTACTTCCTTCGACTGGGCCTAGAATCAGCATTAGGTGTAGCCTGCCTTTCTGCTTCCTTCGATTGGGGCCTGGAAGTCAGTGTTGCCATCCTTCTGACTGCCTCTTTCGTTTGAACCTGGAAGTCAGTGTGGAAGCCTAAGGCTTCGTTTCATACTTCCTTCCTCTTGTTTCTTTTTTTGAGATTTTAAATAGCAACATGGCCTGAGGCCATGCTTAGCATTGTCTTATGGCCAGGTTAGTTCTTAAAGCATGTTTGATAAACCAAGAAACAAAACCAAAAGGGTTAGCAATGAAAACACACTAAAAGGATGGAAACGAAAAGGAAATAAATGTTATGTACATGTTTGAAACGAAAAGAAAGATTATTCACATGTTATTCTAGAAACGAAAGGTTCAAGGTTAAGAGTGACTTACCTTACTTGAAGATGGGGTATGTGAGCTGGACCTTTAGTTGCTGCCCTGGATACTTCTGTATTCGAAGGGGAGAAACAGGGATTATGCTTCTAGTACTGGATTCGAATTCTAGGAGATGTGAGGGATGGTTTCATATTCGAAAGAGAAAAAGAAAACAAATGTTGTGTTTCTTTAGATTCGAAGGGCCAAGGAAACAGGTGTGGGGTTTCTTCTGGATTCAAAGGGTCAAGAAAAACAAGTGTTGTGTTTCTTCTGGATTCTAGGTTTTGTGTTTAAGAATCTTAAGAGTTTAAGATTTTTTTGAGAGTTTTGATGATTTCTTGAAGATTCGTTTCACCACCAAAAAGTCCTCTTTAGCTTGCAAATGCTTCTCTATTTATAGAGAAAGTGTTAAAGGTGTTTGAAGTAACCAGGTTTGTAGGATGATAAACCATGGTTTGGTTGAAAATGAAACAAGTTTAGTCCCTTTTCGTTGTTCCCAAGTTTCCAGTATAAGTGAGGACCTGATGGAAGGAGATTGGACTTATGCTTCTGGAACTGCTTTTCGTTCAGACACAAATCAGATTGGGAGTTTATTTTGTGATAAAAGTACTCTTTATAAAAAAAATGGTACATAGCCTTTTGCTATTTTATCAAAGAATGGTATTATCCAGTAAACAAAGCTTCAAACCTTTGTGTAAGCCTCTGATTATGTAAAGATTTGGAAGCAACATAGCCTGACAAGTAGGATTTGGAGGATAAGGCTATGAGATTTGCTCAAAGTTCTTCAAGCAAACTTGCTTCGAAGGGTCCAAAGTTTAGTTTGAAATATGTTGATTCGAAAGGAATCAAAACTCCAATCGAAGCTTTGTATGAAGGTGGATCTTGTCCAATCAAAGGCTTGCTTGCTAGAGGTTACATGGCCAAATGAAAGGGTGTATACAGGAGGTCCCTGCCTTTTGCCTGGTGGCATGAAGGAAATCCTGGCTTTGTGGTGTCAAAGGCAAACATGGAGAACCAATGGCTTCTGAGTCGAAGGAGAGATGTAGAAGGTCATTGCTTTGTGAATTCAAGCAAACACGCAAGAGATCTTTGCTCAAACTAAAGCTTGCATGAAGGGATCCACATGCCAAAACTAAGGGTGTAACCATAACTTGTGTTGAAGGAAGCCACATGCCCAAATGAAGGGTGTAACCGAAGTTTGCATTGAAGGTGGCCATATACCCCCAAACGAAAGATGCATGCATGAGGTCTAAATGCTCAGACGTAGCTTGCAACAAAGGGGGTCGCATGCCCAAACGAAAGAGGCATGCTAGGCTTGCATCAAAAGAAGGCCACATGCCCAAACGAAAGAGGCATGTAGGAAGCAAAGATGCCCAGACGAAAGAGGCATGCAGGAGGAAAATTATGCAATCGAAGGATGCCAAAAGGAGGCTTTTTTTCCTTGGAATCGAAGGAGGCTACATGAGGCTTTTTTCCTTGTGCCTGTTGGCCTGGTGGGCGCCTCTTGCGTGCAAGAAGGAAGCTATGGCTCAATTGAAGATTGTATGCAGCTAGCCATCACCTTGTGAATCAAAGTAAGCATTGAGGGAAATATTTATCTAACCAACATAGGCATGCAGGAATCAAACGTCCAATCGAAGCAGGCATATAGGTAGCCATTGCATTGTGAACCATGTGAGGCCAAAGATGTAATCGAAGGTTGCTTGCAGGAAGCTCCTGCCTTGGGAATCAAAGCCAGCGTGTCAGAGGCCAATGCCCAATTGAAGGATACAAGTCAAGCTTGCATCGAAGAAAGCCAAAAGTCCAATCGAAGGATGTAAATCGAAGAAGACTTACTTTTTCTCCAATTTTGTCAAAAAGATTATTTTTATCTATTTTCCCTTTTTTAACAATTTCCTCTTTAACTTGATGCTGGAAAATCCAATTGTACTTGTGCAAGCTTGAATTTTGATGATCCTTGTGAGAAATGCCTTGAGAAGTGAGAGGGAAAACTTTTGGGTACAACAGTTGCCCCTGTTCAATCTTCTTAAACCTGAAGAGATAGATTGGCAAGTCTTCCATTAGTGACTTGAAGGTGAAAGATGATTGAACACTAGAGTGCCCAGAAACTTGCACTCAATAATGTGGTGGTTGATTGTGTAGGGAATGGGCTTAAAGATGCCATTTGGGGAGATGATGGAGAGTTGTCGGAGATGGGCTTATAGATGCCATCCAAAGGTGATTGTTGACAAAAATTGGAAGAAATATCAGAATAAATATCTGGTTGATTTATACTAAAACCGTAGACGTAGTTAGATGAGTATCATAATAATATCCATAAATGGATTATATCTGACTCGCATCTGAAAGATGTACTGAATGAGCGTCAGAATGGCATTCATATCTGGATCGTATTTGGACTGTATTTGAGAAATATGTTGAATGAGTGTCAGAATGACATCCGTATCTGGATCGTATCAGCACATTTGAAATCTGAATCTGAATGAGTATTAGAATGGCATCCGTATCTGGAGCGTATATGAACTGTATCTGAAAGCTAAATCTGAATGAGTATTAGAATGGCATTTGTATTAAGAGTGTATCTGAATTGTATCTGAAAGGTGAATCTGAATGAGTATCAGAATGGCATTTGTATCTGGAGCGTATCTGAACTGTATCTGAAAGATGAATCTGAATGAGTATCAGAATGGCATTTGTATCTGAAGCGTATTTGAACTGTATCTGAAAGCTGAATCTGAATGAGTATCAGGATGGCATCCGTATCTGGAACGTATCTGAACTGTATCTGAAAGCTGAATCTAAATGAGTATTAGAGTGGCATCCGTATCTGGAGCGTATCTGTACTGTATCTTAAAGTTGAATCTGAATGAGTATCAGAATGGCATCCATATCTGGAGCGTATCTAAATTGTATCTGAAAGCTGAATCTGAATGAGTATCAGAATGGCATCCGTATTTGGAGTGTATCTGAACTGTATCTAGAAGAGTGTATGAGAAGGAGCCCCTGTAAGATTACTTCAGCTGGTCATGCAGTCGCTCACAGATAGTTTTCCTGTCTAGTTTCAGGTATTAATCTGGAACTTGTTTTTGTCGGTCATTGAGATAGTTGTCCTATCTGGTTTCAGGTATTAATCTTTGACCTGAGAAAGAAAGATAGTTTTCTTGGCTTGTTACATGTATTAATACTCAATCTCTTCATGTAGATTATTTTCCTGGCTTGTTACAGGTGTTAATCTATAATCAGTCGCCCACAGATAGTTTTCCTGGCTTGTTACAGGTATTAATCTAGAACTTGAAAAGGTTGGTCGTAGAGATAATTGTCCATTCTAGTTTCAGGTATTAATCTCTGGCCTTTTGAAAATGGTTGTTGATAGCCATCTGTTGATTGATCTTTCCTGAAAAGGTAAAGAGTTAACTGCATGCAATGTCATGATGTATAGAATGCATGGTGTAATTATGTTCTTAAAATAAATGAGATTATGTTGTATGCGTTTATCATGCATGTAAATATGATGCATGAAATGTGAAATGTTGTTGCAACGTAATTTTGTGTTGGAAAATAAATCCTTGACAAGTGTTGGGGAGTTTTTGGGAAGCTGAATCTCGGACGGCCGTTAGGGATGAAGAGTGTGCACACCTTTCCAGACCTTGTTTTTAGAATGTTTCCGCTGGGGAATCCTGCTTTGTTGTTTGAGGAGAACTCCGTTGGGGAATGTTGATTTTGCTTGAGGAAAACTCTGTGGAGAGTGTTGATTCCTGCTTGGGGAAAAGAGTTTAGGAGTCTTAGTTGTCCGTTGCTCTACTGGGGAATTATCTCTTGATGGAAGGGATAGGAAGTTAAAAACTTCTTGGGGATAGAGAAAACTAATATCTGGTTGTCTTCCAGGTTTTGCAGCAATTCACTGGGGATTGTAGAAGAGTCTACTGGGGAAGAGGGGTTGTGGTCCCTTGACTTGTGATAGTCTGAGAGGTAAACTCAAGCTAGGGAATTTGTAGTTTATTGGGGAAATAAACCATGTTGCCAATCTGCTGGAGAGGTGTTTTCTTTTGGCAGAACTCCTTGAGGATTCTTGAGATCAACTCAGCTGGGAAGAAGGTTTTCCAGGGATTGAAACTCTGGCTGGGGATCACCCTATGAAAAGGACTTTGGGGAGATTTGTCACTGCCCCAAGTAGTAAGTGTTGAAGTACTTCCAGAAAATGTTTGCTTGAATGTACGTGACTTCAATACTCCAAGTGATTCAGATAAAGACCTGCCCTGATTACCCAGCACTTCTTGAGAGATTTCTTGGAATCTTGACTTAACTGCCCCAGATGTGCTAGACAATGATCATGTTGTGCCCCCTTGCTTATAGGAGATTTGTCATTGGAAGTGTCATCCTACTTGAAGTGGTTCTGTTCATTGAGAGAGTTTTTGTTCATTGGATATTCGTCATGCGAATTTCTCTGTTGTCAAACAAATAGCTATATGCAAACAGCGATATTCAAATAATGCAAAGTTTATTCTTGTCTTGAAGTTTTGAAATTGCATTTTAGCAAGTAAAAAAAGTTTGTAAAAATATGAATTCAACCAGGATTTGCAGTAAGCCTTACAGGAGTCAGGATACCTTTTGTAACAGTATACTTTCGAACTAACTCATGCTTCAATTAGGACTTTGAAAGGTTGTATCATGGTCTGGTTTACGGTTTAAGAAACAAAGGATAAGGCTCAAAGTGTATTTGTACCCGTCCGTTCTTCGTGATGTTCTTCAGTCCTAAACTCAGTTAATTGTGCGTTTTGAACTCCAATTGAGTCTGAATGACATTTTGGTAATGGTTCGGACACTTGGAAGTTTATTTGCGAAGGCAGTTGTTTTTTTACAACATTTGTAGTGACCTCTTTTTGATTTATTATCCCTGATTTTTTGCCCGACTATTCTTATTTACAATCAGCGGGGTGCCCCAGTTTTTCTTAAGTCTCCTTCGTAGGTTTTGACTTAGTGGGCTTTTCTCTTGGGAGATAATGACTTCCTTTTTTATAGGGAACTGTTGTACCCCAAAATTTTCCCTCCCATATTCTTTAAGAAATTGCCAAGTCAAGCTTCAAAATTCCCCAAGGGTTGCACAGTGCAAAGGTCTCCTATACAGTCAGGATTAGGGTTTTTTTTCTGATCAAGAAAATGAAGTTTCCAAAGGTCCAATCAAGTCTCACATACCTACAAATATGGTCAAGTATCCTCATATCAAGTTTCAAGACTTTCAGCACAAAATTGCACAGTCAAAAACCCTAATTGCACTACAGTCAACTGTAGGGGCAAAATGGTCATTTGACAGTCAAAAGTTCAAATTTTTGGTCAACCTATCATTTTGAAGCCACAAACATCATTTGATCAATGCTTGATCATGATTCTCAAAGCTTGGCTCAAAAATCATCAAGATGCAAAAGTTTCCTTATTTGGACAGTTGAAAAAGTCAACTGTAAATTGACCAGGGCATAACTTTCACATGGATTATCAGAAAAATTCCATCCAAAGCTCATTTTGAAGAGAAAGACATTTCCTACAACTCATCTTCATACTTCAAGTCCAAGAAATGCTCTCACAAAAAGTTATCAATTTCAACATTATAGGTCATTTTCAAAAGTCAACAAAAAGGGACTTTAAGTCAAAGGCCATAACTTGAGATTCGTAAATCAAAATGACATGGGACCAAAGGCTTTGGTTAGAGGACTCAAAGACCTTTCCAAAATGTCCAAGAACATGAGAAAATCTTAAAAATTGAGCAAGTTATGCCTTGTGGAAGTTGGGAAATTTTTGGATATTTTGAAAAGTCAACATTGATTCAAATGACCTAAAATTGCTAATGGGCCCATTTTTCTTCCACAATTCATCACCCAAGGAATATGCACGACTACTTGGCCCAAAGGGAAGTCTTTATTCATTTTTTTATTTTTTTATTTGAATTTTTATTTATAATAATTCATTTAAATCAAATTAAATATATGAAAAATGCTTAACCTAATTTTTTCAATCTTTTTGTGCACATTATATCATCAATATTTCGTGCCTGGCTAAATAAGGAAAGATTTGGATTGATTAGATCATAATTGATACAAAATTGCATGAAAAATATTTGAAAAAAGATCTTGAAAGTCAAATTTCCAAAATCATGAATGCAAGAGATTTGGAGTGGTTTCTTTAACCTAATTCATTCAGTACATAAGCCAAAAACATAAACCTAATCTCAGGGACCATTGAAGCTGCGCAGAAGCCATTGATCAAACTTGAAATTTTTTCTAAAAAACTCATTTCTGAAAAACTAACTTGCAGGTGGTTTCAAGCCACGATTTCCATTCCATTAGCTTCCTTGAAGATTACTGAACGTGTTCCAATCAAAAACATCCATCAAAACTCAAAGAATCATTGTACAGAAACTGACTTTTCTTGCTTTTTTTTTTTCACAATCGTGCATCCCGATTCATGCGCATTTAGCTTTTTTTAATGATGGATTCATGTTCCTTATGCTATTCCGAAGCTAACCCATGTATTTGATTGAATTATTATGCATTGTGTACGATTTCGCCATTGTCAATTTTTAGGGTTTTCAGGATTCCAAATTAGGGATTTTAAAACAAGGAAAAATTGGAGCATGTGAATTAGACCATTCACTTCAGCATACTCAGGCGATCTTAAACCCACCCTCGCGCTCAATTTATGAGTGTCTGAGGGCTAATCGCTATTTTCCCTAAAGATGCCTAAGAGAACGCATGAAAAACCGTTGCCATGTTTTATTATGTTTCAGGAAAATAAAATCCCATGAAGAAGATGAATCCGTGGCAAGATGTGATAGGCTGGTTTGAAATTCGCGCGCAGAATCCACTAACGCCTCTGTTTTCTTTTTTATTATTTGTTCGTTATTATATATTAACATGCGTTGGTTGGATCAGATGGCAAGCGAAGTTGTTGGCAAAGCATATGACCTGGGTTCGAACCCCAGGTCTTCACTATCTCAATATTGTTTTTCAATTGTTAATCACGTGCAGAGCCAACGCTGGATACCACCATACTCCTTCATGAACAGATGGCCACGCGTCCCAGTAGAACAATCAGAAGGCCAAGAACTGCGCAATACCATAAACCCTGGTCAACGCTTCAGCACGCTACCTGGCAAAAAGTCCACCAGGCCTTGCTAAATGGGCCATATTGCTAAAGGCCATACCTCCCAATGTGGGACTGAACCCCCTAGGGTTTGCTTTCTCTATTCTTTTCTTATATTTTTCTTTTCTTTATTTTAATTAATTTCATTTATTTCTTTGATTTATTTATTTTCATAAAACCACAAAATACTTAAAAGTCAGAAAAAAGAGAAAAAATAATAAATATTTTTGTTTCTAGTATTTTCATAAATAAATGCATGTAAATTAATTAGTTTTAAATTAGGGTTTTAATTTTAATACTTTTAACAAAATCTAAAAAAATGTAGAAATAGGTTTAATTAATAATTTTTCATCCTTTTTTTATTTTTCTTTCATAAATAATATTATTTATTTTATTTATTTTCATAATTAAAATTGTATATAAAAATTAGGGTTAATTTAGGTTAAAATTCAATATTTTCTTAAATAAATTAAAATAAAATAGAATTAGGGTTAGCATTTAATTTCAATTAATTCCTTTTCTATTAAATCCTAAAATACTAAAAGACACCAAAAACAAGTCCTTTCTTTCTTTTAACTTTAATTAATTAATTAATTTCATCATGTAATTTAATTTTGCAAAAGGGTCCAACGCCCTCATTTCGGCTTAATTGTTTATTCGCATATTTATTTTATTTCGTTTAAATATTTATGTATCTCTCCCGAAGCCTTGTAAATAATTGCTCGCACTCTTTAATTCTTTACCTTTATTTATTTATTTTCTGTCAAAATCGGGTTCGAGAAACTTTTGGCGATGTGGACCCGCGCCGTTTGTAATAGCTTAGAATTTACTTTCCTTGCAACTTTTTAACTGTTAATCAAATGACAAGAAAGAATGTATGGACAAAATAAAATCAAGCGTAGAACACCAATAACATGACAAGATAAATGCAAATGAAAACGACACACGAATCGCACACACCACCCCTAGGGTACGCCTCACTGTTGCCTTGCCTCGAAAGGTGATCGTCGAGTAGAGGATGTCTTAGTAAGTCCTCATGATCCGGGAACCTGGCATGAGGGTAGCTTCTAAGGTGTCTTCCTATTGCTCTGGTGATCACCATGTCCCGAACCTCGAATTGACCCGAACACCTCCAATGGTGGTGCTACCTACCTCTCAATGGTGGGATGGCACTACTTTAAAAGACATTTACACAGACGAATTCCTTAGGGTAGGTAGACAACTCTAGATACTTGCTCTAAATTTCAAAACAAATTCAAAGATACTTTTCACACCGACACCTTTTCAAAAAGCTTTCGAAAGCAAATTTTTCAAACACTCTTGAAGACCGATACAAGAGTCGAACTGGAATTTTCAAAGAAACTTTTTTTAAAACTCACAATTGAAAAGCAAACACTTTTGAAAACACAAATGAGCAAGTATCTAAGAGCCCATGGATAACCATGGATAGAAAGGGTGCTAACACCTTCCCTTTCTATAACCTACCTCCCGAACCGAGAGCAATCTCTTTAAGGAATTTTTCTGTGCTTTTGTCCTTTCCATTTGGAGAAAATAAAAGACGGTGGCGACTCTTGCTTCCGCGACATTTCGCGAACCAGCGTTAAACAGTCAGTTCCAGATCCACCGATCACAGAACTGGCGACTCTGCTGGGGACCAAACTTAAAGTGAGGTGTACCTTAGGGCTACTTCATAACTGTGTTTTCAATTGTTTTCCTTGTATGCTTTAAATTGTGGGTTGCATCGGAGTTACATAGATCCTAACCCGGATCTGGGGATACCCTGTTTAGGTAGCATAAGCTGTGAGGGACCTGTCCGGCGTAGACCGACACAGGTGAAGCAGTGGCTACGTTGGTGTGGCACCTTGGTCTATACCGATATCCCTTGTGTCGCAACGAGGAGAATATGGGTCTTCTAAGGAGTCATTAAGCACCAATAACCTTAGAACCTTAATTGACACAACTTGGCCTTTAGAATTGTAGCAGTATGCTACGCCCATTGAGGCTAAACTCTCGTGATGGTTCTGGCCGCAAGAAAAGATTGCGATGCTGGAGTTATGACCGATTGAGGGTAGTCAATGATATTGGGATCCTCTAAGAACCTGGTTACTTTTGATTAGGACAGGTATGAACCAACAAACTGAAAGAGGGTAGTACCTAGACCTCACGCTGGCCTAAACTTTAGGGGCTTGCCTTGTGTGACTTGTGTGCCTTACCATGTTTGCCTTTGTATCTATATGTGGTGTGCTTTATCATAGCATCATAACATCATGAGCATTGCATGCATCCTGCATAAGGACTGACCATTTCAAAGACAAGAGGGTTTCACCTTTGCTCTATTTTGTAGGACATTATGATGCCTGTGCGAAGGAATACTATCCGGTTTAACTTTGTCCGTTCACCTGAGTTGCTTGATGAGTTGGTTAACAGAATTCCAAATACCACTTCCTTCATCCAGAGGCATGGTTCTCTTCTCAGTTTAGTCACTGCAAAGTGGGATCAACAGTTGATGAGTGTTCTGACCCAGTTCTATGACCCTCTGTACCAGTGCTTCACCTTTCAAGACTTCCAGCTGGTCCCTACCCTGGAAGAGTTTTCTGATTTGCTTGGTATCCCTATCTTGGATCAGACTCCCTTTACTGGTTGGGAAAAGACCCTCAGGCTTGAGGATATTGCTGCAGCTCTTCCTTTGACCCATCAAGAGGTAACAGACAACTGGGTGACTAGAAGTGGAGTTAAGGGTTTCTTGGCCAAGTTTCTGATTGGTAAAGCTAACAGTTTCTGGAGTGACCTGGACTTTAGGGCATATGAAGACATCTTGGCTCTCCTAATCTATGGGTTAGTCCTGTTTCCTAATCCTGACAACTTCATCAATGTCACTGCCATAAGTATCTTTATGTCTCAGAATCCTGTGCCCACTCTCTTGGGTGACATCTTGCAACAACTTCATGCCCGTACTACCCGAAGACGAGGAACCCTATGGTGTTGTATCCCTTTGTTGGTGAGGTGGTTTATTTCGCACCTCCCTAAGTTCGTGCTGAAGAATCAAGAAGGAAGAGGTTGGGCTCATAGGTTAATGTCTCTCACCGATAAAGACATCATTTGGACTTGCAGAGGTTTGGATGAGATAGCTATTATTGATCGATGCGGGGAATACCCTAATGTTCCTCTGATTGGTACCCAAGGAGGGATCTCTTACAATCCATGTCTAGCACTCCGTCAGTTTGGAAGAGCAAGAAGAGCAGGTCCCCATGAGATGTTGTTGCCTCACATCAGTTTTGAATTTCAGGTGGATAGTGACGAGCTGCGTCGTAGGTTCATCAAGGCTTGGGACAAGGTTCATAAAGTTGACCCACAGGAGTTAGGGCCAAAGACTTCTTTACCTATGGAAGCCTATTACAAATGGGTTCGCATCCGTGCACAGAAGTTTGGTATGCCGTACGAAACTGTCAGACCCGTCATTCTTGAGTGTCCTGACAAAGATGGTGTTCCTCCAACTGTCCTTCCTCCTCAGATACCTACTGATTATGAGACATTGAAGAGATCTTGGTCACAACTGTGAGAAGAACGGGATTCTTACCGGGAAAAGTTCAACGAGCAGGAATCAAAGATCCAGAAGCTGACAAAACAGTTGGAGAATGAGAGAGCTCTGAATGCCTACATCCGTACTGAGAAGAGGAGACCATGGGATCAATAAGGAGATCTAGATGTGTTTTTACAGTTTTATTTCCTTTTCAGTATTTCCTTTCATGTAACGCCTAAGGGCAACCTGTTGAATAATTTCAGTTTCAAAGTTGAATCTAATGAAGTGTGTTCCTTTTTCTTTACAAAGTTGATTCCCGATTGTCTTTGAAATCATAATTCATACGCATTTCATACATCATGTGCATAGCAGGTTTTTCCCCTTTTCAGGTTGCTTACAGTTCTTCGCTGTTTATTTCAGCATCATGAATCCCGACTCGTCATCAACTGAGACCTCCATCAAGGCTCTTCAGGTGCAGAATGCGCAGTTTCAGGAATTAATCAAGGGTTTGGCTCAAGGCCAAGAAGAACTGAAGGCTATGCTCCTGAAGAAGGAGAAGAAGAAGAAGAGAAGAACTGTTCTGTTTAACTCGGGCCGAAGGTTTGGCAATGCTCTGCAGCAGGAAGAGGCTGGTTCTTCTGTTGGCAAGAGTACTCCTCAGGCAGAAGCAAGGGTTCCTAGTCCAGTAGTCTCCGACAACGAGACTGATTTTGATGAAGAGCAGTACCCTCCGGCAGAAGACCGTTACAAGCAACTGGAGGATAGGTTGAATGCTATGGAGATTCAACAGGTACCTGGGCTGGATTTTGGAGATCTGGGTCTGTCTACTGGTGTGATTATCCCTCACAAGTTCAAAGCACCATCCTTTTCTAAGTACGACGGGGCGTCTTGTCCAAAGCTGCATCTAAGGTCCTATGTTCGGAAGATGCAACCGTACTCTGCGGATAAAAATTTGTGGATCCACTTCTTCCAGGAGAGTCTTTCAGGGACTCATCTCGAATGGTTCTATCAGCTGGATGGGACCAAAGTTCGTAACTGGGAGGAGTTGGCTACTGCTTTCTATAAGCAGTATCAATATAATGCCGACCTTGCCCCTACACGTACCCAACTCCAGGGTATGTCGTTAGGTGCAAGTGAAGGTTTTAAGGAGTACGCTCAGAAATGGAGAGACCTGGCTGGCAGGGTGCAGCCTCCGTTGACTGATCGGGAGTTGGTAGATATGTTCTTGGGGACCCTATCTGGGCCGTTTTTCAACCACCTTATCGGGAATTCATCTGCAAGACTCACTGATCTAATCTTGACTGGAGAAAGAATTGAGGCTGGGTTGAAATCTGGAAAAATTCCGAAGGGTGCATCATCCAGTTCTGAGAAGAAACCCTTCAAGAAGGAGGCTAGTGCCGTATATGGTTCCAGGAGATCAGAGAGACCTGAGCACCTCCAAGCTGTCAGTGCGGTGACGATTGCTAAGCCTGCAGCCGCTCCTCGGCAAGTTAACCAACCAAAGGCTGAGAGACCAGAAGGGAATTCACCCGTTTGAGTATGACTTTGTCGCAGATCTTACCACAATTGCTCTCAACCAACTTGGTAACTGTCAGAGAGGCGCCAAAGTTCCCAAATACTGCATCTCCTAAGTACAACCCGAATGCTCGTTGTGCTTACCATTCAGATAGCCCGGGGCACTCTACTGATGACTATTGGGCGTTAAGGAACAAGCTGCAGGACCTTATTGACGCCAAGGAGGTACAGTTCGAGGCATCTGAAAAGCCTAATGTAGTGACAGCTCCTCTGCCTGCTCATGGAGTGAATGCTATTGGGGACGAAGAGGAAGTGGATGAAGCTGAGTTTGATAGCTGGATTTACCCTGCAACTGACAGTGGACTTAATAATTGGAGTGCAAAGGACAACCTGTCTGTTTCTCTTGTTACTAAGTAATGAATTCCTATGTTTTTGGTATTTATAATAAACAATGATAAACTCTATAGCCCGATGTCTTACCCGAGGCACCGTGGTTTCATTTGTGAGGGCATATAAATTGTCATTTCATATATCATGAATGAAAATCTTGGACGTTTTCTCGCATTGCAAATCTTATGCTCCTTTTCTGTCTTTCTTTCCTTTACATATTTTTCAAAACAGCTGTATTTACACGCACACTCACTCATACAGGTTTCAATCCACTATGGATCTCACTGATAACAGCTCTGCTACTGCCAATTATGACTTCGAAAATCCGATCAACTTAGCCGAAGACGAAGGTGAAGATGATTGCGAAGTGCCTGGCGAACTTGCAAGACTGTTTCTTCAGGAAGAGAGGGCAATTCAACCCCATGAAGAGCCAGTGGAAACAATAAACTTGGGTACTGAAGAAGACAGGAAAGAGGTAAAGATTGGTGCCAACCTAGAGCTCAGCGTGAAGCAACGGTTGACTCAGATGCTACATGATTATATGGAGATCTTTGCCTGGTCCTACGAAGACATGCCCGGGTTGGATACCGATATTGTGGTCCATCACTTGCCAACTAAGGAAGACTGCCCTCCAGTTAAGCAAAAGGTCCGTCGGATGCGTCCAGAGATGTCTGAGAAGATTAAGGCCGAGGTTATGAAACAGTTTGATGCTGGGTTCCTTGCAGTGACTTCTTACCCTCAGTGGGTTGCTAATGTGGTGCCGGTACCAAAGAAGGACGGTAAGGTCAGAATGTGTGTCGATTATAGGGATCTGAACAGGGCCAGCCCCAAGGATGACTTCCCCTTACCTCACATTGATGTCCTTGTTGATAATACTGCTCAGCATAAGGTGTTCTCTTTCATGGATGGTTTCTCAGGTTGCAATCAGATCAAGATGGCGCCTGAAGACATGGAAAAGACTACATTTGTTACTCAGTGGGGCACCTTCTGTTACAAGGTCATGCCATTCGGGTTGAAGAACACTGGGACAACCTACCAACGTGCCATGGTTGCTTTATTTCATGATATGATCCATCATGAGATAGAAGTGTATGTGGACGACATGATCGCGAGGTCCCAGACTGAGGAAGAGCACCTAGATCATCTGCAGAAGTTGTTTGACCGTCTAAAACTGTACAAGCTGAGGTTGAACCCGAACAAGTGCACCTTCGGGGTAAGATCTGGGAAGTTGCTAGGCTTCGTGGTTAGTGATAAAGGTATTCAAGTGGACCCTGCTAAGGTCAAAGCTATTCAAGAGATGCCAGTTCCTAAGACAGAGAAGGAAGTCAGAGGCTTTTTAGGACGCCTGAATTACATTGCTCGGTTCATCTCACGCCTAACTGCTACCTGTGAGCCAATCTTCAAGCTGCTGAAGAAAGATCAGGTAGTACGTTGGAACGATGAATGTCAGACTGCTTTTGACAGAATCAAGGAGTATCTCTAAGAACCACCCGTCCTTATGCCACCGGTTGAAGGGAGACCTCTGATACTATATCTAACAGTACTTGACAATTCAATGGGGTGTGTGCTGGGGCAGCATGACGAGTCTGGCCGAAAAGAGCATGCCATTTATTACCTTAGCAAAAAGTTTACCGACTGTGAGACCCGATACTCACTGCTTGAGAAAACTTGCTGCGCTTTGGTATGGGCTGCTCGCCAGCTGAGACAGTATATGCTGACTCACACTACCTTATTGATCTCAAAAATGGATCCTATAAAGTACATATTCGAAAAGCCTGCTCTGTCTGGGAGAATTGCAAGATGGCAAATGATCTTGACAGAATACGACATTCAGTACACAACCCAGAAAGCCATCAAGGGAAGTGTATTGGCAGACCACTTGGCACATCAGGCCGTAGATGATTATCAATCAATGAACTTCGAGTTTCCGGATGAAAGCATTATGATAGTAACTGATTGTGAAGTACCTGGACCGGATGAAGGACCTGAACCAGGATCCCGATGGTCTATGCACTTTGACGGAGCCTCCAATGCTTTGGGTAACGGTATCGGCGCCATCATCATATCTCCTCAAGGTACTCATACTCCACTCACTGCCCGGCTATGTTTCAACTGTACCAACAACATGGCGGAGTATGAGGCGTGCATCATGGGTCTTCAAGCTGCGATTGACCTAAGGATTAAGTTTCTGAGTGTTTTCGGAGATTCCGCTCTTGTGATCAATCAGATCAAAGGAGAGTGGGATACGAAACATCCGAACCTTATTCCTTACAGAGAATGTGTGTTGACCTTGATCCCCCACTTCACAGAGATCACCTTTGAACACTTTCCAAGAGAAGAGAATCAGTTGGCGGACGCGTTAGCTACAATGTCTTCTATGTTCAAGGTCAAATGGGACAATGAGGCTCCCCGGATCATCATCTGGAAACTGGACGAACCGGCATACTGTTGTGATCTCGAAACCGAATTGGTGACTGAGAAGCCTTGGTACCATGAGGTGAAGAGATATCTGGAAGCTCAGGAATACCCTGAAGGTGCCTCCATCAATGATAAGAAGTTCTTGAGAAGGTTCGCAGCCAAGTTCTTCCTTAGCAACGGCATCTTGTACAAGCGAAACCATGATTCAACCCTACTGCGTTGTGTGGATAAGACTGAAGCAGAAAGGATCATGGAAGAGCTACATGAAGGGACCTTTGGTACACACTCCAGTGGACACACTATGGCTAAGAAAATCCTACGGGCAGGATATTACTGGTCCACAATAGAAGCTGACTGTTACCAACATTCCAGGACATGCCATAAGTGCCAGATTTACGCAGACAAGGTGCATGTTCCTCCGGTTCCCCTAAATGTTCTGACTGCGCCTTGGCCGTTTGCAATGTGGGGCATAGACATGATCGGCGAGATTAAACCTACGGCATCTAATGGGCATCGCTTCATCCTGGTAGCAATTGATTATTTTACGAAGTGGGTGGAGGCAGCATCCTACGCTACTGTGACCAAGACTGTTGTGGCACGGTTCATTCGGCACAACCTAGTCTGTCGGTACGGCGTCCCATAGAGAATTATTACAGACAACGGTACCAATCTAAATAATAAGATGATTGCTGAACTCTGCGAACAGTTCAAGATATAGCACCACAATTCTTCTCCTTACATACCGAAGATGAATGGGGCTGTAGAAGCAGCAAATAAGAACATCAAGAAAATCGTGCAGAAGATGACAGTGACTTACAAAGATTGGCACGAGATGTTACCGTTCGCTCTACATGGGTACCGTACCTCAGCTAGGACGTCAACCGGGGCAACTCCTTTCTCTCTGGTTTATGGTATGGAAGCAGTCTTGCCGATCGAAGTGCAAATACCCTCTCTCCGGATAATGAAGGATGCAAACCTGAACGAAGATGATTGGATCCAGACACGACTTGATCAGCTCAACCTCATTGATGAAAAGAGACTTGCTGCTATCTGTCATGGTCAGACGTATCAGAAACGAATGATCAGGGCATTTAACAAAAAGGTCAGACCACAGGAGTATCAAGTTGGGGATCTGGTAATCAAGCGAATCATCCTTCCTCAGAGTGATCCAAGGGGCAAATGGACCCCTACGTACGAAGGGCCATTTGTGGTAAAGCATGTGTTCTCAGGAGGAGCCATGATTCTAACCAACATGGATGGTGACGACCTTCCTCACCCCGCCAATGCAGACATAGTAAAAAAATACTACGCATGAAAAAAGACCCGCTAGGCTGACATGCCTAGGCAAAAATTAGGGCTTCCCGTCGAACCAAAAGGGTTCGGGCAAAATGAAGGGATGAAATGAAAAAAATCTGTACACTCGGCAAGTCGAAAACCTGAAAAGGCGGCTTGGGCAAAAATGGGTATCCCGGTGGACTGAAAACCCGAAAGGGCGGTCCAGGCAAAAATTAGGGATAAAAGCGTAATACTATGTCTCATTGATCACTTTGCATCCAGAATCTGGTATCTACATCAAGTTCAGACGACATTGATCAGTCAGCTTCACCTTCAACCAAGGTCATCAAGTGATGAGACGCTCGGAGTTATAAAGGCAATAGCAGAGTTGAAACCCAGTGGATCATTCATTTCACACAGCTGTTTTATTTTATTTTGTACAAAATTTGTATAAACTTTTTGCTCGGCGGTGTTCTCTTACTAGGACGTCAGCCTCTTGTACGCAAAACGCCTATTTACAGGCCACTCAAAAATCAATACAAATATGCTTTTCAGTTAAACGTGCCAATTGTTTTTCTTTTTCTGTTTTGTTTTGCGAAGAACGTCCAAGGTTCAATTTGTGATATATGCATTGACAATAGTTTTCTAACTCATAAATATTTGCATACGAAACAAAGGATTTTATTACAGGTGACACTAGAAACAGGGGCAATAAAGAGTTGTCCAAGCAATCTAATTGTTCTATCCTCCAAGGTATCAAGGTAGGTTCGGCTAAAGAACATAACCAGTACATCTTAATTCCCCAGAGAATAAGTCAGCAGTCAATATACTCTCCAAGCTATACTATCAAATCTTAAGGAAGTTGGGTATCCTCTAGCAGATAGCAACATTCCCCAGTAGCAATACATATATTCTTAACAAGCATCCCCGGCAGTCTTGGCCTAAAGATTGTTCCCCGGCGGTATATCAAGTATTCAAAGGAATCACTTCCCCCGCAGTTCAAAACTTCCCCAAGAGAGTCCAGTCTAGCTCCCCTGGAAAGTTGGAATCCATCTCTCCAAGCAGTAAGCTTATCCCCAGTAGATTCTGGAAGCTTATCCCTCGCAGAGCACGAACGCGTCACCCGGCTTTATTTTTAAGAGTTATTTCCTTAACAGGATATAACTGGGTTATCCTCAGCCAAAAGCCACGGAAAGAGCGTCCTCGACGAAGTCTTCTTATCCCCAGCGAAGTCTATTCATACTTCCAATACAACAAAGATATCCTCAGCAAGTCATTCTCAACAATTCAGCAGAGTATCTTTATCCCCACAGAGTATCACTCCCCAGCATGGTCGCTAGAGTATTTTTCTCCCCGCAGAATCTTCCCTTTGCCAAAGTTTATTCCCCAACGGAGTCATCCTCTCCTACCGGTATTCTTACAGTTATCATCCCCAGCGGAAGCGAAAGCTTATTCTTCAATATCAGCCCAGGATATGACTTCCCGGCACCCGTCAAGGATTTACTTTCCTAGACGAAAAATACATTCATAAACATCTTCATACATTATAGCACGCATATACGCATCATGAACATACAATCCCACGTATTCAGAGAGCATCTCACATGTCATACCACATGACATCGCATACAACTAACGCTTGTCTTTTCAGGACAAAAGTACAAAAAAAGATCACCATCAATGGTCGCAACTAAAGATCCGATACCTGTATCTTGCCAGGGTGTATCTGTTGATGACCAATACCAGATCCGATTCCTGTATCTTGCCAGGGTGTGTCTGAAGAGTTCGAGGATCCGATACCTGAATCTTGCCAGGGTGTATCCGTTGAAGACTAACATTACCAGATCCGATACCTGAATCTTTCCAGGGTGTATCCGTTGAAGACTAGCATTACCAGATCCGATTCCTGTATCTCGCCAGGGTGTGTCTGAAGAGTTCGAGGATCCGATGCCTGAATCTTGCCAGGGTGTATCCGTTGAAGACTAACATTACCAGATCCGATTCCTGTATCTTTCCAGGGTGTGTCTGAAGAGTTCGAGGATCCGATACCTGAATCTTGCCAGGGTGTATCCGTTGAAGACTAACATTACCAGATCTGATTCCTGTATCTTGCCAGGGTGTGTCTGAAGAGTTCGAGGATCCGATACCTGAATCTTGCCAGGGTGTATCCGTTGAAGACTAACATTACCAGATCCGATTCCTGTATCTTGCCAGGGTGTGTCTGAAGAGTTCGAGGATCCGATACCTGAATCTTGCCAGGGTGTATCCATTGAAGACTAACATTACCAGATCCGATTCCTGTATCTCGCCAGGGTGTGTCTGAAGAGTTCGAGGATCCGATACCTGAATCTTGCCAGGGTGTATCCGTTGAAGACTAACATTACCAAATTCGATTCCTGTATCTTGCCAGGGTGTGTCTGAAGAGTTCGAGGATCCGATACCTGAACCTTGCCAGGGTGTATCCGTTGAAGACTAGCATTACCAGATCCGATTCCTGAATCTTGCCAGGGTGTGTCTGAAGAGTTCGAGGATCCGATACCTGAATCTTGCCAGGGTGTATCCGTTGAAGACTAGCATTACCAGACTCGATTCCTGTATCTCGCCAGGGCACGTCTGAAGAATTCAAAGATCCAATTCCTGTAACCAGTCAGGACATATCTACACAAAAGCATCTGAAAACCAGCTCCTGTAACATGTCAGGTACTCATTTTTTCTTTTGCAGGTATGCAGGTTCCCGCTAAGGAATCTCTTACGCAATCAACACCCAGATGGCATCTATAAGCCCATCATCCTATTCATCAATCTCCAAATGGCATCTGTAAGCCCATTCCCATCATCACTGTTACTATGTGAGCGCAAATTTCTGGGCACTCTAGTGTTCAATCATCTTCTACCCTCGGATTACGAAAGGCACGTCAGCCAATCTGCATCCTCAGGTCTAAGAAGATTGAACATGGGCAACTGTTGTACCCCAAAATTTGCCCTCCCATATTCTTTAAGAAATTGCCAAGTCAAGCTTCAAAATTCCCCAAGGGTTGCACAGTGCAAAGGTCTCCTATACAGTCAGGATTAGGGTTTTTGTTCTGATCAAGAAAATGAAGTTTCCAAAGGTCCAATCAAGTCTCACATACCTACAAATATGGTCAAGTATCCTCATATCAAGTTTCAAGACTTTCAGCACAAAATTGCACAGTCAAAAACCCTAATTGCACTACAGTCAACTGTAGGGGCAAAATGGTCATTTGACAGTCAAAAGTTCAAATTTTTGGTCAACCTATCATTTTGAAGCCACAAACATCATTTGATCAATGCTTGATCATGATTCTCAAAGCTTGGCTCAAAAATCATCAAGATGCAAAAGTTTCCTTATTTGGACAGTTGAAAAAGTCAACTGTAAATTGACCAGGGCATAACTTTCACATGGATTATCAGAAAAATTCCATCCAAACTCATTTTTAAGAGAACGACATTTCCTACAACTCATCTTCATACTTCAAGTCCAATAAATGCTCTCACAAAAAGTTATCAATTTCAACATTATAGGTCATTTTCAAAAGTCAACAAAAAGGGACTTTAAGTCAAAGGCCATAACTTGAGATGCGTAAATCAAAATGACATGGGACCAAAGGCATTGGTTAGAGGACTCAAAGACCTTTCCAAAATGTCCAAGAACATGAGAAAAGCTTAAGAATTGAGCAAGTTATGCCTTGTGGAAGTTGGGAAATTTTTGGATATTTTGAAAAGTCAACATTGATTCAAATGACCTAAAATTGCTAATGGGCCCATTTTTCTTCCACAATTCATCACCCAAGGCATATGCACGACTACTTGGCCCAAAGGGAAGTCTTTATTCATTTTTTATTTATTTATTTGAATTTTTATTTATAATAATTCATTTAAATCAAATTAAATATATGAAAAATGCTTAACCTAATTTTTTCAATCTTTTTGTGCACATTATATCATCAATATTTCGTGCCTGGCTAAATAAGGAAAGATTTGGATTGATTAGATCATAATTGATACAAAATTGCATGAAAAATATTTGAAAAAAGATCTTGAAAATCAAATTTCCAAAATCATGAATGCAAGAGATTTGGAGTGGTTTCTTTAACCTAATTCATTCAGTACATAAGCCAAAAACATAAACCTAATCTCAGGGACCATTGAAGCTGTGCAGAAGCCATTGATCAAACTTGAAATTTTTTCTAAAAAACTCAATTCTGAAAAACTAACTTGCAGGTGGTTTCAAGCCACGATTTCCATTCCATTAGCTTCCTTGAAGATTACTGAACGTGTTCCAATCAAAAACATCCATCAAAACTCAAAGAATCATTGTACAGAAACTGACTTTTCTTGCTTTTTTTTTCACAATCGTGCATCCCGATTCATGCGCATTTAGCTTTTTTTAATGATGGATTCATGTTCCTTATGCTATTCTGAAGCTAACCCATGTATTTGATTGAATTATTATGCATTGTGTACGATTTCGCCATTGTCAATTTTTAGGGTTTTCAGGATTCCAAATTAGGGATTTCAAAACAAGGAAAAATTGGAGCATGTGAATTAGACCATTCACTTCAACATACTCAGGCGATCTTAAACCCACCCTCGCGCTCAATTTATGAGTGTCTGAGGGCTAATCGCTATTTTCCCTAAAGATGCCTAAGAGAACGCATGAAAAACCGTTGCCATGTTTTATTATGTTTCAGGAAAATAAAATCCCATGAAGAAGATGAATCCGTGGCAAGATGTGATAGGCTGGTTTGAAATTCGCGCGCAGAATCCACTAACGCCTTTGTTTTCTTTTTTATTATTTGTTCGTTATTATATATTAACATGCGTTGGTTGGATCAGATGGCAAGCGAAGTTGTTGGCAAAGCATATGACCTGGGTTCGAACCCCAGGTCTTCACTATCTCAATATTGTTTTTCAATTGTTAATCACGTGCAGAGCCAACGCTGGATACCACCATACTCCTTCATGATCAGATGGCCACGCGTCCCAGTAGAACAATCAGAAGGCCAAGAACTGCGCAATACCATAAACCCTGGTCAACGCTTCAGCACGCTACCTGGCAAAAAATCCACCAGGCCTTGCTAAATGGGCCAGATTGCTAAAGGCCATACCTCCCAATGTGGGACTGAACCCCCTAGGGTTTGCTTTCTCTATTCTTTTCTTATATTTTTCTTTTCTTTATTTTAATTAATTTCATTTATTTCTTTGATTTATTTATTTTCATAAAACCACAAAATACTTAAAAGTCAGAAAAAAGAGAAAAAATAATAAATATTTTTGTTTCTAGTATTTTCATAAATAAATGCATGTAAATTAATTAGTTTTAAATTAGGGTTTTAATTTTAATACTTTTAACAAAATCTAAAAAAATGTAGAAATAGGTTTAATTAATAATTTTTCATCCTTTTTTTATTTTTCTTTCATAAATAATATTATTTATTTTATTTATTTTCATAATTAAAATTGTATATAAAAATTAGGGTTAATTTAGGTTAAAATTCAATATTTTCTTAAATAAATTAAAATAAAATAGAATTAGGGTTAGCATTTAATTTCAATTAATTCCTTTTCTATTAAATCCTAAAATACTAAAAGACACCAAAAACAAGTCCTTTCTTTCTTTTAACTTTAATTAATTAATTAATTTCATCATGTAATTTAATTTTGCAAAAGGGTCCAACGCCCTCATTTCGACTTAATTGTTTATTCGCATATTTATTTTATTTCATTTAAATATTTATGTATCTCTCCCGAAGCCTTGTAAATAATTGCTCGCACTCTTTAATTCTTTACCTTTATTTATTTATTTTCTGTCAAAATCGGGTTCGATAAACTTTTGGCGATGTGGACCCGCGCCGTTTGTAATAGCTTAGAATTTACTTTCCTTGCAACTTTTTAACTGTTAATCAAATGACATGAAAGAATGTATGGACAAAATAAAATCAAGCGTAGAACACCAATAACATGACAAGATAAATGCAAATGAAAACGACACACGAATCGCACACACCACCCCTAGGGTACGCCTCACTGTTGCCTTGCCTCGAAAGGTGATCGTCGAGTAGAGGATGTCTTAGTAAGTCCTCATGATCCGGGAACCTGGCATGAGGGTAGCTTCTAAGGTGTCTTCCTATTGCTCCGGTGATCACCATGTCCCGAACCTCGAATTGACCCGAACACCTCCAATGGTGGTGCTACCTACCTCTCAATGGTGGGATGGCACTACTTTAAAGGACATTTACACAGACGAATTCCTTAGGGTAGGTAGACAACTCTAGATACTTGCTCTAAATTTCAAAACAAATTCAAAGATACTTTTCACACCGACACCTTTTCAAAAAGCTTTCGAAAGCAAATTTTTCAAACACTCTTGAAGACCGATACAAGAGTCGAACTGGAATTTTCAAAGAAACTTTTTTTAAAACTCACAATTGAAAAGAAAACACTTTTGAAAACACAAATGAGCAAGTATCTAAGAGCCCATGGATAACCATGGATAGAAAGAGTGCTAACACCTTCCCTTTCTATAACCTACCTCCCGAACCGAGAGCAATCTCTTTAAGGAATTTTTCTGTGCTTTTGTCCTTTCCATTTGGAGAAAATAAAAGACGGTGGCGACTCTTGCTTCCGCGACATTTCGCGAACCAGCGTTAAACAGTCAGTTCCAGATCCACCGATCACAGGAACCATCGTCGTCTTTTGAATTTAGGGGAAAGTTTTTGATGTCATTTGTTGCATACGAAGTGAAATTTGGCGACTGAACACGCGTTTTAATTAACTGAGAAACTACCCTGCCACAGGTTTTGATTAAAGGTTTCAATTTGTGTGAAAAAGAATACTCCTACTTCTTAGGCTCAAAGGGGTTGCCTAGGGATTATCCTCCTTATAACTCTAGTGTTTAAGAATTGAAACAAACGTCTGTACATCGTCAGCAAGGTCTGTCCAAAAGTATATTGTATGAGATTGTGGCAATGTTTTTGTCATCCTCCCTCTAAAGGTTTGCAACTTTTTTGAAACAAGAGTTGAATATCATAAAGGGAATAAAAAGCATAGTTTAAATAGAGTGAAAATGAATGGATTAATTCAAGACAAACATATTTAATGCATTAATGAGAGTAACCAAAGTTTGACATAAAGATAAGTGTTTAAGCAAACAAAGAAATTATAACTGAAAATTCGAATAAACAAAAAATTTCCTTGCCCATACGATCACTTCATATGGATTCCCTTGAGGGGTGGTGGAAGAGCTCTAGTTGACCGTCTTGTGTGAACTCCAACGCTCCTTCATCGATCAAGTTTTCGATATTTTTTTCAACATCCGACAACTATCAGTATCGTGCCCCGGACTGTTGGAGTGATATACACACCTTTCTCCATGATTGTAACGGGGAGAAGCAGTATTAGGATTCTGAGGAGGATCCCTTAATGTGACCAAATTCATTTTCAGCATGTGTTATAAGACTTGCAATATCGGCATGTCGAGTTTGGTATACTACCTATCGGATGGAATCCGTCTACACCGATTACCCTGTTGTTGGGCTCGTGATGTGGCAGCAATTTGGAAATGTCTGCTCTCCCTCAAGCCGGCTTCTTATCTCATGGGAGGCTGAATAATAACTTAATCCTGAATCTTGACTGTTTGTTTCATACGGTTGCAACTTTCTTCATGATGTTTGTTGACGAGGGTCTTTAGCTCCTCTTGTCCTCGAGCTAAATTTTGGATAAGAGCCATCTGGCCAACCAGTTGTCCCATCAACTGGACCTCATCTGGCCCCCTAGTGATGAGTGTTTTCACTTCTTCTTGCCCCTTGGATTGGTTTAAAAACATTTCCTAAACTTGAGCATTTTGAGTCTGAATGTCCTTGATAATCTGTTTTAGAGCCATCTCTACTGAAATAAACAGTAAGCAGATGAGAGACCTGTGTGGGAAAAGCCTGTCATGATATGATGCATGGTATGTGGATGCAATGTTTTTAAGGACTTAGAAGATTTAAATTTGTTTTAGACAAGAAAGGAGAAAACATTAATTGTATTAATAAGTTTAAATTTATTACAACCATGCCCCATGGTCTTACAATGAATCAAAGCAAAATAAACTCCTAAAACAAAAAGGTCGAACACATCCTCTTTGGCGCAATGTAGGCGTTCAGATTTCTCTCCTCATGAAGCTGAATTGTAAGCTCCAAAACCCTCTTTTCACTCGCATAGAACTGGGCTTCGAAGGTGTCTCGTTCTTCCTTCAGCTAGATCCAATCTCTTTTTAAGTCTTCAAGAGAAGTAGGCATGGTAGGAAGAAGGTTAGAATAAGGAACATCTCCTTTAACTAAAGGCTCCATGATGATAGGAAAAGTGGCAGGGTATGACATACCGAGTCTTTGAGCACGAGTTCGTACCCACTTAAGATAAGGCTCCAAGGGAATGGATTTCTTACACCCCAATGTCTTTCTATCCACTTTGTTTATCATTCTCCAAGCTCGTGTGAACCTTTGACGGTAGCCTTGGTTGTCGCCCTCATAGTCGAATACCAAACCTTGGATAAGTGCATCTTGAGGACCATCTCTTCGTGCATACCTAAATTGTCATAATGTAAGAGAAGGGTTATAGGTGATACCTCCCCTAATGAATTAGAGTAGGACATTAGGGAATCCCCACAACGGTCAATGATAGTAGTATCCTCCAAGGATCGAGAACACCAATAAATCTCAGAGTGTGTGAGGGACATAATCCTTTGAGACCATGTCAAACTATTCTCGTTCTTTAATGTTGATCGAGGTAGGTGCGAAGTAAACCACTTGGCGAGTAGGGGAATGCAACACAAGAGTGTACCTCTTTTCTTCATGGTGTGAGTGTGGAAACAATGTAAAATGTCTCCCAGCAAAGTAGGTATAGGATTACGAGAGAGGAAAACCTTGATGGCATTCACATCTATGAATTGGTCCGGATTGGGGAATAGAACCAAACCATAGATTAGAAGGGCCAAGACATCTTCAAAAGCTTGAAAATCCATATCTTCCCAAAATGAACAAGCCTTCTCCAACAGAAACTTGGCTAAGAAACCCTTAACTCCGCTTCTTGTCTCCCAATTTTCTACAATGTCGGCTCTCTTCAGATGAAGGGCTTTAGCAATGACTTCAGGCTTTGGAAAATATTCTAAATAAGTGAACAATATTTGATCAACACACGATCACTCCTAACAGTTGAGAGAACTCTTCTAATGTAGGCACCAACTGATAGTCAGGAAAGGTGAAGTAATGATGCATGTGATCAAAGAATTGGAAGATAACCCACATCATTTCTTCTTGGAAGCTTGAGGTAGCCAAGCTGAGAAGTCGACCATATTTCTTGGTGAAGGGAGAATCTCCAAGCACCCTTGATGCTAATTCTTGGAGTTGAGGGTGTGCTTTCACAAAGCTGATTCGGATGGTATTCCTTCTGATGGGATCCATGACCTGCAAAACAAAGCAAAGATAAATTCCTAAATCCTTGAAATGGTTAGTGAGAATGCTTATGATGTTATGATGTTTATGATTTTATCTTACAAAACTGTTTACTTAACCTTTTCTCTATAAATATAGAGACCTTTTTGCAAATCAAGGCCAGACTTTTGTTGGGTGGAAAAAATCATCAAAAACTCTCAAACAATCTCAAACTCTCAAACTCTAGAAAAAAACTAAAAAAAAACAAGCACAAAACTTGGCACATCCTGACTTCACACCAAAAAAATCTCAAACCCCTTCATGCATTAGTGAGCCTTTCGATTCACCCCCTAGCTCCCATATACCATCCTTTCGATTCACCACCCTAGCTTCCATATACCAGCCTTTGGGACACTCCCAAAGCCTTCAAAAAACCCACTCAAGGAAGATAGTGAGCCCTTCGATTCACTCCTAACTTCCATATACCAACCTTCGATTCAGTGACTTTCAAAACAAAGAAGCAACTGAAATAGCTCCAGGGAGGTTGAAACAGGCTTAGTCCATCATCAAACTATTCCTGGAGGTTCTGTCGAAGTCCCTCAAGTCTCACTCCAAGAGTTAAGTTTTCTAAAACTTAGAACTCTTCATTAAAATATCATTTGCACATACAATAAAAGAAAAAAATGTAGATATCATGCCTAGGAAGCTGACCATACTCTTAACTTTCGATTATCATTGCTTGTATATTAAAAAGTTTATCTCTGAACAGTTAGGTCTTAGTTCTGGTATTTAATGCTAACCTTCTACCCATACTATTTAAATTGTGTGGTTAGATTCATTTTCAAACTTTAGGTAGATTTTTACATCTTTCGATTTGGTTGAGAAATGAAGCCTGTCGAAGCTTAACAAATGAGTTATCATCCCTACGCTTGAAGGAAGAAGCTAGGAATTCAAACATTCAGAAGTGAGCTCAGTTTGTACCTAATCGAAGTTATCTTATGAACGAATGAAACTGACCACCCCAATGGTACAAACAGCGTTCGCTAAAGCCTTGCCATGTAGAAGGTCCTGGGTTCAAGCCCCAACGAGACCTTTTGTTCATTTTCCATGTTTTCTCACTTTGTTTTGTTTGCTGGAAGCACACCTGGGCCTCCACAGTTGGGCTTCAACATTTTTATGTTTCTGACACCCTGCTTACTAACACAAAAACTGCCCAAGCACAAATCTTTTTTTTTACACAAAAGCTGTTTTAAACACAAAAACTGTTTTCTACACAAAAATTGTTTTAATACAAAAAAAATTGTGTTCTACCCGAAAACACCAAAAATATATTTAAATTATTTAGTTTGTTTTATTTAACTTCTTACAACGAAAAAGACCAAAAAACGTTTTCCTATTTATTTTCTTTCCTTTAACTTAATTTTCCTTAACAAAATCAAAACAAAATTCACTTTCTTTTTTGTACATTTATTCAAGTTCAATATGGTTGTAATAGATAATTAGAATTTTATTTCTTGCAATCCCCATTTGTACATTTGTATCCCCCATCCTCAAGTGATGTAATAGCATAGTAAATTTACATTCCGCAATTTATCGCTTTCATATAAATTGTTAGTAACTAGGGTGTGTTTGGCAAGATAAAAATCAACAAGTAGACAACCCTAAATTCAAAGACAAAAATGCATGCAATCAAATACACTATTCATACACATGCACCTCTAGGGTAATCTCGCTTGTTGCCTCGAAAAATAGTCTTGTCCCTCGAATATGGGTGTTTTAGAAAAGACCCTCGATAAAAAGATCGTAGTCCCTCAATGTCCCTCGATATTGCCTTCGGTAAACGATCTAGTCCCTTACGGAAATTGCTAAAACTTCTCATAAGTTGTCTTCTATGACTATACAATGACCCACGCCCGTCCCTTCACATCCAACGATGGGGTTTCTTATCAATCAATGGTAAGATAGCAATATCTAAAGAAGGAGGAAAAGAACATAGACCTTTTGAGTAGGTAGCACGCTCGTAGTTGCTTGCTCTTGAACTAAAACCATTTTCCACACTTACACTTTCAAAATATATTCAAAAACAAATATCCCTTTGAACTATTTTCAAAACCAATACTTTGTATGCATTCTTATAGAGACGAGAATCATTACAAAGTTTTCCGCAACAAAGGTATTTTGCAAAATATTTTTAAACTTACACCCATCACAAAGCATATTTTCAAAACAAAGCAAAGTGATCTAGCAAGCAACTAAGAGTCTATAGATAACTATGGATGAAAAGAGTGATAACACCTTCCCTTTTCATAATCTACCCCCCAAACTCAAGAAAACATCTCAAAGGTCTTTCCTGTTCTTTTCACCCTTTCCTTATTGGATAAAAGAAAAGTCGGTGGAGACTCTTGCTATCCGCAACAATTACGATCAAACGTAAAACAACCAAGTTAATTCTCCCACCATATTACAGAATTGGCGACTCTACTGGGGATACTACTTAAAAGAGGGGTTACCTTAGGGGTAGATCACATTTAAATTGCTTTCATTGTTTGATTTGCTTGCTTTACATTTATGGGTCCTTGTTTGGGTTTGTTTTGATCCTCTACCCGGATCTGGGGCGCCTTTTTAGGTAAGTAGAAATAGATTATAGAAACTGTACGGCGTAGACCAATATGGTTAAAGCAATGACTATGTTAGTGTGACGCATTTCTTGGTACCGGTATCCCTCGTGTTGAATCAAGGAGAATACAGGGATGCTTAGCGGTGTCTTGAAGCACTAACTGACCATAGAACCTTAATTGAACAACTTGGTCATTAGGAAGTAGTGAGATAGCCAACTTTAGTGTAAAGCTGAAGATTGGTTGATACTTGATACTACACTCATTGAGATCAGACTTCTGGGATATCTTGGCCACAAGAAAATATTGATTGTGCTGAGACAATGCCTAAAAGAAAGGCTAGTGATATTGAGATCCTCTAGAACCCGATTACTTTCTAGGACAGGTTGATCCAACTAAACTTCAACAGGGTACTTACCTATGAACTCCATGCAAGCCTAAACCTAAGAACTTGTTTGCTTTGTGTGTATATGATTATTTGTACATAACAATTTGTTTACTTTGCATACTTGTACATAACATCATGACATCATACCATAGCATTATCAATAACCATCTCAAGGATCTCAAGGGCCTGTGATGCAGGGTCATGATGAACCAGACGTTTATCAAGGGCCAAGAGGATTTATTTTCCTCTAACCAAACACCGTCAAAGACCAAGGCACGATAACTTGAGTCAAGGGCTATGACCCACTTGACATGGTGATCTTAACTCTCGTAGAGGGACATTTAACGATACGAAGTTCTTTAATCAAGTCTGAGGTTAAAACTAAACTTCTGACATCTTCTTGTGTTTACCCCGCGAGGTCCTTAAAAATATTACATCCACATATCATGCATGTCATCATAACAGGTTTTCCCCATACATGTTTTCTCATCTGCTTACTGTTTATTTCAATAGAGATGGATCTAGAGCAAACAGTGAAGGATCTTCAAGCACAAAATGCTCAATTCTAACAGATGTTCCTGGCTTTGGCTAAAGGACAAGAGGACCTGAAGACTCTCCTTCTCAAAGTCAAGAACAAAAAGACAAAGAAACTAGTGGGTGTCCTTAACAAGGGAAGGAGACTTAAAGGACCAGCCAAGGGAGCTCTAGAATTCATAACTCCTTCAACTGAGGGGGACAATCAGGAGGAGAAGAAAAAAGAAGGGGACCACAGTCTGGGGTTTGATAAAGAAGAGGTTGATTATGCTGAAGAACAATATCCTCCTACGGATGACAAATACAAACAGCTGGAGGATCATCTCAATGCCATGGAAATCTATAGAGTACTTTGTCTGGATTTTGAAAAAATGGGTTTGGTTTCTAGAGTGGTCATCCCACCGAAATTCAAGATCCCTGCTTTTTCCAAGTATGACGGGGTCTCTTGTCCTAAGATGCATCTGAAATCTTATGCCTTCAAGATTCAGCCACACACCACTGATCAGAAGCTCTGGGTCCATTTCTTCCAAGAGAGTCTAGCCGAGACTCAACTTGAATGGTTCTATCAATTGGAAGGTTCTCGTATCCAAACCTGAGAGGATCTAGTTGTTGCTTTCTACAATTAGTACCAATACAATGTTGATCTTGCATCAACTCGGGTGCAGTTGCAAAATATGACCATGGGTTCCAACGAGGGCATCAAAGGATACACCCAAAAGTGGAGAGACCTGCCTAGCAGGGTGCAGCCACCCTTAACTGACATGGAGCTGATTGATATATTTATGGGAACTTTAATAGGACCTTTCTTTAATCATCTAATCGAAAGCTCTTTAGTTGGGTTCACCGAGCTGATTCTAACTGGGGAACGAGTCGAAAACGAAATTAAAAGTAAGAAAATCCAAATGGCTGCATCTTTAAGTACTGAAAAGAATTCATACTGTTGTACCCTAAAATTTACCCTCTTTTCATACATGCATATCATTGGTTTTATCGTTATGGAATAAAGGTATATTTAACAAGCTTTGTCAGGTTACAAGTGACGTTTATTTCGCCAATGGATGCTCTCAGAGTATTCTCCGTGCTGAAGATCGGTTCGCCATTTTGCAACGATTTGGAGTTGAAAGATTCACAAGTCCAACCCGGCGCATCATATTCAAGTGCTCTTTCACTAAGATATATCAGGTTACATATTCTCAAATTTAGGTTATGCTTGAGAGCCAATCATTTAAGGGAGGTCTCCGAATGTGCGAGTTTTCTCGAAGAAATGTGGTGAAAAAGTATGCTGAAAGTGCAGTTTTTATGCACTAAAAAATTCATAACTTGAAGATCGTTGCTTGTTTTGAACCCGTTCCAGTGGCCAAAATTTCGTCTTGAGGTTATCTACGTTTTCATATCTCACGGCTAGAAGCCAATTTCGATCAGAAGGTCTTCAAAAATGCGAATTTATCAAGTATTTTCGTACAGAAAATTTGTGACAGAAGTTTATTTGCGTCATGTTCATAAAATCATAACTTGGTAGATTTTCATCGTATCGAGTTAGTTCCGGCGCCAAAATTTCACAAATTGAGTTGGCTAAGTTTTTACAGGAGGTATTGAGTTTGAACGGTAACCAAAAGGCCTTCGTTTTTTGCTGTGCGTGTGACGCGTTGAAAATCCTGAATGGTGAATATTATTTCATCTGGATCGAAACTTCGAAAATTCATAACTCAGTCAATTTTTATCGGATTGAGCCCATCTTTTTACACAAGGTCACTGACTCAGAGATCTATAACTTTTCTTCAAAAGTCGAGACCGGGTTATGCTCCGATCAATACCATTTTTTTTATTGAAGAACGTGTCAGAATTGACACTGAAGCCCAAAATAAATTTGTCTGAGTCAAAACTTCAAAAATTCATAACTAATTCACCTTTTATCCGATTGAGCCCATTTTTGGACAGGAGTTAGTTTTCAATGTTGGCTATATTTTGTTTTCACATTTCAAATTCAAAAACTACACTTAAGCCCCTGAGATTTAGCCTTGAACGTGACAGACTCAAGTGAATAAAAATCTGCATTATTGCTTGTGGTTATTGGAGGCCCAATTGCACATTCAAAGCCCATTTTTTCTCTAATTTCCATTATATAATCTCATTCTTTTCACACAAACAAAGGAGAAAAAAAAAACCCTTTGCCACAACCCTGTCAAAATATCAAATTCTTTGAAGAACCCTAAAACCTTGAAATCCTTATTACAAACCCCCATCTCACTACAAACAAGTCATCCTTGTTATAAATCCACATCTCACTACTTCTCCAGTAAGGGTAAGGCAGGTTTGATCTCCATGATCAAAAGGGCATATAAGCATTCATACATGTCATATCAGTTTTAATATTACAAAATTTCATATATTTACTTTATTTGTATTTCATGATATAGTAATTTATTTAATGTGTTCATGACATTCGATACTGCAGATTTAGACAGGATTTCATGCAGGATTATTACAAAACGCTGAGGGAAAAACAGAATAACTAATGCATGGCGAGGCAGACATCCTGAGAAGGTTAAGGGCGTGAGTTTAACAACCACCCCTATTAGTTTTGGTTTTCTTCCTTTCTATTTATCCTTTTACCTATTTTTATTCTTTCTGTTTAAAATCTTTTTCATAAAACTTAACATTTTTCAGAAACCTTTGATTTTTCATAATAAACTCGAATAATTAATTTTAGGTTTTTTATTTATTTTAGGTTTTTAATTAATTTTTTGTTCAACACCCACCCCTGTCAATATGTATAATTTTGTTTATTTTTAACCCTTTTTGCCTCATTTCTTTATCTTTAATATCTTCCTTAAAAATCTTAAATTCATATAAACTCTAATTTTATTTAAATCAACAATCCTATTAATTGGCAAACTTAACTTTTTTTACAAACCCTAATTAATTTAGGTTTTAAATTTTTTTATTATTATTAACTCTTTTTTTAACTCTTTAATTTGATTAATTAACCATTTTTTTAACAAAATAGGATTAGGTTTTAGTTTTAGTTAGTAACTGAATTTTTGACTTTTATTTATTTATTAATAAATTAAGTTAATTAACTTTTTTTATTTATTAAAATTAGTTAGAATTAGGTTTTTTAATTAACTTAAAATCATTTTCTACAAAAAACACCAAAAACATTAACTTAGAATTTTAGGTTTTAAGTTTTCCTTAATTTCTTTTTATTTATTCTCTTACATTTTAATTTCTAGGAAAATTATATAGGTCACATTATCAATGTAATAGTGTAGATTTATCTTTTCTCGCATTTTTTCTAATTATGTAATTGTTTCCGGGATGTAAAAATTTTAGGATTTCTTTTCCGCACTCTTCATTATTATATAACTGCCCCAAAGCTCTATAATAGCCTAGGTTTACACTTCTGTCTTTACCTTCTACTACTATATTTTATGTAATGCTTAGACTAATAGGATTGTATGGAAAGACCAGTAAACTAATTGAATATAGCATAACCTAATTGAAAGATAAATATAACTGAAAAAACACACTGTTGCACACTTGCACCCCTAGGGTACTCCCCACTTGGTTGCCTCGTAAAACAATGGTCATGTCCCTCAAACATAGGGATATCTTAGCAAAATACCCTCAATCTAAAAGTCATGATAAAGATCATAGTCCCTTAATGTCCCTCGAGTTACCTACGAGAAATGATCTTGTCCCTCAATGTTGCCTACGAATATATGATGACTGTATCTTCGAACTGCTAAGGTATCCTTACATGTTACCTTCAATGACCATTATGTCCCTTTCGATAGTCCCTCAAACATCCAACGACTAGGGTTACCTACTCACTAATAGTAGGATAACACGGTCTAAAGGATTGGCGGAAAAGAACGCCTTTTTTTTGAGTAGGTAGATAAATGTTAGGTACTTGCTCAAAACGACAAATCTTTTACACCATACACTTTCAAACAAACTTTTCAAACTAAAATTTTCAAAACACTTTGTAACACTCTTGAGGACAGAAACAAGGGTTAAAACGAAGTAAAACAAAACTTTTCAAAACAAGCACACACAAGCCATTTCAAAATGAGCAAGTACCTAAGAGCCCATGGAAAACCATGGATAGAAAGGGTGCTAACACTTTCCCTTTCTATAATCTACCCCCCGTACTCAGAAACATCTTGAAAATGGTTTCTTCTGTTCTTTTTCCTTTTCCTGGTTGGATAAAATAAAATTCGGTGGCGACTCTTGCTTACCGCGACATTTTGTGAATAAAAAAACACAAACCAGTATTAACAGTCGGTTCTACTACCGTATCACAGAACTCGCGACTCTGCTGAGGAGAATTATAAAGTGGGTAAACCTTAGGATCTAGGTCATATTTAATTGCTTTCTCTTGATTGTCTTGCTTGCTTTATATTTATGGGAACTGTTTGGGTTATTTTATCCTACACCCGGATCAGGGAAACACCTTTTAGGTAAGTAGAAATAAACTGTGAGGGACCTATGTTAGGGTATACCGGCACGTTTGAAGTAGTAGCTACATTGATGTGGCACTTTGGTTGGTATCGGTAACCCTTGAGTCAATCAGGGAGAGTACAGGGCCGTCGTGTGGTGTCGTGAAGCATCAATTGACCTTAGAACCTTTAATTGCACAAGTTGGCCATTAGGAAGTAGCGAGATAGCCGGCCTCGGTGTAGAGCTAAGAACTGGTTGATACTCGATGCTACACTCATTGAGATCAGACTTTCGGGAGATTTCGGCCGCAAGAAAAGATTGCGTGAGCTGAGACAATACCGATAAAGGATGGTCAGTGATATTGAGATCCCTTTTAGAACCCAGTTACTATTTATATGATAGGTTGAACCAATCCAACTTCAAGAGGGTGTGACCTTAAAACTCATGCAAGCCTTAAAACTAAGGACTTGATGTGACTTGTTTGTTGTTTGCTATACCTGTGATTCTCAACATAATCATGACATCATGACATCATAAACATGGCATATCATACTAACCATTTTAAGGATCTCAAGGGTCTGTGATGTAGGTCATGGCGAACCAGACGTCTAGCAAGGGGCAAGGGGATTTATTTTCCTCTAGCCAATGTTGTCAAAGGATCTTGAGTTAGGGGCTATGACCCACTTGATATGGTGAGCTTGACTCTCGTAGAAGGACTCTCAACGATACAAAGTTTTTCAATCAAAGCTGCAAAATTCAACTTCTGACATTTTCTTGTTTACCCCGCGAGATCCTTGAAAACATTGCATACATATATAATACATATCATTGCATAAGCAGGTTTCAAATCAGGTCTCTCATGTCTTCGCTGTTTATTTCAGCAATGGCTCTCCAACAAGACAACAGAGATCTCCAAGCTCAAGATGCCCAATTCAAGGAATTTCTCCTGAATCTATCTAAGGGGCAAGAAGACCTGGAAACACTCTTCACCAGGAATCTGACCAAGGAATGTCCTGACAACAACAAGGATGAAAAATTGGAACAACTGCAAGCTGAGGTAGAAGAAATGATAATCCAGATGATGGGGCAGGCGGCTCTTATCCAAAACTTAGCTCGAGGACAAGAAGGGCTAAGAGATTTCCTCAACAAGCTTCACCAAGATGGATGCAGATCCATGAAACAAACAGTTAAAATTGTGGATCGAGGCATTAATCAGCCCCCAGTGAGAGAGGAGGTTGGTTTGGTCAGGAACAGACCTTTCCAGATTGCTTCTACATCACAAGCCCAAACACAACCTCGCCAACAACAACGGGGCAATCGGCATAAGAAGAATACATCTAAAAGATGCTTCACCGAAATCAACATGTCATTGGCTCAAGCATTACAACGCATGTTGAAGATCAAGTTGGTTATGTTAAGGGACCCTCCTCAGAATCCCAACATAGCCTCCCCAAGGTACAATCCAAATGCAAGATGTGCATACCACTCCAATAGTCCTGGACATGACACCAACAATTGTTGGGCGTTGAGAAATAAAATTCAAGACCTGATTGATAAGGGAGCATAGAATTCGCACAAGATGGTCAGGATGAGTTCTTCTGCCATCCCTCCAAGGCATACCATCTGAAGTGACAAGTTCTCACAAGAAGACTTTTTGTTCATTAGAATTTCCAATGTGTAATTTTCTTTTGATTTGTTTGAACATTTATTCATATCTAACCTCATTATTTCATTAATGCATTGCACATGTTTGTCTTGAATCAATTCGTTCATATTCACTATTTCAAAAATGTGTTCTTATTTCCTTTTGTGATATTCAACTCTCGATTAAAAACTCTAAGCCTTAGAGGGAGGATGACGAAAATGATACCACAATCTCTACAGTATGCTTTTGAATAGACCCCGCTAACGATGTACAGGCGTTGTTTCAAATCCTAAACAGTGGAGTTATAAGGAAGATAATCCCTAGTCAACCCCTTTTGAGCCAAAGAAGTAGGAGTTTTTCTTTTCACATAAATTAAAACCCTTAATCATAACCTGGGGCAGGGTAGTTTTCTCAGTTAATTCAGAGGCGCATTCAGTCACAATCTGCCGCTTCGTACACAATGAATGGCATCAAAGACGTCCTTCCAAAACAAAAGACGGTGATGGTTCCCTATAATCATCAAGACAGGAATTCATTATCTCTCGAAATAAAAGCCCATTAAGTCAAAACCTATGAAGGAGACTTAAGAAAAAAACTGGGGTATCCCGCTGACTGTAATCACAAAAAGAAACAGTTCAGGCAAAAGACAGGGATAATAAAATCAAAAATAAAGAGGTCTTACAAACCCTCAACAAAAAATGACTTCCTATTCAAAATAAACTGTCAGTATCCAAATCATCACTGGAATATCAGAGCAAAGACTCAAACGGGATCTAAATGCACAATTAACTGAGCATAGGATCGAATAACATCACGAAGAACGGGTGGGTACAAATAAAATTTGAGCCTTTATCCTTTGTTTCTTGAACCGTGAACCAGGCCACGTTATAACACTTAAAAGTCCTAGCTGGAGCATGGGTTAGTTCGAAAGCATATTGTTACAAAAGGTATCCTGACTCCTATAAACTTGAGTTGACATCACACTTTTACCAAAAAAAAACTTATTTTACTAAAAAATGAATTTTCAAACTTCAAGACAGACATAAACTTTGCATTCTTAAAATAACATTGTTTGCATATGACTATTTGTTCAACAACAGAGAAATTTGCATAACGAATATCTAGTGAACAAAAACATTCTCAATAAAAAGGATCACCTCAAGTGGAAAAACACTTCCAACCAAGGGACACGGCATGATCATTGTCCATCATCTGGGGCGGTCAAGTCAAGATTCAAGGAATCTCTCAAAGATGCCAAATAGCCAAGGGCAGATCTCTATCTGAATCCCTTGGGGCATTGGGCATGAATTCCAGAAACGAATCTTGTATGATCAAACAAACATCTTCTGGTAGTGTGGAAACACTTACTTCTATGGACAGTGACAATTCTCCGTACCCGGTGAACATGGACATAGTCAGAAAATACTATGCACGAACAAAGACCCGCTAGGTTGACTGGCCTAGGCAAAAATAAGGGCATCCCGGCGAACCAAAAGGGTTCGGACAAAAATTAGGGATAAAAACAAAAATGATATGTACACCCGGCAAGTCGAAAACTTGAAAAGGTGGCTTGATCAAAAAAGGGTATCCCGGTGGACTGAAAACCCAAAAGGGCGGTCCAGGCAAAAGTTAGGGATTTAAAGTGTACGACTATGTCCTGTCATCTTATCATTTGCTTATCAATAGAAGAATTATCATCCCGATCAGCATCCACAAAGCCTCCGTGGGTACTTTCTCCAGCAGGTACAGGGGTAGAAAAGTCCTGATGCAAAGTCATTGTCGTATCCTCAACATACGACCCTGTGACATCTACACTCCCCACAGAGTATAGGCAACTAAAGCTTTGACATCGACTTCCCTAAACAGGAGCTACGTTCCCCAGCAAAGTTCCTTCAGAGAATCTACATCTATATTCCCCGACTGAATTTCATAATCGCAAGCGGTTCGTAAAGTTGTCTCCCTAACAGAGTTTATTCATCCGACTATGAAAGTTAATCCCCCAGCGGAGTTTATCTCTCTGAATCGGAAAAATCTTCCAGCAAAGCATCTCCTCTCTCAAACAGAGTTATTCCCTCGCAGATTTGTTCTCAAGCAGAGTCTCTCCTCGGTAGAATATCCATAAACAAGGGGCAAATCCCCAACATAGTCATCTCCGGTTCACCATCCCCAGTGGAAGTAGAAGAACCACTTTTTCTATGACGGTCAGGAACTCAATTTCCATTACTCTCCAACAGAGGTCAGGGATTTATTTTCCCACTCAGATATGTCACAATAGCATTTCATGTTCATATATCATGACGTGCGCATACACATTGCATACAACATAGTCTCGTTTATTTTGAGAATGTCATCATACAATGCATTTCATGGATCATATAAGATTAATCATGTACCTTTTCAGGAAAGATGGTTATCATCAACAACTTCCAGCAAGTTCAAGATTATCTCCTGAAACTAAACAGAGTAATTATCCACACAATTAAAT
Source organism: Vicia faba (assembly GCA_948472305.1). Lineage (NCBI taxonomy): Eukaryota > Viridiplantae > Streptophyta > Magnoliopsida > Fabales > Fabaceae > Vicia > Vicia faba. The sequence continues at coordinate 1,001,834,801 of OX451736.1, read as the reverse complement.
GCAGCTTTACACGGGTTCGTCACGAAGCAATCTTACACGGGTTTCTCCTAAATGCAGCTTCACACGGGTTTATCCTGAAAGATCTTACACGGGTCCTTTCTCATACATTTCCTAATGAAGTTTTACACGAACTTATCCCAAAGTAACCTTACCCAGGTTCCTTCTGAAGTCTTACATGAACTTATCCCAAAGTAACCTTACCCAGGTTCCTCCTGAAGTTTTACACGAACTTATCCCAAAGTAACCTTACCTAGGTCCCTTCTGAAGTTTTACACGAACTTATCACAAAGTAACCTTACACAGGTTCCTCTTGCAGTTTTACACAGACTTAGCCTAAAGTAACCTTACCCAGGTTCCTGCCGAAGTTTTACGCATACTTATCCCAAGGTAACCCTACCCAAGTTCCTCCTAAAGCCCTACACGAACTTATCCCAAAGTAACCTTACCCAGGTTCCTTCTGAAGTTTTACACGAACTTATCCCAAAGTAACCTTACCCAGGTTCCTTCTGAAGTTTTACACAAACTTATCCCAAAGTAACCTTACCCATGTTCCTTCTGAAGTTTTACACGAACTTATCACAAAGTAACCTTACCCAGGTTCCTCTTGAAGTTTTACACAGACTTAGCCCAAAGTAACCTTACCCAGGTTCCTGCCGAAGTTTTACACGGACTTATCCCGAGGTAACCCTACCCAGGTTCCTCCTAAAGCCCTACACGGACTCATCACGAGCAACCTTACCCAGGTTCCTTTTGAAGTTTCACTCAGACTTATACTGAAGCAACCTTACCTAGGTTCCTTCTCGGTTCAGTGCTGTTTTACCCAAACTCCTCACAAAGCAACCTTACCCAAGTTCCTTCTCGGTTCAGATGCAGTTTTATCTAAACTCCTCACAAAGCAACCTTACCCATGTTCCTTTTCAGTTCAGATGCAGTTTTACCCAAACTCCTCACAAAGCAACCTTACCCAGGTTCCTTCTCGGTTCAGATGCAGTTTTACCCAAACTCCTCACGAAACAACCTTAACCAGGTTCCTTCCCATCATCCCTACTATCCAGGATTTCATATCGAAGTAACCCTACTATCCAGGTTCCTTATCACAACCCTACTACCCAGCCCTACTATCCAGGCTTTCATATCGAAGAAACCCTACGACCCAGGTTCTTTCTCACAACCTTACCATCCAGGTTTCTTTTCTCTTACCTCCAGACAGCGGTCCACAACACTGTAAGACCTGGACCTGATCAAACATGACTGATTTCGCATTTCCCCAGTAAGTCGCGGTGCAGCTTGTACCCTGACCAGATAGCAGTTCACATTCACCTCCTCAACGACAGGAACAAGAACTCTCATCGAAGGAATATCTCGGGAAATCAACATCCTCTAGATGGCATCTTTAAGCCCATCTCCGACGATTCTCCGTCATATCTTCCGGATGGCATCTTTAAGCCCATCTTCGGAGACCTTCCGTCATCTCCTCCAAATGGAATCTGTAAGCCCATTCCCGATACTACCTACACATTCCAGCATCATCTCAGACGAGGGCAAATTTCTGGGCACTATAGTGTTCAATCATCTTCCATCTTAGATTACAAAAGGCAGACAACTAATCTACATCCTCAGGTTTAAGGAGATTGAACAGGGGCAGCTGTTGTACCCTAAAATTTACCCTTTTTTCATACACGCATATCATTGGTTTTATCATTATGAAATAAAGGTATATTTAACAAGCTTTGTCAGGTTACAAGTGACGTTTATTTCGCCAATGGATACTCTCAGAGTATTTTCTGTGCTGAAGATCGGTTCGCTGTTTTGCAACGATTCGGAGTTCAAAGATTCACAAGTCCAACCCGGCGCGTCATATTCAGGTGCTCTTTCACTAAGATATACCAGGTGACATATTCTCAAATTTAGGTTATGCTTGAGAGCCAATCATTTAAAGAAGGTCTCCGAATGTGCGAGTTTTCTCGAAGAAATGTGGTGAAAAAGTATGCTGAAAGTGCAGTTTTTAGGCACTAAAAAATTCATAACTTGAAGATCGCGACTTATTTTGAACCCGTTCCGGTGGCCAAAATTCCGTCTTGACGTTATCTACGTTTTCATCTCTCAAGGATGGAAGCCAAATTCGATCAGAAGGTCTTCAAAAATGTGGGTTTATCAAGTATTTTCGTACAGAAAATTTGTGACAGAAGTTTATTTGCGTCATGTTCATAAAATCATAACTTGGTAGATTTTCATCGTATCAAGCTGGTTCCGGCGCCAAAATTTCATAAATTGAGTTGGCTATGTTTTCACAAGAGGTATTAAGTTTGAACGTGTGATCGGTGGGAATGAGAACTGACTGTTTTGGGATGCTGGTTCGCGTCTTGCGTTTGTTTTTGCAAAATGTCGCGGTGAGCAAGAGTCGCCACCGACTTTTATTTTATCCAGCAAGGAAAGGACAAAAGCACAGAAAAATTCCTTTTTGAGATATTTCTCGGGTTCGGGAGGTAGATTATAGGGACGTGTGGAGTTTTCGGGTCAATTCGATTAAGGGACGTGTGGTCACTAAAGAAATGTTAGGACGCCTTAGCGGTAACCATAATATCCTAAATCATTTTTCCGAGGCAACCGTTTCGAGGCAACTATGATCTTTGGACAAGAGGGCGACTTCTAAAACTTCTTATACTCAATGACCACGTTCGAGGCAACCAAGTGAGGTGTACCCTAAGAGTGGCATGTGCAAGTCTGTTATTTCGGTTAATTTTATATGTACATGTCAAGGGTGAGCTATTGTTGATTTTAAGTTAAAGATTGATCTTGTCATGCATTTCCTATTTATCAAACATCTAACAGTTAATATTGTGCGGAAATTAAATTGTGGGAAATTAAATCTAAGCTATTACAAGGCGTCGGGTATTTACATCGCCAAAGACAAACCCTTTAATTTAAATTGCGGAAAGTAAAAGTAACGCGGTAAATAAATAAAGTCCTAATTAGAAGCTATTACATACCGGAAGCAGTTACAATATTGGAAATAAATAGATCGCGTGCGAAAAATTAAGACAGCGCATTTTTAGGGTTTTGACCCTTTTTAAAAGAAAGCATGCTTTTTTTTGTTATTTTTGAATTAAATTAATTTAAACCTAAGTTAATTAATTAATTAAAAAAAGATATTTTTGGATTTTTATATTTAAGAAATAAAATAAAATGATTAAAATTATTAAAAACCTAATATTCTAAATTGATTTTAATTTATTTCAAAAATGTTAAATGTTACACCTATTTAAAGCTAAATAAATTATGTTAATATTTATTTACAAAAAATAAAATAATGAAGTTAGTTTTAATAAATAAAAATATTATATTTTTTTGTTTTCTGATTTTATTAGGCAAAATAAATTGGTTAGTATAACAATAATAATTAATAAAAACAATTAAATAAAAAAATGAAATATGAAAAGAAATAACCAAATACGGGGGGTGCAGGGCCCAAATTGAAGGTGAAATCAGCAATTATTTGGCCCATTAACGTTCAGCCTGCTTTGACCTTGGCCATCCAGTGTGCGCTTGTTGACTTGGGCATATGATAGTCCCTCATTCCTGTCCACCAGATCTGGCTTGGAGGCCATCTGGCAGGTTGATCTTGTAGGCATATGGTGGTCCAACGCTTTGGAGAGCACACTCAATTACCTGGAGAAAAAATCAAATAAAGGTTTTGGGGGACCTGGGATTCGAACCCAGGTCCCAAGAGACTTTGACATAGCGCGCTTACCAACCCAGCTGGCTTGTTTAATTGTTATTAGAATAAGAAACAATTATTATATATGAAACAAAATAATATGCCTGAAAAAATAAAAAAAATAGCGCGAAATTTAAATGGACCAATGGGAGGGAGACATCTGGTCGTCTTCTTCAACAAATCCCTGGTTATTTACCTGCGGATTTTCATCCGCAGCTAAATTCCTAGGGCCATCCTAACATGAGTTATAGGCCACCTAAATGCAAATGGAGGACATCACTGTGTTCGTCTCCCTTCCCTGAAGACAACCATGTCCATGGTTGGTCTTAATTATTCCTGCAAAACAAAACCCCAAATGCAATCCTCCAAAACCCTAAATTCGGGCAAGGCGATATAGACTACAAAAACAAAATTAAATAATGCAGAAATACTCTAAATGAATCGACTAACATGATAGTGTCAAGATTTTGGCAAAAAGATGCAAGATTCAGAGCTTATGAATTCGTGTACAGAGCCATGTTCATGAGGACTTACAGTGCGATTGGGGATGTCTCAGGACTTGATTCTGATTGCTTTAGCTCCACTGGATGTCAGGCAAGAGGGCTATGTGGAGATTTTGCTTTGAAAACGCCTCCAAACAAGAATTCGACCTCCCACTTTTTCACACTTTTTTCAGTTTTTGTTTGGCCGTCCTTTGCAGTTTTTTGGTTGTATGTTTGCTATGCCTGACTTGTGCATGTATATTGGAGGCAATTAGGTTAAAAACTTGGGCTTGAATCCATGGGAATTGAAGAATTGAGATATGATATGATCTTCCATTAACAAGTTTCCAAAATTGTACGAAATCTGATTTTTTTTGTGCACAACAATGCTTGATACAAATTTGATTATGTGAATCATGATATTTGAAAGCTGTAATGATCACAAAGATCTCATTCCATCAATTTTTGGATTTTATTTGAATTAATATTGATTTAAAATGAATTAAATCAATAAAAATTAAATAAAATAGAAAAATAAATGATTGGTCATGAAATTGAAGATGGGGCACGTGTGTGGTGTGATAAGACCAAATCAAATGGAAAAAAGTGGGCTCTTTTGTCAAAAATTGGAGTTTGGAGGATAGTTGACTTTTGGCAATTTTGGAAAAATGCCCAACTTCAACAATGCGTAACTTCTTCAATTTTGAAATTTTAGAAGTGTTCTAGGACTTTTTAGAAACATTGAGATGTCCTCTAATCAACCCTTTTGGTCTCATCTCATTTTGATATTCCATGCTCAAGTTATAAGCTTTGGCAAAAAAGGTGTTTTTGTTGACTTTCAAAAATGACCTATAATGTCCAAATTTGTAACCTTTTGTGAGAGCATTTCTTGATCTTGGGGTGTGAAGATGGATTGTAGGAGATTGCATCCTCTTCAAAATGAGCTTTGGATGGGTCATTTCTCATAAAGTATGAGAAAGTTATGCTTGGTTAAAGTTGAGTTGACTTTTCCTGCAAAACTCTAATTTAGCAACTTTTGAATCTTGATGAATCTTGAGCAATCCTTGATGAATCATGATCAACCCCTGATCAAATGATGAATTATCCTTAAATATGAGAATGTTGACAAAAAATATTGAGGTTTGACTATTTGTAGGTCGCAGTTGACTTTTGCCCTAGCATAGTCGATTTTTGGGCCTTTTGAGCAATTGACTGACCAACTTTCTCTGCAAGGCTTGAAATTTTTCATGGATAAACTTGAGAGCATATTAGAACCTTGGGGAGAACTTGAGTCCATTTGGATTCCAGGACCTTGATGCAACACAAAACCCTAATTTTGAATTGACTTCCTTAGGAGGTGATTTGGTTGTCCAACTCTTGAGCCATCTTGAACAATCTTGGAGATGACTCTTGACATGTCTTGAGAAATATGGGAGGGAAAATTTTGGGGTACAACAGTTTCCCCTGTTCAATCTTCTTAAACCTGAGGATATAGATTGCGTTCGGGCCTTTCGTGATCCGAAGGTGGAAGATGATTGAACACTAGAGTGCCCAGAAATTTGCACTCGCATGAAGTAGTATTTGTCTTGTGATGTCGGGAATGGGCTTACAGATACCATATGGAGATTGATGATGGGAGATGGGCTTAACGATGCCATCCGAAGGAGTGTCGATCGCGTAAGAGATTCCTTAGCGAGAGCTTGTATACCTGTTGTTGAGGGAGATTCCGCTGGGGAATGTTGTTCTTTGTCTTAGGAGAAATAGAACTTTAGGAGCTTCGGTCGTCCGTTATTCTTACTGAGGAATCATCTCTGTTGAAGAGGTGAGAGTAAACCTCTATCTGGTCGCAACCCAGGTTTCATAGTGATAAGACCGACTGATATCTGGTCGTAATCCAGGTTTTACAGTGACTTACTGGGGAGATGAGATTAAACTTGCTATCCAGTCGTAATCCAGGCTTTGCAATTTCTCACTTCTTATCTGGTCGAAATCTAGGCTTCAGAATAAATCAAGTGGTTATCCGGTCACCTCCGGGCTTCAACTTGAATTTAGGGCACACTAATATCCGGCCGACTCCGGGCTTCTTAGTAACTGTCCATGTAAACTGTTATTTGGTCGGAATCCAAGCTTCACAGTGCCTTGTACCGCTATCTGGTCGTAATCCAGGCTTTACAATGTGTTATACCATTATCTAGTCGAATCTAGGCTTCATGGTGTCACGTACTGCTATCTGGTTGAATCCAATCTTCACAATACCTTACTTCTTATCTGGTCGAAATCCAGGCTTCAGAACAAATCAAGTGGTTATCCAGTCGCATTCGGGCTTCCCTTTGACTGTTGGGTTTACTAGTATCCGGTCGAATCCGGGCTTCACAGTAACTGGCTGGGTAAACAGTTATTTGGTCGTAATCCAAGCTTCACAGTGTCCCTTAACGCTATCTGGTCGTAATCCAGGCTTCACGATGTGTCATACCACTATGTGGTCGAAATCCAGGCTTCGTAGTACTTTTGGTTGTTGTCTGGTCGTAATCCAGTCTTCACAACATCTTCTACCATTATCTGGTCGTAATCCAGGCTTCATGGTCTTGTATTGTTTTCTGGTCGTAATCCAGGCTTCACAATAACTTGTTGAGCTGTTATTTGGTCGTGATCCGGGTTTCACGGCTTGTGTTTATGATATACCACTATCTGGTTGAATCCAGGCTTCATGGTGCTTACTGAGCTGCTATCCGGTCATAATCTGGGCTTCATGTCTCACTAGGGAATAAACTATTATCCGATCGTTCTCCGGGCTTCATATCTTACTTTTGAGAGATATTACTATCTGGTTGTAATCCAGGCTTCGCGGTAGTCTGATATTGTTATCCGGGCGTAATCTGGGCTTCACAATATGTTGTAGAAATCAAGATACTATCCTGGTCGTACTCGGGCTTCATAACTTGAATTTTGATTGTATCTTTCCTGAAAGGTAAAGGTTAGCTGTATGTAATGCATGATATGTATCAGGCAATGATGTTATCAAAATAAATGAGATTGTATGGTATGATGCGTATATGCATGTAGAATGATGTATGGACATGTAATGTCTTAGCTGGGGAAAATAAATCTCGGGGCTGCTGGAGAATAAAGTTGAATGCTTAGCTTCCGCTGGGGATGATGAACGAAGGTGATAAACTTGCAGGAGAGGATAACTCTGTTGGGGAATAAACTGATAAGGAGATTATTCCGAGGGGAATTACTCTGTGGGGAAGAGATGTTCTGCTGAAGATTTTAACGATAAACTCCGCTAGGGATTCCGTTGATAAGCTCTGCTGGGGATTTTAATGATAAACTCCGCTGGGGATGATTTTAATGATAAACTCCGCTGGGGGATATCTTTATACTCCGCTGAGGAATATTTTTATACTCCATTGAGGAATATTAAGACCTTCTGGGGATACCAAACACTTTTAACGCTGATGGTGGGTGAACTCTGCTTGGGGAGAGTATTGTTGATTCGTCTGTAGTTGCAAGTCTCAGCTGAGAGAGCTATCATTACTGTCTTACCCTGCGGGGAATGAAGGTGTCTTAGCCATATTCTTTAGCTGGATGTACCTTGGTACCTGGTGGACAGAGCAACTTGTACAGTTCGGGCAATTCTTATTGCCCCTGTTTCTATTATTACCAGTAACTCATCTTTCGTTTCGCATGTAAATATTTATGATCAGCAATTAATGTCAAATGCATATATCAAAAATGAACATTGGACGTTCTTTGCAAAACAAAACAGATAAAGGAAAAACAGCTTGAAATTTCTGAAAATGAATTTGTATTGATTTTGAAGTTTGGCCTGCAAATAGGCGTTTTTTGTATAAGAGGTTGACGTCTTAGTAAGAAAATGCCGCCGAACAAATAGAATTTATACAATTTGTGAAAAGGAAACAAAGCAACTATGTGAATAATCCCACTAGGTTCCAACTCTGCTATTTCCTTTATGTCCTCAAGCATCTCATCACTTTGCTACTAGTTGAAGATGAATCAGATTGATTGGTGCCGTCCGAGCTTGATACCGAAGTATGGATGCCAGGTGATCCAATGAGACATAGTTTTACGCTTTAATCCCTAATTTTTTCCTAGATCGCCCTTTCGGGTTTTCAGTCCACTGGGATACCCTTTTTTGCCCAAGCCGCCTTTTCAGGTTTTTGACTTGCCGGGTGTACAGTTTTTTTTTCATTTTCATCCCTTATTTTTGCCTGAACCCTTTTGGTTCGCCGGGAAGCCCTTATTTTTGCCTAGGCCAGTCAACCTAGCGGGTCTTTGATTATGCATAGTATTTTTTCACTATGTCTGCATTGACGGGGTGAGGAAGGTCGTCACCATCCATGGTGGTTAGAATCATAACTCCTCTTGAGAATATGTTCTTAACCACAAATGGCCCTTCGTAAGTAGGGGTCCATTTGCCCCTGGGATCACTTTGAGGTAGAATAATGCGCTTGATTACTAGATCCCAAACTTGATACTCTTATCGTCTAACTTTCTTGTTAAATGCCTTGATCATCCGTTTTTGGTACGTCTGACCATGACAAATAGCAGTAAGTCTCTTTTCATCGATTAGGTTCAATTGATCAAGCCGGGTCTGATCCAGTCATCTTCACTCAAACCTGCATCCTTCATCGAAGAGAGGGTATCTGAACTTCAATAGGCAAGACTGCCTCCATGCCATATACCAAGGAATAGGGTGTTGCCCCTGTTGACGTCCGAGCTGAGGTACGGTACCCATGAAGAGCAAATGGTAACATCTCGTGCCAGTCTTTGTATGTCACTGTCATCTTCTGCACAATCTTCTTAATATTTTTATTAGCTGCTTCTACAGCCCCATTCATCTTCGGCCGGTAGGGAGAAGAGTTATGATGTTGTATCTTGAATTGTTCACAGAGCTCAGTGATCATCTTGTTGTTGAGATTGGTACCATTGTCCGTAATGATCCTCTCTGGTACACTGTATCGAAAGATCAGATTGTGCCGAATGAACCGTGCCACGACATTCTTGGTTACGGTAGAAAAGGAAGCTGCTTCAACCCACTTCATAAAGTAATCAATTGCTACCAGGATGAAATGATGCTCGTTGGATGCCCTAGGTCTGATCTCGCTGATCATATCAATGCCCCACATTGCAAAAGGCCAAGGTGCTGTCAAAACATTCAGAGGAACTGGAGGTATGTGCACTTTATCAGCATAGACTTGGCACTTGTGACATGTCCGAGAATGCTGATAACAATCGGCTTCCATTGTGGACCAGTAATATCCTGCCCGAAGGATTTTCTTTGCCATGGTATGTCCACTGGAATGAGTTCCGAAGGTACCTTCATATAACTCTGTCATGATCCTTTATGCTTCATCCTTATCCACACAACACAGTAAGGTTGAATCATGGTTACTCTTGTAAAGAATGTCATTGCTGATGAAGAACTTCACCGCGAACCTCCTCAGAAACTTCTTGTCATTAACAGATGCACCCTCGGGATACTCCTGAGCTTCAAGATACCTCTTTACCTCATGAAACCAGGGTTTATCCGCTGCCTCTTCAGTCTTAAGATCACAGTAATGTGCAGGTTCGTCCAATATTTCAATGATAATCCGGGGACCTTCGTTGTCCCAATTGACTTTGAACATAGAAGACATCGTAGCCAGCGCGTCCGCCAACTGATTCTCCTCTCTAGTGAAGTGTTCAAAGGTTATCTCTTCGAAATGGGGGAGCAACGTTAATACATACTCCTTGTAAGGAATAAGGTTTGGGTGTTTCGTATCCCACTCGCCTTTGATCTGACTGATCACGAGAGCGGAATCTCCGAAGACACTTAGAAACTTAATCCTTAGGTCAATTGCAACTCGAAGACCCATGATGCACGCTTCATACTCCGCCATGTTGTTGGTGCATTTGAAACATAGTAGGGCGGTAAACGGAGTATGAGAGCCTTTAGGAGATATGATCACGGCGCCAATGCCATTGCCCAAAGAATTAGAAGCTCCATCAAAGTACATAGACCATCGAGATCCTTCCTCAGGTCCTTCATCCGGTTCAGGTGTCTCATAATTAGTTATTAACATGATATTCTCGTCCGGAAATTCAAAGTTCATAGACTGGTAATCATCCATTGCCTGATGTGCCAGATGGTCTGCCAACACACTTCCCTTAATTGCCTTTTGGGTCGTATATTGGATGTCATACTCAGTCAAGATCATCTGCCATCTTTCTATTCTTCCGGACAAGGCAGGCTTTTCGAAGATATACTTGATTGGATCCATCTTTGATATCAACAAAGTAGTGTGAGTCAGCATATACTGTCTTAGCCGGCGAGTAGCCCATGCCAAAGCGCAGCAAGTTTTCTCAAGTAGTGATTATCGGGTCTCACAGTCGGTAAACTTTTTTCTAAGGTAGTAAATAGCATGCTCTTTTCGGCCAGACTCGTCATGCTGCCCCAGCACACACCCTATTGAGTTGTCAAGTACTGTCAAGTATAAGATCAGAGGTCTCCCTTCAACTGGTGGCATCAGAATGGGTGGCTCTTGGAGATACTCTTTGATCCTTTCGAAAGCGGTCTGGCATTCATCGTTCCAACGTACTACTTGATCTTTCTTCAGTAGCTTGAATATTGGCTCACAAGTAGCAGTTAGGTGTGAGATGAATCGGGCAATGTAGTTCAGACGTCCCAGAAAGCCTCTGACTTCTTTCTCTGTTTTGGGAGCTGGAATCCTCTGTATAGCTTTCACTTTTGCAGGATCCACTTGAATACCTTTGTTGCTCACGATGAAACTCAGTAATTTACCAGACCTCACCCCGAAGGTGCACTTGTTCGGGTTCAACCTCAACTTGTACAACTTCAACCTGTCAAACAACTTCTGTAGATGGTCAAGGTGTTCTTCCTTGGTCTGGGACCTTGCAATCATATCGTCGACGTATACTTCAATCTCATGATGGATCATGTCATGAAACAAAGCAACCATGGCACGCTGATATGTTGCCCCAGCATTCTTCGGTCCAAAAGGCATGATCTTGTAGCAAAAGGTACCCCACTGCGTGATAAAGGTGGTCTTCTCCATGTCTTCGGGAGCCATTTTAATCTGATTATAACCGGAGAAACCATCCATAAAGGAGAAGACCTTGTGCTAAGCAGTATTGTCAATCAGAACGTCGATGTGAGGTAGAGGGAAGTCATCCTTAAGGCTCGCCCTATTCAAATAATTATAGTCAACACACATTCGGACCTTACCATCCTTCTTCGGCACAGGAACCACATTAGCCACCCACTGAGGGTAAGAAGTAACTACTAGAAAACCGGCGTGAAACTGTTTCATAACTTTAGCCTTGATTTTCTCAGACATCTCTGGGCGCATACGGCGAACCTTCTGTTTCACTGGAGGACTGTCTTCCTTGATAGGCAGGCGATGAACCACAATATCAGTATCTAACCCCGACATATCTTCGTAAGACTAGGAAAAGATCTCAACGTAGTCACTCAGCATCTGAATCAACCGTTGTTTCACACTAAGCTCCAGATTTGCACCAATCTTGACTTCCTTCTTGTCTGTCTCAATACCCAGATTCACTGATTCTACCGGCTCTTCATGTGACTGAATAACCCTTTCTTCCTGGAGTAACAGTCTTGCAAGTTCACCAGGCACTTCGCAATCATCCTCACCTTCGTCTTCAGCTAAGTTGATCGAATTTTCGAAGTCATAACCAGCAGTAGCAGAGTCGTTACCAGTGAGATCCAGAGTGGATGTGGACCTGTATACGTGAGTGTGTGTAAAATAGATTTTTTGCAATATATAATAAAGAAAGACAAGGAGCGCAAAATTTGAAATGCAAGAAACGTCCAATGCTTTTATTAATGATATATGAAAATGACACACAAAAGCCCTCACAAATGAAGCCACGGTGTCCTGGGTAAGACACCGGGCCATAAAGTTTCAAAACATTGTCTATTACAAATTCAAAACAAAAAGTTTCATTACTGGGTAATAACTGAAACGGGCATAGAATCCTTCGCTGTCCAGTTGCTTAATCCACCGTTGGTTGTAGGGTAGATCCAACTGTCGATATCAAACTCTTCATCATCATCATCCCTGATAGCATTTACCCCTGCCTCTTGTTTAGGCTTCTCTGGTGCTCCGAACTTGATCTCTTTCGCATCAATCAAGTCTTGGACCTTGTTCTTCAAAGCCCAACAATCATCCATATTATTCCCCGGGCTATCAGAGTGAAAAGCACAGCGGGAATTAGGGTTATACTTTGGTGACGTTGTATTTGAATTCTTTGGGGGTTCCCTTAGAGTCACCAGATTACTCTTCAGCAACTGTGGCAGAATCTGAGATAAGGTCATGTTGAGACGAGTGAATTGCCTCATAGGTCTCTCGTCCTTTTGTTGATTGTTGTGCTGAGGAGCACCAGCAAGTTTTGAAATAACAACTGCATTGAGAGCTTGGCGGTGTTCAGGTCTATTTTGTCTTCTTGCACTGTAGACAGCACTGGACTCTTTCTTAAACGGCTTCTTCTCGGTGCTTGATGAAGCACCCTTTTGTATCTTCCCAGCCTTAATACCAGCTTCAATCTTCTCACCAGTCAAAATAAGATCTGTAAATCCAGATGAAGAGCTTCCAATCATGTGGTTGAAAAATGGACCAGACAGGGTCCCCAAAAACATGTCAACAAGCTCCCGATCAGCCAAGGGTGGTTGCACCCTACCGGCGAGGTCCCTCCACTTCTGAGCATAATCTTTAAATCCTTCACCCGTTCCCATTGACATACCCTGGAGTTGGGTACGCGTAGGAGCGAGGTCGGAGTTGTACTGATACTGCCTGTAGAATGCAGTAACCAAATCTTCCCAACTGTGGATACTGGCTCCGTCCAACTGATAGAACCACTCAAGCTGAGTCCCTGAGATACTGTCTTGAAAGAAATGGATCCATAAGTTCTTATCAGCAGTGTAAGGCTGGATCTTCCTTACATATGACCGGAGGTGCAGCTTCGGACAGGAAACTCCGTCATACTTGGCAAAGGCTGGTGCCTTGAATTTATAGGGAATCACCACCCTAGATGATAGACCTAGATCTCTGAAGTCCAGACCGGGCACCTTCTGAATTTCCATAGCGCTCAAACGGTCTTCCAGTTGTTTGTACTTATCCTCAGCAGGAGGGCACTGTTCTTCATCGTAGTCCGTCTCGTTGTCGGAGACCACAGGGCTAGGAGCCCTCCTTTCTTGTGGACTATCTTTCCCTCTATATGAGGTGGTCAGATCAACTTCATCCCGTAGCCTGTTCCCAAACCTAGGACCAGTGTTGAACAGGACTGTCCTCTTCTTCTTCTTCTTTTTCTCCTTCAGAATCAAGGTCTTCAGGTCCTTCTGACCCTTAGCTAGATTCATGAACAACTCTTGAAATTGGGCATTCTGGGCCTGGAGGGCCTTGATAGCTTGCTCAGTTGAAGGTTCAGTAGACATGATGATCGCTGAAATAAACAGCAAAGAAGATAAGAGACCTGTAAAGGGTACCTGTTTATGAAGTGCATGGGATGAAATGCGTATATTTTATGGTTTCAAAGACAATCGGGATTCAAATTTGTAAACAAGAAAGGAAACACACTTTATTAGATCTAAACTTCAAAATTTCAATTGTTCAACAAATTTCCCTTAAGGCGTTACAAGAATGGAAATACTGAAAAGTAAAATAAAAACTGGAAAAGAAATCATCAAAGGTCCATCAATGCTCCCATGGTCTCTTCTTATCAGTGCGTACATAGTCGTTAAGAATCTGCTCGTTCTCTAACTGCCTGGTCAACCTCTGGATCTTTTGCTCTTGCTCGTTGAACTTCTCTCGATAAGAATCCCGTTCGTTCTTCAACTGCATCCAAGACCTCTTCAGTGCCCCAATGTCAGTGGGCATATAAGGATGGAGAATGGTTGGAAGAACCCCTTCTTCATTAGCAACTCCAAGAGTGACAGGCCGGACAGCTTCATATGGCATACCTAGCTTCTGGGCACGGATGCAGACCCATCTGAGATATGGCTCCATTGGCAGAGAAGTCTTTGGGCCTAGATCATGTGGATCATATTAGTGAACTCTGTCCCAAGCTCTTATGAATCTACGACGTTGCTCGTCGCTATCCCCTTTAAAATCAAAGATGATATGAGGCATCAGCATATCATGAGGTCCTTCTCTTCTGGCTCTTCCAAACTGACGGAGAGCTAAGCATGGGTTGTAAGAAATTCCTCCATGGGTCTCTATCAATGGAACATTAGGATATTCTCCACAGCGATCAATGATAGTCACCTCATCCATACCTTTAAGAGTCCAGATAATGTCATTGTGAGAAAGAGACATCACCCTATAAGCCCAGCCCATTCCTTCTTTGTTCTTCAATACTGACTTAGGGAGGTGCGAAATAAACCACCTCGACAATAAAGGAGCACAGCACATCAAGGTTCCCCGCTTTCGAGCAGAACGATCATAGAGCTGATGAAGAATGTCACCCAAGAGAGTGGGTACAACTTTCTGAGAGATGAATATCTTTATGGCATTCACATCAACAGAAGTGTCAGGATTCAGAAACAATACCAAGCCATAAATCAGAAGAGCCAGAATATCCTCGAACGCTTTAAAGTCTAGGCTATCCCAGAAGTAGTTAGCCTTGCCAACCAAGAACTTAGTCAGAAAACCCTTAGCTCCACTTCTAGTCTCCCAGTTAGCCATCACTTCCTCTTTAGTCAAATGAAGGGCTGTAGCATTTCTTCGGGCCTAAGAGTCTTCTCCCAGCCAGTAAATGGGGTCTGCTCCAGAACAAAGATACCGAGCAACTCAGAGAACTCTTCTAGGGTAGGGACCAGCTGATAGTCTTGAAAAGTAAAACAATAGTACATCGGATCATAGAACTGGACCAGGACACTCATCATCTGCTCGTCCAATTTGGAGGTGACCAAACTGAGAAGAGGACCATGCCTCCTGATGAAGGAAGTAGTGTCAAGCATCTTGGCAACCAACTCTTTAAGCAAGGTAGGTACTTGGACAAAGTTGATCCGGATGGTATTCTTACGCATGGGCATCATGATGACCTACAAAACAGAGCAAAGATGAAATCCTCTTGTCTTTGAAATAGGTTAGTCCTTATGCAAGATGTATGCAATGCTATGATGTCATGATGTCATGATAAAGGCACACCACAAGTATCCACAAAAAGAAAACATGGTAAAGGCACACAAGTCACACTGAGAGCGCTTAGATTTCAGGCTAGCATGGAGCTTAGGTACTACCCTCTTTCAGTTCAGTTGGTTAAAACCTGTCCTAAAAATAGTAACCGGGTTCTAGAGGATCTCAATATCACTGACTACCCTCAATCGGTCATAATTCCAGTTTAGCAACCTTTTCTTGCAGCCGAAATCATCACGAGAGTTTAGTCTCAATGAGTGTAGCATACTGCTACTGTTCTATGGCCAAGTTAGTCAATTTAAGGTTCTAAGGTCAGTTGGTGCTTAATGACCCCTTAGAAGACCCATATTCTCCTCGTTCCAACACAAGGGATATCGGTACATACTAAAGTGCCACACCAACGTAGCTACTGCTTCATCCGTATCGGTCTACGCTGTACAGATCCCTCACAGTTTATTGCTACTTACCTAAAGGGTACCCCCAGATCCGAGTTAGGATCTATAGAACTCCGATACAAGCCCACAAAATTAAAGCATACAAAGCATACAATTGAAAACATAATGATCTAATCCTAAGGTACACCTCGAAGAAATGTGGTGAAAAAGTATGCTGAAAGTGCAGTTTTTACGCACTAAAAAATTCATAACTTGAAGATCGCGGCTTATTTTGAACCCGTTCCGGTGGCCAAATTTCCGTCTTGACGTTATCTATGTTTTCATCTCTCACGGATGGAAGCCAATTTCGATCAGAAGGTCTTCAAAAATGTGCGTTTATCAAGTATTTTTGTACAGAAAATTTGTGACAGAAGTTTATTTGCGTCATGTTCATAAAATCATAACTTGGTAGATTTTCATCGTATCGAGCTGGTTCCGGCGCCAAAATTTCATAAATTGAGTTGCCTATGTTTTCACAGGAGGTATTAAGTTTGAACGTGTGATCGGTGGGAATGAGAACTGACTGTTTTTGGGATGTTGGTTCGCGTCTTGCGTTTGTTTTTGCAAAATGTCGCGGTGAGCAAGAGTCGCCACCGTCTTTTATTTTATCCAGCAAGAAAAGGACAAAATCACAGAAAATTCCTTTTTGAGATATTTCTCAGGTTCGGGAGGTAGATTATAGAAAGGGAAGGTGTTAGCACCCTTTCTATCTGTGGTTATCCACGGGCTCTTAGGTACTTGCTCATTGTGTTTTCAAAATTTGTTTTTTCTTTGTGTTTGTGGGTTTGAAAAGAGTTTTTGTTTTGAAGAGAGTGTAAGTGTGAAAAGTTTGTTTTGTTTTAAAAGGAGCAAGTACTTAAGAACCATCTATCTACTCGAAAAAGGAATTAATCTGTACAAATGTCCTTTAAACGATGTTAGCCCACTATGAATGAGTAGGTAGCACCGTCGTTGGAGTTTTCGGGTCAATTCGATTAAGGGACGTGTGGCCACTAAAGAAATGTTAGGACGCCTTAGCGGTAACCCTAATATCCTAGATCATTTTTCCGAGGCAACCATTTCGAGGCAACTATCATCTTTGGACAAGAGGGCGACCTCTAAAACTTCCTATACTCAATGACCACGTTCGAGGCAACCAAGTGAGGTGTACCCTAAGAGTGGCATGTGCAAGTGTGTTATTTCGGTTAATTTTATCTGTACATGTCAAGGGTGAGCTATTGTTGATTTTAAGTTAAAGATTGATCTTGTCATGCATTGCCTATTTATCAAATATCTAACAGTTAATATTGTGCGGAAATTAAATTGCGGGAAATTAAATCTAAGCTATTACAAGGCGTCGTGTATTTACATCGCCAAAGACAAACCCTTTAATTTAAATTGCGGAAAGTAAAAGTAAAGCGGTAAATAAATAAAGTCCTAATTAGAAGCTATTACATACCGGAAGCAGTTACAATATTGGAAATAAATAGATCGCGTGCGAAAAATTAAGACGACGCATTTTTAGGGTTTTGACCCTTGTTGAAAGAAAGCATGTTTTTTTTTGTTATTTTTGAATTAAATTAAATTAAACCTAAGTTAATTAATTAATTAAAAAAAGATATTTTTGGATTTTTATATTTAAGGAAATAAAATAAAATGATTAAAATTATTAAAAACCTAATATTCTAAATTGATTTTAATTTATTGCAAAAATGTTAAATGTTACACCTATTTAAAGCTAAATAAATTATGTTAATATTTATTTACAAAAAATAAAATAATGAAGTTAGTTTTAATAAATAAAAATATTATATTTTTTTGTTTTCTGATTTTATTAGGCAAAATAAATTGGTTAGTATAATAATAATAATTAATAAAAACAGTTAAATAAAAAAATGAAATATGAAAAGAAATAACCAAATATGGGGGGTGCTGGGCCCAAATTGAAGGTGAAATCAGCAATTATTTGGCCCATTAGCGTTCAGCCTGCTTTGACCTTGGCCATCCAGTGTGCGCTTGTTGACTTGGGCATATGATAGTCCCTCATTCCTGTCCACCAGATCTGGCCTGGAGGCCATCTGGCAGGTTGATCTTGTAGGCATATGGTGGTCCAACGCTTTGGAGAGAACACTCAATTACCTGGAGAAAAAATCAAATAAAGGTTTTGGGGGACCTGGGATTCGAACCCAGGTCCCAAGAGACTTTGACATAGCGCGCTTACCAACCCAGCTGGCTTGTTTAATTGTTATTAGAATAAGAAACAATTATTATATATGAAATAAAATAATATGCCTGAAAAAACAAAAAAATAGCGTGAAATTTAAATGGACCAATGGGAGGGAGACGTCTGGTCGTCTTCTTCAACAAATCCCTAGTTATTTACCTGCGGATTTTCAACCGCAGCTAAATCCCTAGTGCCATCCTAACATGAGTTATAGGCCACCTAAATGCAAATGGAAGACATCACTGTGTTCGTCTCCCTTCCCTGAAGACAACCATGTCCATGGTTGGTCTTAATTATTCCTGCAAAACAAAACCCCAAATGCAATCCTCCAAAACCCTAAATTCGGGCAAGGCGATATAGACTACAAAAACAAAATTAAATAATGCAGAAATACTCTAAATGAATCGACTAACATGATAGTGTCAAGATTTTGGCAAAAAGATGCAAGATTCAGAGCTTATGAATTCGTGTATAGAGCCATGTTCATGAGGACTTACAGTGCGATTGGGGATGTCTCAGGACTTGATTCTGATTGCTTTAGCTCCACTGGATGTCAGGCAAGAGGGCTATGTGGAGATTTTGCTTTGAAAACGCCTCCGAACAAGAATTCAATCTCCCACTTTTTCACACTTTTTTCAGTTTTTGTTTGGCCGTCCTTTGCATTTTTTTGGTCGTATGTTTGCTATGCCTAGCTTGTACATGTATATTGGAGGCAATTAGGTTAAAAACTTGGGCTTGAATCCATGGGAATTGAAGAATTGAGATATGATATGATCTTCCATTAGCAAGTTTCCAAAATTGTACCAAATCTGGTTTTTTTTATGCACAACAATGCTTGATACGAATTTGATTATGTGAATCATGATATTTTAAAGCTGTAATGATCACAAAGATCTCATTCCATCAATTTTTGGATTTTATTTGAATTAATATTGATTTAAAATGAATTAAATCAATAAAAATTAAATTAAATAGAAAAATAAATGATTGGTCATGAAATTGAAGACAGGGCACGTGTGTGGTGTGATAAGACCAAATCAAATGGAAAAAAGTGGGCCCTTTTGTCAAAAATTGGAGTTTGGAGGATAATTGACTTTTGGCAATTTTGGAAAAATGCCCAACTTCAACAATGCATAACTTCTTCAATTTTGAACTTTTGGAAGTGTTCTTGGACTTTTTAGAAACCTTGATATGTCCTCTAATCAACAATTTAGGTATCATCTCATTTTGATATTCCATGCTCAAGTTATAACCTTTGGCAAAAAAGGTGTTTTTGTTGACTTTCAAAAATGACCTATAATGTCCAAATTTGTAACTTTTTGTGAGAGAATTTCTTGATCTTGGGTTGTGAAGATGGATTGTAGGAAATTTCATCCTCTTCAAAATGAGATTTGGATGGGTCATTTCTCATAAAGTATGAGAAAGTTATGCTTAGTCAAAGTTGAGTTGACTTTTCCTACAAAACCCTAATTTAACAACTTTTGAATCTTGATGAATCTTGAGCAATCCTTGATGAATCATGATCAACCCCTGATAGAATGATGAATTATCCTTCAAAATGATAATGTTGACAAAAAATCTTGAGGTTTGACTATTTGTAGGTCACAGTTGACTTTTGCCCTAGCATAGTCGATTTTTGGGCCTTTTGAGCAATTGACTGACCAACTTTCTCTGCAAGGCTTGAAATTTTTCATGGATGAACTCGAGAGCATATTAGGAAATTGGGGAGCACTTTAGGCCATTTGTATGCAAGGACCTTGATGCAACACAAAACCCTAATTTTGAATTGACTGCCTTAGGATGTGATTTGGCTGTCCAACTCTTGAGCCATCTTGAACAATCTTGGAGATGACTCTTGACATGTCTTGAGAAATATGGGAGGGAAAATTTTGGGGTAAAACAGAACGGTATCCAAAAGGCCTTCATTTTTTGCTCAGAGTGCGTGTGACGCGCTGAAAATCCTGAATGCTGAATATTATTTCATCTGGGTCGAAACTTCGAAAATTCATAACTCAGTCAATTTTTATCAGATTCGGCTCATCTTTTTACACAAGGTCACTGACTCAGAGACCTACAACTTTGCTTCAAAAGTCGAGACCAGATTATGCTCCGATCAATACCAGTTTTTTAGGGTTTTTTTTTTTAATTTTAGGTTTTTAATTAATTTTTGGTTCAACACCCACCCCTGCCAATATGTATAATTTTGATTATTTTTAACTCTTTTTGCCTAATTTCTTTCTCTTTAATATCTTCCTTAAAAATCATAAATTCATATAAACTCTAATTTTATTTAAATCAAAAACCCTATTAATTGGCAAACTTAACTTTTTTTACAAATTCTAATTAATTTAGGTTTTAAATTTTTTTATTATTATTAACTCTTTTTTTTAACTCTTTAATTTGATTAATTAACCATTTTTTTAACAAATTAGGATTAGGTTTTTGTTTTAGTTAGTAACTGAATTTTTGGCTTTTTTTCATTTATTAATAAATTAAGTTAATTAACTTTTTTTAATTTATTAAAATTAGTTAGAGTTAGGTTTTTTAATTAACTTAAAATTACTTTCTACAAAAAACACCAAAAAAATTAACTTAGAATTTTAGGTTTTAATTTTTCCTTAATTTCTTTTTATTTATTCTTTTACATTTTAATTTCTAGGAAAATTGTATATGTCGCGTTATCAATGTAATAGCGTAGATTTATCTTTTCTCGCATTTTTTTTCTAATTATGTAATTGCTTCCGGGATGTAATAGTTTTAGGATTTCTTTTCCGCACTCTTCATTATTATGTAACTGCCCCAAAGCTCTGTAATAGCCTAGATTTACACTTCCGCCTTTACCTTCTGCTACTATATTTTATGCAATGCTTAGACTAATAGGATTGTATAGAAAGACCGGTAAACTAATTGAATATAGCATAACCTAATTGCAAGATAAATATAACTGAAAAAACACACTGTTGCACACTTGCAGACCTAGGGTACTCTTTACTTGGTTTCCTCGGAAAACAATGATCATGTCCCTCAAACGTAAGGATATCTTAGCAAAAGACCCTCAATCTAAAAGTCATCATAAAGATCATAGTCCCTTAACGTCCCTCGAGTTTCCTACAAGAAATGATCTTGTCCCTCGATGTTGCCTACGAATATATGATGACAGTCCCTTCGAATTGCTAAGGTATCCTTACATGTTGCCTTCAATGACCATTACATCCCTTTCGATAGTCCCTCAAACATCCAACGACTAGGGTTACCTACTCACTAATAGTAGGATAACACGGTCTAAAGGATAGGAGGAAAATAACGCCTTTTTTCGAGTAGGTAGATAACTGTTAGGTACTTGCTCAAAACGACAAATCTTTTACACCATACACTTTCAAACAAACTTTTCAAACTAAAATTTTCAAAACACTTCGTAACACTCTTGAGGACAGAAAGAAGGGTTAAAACGAAGTAAAACAAAACTATTCAAAATAAGCACACACAAGCAATTTCAAAATGAGCAAGTACCTTAGAGCCCATTGAAAACCATGGATAGAAAGGGTGCTAACACCTTCCCTTTCTATAATTTACCCCCTGTACTCAGAAACATCTCGAAAAAGGTTTTTTCTGTTCTTTTTCCTTTTCCTGGTTGGATAAAATAAAAGTCGATGGTGACTCTTGCTTACCACGACATTTTGCAAACAAAAAATGCAAAGCAGTATTAACAGTCGGTTCTGCCACCGTATCATACATACAATGGGAAGAAAGAGTCAAATGTTGTGTACAGCCAAAAGGATCGTAACAAGAGCAACCATGATCAACATGTGGGGGCACTCTGGATCTCTAATCTTGCATCAGTGCGACAACAACAACAGGGAAATCAATAAAGGCACGACGAGCCCAAGAGACAGTTTACCAACATCAACATGCCACTGTCTCAGGCATTGCAACATGTGTTAAGGATGAATCTGATTACGTTGGTAGGACCTCATCCAAATCCTAAAACTTCTTCTCCTAACTACAATCCTGATGCAATATGTGCTTATCATTCCGGCAGTCCTGGGCATGATACTAACGATTGTTGGGCGCTGAAATACAAGATTCAAAACATGATTGATGCCAAGGAGATTGAATTTGGCCCTCCAGAGACTCCCAATGTGATCACTTCTCCCATGCCAAATCATTTAGAGCATCCATTTCAATTTGAATTTTCAATTATAATCTCTTATGTTGTTCAAACACTTATCTATTAATGTTAAACTTTGTTTCATTAATGCATTGCATATGTTTGTCTTTAATTCATCCATTCGTTTTCACTATATTTAAACTATGATTTTTACTCCCTTTAAGATATGCAATTGTTGTTTAAAAGTTGTAAGCCTTTAGAGGGAGGATGACGAAAACAGTGCCATAATCTCATACAGTATGCTTTTGGACATACCTTGTTGACAATGTACACGCGTTGTTTCAAATCCTAAACATTGGAGTTATAAGTAAGATGATACATAGTCAACCCCTTTGAGACAAAGAAGTAGGAGTTTTCTTTTTCACACAAATTGAAACCATTAATCAAAACCTGGGGCAGGATAGTTTCTCAGTTAATTTAAATGCGCGTTTGGTCGCAAGTTTTCACTTTGTTAACAATGAATGACATCAAAAACATTCTTCTGAATCAAAAGACGACAATGGTTCCCCGTAAAATAGGGAGTCATTATAAA
Organism: Vicia faba; assembly: GCA_948472305.1. Lineage (NCBI taxonomy): Eukaryota > Viridiplantae > Streptophyta > Magnoliopsida > Fabales > Fabaceae > Vicia > Vicia faba. The sequence goes on along the minus strand of OX451736.1, from coordinate 1,001,812,084 downwards.
AAGACCGTAGTCCCTCGATGTTTCCTTCGGTAAACGATCTAGTCCCTTACGAAAATTGCTAAAACGTCTCATAAGTTGCCTTCTATGACTATACGATGACCCACGCCCGTCCCTTCACATCCAACAATGGGGTTTCTTACCAATCAATGGTAAGATAACAACATCTAAAGGTGGAGGAAAAGAACATAGACCTTTTGAGTAGGAAGGACGCTCGTAGTTGCTTGCTCTTGAACTAATACCATTTTCCACACTTACACTTTCAAAACATATTCAAAAACAAATATCCCTTGGAATTATTTTCAAAACCAACACTTTGTATGCATTCTTATAGAGACGAGAATCATTACAAAGTTCGCCGCAAAAAAGGCAATTTGCAAAATATTTTCAAAGTTACACCCACCTCAAAGCACATTTTCAAAACAAAGCAAAGTGATCTAGCAAGCAACTAAGAGCCCATAGATAACTATGGATGAAAAGGGTGCTAACACCTTCCCTTTTCATAATCTACCCCCCGAACTGAAGAAAACATTTCAAAGGTCTTTCCTATTCTTTTCACCTTTTCCTTATTGGATAAAAGAAAATTCGGTGGCGACTCTTGCTATTCACAACAATTGCGATCAAACGCAAAACAACCAAGTCAGTTCTCCCACCATATTACAACAAGTATATGTGCATAGAATCAATCAATAATGCATGAATTATAAGTTTGAAATTCAAGAAGTTTACCATACCAGTGTAGTCAAGATATTAAGTTTTGGCGTTCTTCAAGCTTCAGGGATGATTGGAATGAGTTTCTGGAGTCTTCAGGAAGCTTTCTTGATGCTAAGAATGGACTGAAAACATCTGGAGATAAGGGTTTGAGTTTTCCCTAGTTTCTTGAAAATTTGAAGATTTTAGGGTTCTTCTTGAGACAGCCTTACGTCTATTTTGATGTATGAAGGTGTCATGTATTTATAGGAGAGAAGATTAGGTCAAATGGTGGGCTTGGAAGTCTCATGAAATCATATCTTTGATTTTGTTTGAAAGTAAGTTTAAATATTCCAAAACCAATTAAGATTTGTTTCAAACATAGAACACACGGGTTCTTCAACTTCAATATAGATTTTTGGGCCTCCGATATGATTAAAAATATTAACCATGCGCCTTAATCCAATGTTTTTATATTTTATTTGATTTAATTTGCTTTTAAATGAGTAAAATAAAAATAAAAGAAATAAAAATCACAAAAATATATGAATGGATTTTGAGGTCTAATATGAGGTCATGAATACGTTTGAACCTAAAAACTTAGGCCCATTAGCCCAAAATTTAATGTTTGCTCAATTTGAACTTCATGTTTTTTTCTCAAAATTGATCAATTTGCACCAATCATAACTCTCTCAATTCTTGTCATATTAAGGTGATCTTAGACTTTTTGGAAACCCCTAGATGTCTCCTTCAACTTTCATGTTGGACATTTTTTTCATTTAAAGTCTTTAACTTGATATAAATTGCTTTGACAAAAGATGTCTTTTTGATGAATTTTAAAATGACATGTAATGTTTTGGCTCATATCTCTCAAATGAAGCATTTTTGGCCTTGAGCTTAGAGAGACAAAATTGTAGAGAGTTGAATTTACTTGAAGATGAACTTTGGTTGAAGAATTTCTGATGAAGTATGTGAAAGTTATGTTTGGTCAAAGTTCAGTTGACTTCTCCTAAAGAAAACCCTAACTTAGTAACTTTTGATTTTTGATGAATCTTGAGTTTTCTTAATGAATCATGATCAACCCTTGATCAAATGATGAATGAGACTTCAAAATGTTGGTGTTGACAAAAAATCTTGAAGTTTGACTGTAGATTGGTCAAAGTTAACTTTTTGTCCAATATAGTTGATTTTTAATCATCTGAGCAATAGACTGGGCAAACTTGTACTACAAGGCTTGAAATTTGGCATTAGGATACCTTGATACATATGAGGAACCATTAAATCCTATTGAAGCATTAGAAACTCAATTTCCTTTAAGAGAAGCAAAATCTTGTTTATCTGATCAATCCTTGATAAGTCTTGAGTGTTTGAAACCTTCATGAGCAGGAGGATGTGTATTAAATTAATTTATCTTGAAAATGAGAGGGGTTTGAAAGCTTGGAGAACATTCATTTGGTGTGTTATTGGTCAAGAGGACGGACCCAATTTAAAGTAAAAACCGAATAAAAATAACCAAGATTGGTACCACATGCATGAGCATTGTATTAGAGTCTTACGCTGAGTCACGTTGTGATATTGTCATAATATGAAATTATGTGCACTATGTGAAGTTTGTTGTGTTTTGTGAATATTACGATAATATGGGTGATGTGCGATTTATAAAATAATTGAAGTGTGAGAATATTTATCTGTATGCATGTATTTTATACATTATGTATTATTATATGATTTTGATAATTATGTGATTTCTCACCCTTTTGTTGGAATGATGTTTTATACGATATCGCTCAGGTATTGAAGAATAAAGTTGCTTCTAGAAAGAGATTAGTTAGAGGAGTTAGCGATTTTATTTTTGTAGTTTGGATTGAGTCATGCTTTCGTCATGTTATGTAAGTCTCAGAGTGCCTAAGAGGGGGGGGGGGGGGGGGTGAATTAGGTCTTATAAAAATTTATTCGGTTTTATGAGAATGCTTGGTAGTAATTTTGGTTAAGTGTTTGAAGGTTTTGTTTATATCTTTATCTTTTCTTGATTATGGTGATGAAAGCGATAAATGCGGAAAAGTAAAGAACACGGTGATATATCCTGGTTCCCCTCACAATCCGAGAGTACTCCAGTCCCCTTTCCAACACGAAAGAGATTTCACTATAGTTAGAATGATTGTACAGCCTATGCTTACTATCTAACCTATAGGGTGATCAAAGGTTCTTAACACCTTTAAGACCAAACAAACACTGATGTGAATGAAGAACAATCCTCTTCAAATCACAACACTTACTTCCAACAATCCTGGATAGTAAGGGAAAAATCTTTAAGTAATACAATGATTTAGTTTGAAGTATATGGAGAGCTTTATCAATCTTCAATTGATCTTCTTCTTCAAGATAAAAACAATTCTCAACAATGTATATAAATGTTCACAATGTACGTATGAAACTTGTAATGATAATGAAAGTGTATATGGCAAGTTTCACAAAATTATGAACACATTAAAGTTTATGTGCAAATTTGAATGAATGAGAAAATTGTTAATATGAAGAAGGTTTTTGTTGTTTGAAAATGTTATATGTGTTCTTTTTTAAAAACTGAAAAAATCTGCATTTTATAAAGTCATAAGAACCTCTTCATTCATTCCAATTCATATGAAAAGTTGCAATGCATTCATGAAAAGATACCACTTGAAAAATGTTCAAAAAACAAAGTAAAAGTTGCACTGGTTCGCTAGGAACCGGTTCCGACACTGACAGAACCCGGTTCTTAGTGAACGTTATAAGTTGGAATTCAAAAATATCACACAGGAACCGGTTCCCCTATTGGTACAACCCGGTTCCTGGTACAAAAACCAGGGACATGTTTTTTGAGAAATGCTGGAACCCGGTTCCCTGTTAGGGAGGAACCGGTTCCTAAAGGGTTATTTTCAAAAATACTTTTTGAAAGATATTTCAAACAAAGTTTTCCTTGATGTTAAAGTTATGGAATATGTATATGTTGATGAATGCATATTGTGAACATCTATATTCAAGATTTTAAGAATTATTTATACCATTTGATATTTGATGATTCTTCAATAATTTCTTCAATAATCTTCAAGACTTTTATTTGATGTTGATAAGCTTTTTGCACATCCTTTGAATGTTGATGTCCATGTTGTCTTCATCAAAACACATGCTTTAAATATGACTTGGGAAGCTTGCAATTACATTCTCCCCCTTTTTGATGATGACAACCTAGTCTTGAAAACGATTTCTTGAAATGTTTATGTTGTTTTGTATAGCAAACATGTTGAGCAAATGCAAGGCTCCCCCTAAATTGTATGCTCCCCCTAAGTCCATGATTCTTTGAATTTTGGAGTGAGTTTGATATTTTATGTGGGCCTGCAATTTCTTTGAAACAAAACAACACACATGCATATTCTTCTCCCCCTTTGTTAACATAAAAAAGGATGGGGAAAAAGAGTGAAATAGATACATATAAAAATTAAGACGTGCATCTTAAGAGAAACATTAGATATCACCTTCATCCAAAATACCAAGTTCTCTTCGGATTTTGAAGAAACGTTCTCGAGCAAGCGGTTTAGTGAAGATATCTGCGAGTTGGTTATGAGTATCCACAAAAGTGACTTCGATATCTCCTTTAAGTACATGATCACGGAGAAAATGATGTCGAATATCTATATGTTTGGTTCTTGAATGCATGACCGAATTCTTTGTAATATTGATAGCACTTGTATTGTCGCATCGAAGAGGAATGCATCCGAGATCAAGTCCGTAATCACGGAGTTGTTGCTTGAGCCAAAGAATTTGTGCACAACAACTACCCGCTGCTATGTATTCTTCTTCGGCCGTGCTAAGAGCAACACATGCTTGCTTTTTACAAGCCCATGATACTAATGCATTTCCAATAATGTGAGACGTACCACTTGTGCTTTTACGATCAGTTTTACAACCTGTATAATTCGCGTCAGAATAACCAATTAAAGTGCAAGTACTACCTTTTGGATACCATAGGCCGACATTGATTGTTCCTTTAAGATACTTCATGATCCTTTTAACTGCCATGAGGTGTGATTCCTTTGGATTTGCTTGAAAGCGAGCGCCAAGACAAACACTAAACATGATGTCAGGACAGCTTGCCGTCAAGTACAATAAAGAACCAATCATACCTCTGTACTTTGTAATATCAATTGGAGTACCGGATTCATCTTGATCAACATATGTACCGGAGCCCATTGGAGTATTCATGGCTTTACAATTGTCCATATCAAACTTTTTCAATAATTCTTTGCAATACTTAGATTGATTGATGAAGATTCCATCTTCTAGTTGCTTGATTTGTAGTCCAAGAAAGTAGTTCATCTTTCCCATCATAGACATCTCGAATTCTCCTTGCATCATCAATGAGAATTCCTCACACATTTCTTTGTTAGTCGATCCAAAAATGATATCATCAACATAGACTTGAACCAATAAAGTGTTACTTTGGATTTTCTTAATGAACAAGGTTTTATCAACCTTACCCTTTTCGAAACCTTTTTCACACAAAAAATTGCTAAGTCTATCATACCATGCTCTTGGTGCTTGCTTTAAGCCATAAAGAGCCTTTCTCAACTTAAAGACATGTGAAGGATGTTTGAAGTCTTCAAATCCCCGGGGTTGTTTGACATAGACTTCTTCATTGATGTATCCATTCAAGAATGCGCTTTTGACGTCCATTTGAAAAAGCTGAAAATTTAATGAACAAGCATAAGCAAGTAAAAGACGTATAGCTTCTAACCTTGCAACCGGAGCAAATGTTTCTTCAAAGTCGATTCCTTCCTCTTGATTGTAACCTTGGGCAACCAACCTTGCTTTGTTTCGAACAATTAGACCATTCTCATCAAGTTTGTTTTTAAACACCCATCGGGTACCTATGATGTGTTTACCACTTGGTCTAGGAACAAGTTCCCAAACTTGATTTCTCTCGAATTGATTTAATTCTTCTTGCATAGCAATAATCCATTGATCATCTCCTAAGGCTTCATCAACTTTGGTAGGTTCAATTTTTGAGAAACAAACGCCATGTTTAAGCAAGCATCTTTTAGATTCAATCTTGTTGATACTCCTTGGCTAATGTCACCAATAATTTTATCAATAGGATGGTCTCTATGAGTTCTCCATTCTTTTGGTAGATCATTGGTGTTTGAATCTTGTTGTACAATGTTTTCTTGATTTTCTGGTGATTTCTTAATTTGATCAATTGAAAGATCTTCCGGGGGTAAATCTATAGGATCATCATCATCACAAACAACTACTTCCTCCTTGGAGGGGTTAGTTTCATCAAAAGATACATGCATAGATTCTTCAATAGTTAAAGTTCTTTTATTATAAATTCTATATGCTTTACTAGAAAGCGAATAACCAAGAAATATACCTTCGTCGGATTTCTCGTCAAACTTACCGAGATTATCTTTGTCATTATTAAGAACAAAGCACTTGCATCCAAAAATGTGAAAGTGAGCAATATTTGGTTTTCTTCCTTTGAAGAGTTCATATGGAGTCTTCTTTATTATAGGTCTAATGATAACTCAATTTCCAACATAACATGCCGTACTAACCGCATCCGCCCAAAAATATTTAGGAAGATTTGCATCACTAAGCATTGTTCTTGCAAGTTCCACTAGAAACCTATTCTTTCTTTCAACTACTCCATTTTGTTATGGAGTTCTAGGTGCTGAAAAATTATGAGAGATACCATGTTCTTCACAAAATTCTTCAAATTGAGCATTTTGGAATTCTCCACCATGATCACTTCTTATGGATACAATCTTTAGTGATTTTTCATTTTGGATTTGCTTAGCATACTTCTTAAAGGCTTTAAAAGCATCACTTTTCTGCACAAGAAACAAAGTCCAAGAATATCTAGAAAAGTCATCAATAATGACTAAAGCGTATACATTACCTCCGAAGCTTTTTGTTCTTGATGGACCAAAGAGATCCATGTGTAACAATTGTAGTGGCCTTGTAGTAGACACCACATTCTTAGATTTGAAAGTTGTTTTGGTCTGTTTGCCCTTTTGGCATGCATTACATAATTTGTCTTTGATGAACTTCATCTTTGGTAGACCAATAACTAAGTCATGCTTAACCAATTTGTTCAAGTGCTCCATGTGAATGTGAGCGATCCTCTTGTTCCATAACCAAGCGTCATTGTTGTTTACCATAAGACATTGTACCTTCAGAGACAAATCATCTAAAGTAATCATAAAAATATTTTTAGTTCTTATACCTTTGAGTTTTACCTCATTGGTTGCCTCATCCATAATGAGACATTCATCTTTGTTGAATTTGATCTTGAACCCTCTATCGCAAAGTTGACTTATGCTAAGAAGATTGTGCTTTAATCCTTCAACATAGAGAACACCCTCAATTTTAATGGATGGAGGTGTGCCAACTATTCCAACGCCAAGAATCTTTCCTTTGGTGTTGTCTCCATAGGTGACATACCCTTTGGCTTTATGTACTAGATATGAAAATTGTTGTACATCTCCTGTCATATGCTTTGAACATCCACTATCAAGATACCAAACATTTGATGTGGATTTCAAGCATACCTACACAAACAAATTATTCTTTGTTAGGTACCCAAGTTGCCTTGGGTCCTTCATAGTTAGTTCCCTTTTTCACCCACACATAATGCCCACTTGATATACTAAAGTTTCTAACATAGCAAGCATTAGGTGTATGACCTTTAATACCATAATAAAAACAAGTAGGTTCAAAGTTACTTCTATATCTAGAAGGATAAGATTTCTTTTTAGGAAATATTTTCTTTTTCGATACATTAGCCTTTTTCTTTTGATGATTATGAACAACTTGCTTATTTTCTACTTTATTGGGATTGGAATTATTACTAGCCTTTACAAAAACAGTGGGATTGTTACTTGGTTTCTTAGAATTCACATAACCAAGACCCCTTTTATCATTAGGATAACGTTGTTGGCTTAGTAATCCTTCCAATCCTATTTGTCCTTTTTCATATCGTTCAATGACTCTTTTCAATTGAACAATTTGAAAGACATTTGATTCACACTTGGAGCATGCAAAGTTTTCTTTTTCTTTAATAAAATTCTGTTTTTGAAGTTCAAAATCTTTAGTCATGGTGTCAATTTTTTCTAAACAACTTAGAAGTTCTTTTTCTTGATTTGACACCTTTTTGTATAAACTTTTGCATTCTTTCAAGAGTTCATCAATAGCATCTTGAACATTGTCATCAAAAAGATTAAATTCATTACTAACCTCTTCTTCATCGTCGGAGTGATGTGAAGCCATTAATGCTAGATTTGCACATTCGTCACTTTCCGAATCGGATGAAGAACTTATCTCATTATCTTCCCATGCAACATAAGCCTTTTTGTTCTTGAATTCCTTTTTGCCTTTGAATCCATTTTTCTTTGAGAGTTTTGGACAATCCGGCTTTATGTGACCTTGCTTTCCACATTTATAACAAGTGACATCTTGTGTTTATGTGGAGGCTTCTTTATCTTTATGATTATAAAATTTCTTCCTCTTGACAAAGTTAGCATTATGAAGATTATTTTTATGACCAAAATATTTTCCTAACCTTTTTACAAGAAGCAAGAAGTTTTCATCTTCCTCCGATGCATCTTTATCTTGACTTTCTTTTGAATCAACTTTCAAAGCAATGCGTTTGGATTTCTTCTCTAAATTTTCATGTTTTTCAAGTCTACCGAGTTCCGTTTCGTATTCTTGAAGTTTGCCAAATAATGTAGCGGAAGTCATTACGGAGAGACTCTTATTTTCCGAGATTTCCGTTACCTTTGGTTGCCATTCCCTAGTCAATGATCTAAGGATTTTCAAGTTGAGTTCATCATTTGTCAAGGTTTTACCAAGAGCATTTAAGTGATTTTTCAAATGCACAAATCTCTTTTGTAAGTCAAGAATGGATTCTCCGGGCTGCATTCGAAATAGTTCATATTCTTAACTCAAGGTATTTAGCCTTGATCTTTTTACTTCAGTCGTTCCTTCATGAGTTTGAACCAGGGTATCCCATATTTCTTTTGCTGTCTTGCAGTTCGAGACACGGAAAAATTTGTCCATACTGAGTGCACCTTGAAGAAGGTTTATTGCCTTTTTGTCATAGAGAACTTTCTTTTTATCATCGTCGTCCCATGCAGTTTTGGGCTTTGCAGAACCAATGCCATTGATTACTGATATCGGGATAAATGGACCATTTTCAACAACATCCCATACTTCCTCTCCTTGTGCTTCTAAATGCGCCTTCATGCGTATTTTCCAGAAGTCAAAATATTCACCACAGAATAGAGGAGGCTTGTTGTTACTACCACCATCTCTGAAAACTGGTTGATGATTTGCGGAAGCCATTCTGGATCTTTAGGAACAAGTTACCTATAACTTTCTCTGATGCCAATTGTAAGTCTCAGAGTGCCTAAGAGGGGGGGGGGGGGGGTGAATTAGGTCTTATAAAAATTTATTCGGTTTTATGAGAATGCTTGGTAGTAATTTTGGTTAAGTGTTTGAAGGTTTTGTTTATATCTTTATCTTTTCTTGATTATGGTGATGAAAGCGATAAATGCGGAAAAGTAAAGAACACGGTGATATATCCTGGTTCCCCTCACAATCCGAGAGTACTCCAGTCCCCTTTCCAACACGAAAGAGATTTCACTATAGTTAGAATGATTGTACAGCCTATGCTTACTATCTAACCTATAGGGTGATCAAAGGTTCTTAACACCTTTAAGACCAAACAAACACTAATGTGAATGAAGAACAATCCTCTTCAAATCACAACACTTACTTCCAACAATCCTGGATAGTAAGGGAAAATCTTTAAGTAATACAATGATTTAGTTTGAAGTATATGGAGAGCTTTATCAATCTTCAATTGATCTTCTTCTTCAAGATAAAAACAATTCTCAACAATGTATATAAATGTTCACAATGTATGTATGAAACTTGTAATGATAATGAAAGTGTATATGGCAAGTTTCACAAAATTATGAACACATTAAAGTTTATGTGCAAATTTGAATGAATGAGAAAATTGTTAATATGAAGAAGGTTTTTGTTGTTTGAAAATGTTATATGTGTTCTTTTTTAAAAACTGAAAAAATCTGCATTTTATAAAGTCATAAGAACCTATTCATTCATGCCAATTCATATGAAAAGTTGCAATGCATTCATGAAAAGATACCACTTGAAAAATGTTCAAAAAACAAAGTAAAAGCTGCACTGGTTCGCTAGGAACCGGTTCCGACACTGACAGAACCAGATTCTTAGTGAACGTTATAAGTTGGAATTCAAAAATATCACGCAGGAACCGGTTCCCCTATTGGTACAACCCGGTTCCTGGTACAAAAACCAGGGACATGTTTTTTGAGAAATGCTGGAACCCGGTTCCCTGTTAGGGAGGAACCGGTTCCTAAAGGGTTATTTTCAAAAATACTTTTTGAAAGATATTTCAAACAAAGTTTTCCTTGATGTTAAAGTTATGGAATATGTATATGTTGATGAATGCATATTGTGAACATCTATATTCAAGATTTTAAGAATTATTTATACCATTTGATATTTGATGATTCTTCAATAATTTCTTCAATAATCTTCAAGACTTTTATTTGATGTTGATAAGCTTTTTGCACATCCTTTGAATGTTGATGTCCATGTTGTCTTCATCAAAACACATGCTTTAAATATGACTTGGGAAGCTTGCAATTACATGTTACACTGGGGAAACGTTTCGATTCATGTTTTTAAGAGATACCTTGTATACTCTATTTTAATTGTTTATAATATTTTGAGTTATCTGGTGAATTGACTTTTATTCCTAAGATATTACAATAAAGAGATTTTATTAGGAGACTTCATTATTAATTATTTTAATGAGAATTATTCCAATGCTACATGCTATATGAAATTGTATCAGAAACATGAATTTAAATAAGTGTTAATTGAGCATGATAGATATTGTGATGTACGGAGTATGTGTGACACCCTTATTTGAAATGCGTGTTATATTTACTCTGATTTATATCGTATTTCCACGTGGTTTTAGAAGGGTGTTACAGTTCTTCTAAAACGTCTCTAAGATACGGGATCCATCATTCTTGTCAGCATTAGGCTGATGTTGCACAACCTGAGCAATAACCTGCAAAGTAGCAGCAATCACAACATCATTCCTTCCAACCATTCTACACACAGGAAACTAACATCAGAAAACAGCATATCGACAGTGTACTCACACTGATCTATTGAAAGGACATGCACACCATAAGAAAACATGGTCGAACGGACCGACCTGATATGATACCACTAATGTAACACCCTTCTAAACTCACATATAATTCATATATAATTTAGGAAAGTAATTCAAATAAAACTACAAACAAGGGTGCCACATCTTAATATAAACATCATATAAAACATCCTGCTCCGTAACACGGGTTTTCATAGAAAACTCAAGATTCAAGATGAGATTTGGTTGAGGAATTTCTGATGAAGTATGTGAAAGTTATGCTTGGTCAAAGTTCAGTTGACTTTTCCTGGAAAAAAAACCCTAATTTAGTAACTTTTAACTTTTGATGAATCTTGAGTTTTCTTGATGAATCATGATCAACCCTTGATCAAATGATGAATGTGACTTAAAAATGTTGATGTTGACCAAAAATCTTGAAGTTTGACTGTAGATTGGTCAAAGTTGACTTTTTTGTCCAATACAGTTGATTTTCAATCATCTGAGCAATTAACTGAGAAAACTTGTACTTTAAGGCTTGAAATTTGGCATGAGGATACCTTGATACATATGAGAAACATGAAACCCTCTTGAGGCATTAGAAACTAAATTTCCTTTGAGATAAGCAAAACCCTACTTGTAGATCAATTACTTAGGAGGAGAGTTTATCTGGTCAATCCTTGATAAGTCTTAAGTGTTTGAGACCTTCTTGAGCATGAGGATGTATCTTGAATTAATTTATCTTGAAAATGGGAGGGAAAATTTTGGGGTACAACGGCTGCCCCTGTTCAATCTTCTTAAACCTGAAGTGTTAGATTGGCATGTACGCCATTCATGATCTGAAGGTAGAAGAGGATTAAACACTTAAGCGCCCGAAAATTTTCATTCACCAGTGCACGAAGTAACACTGTTAGTTGATTGTACTACATAAATAGGCTTAAAGATTCCATTCGGAAAGGATGACAGGATGTTGTCGGAGATGGGCTTATAGATGCCATCCAAAGTAACTGTTGATAGGAGTATCAAAATGAGTTTATGCCCGAATGTATCTGAAAAAGTATACTAGAATGAGTATGTGTCCGACTGTATCTAGAAGACGTGTTGGGGAGTGTCAGAATGAATCTTATGTCTCGATTGTATCTTAAGGATGTTATAGAATGAGTCTATGTCTTGATTGTATTTATAAGAGGATCAGAATGAATCTTCGCCCGGTTGTATCTGAATAATGTACTAGAAAGAGTCTACGCCCAACTGTATCTAAATGTGGATCAGAATGAGTCTTCGCCCGACTGTATCTGAAAATATATTAGAATGAGTCTATGCCTGACTGTATCTAAAAGATATATTGGAATGAGTCTACGCCCGATGTTATCTAAAAGAGTGTCAGAATGAACTTTCGTCTAGTTTCATCTGATTGGTGCTTTTCATAATGAATCTATCCAATTTTATCTGAGGGAAATTCTTTTCAGAATGAATCTCTAAAGGAAGTGCTTTTCAAAATTAGTCCCTGAGGGAGATCACCTGGTCGTATAGATAGTCGCTTCGTCCTGTTTTGGGAATTGATCTACAACTTGCCTATAAATCGTTGATAATATTTGTCTATTTAACCTGGAAACAAAGTTAGCTTCATGCAATGTCATGATGCATGAAATGTATTTTGTAATGATGCTCTCAAAATAAATGAGAATAGTATATGTGTTTCATATGCATATGTTATGATATTTTGTAAATGATGTATGGATGCAATATGTCGTTGGAGCGTATCGGTAGCTTCTTGTAACAAAGTCTAGCTGGGGAAAATAAATCTCTGACTATTACTGAGGATGAAGAAAGTAATTCTTCAAGTTTTATTTAGAATGAATTTACTAGGGATTACCGCTTTTTGTTTGAGGATACTCCACTGGGGATCTTCGACTTTTGCTTGGGTATAGAAGCATTCAAGGAGAGTCGGTCGTTCATCGTTCTTTATATTGACGAATTTGATTCTTATGTACCCTGACTGGGGATGAAAGAGATGTATATTCCTCGGATGCGCTATCTGACCAGGTTTCAGATATGCGTATCAGCTCTTTTGGGGAGGACAACATTGAATGACATATGGTAGGAGAAGAGAATTTTGTCGGGGAATTTGCAGTATTGGAGAAATAAACTTTGTTGGGGAATTAACTCGTGTAGACTGCATTGAGGAAATAACCTATGATGGGGATTTAAATTTCATAGGTTGCATTGAGGAAGTTTCCACTGTAGGTTGGGGAAATGATCAAACTTCCTTATCTACTAGAGGACCTATTAAGGGAGGTGATCATGTCAAGCTATCCATCAGGGATATGGAGGTGAACTGCTGGAAGATACCTCAATTTCTGTCTGAGGGCATATTAGACTTGCTGGGGAATATATCTCTATTGGGGATGAGCTTGTGAAGATAGCTTTATAGAGATAGTTCCATGGAGATTGCTCTGTGGGAATTTATGGATGACTTGAACATTATCCCAACTCCTAGAGTCTTTAGTAAATGTTAATCATGTTTTCGTACATATGTTTCGTATATATATATATATGTGTGTGTGTGTCCCTAATTTTTACCCGAACCCTTTTGGTTCGTCGGGATGCCTTTATTTTTGCCTAGGCATGTCAACCTAGCGGGTCTCTTTTATGCGTAGTATTTTTTGACTATATCCGCGTTCATAGGGTATAGAAAATCTTCACTGTCCATGGTGGTATGTATCATAGCACGGCTAGAAAATATCTTTTTAATCACAAATGGCCCTTCATATGTGGGAGTCCATTTGCCATCTTTCTATTCTTTCGGAGAGAGTGGGTTTCTCAAATATGTATTTTATTGGATCCATCTTAGAGATCAACAAAGTAGTATGAGTCAACATATACTGTCTTAGTCGACGAGCAGCCCATGCCAAAGTGCAACAAGTTTTCTCGAGCAGTGAGTATCTTGTTTCACAGTCGGTAAACTTTTTTCTAAGGTAGTATATTGCATGCTCTTTTCAACCAGACTCGTCATGTTGCCCATACACACCCCATTTAGTTCTCTAATACTGTCAAGTACATGATCAGAGGTCTTCCTTCAACCGATGACATCAGAATTGGAGGTTCCTGAAGGTACTCCTTTATTTTGTCAAAGGATATCTGAAAATCGTTGTTCCACTTCACTACTTGATCTTTCTTTAGTAACTTGAAGATTGGCTCACAAGTAGCGGTCAAATGGGAAATAAATCTAGCGATGTAGTTCAATCGTCCCAAGAAACCTCTGACTTCCTTCTCAGTATGGGGAGCTGGAATTTCTTGAATGGATTTAACCTTAGCAGGATGAACTTCAATACCTTTACCAATAACAAAGAAACATAGGAGTTTATAGGATCATACCCCAAAGGTGCACTTGTTTGGATTCAACCTCAACTTGTACTTCTTCAATCTCTCAAACAGCTTGTGCAGGTGGTTGAGATGTTCTTCTTCTGTCTAAGACATGGCTATCATGTCATCAACTTAAACCTCTATCTCATGATAGATCATATCATGGAACAAAGCTACCATCACACATTGATATGTTTCCCCAGTGTTCTTCAAACCAAAAGGAATAACTTTGTAACAGAAAGTGTCCCACTGTGTGACAAAAGTAGTCTTTTCAATATCTTCAGGTGCCATCTTGATTTGATTATAACCAGAGAAACCATCCATGAAGGAAAATATTGTGTTGAGCGTTGTTGTCAACAGCAACATGAATATGCGGAAGCGGAAAGTCGTCTTTAGGGCTTGCCCTATTCAAATCCATGTAGTCTATAAACATACGCATCTTACCATCCTTCTTAGGTACTGGCACCCAATTTGCAACCCACTGAGGATAGGACATAACAGCTAAGAAACCTGCATTAAACGGTTTCATGACCGCGGCTTTTATCTTTTCAAACATCTCAGGATGCATACGATGAACCTTCTGCTTTATAGGAGGACAAACTTCCTTCATCGATAGACAGTGAACCATAATGTCAGTGTCAAGCCCTGGCATATCTTTATAAGACCAAGCAAATATCTCAACATAGTCACGTAACATTTAGATTAACCTCTTTTTGACAATGTCTTCTAGGTCGGCACCTATCTTTATTTATTTTTTATCCTCTTCAGTACCCAAGTTCACAACCTCGACTGGATCTTCATGCGGTTGTATGGCTCTTTCCTCCGACTCTAACAGTCTAGCAAGCTCTCCAGATACTTCACAATTTTCCTAAGCTTCTTCCTCGGCTTGGAAGATCGGATTTTCAAATTCATAATTGGTAATAGCATAATTATTATTAACGGACCCAGGGTGGATGTGGATCTGCAATTTGTTATGTGGGTGTGTGTAAGAACACATAGCTATTCTGAAAGCAATAAAGTAAAAGAAATACAAAGAGCACAAAATTTGAATGCAAACGTCCAATGATTTATTAAATGAAAATATATGGATGAAAAATGAAACGCTAAACAAATGGACCGGTGTGCCCTGTTTAAGGCACAAGGCTTAAAGTTATTATTCAAATTTCATAACTAAGAACTTGAAAGCAAGAAAACAGAAAATAGCATTTACTCCTGACTAAAGGAGATTGGTATAAAGTCTTTAGCTTCCCAATTGTTGAGCCCACTTTCGGTAGTAGGGAAAATCCAATTGTCTATGTCTTAGTTTCCATCAGTGTCTCCCACAATGTTGAATTAATTTTTATGAACTCCATTATTGTTAATGTGGAATGGTAGTCTCCCAGAATTAGCACGAGCACGACGGATAACCCTCTGAGCCTCTGAGATGAAACCCAAACTAAATTTGTCGAACTTGTAAGGAATGTCGGGAAGCTGACCCCAAATAGTGCTACCATCTTCTTCTACCAAAGCCTTTTCGTATTTCAGAGAAGCCATTCTTGGTGGATCCTGGTAATCTTAAGAACAATAAGAGAAAATTTAGAAACAGGGTTTGTCTGGGGAATAACTTCAAAGGCCTGGCAAGGAGTCTCGAGGAATTCACCATCCATCTTAACACACTTGAAGGAGTTCAAATGGCTCACCATGTATTCTTATTCTCCATAAACTATAATGATTTTCCCTTTCACGGGATACTTTAACTTTTGGTGTAAAGTAGAGGTAACAGCGCCTGCCCCATGAATCCAAGGGCGTCCAAGAAAATAGGAATAGGCTGGACAAATGTCCATCATATTGAAAGTAGAGTCGAAGACCTGGGAACCCACTTTGATTAGAAGATCAACCTCTCCATGCACCATTCTCTTTGAACCATCAAAAGCTCTCACCACAACGTCACTGGGTTTTAGCACAACCCCTTCATAGTGAAGTTTTTCTAAAACATCTTTTGGAAACACGTTCAATGAGGAACATGTGTCCACCAACACATGATATAAGGTAGTTCCCCTACACTCAATAGAGACATGTAGGGCCTTATTATGTTTCCTTTCTGGGGGAGTTAAATCAGCATCAGAAAAGCCTAGCCCATTATCAATTATCAGGCTAACAACACAATTTTCGAACTGATCAACAGAGATTTCCTCCTCCATTTCTTGCTTGGGGGTATCTTCAACAGTAACATCTTTCAGTGCCTCAGTCTGGGCAGGCTCAGTCATCTGTTCTTTGCCCCGAGTCTCAGTAGTTGATTCAATAGTAGTGACACGAACTGGTGTAGTAACAGCCTTCGAAGAGATCTCTAGAGAGAAGACTCTTCTGCTTTTGGTAACCTTACTAGTCCCAACAATATTTCCAACATTGGGATCAATAACTTCATTATTTTCATCTTCTCCAGCCAATGGTTCTTGCTTGACGCTATGGTAGTAGACATCAGCTCCATAATTCTAAGGCATAGCCTTGTAAGAGGAATATGGAATTGGCCCAGGTGCGATAATGATCAGAGGAGCAACCCTAGGCTTGGCACTACTCTTCACAGGACACTTAGAAGTGATCCTTACAAGAGTGCCGAAAATTGTAATCACAAACATGTCTTCAAGCTTAGGGCCTTGAGACATACTTTTACATAAGCTCTCCGCATAAGGAATCTTCCCAAATAGAATTACACGGTCATTCATCAAATTCTGAATACCTTCTCAGCAGTACACAACCATTAGATTGGGACGCACAATAGTAGTAGTTTTCTATGCAACCCAGAAATAAACCATCTTGGAACAGCTTCTTCTTACCAATCGTTAGAGTAGTTAAGTCACTCAGAGAAGAAACATAAGAAACATTATCAATAGCATTAACGCTTTTGTCATGATTAGGCATAGAAGCATTAATCACATTAGGAGTCTCGGGAGGATCAAATTCAATCTCCTTAGAGTCAATCATATCTTGAATCTAATTTTTCAATGCCCAACAGCTGTTAGTGTCATGTCCAGGACTGTTGGAGTGATATGCCCACCTTGCATTGGAATTGTAATGGGGAGAGGAAGTATTGAGATTCTGAGGAGGATCCTTCAATGTAATTAGCTTTTCCTTCAAATGTTTTTCAATACTTGATACAACGGCATATTGATTTATGTGGACTGTCTCCTGGGTGCATCCAGCCTATGCTGATTGTTTTGTTGTTGTTGTTGCATTGGCGTGTGATTAGAGATCAGAATTGCCTCCACATATTGGTTGAAGTCACTCTTATTACAACCCTTTTGGCCGTACACAACATTGGATTTTTTCTTACCATTGTATGACTTCTTCGTAGTATTCAAAGATGTAGCCACCTGAATTTTACCACTTCTGATTCCACTCTCAACACGTTCCCCTATCAATGTCAGTTCAGTGAAACCAGATGGAGAACTTCCAAGTAGGTGATTATAGAAAGAACCCATTAGCGTACTCATGAACATGTCAACAAATTCCCTATCAACTAAAGGAGGTTGAACTCTTCCTACAAGATCTCTCCATTTTTGTGCGTACTCTTTAAATCCTTCCTCAGAACCCATGCACATACTCTATAGTTGCATGCGGGTTGATGCCAAATCACAATTATACTGATATTGTCTATAGAAAGTTGCATCCAAATCCTCCATGGTATGGATATTGGTACCTTTGAATTGATATTACCATTCCAATTGTGCTCCAGACAGACTTTCTTGAAAGAAATGCAGCCATAATTTCTTGTCATTAGTGTGTGGTTGAATTTTTCGAACATACGATCTCAAATGCAGCTTCGGGCAAGAAACGCCATCATACTTAGCAAAGGTATGAGTTTTGAACCTAGGAGGAATGACGACTCCTGAGACTAAACCCAATTCTTCAAAGTTCAAGCCAGGCACCTTTTGGAACTCCATAGCTTTCAAACGCTCTTCTAACAGCTTATACTTCTCGCTAGCAGAGGGATATTGTTCATCCAAATAATCCTCTTCCTCTTCATCAGAACATTTATCATAACCATGATTGCTTTTTTCAGTTTTAACACTCTTACCATCTTCATCCTGTCTATTATCTTCGTCTGATGGGATATCAAGATCTTGAGCTTGCTTGACTTGACCTCTGAACTTTCTCCCCATGTTAAGGATGTCAATTGGTTTCTTTGTCTTATTCTTCTTGTTGTTGATGAGTGCCTTTAGTTCTTCTTTCCCCTTGGCTAAACTTAGTAACATCTCTTGGAACTGAGCATTCTGAGCCCGGAGTTCTTTGAATGTCTGTTCGAGAGCCATTTTTGCTGAAATAAACAGCAAGTAGATGAGAAACCTTTCTTGGAAACCTATTATGCAATGATATGTATGGCATGTAGATGCATATGCAATGTTTTCAAGGACCTCGTGGGATTTAAATTTCTTAATCAAAAGGGAACATAAACAAAGATTCTTAATAGTAAGTTCAAATTATAACTGCCTCTTAGGTTTACAATGAAAACAAAAAGGGGTACAAGGAAACAAATTATGAACTCCTAATACTTAAGACTCAAGTCTCCCATGGACACTTCCTTTTTATGTTGACATATGCATTAAGGCTCTTCTCTTTGTGAAGTTATTTTGTCAGCTCCAACACTTTCTTCCTACTAGCATAGAACTGAGTCTCAAAGGTGTCCCTTTCTTCTTTCAATTGAATCCAAGACTTATGTAGCTCTTCAAGGTCAGTAGGCATATCTAGATGAAAAATGGTATGAGGAATATCTCCTTCAACAACAGGCTCCACAATTAGTGGTAGGACAACAGGATATGTCATTATAAGATTTTGAGCACGAGATCGCACCCATCTGAGGTAAGGCTCAAAAGGGATGGAGTTCTTTTGTCCCAAAGTCTTATTGTCAATCTTATTCACCATGCCCCAATCACGTATAAACTTTTGATGGTAACCTTGAGGATTATTCTCGTAATCAAATAAATACCCTGGATAAGCATATCATGAGGGTCGTTTCTTCAAGCATAACCAAATTGACATAGAGCTAAAGAAGGGTTGTAAGTAATACATCCCCTTATGCCAAGGAGTGGAACATTAGGGAATTCCCCACAACAGTCAATAATAGTGATATCCTCCTAAGATCGGGAACACCAATAGATATCTGAATAAGAGAGTGACATCATCCTTTGAGACCACTTCAAACCTTGTTCATTCTTCATCACTGAGCATGGAAGATGCAAAATAAACCACCTGGATAGTAAAGGTATGCAACATATGAGAGTCCCTCTCTCTCATAGTACGAGTGTGAAGAGAGTGCAAAATATCTCAAAGCAAGGTAGGCACAGGGTTATGAATAATGTGATACAGTGGCAGAACCGACTGTTTTAGAAATGCTGGTTTGCATTTTGCGTTTGTGTTTGCAAAATGTCGCGGTAAGCAAGAGTCGCCACCGACTTTTATTTTATCCAACTGGAAAGGAAAAAAGCACAAAAAAAATCCTTTTTCGAGATCATTCTGAGTACGGGGGGTATATTATAGAAAGGGAAGGTATTAGCACCCTTTCTATCCGTAGTTATCTACGGTCTCTTAGGTACTTGCTCATCATTTTAAAATTTTTTTCTTTGTGTGTTTGTGTGATTTGAAAAGTTTTTGTTTGACTTCGATTTAACCCTTGTATCAGTCCTCAAGAGTGTTACGAAGTGTTTTTGAAAACTTTGTTTGAAAAGGAGTGTGTAAGTGTGAAAAAGTTTGTTTTGATTTGAGCAATTACTTAAGAGTTAATCTACCTACTCAAAAAAAGAATCGTTCTATGTTCGTTTCCTTTAGACAGCACTATCCCACTATTAGTGAGTAGGTAGCACCGTCGTTGGAGTTTTTGCGGGTCAATTCGAAAGGGACGTACGGTCACTAAAGCAATGTTAGGACGTCTTAGTAGTAACCCTAACGTCTTAAGATCAATTAGGCAACAATTCTGAGGCAACCATCTCGAGGCAACTTTGATCTTTTAGACAAAAGGACGACCACTAAAGCATCCTAAACCTAATGACCGTTTACCGAAGGCAACCGAAGTGTGAGTATACCCTAGAAGTGCGCATGTGTGAGTGATTCAATTTCAAATTATTATATTTGCACATTTTAGGGTTATCTAACTGTTTTAAAGTTAATCATACATTCTTGTCATGCATCCCTAATATCATACATCTAACAGTTTAATATTTGTGGGATTTAAAATGCGGAAAATAAACTACGCTATTACAAGGCTCCGGGTATTTACATAGCCAAAAACAAACCCTTAAAACAAAAGCGATAAATGAAAGATAAAAGATCCTAATTAAGCTATTACACCTTGTGAGCAATTACATTAATAGGGTAAAAATAAATGATAAAGCGCGCGCGAGGAAATTAAGATCGGGCGAGAACTAGGGTTTTGACCCCTTCTAACCTAATCGAAGGCAAAATTGTTTTTGCTGTTTTTTAATTATTTTTAAGAAAAATAATTAGGTTTTTAAATTAAATACAAAATTAATTAGTTAATTAAATTAATTAAAGAAAATAATTATTCTAACCTATTTTTGTGTTTTGGTTATTTTTTTAAGAAAAAATAAAATAGAATTAAATTAAAAAAAACCTAATTGTTCTAATTAGTTTTAATTATTTACAAAAGGAATTAAAGTTACCTAAAAATTAAATAACCTAATTAAATTAATTAGTTTTTTTGATAGAAAATAAAATCTAAACCTAATTTGATGAAAAGTTTATTTTATATGATTTTTTGCTAAAAGAAAAATTAATTTGTGTTAGTGAAATAATTAATTAAATTAATTAAGAAAAATAAAAAAAGAATATAGAGAGAGATATGTGCCTGAAAGTAATCTGAGGGGGGTGTGGATAGCCAAATCTGGGCCCAAGAAGGAATGACCCACGTTTGACTTGCCAGATCTCCTGTCATGCGCTGACTAAGCTTCATGATGCTCCTTCATTGATGGCCTTTGGATCTTGCCATCTGGCCACTTGGCAGGTTGGACGATGAGGTCATATGGTGGACCTTGGACTTGTGTGCATGCTGGATTACCTGAAAGAAAATAATATGAAGAAATTGGGGGACCTCGGATTCGAACCCAGGCCCCAAGGCACTTTCCAAGCGTTCCACTACCAACTGGGCTAGTTGTCTCATTTGTACATAAAATAAATAATAGTGACAATATGAAATAACGTAAAAAAGGCGCCAGAACTCAAATGGGCTAATAGAAGGGTGCCACGAAGGTCGTCCCCAACCTTGCTCTGTTGGTAAAAGTTGAAAACTTTTACCTACGGACATATGTCCGTCGCTACATCCCTGCAACTTCTCAAAATTCAATACAAGCATGATAAATAAAAACTAAAGCCATGGATGGATTCGTCTGGACCTGCTGAGCACAATCGTATCCCTTTCATGGCCCAATTTTACCTATATGAAGAAATCCCAAATCGAAGCAAAAAAACCTAGCAATGGTGAAATCTCATATAGCCTATAAAAATGCAATTAAACATTACAGAAAGCTTGCAAATGTGATGGTGAACAAGAATATATGATTATATCATGCTATAAGTGCCAAAATTATGCAAACCGAATTCAAGAAAAGTTCAATGTCGTGAATGCCTTACAGCGAGTTTCAGGGCCTGGAAATGCTTGTTCTTGATTGGTTTTGCTTGCTGGTGATCCCAAGAAGCAATTGGGATGGTTAAAGGGTCTTGAAATAGCCTGGAATTATGAATTCGAATTACTAGTTTTCTTTGTTTTTTGCAAGTTTGTTCTGACCATGTGCGCCTCCCTCTAGCCTTACTTTTGGTTTGCCAATCATCCTTATGTATTGAGGAATGGATTAGGGTTAAAAACCTGATCTCAATCTTCCTCCATTATTGATTATGATATTGATTTGATTCACTTAAAAACCTTCCAAAAATAGGCCTAATTCAATATTTTTATGCACACCAAGCCTTTACACGAATTCAATCTCATGCTAGCTGGATATAGGACCTGAAACATGTGCAAAATCTTGAGATTTCAATGTTTTGGATTTTCTCATGATTTGTTTTGATTAAAATTGATTTAATTCAAATAAAAATCAAAATAAATAATAAAAACAAGATAATGACAAGTGGCAAGGGCTAGGGCTCGTGGACCATGTTTCCAACTCAAAACAAGTGTAAAAGATTGAGCCCATTTGGCAAAAGTTGCAATTTGAGGCATAGTTGACTTTTGGCAATTTTACAAAAAAGGTCAACTTCACCAATGCATAACTTCCTAAATTTTGACTCTTTGGAGGTGTTCTTGGACTTTGTAGAAATCTTGAGATGTCCTCTAAGCAACCCTTTTGGTCTTATCTCAATTTGGAATTCCATGTTCATGTATGAAGCTTTGACAAAAAAGGTGTTTTTGTTGACTTTTCAAAATGACCTATAATGTCAAAATTCATAACTTCTTGTGGGTGTATAATTTTAACTTGGGATCTGAAGATTTATTGTAGGGAATTGCATCCTTTTCAAAATGAGCTTTGGATGGGTCATTTCTCGTAAAGTATGAGAAAGTTATGCTTGGTCAAAGTTGAGTTGACTTTTCCTACAAAACCCTAATTTAGCAACTCTTGGGTTTTGATGCATTGTGAGCAATCCTTAAGGAATCATGATCAACCCTTGATCAAATGATGAATAATACTTCAAAATGAGAATGTTGACAAAAAATCTTGAAGTTTGACTGTATGTGGGCCACAGTTGGCTTTTGCCCTAGCACATTCGATTTTCAGGCTTTTGAGCAATTGACTGAGCAAACTTTCTCTGCAAGGCTTGAAACTTGACATGGATGATCTTGAGAACATATTAGGACATTGATGAGAATTTTATACCCTTGGGGCTCAAGTATCTTGATGCAACATGAAACCCTAATTTTGAATAGACTACCTTAGGAGAGAGTTCATCAGGTCAACCCTTGAACTTCCTAGAGCATTTTGAAGACCTCACTTGAAATGTATTGAGAAATATGGGAGGGAAAATTTTGGGGTACAACAGCTGCCCCTGTTCAATTTTCTTAAACCTGAGGGTGTAGATTGGCTTGTCGGCCTTTCGTGATCCGAAGGTGGAAGATGATTGAACACTAGAGTGCCCAGAAATTTGCACTCGCATGAAGTGGTGCTTGTCTTGTAATGTCGGGAATGGGATTATAGATGCCATTTGGAGATTGATGAGGGAAGATGGGCTTAAAGATGCCATCAGAAGAAGTGTCGATCGCCTAAGATATTCCTTAGCGAGAGCTTGTATACCTGTTGTTGAAGAGGATTCTGCTGGGGAATGCTGGTCTCTGTCTTGGGGGAAATAGAATTTTAGGAGCTTCAGTCATCCGTTATTCTACTGGGGATGAGATTAAACTTGCTATTCGATCGTAATCCGGGTTTCGCAGTTTCTCAATTCTTATCTGGTCGTAATCTAGGCTTCAGAATGAATTAAGTTGTTATCTGGTTGCATCCGGGTTTCAACTTGACTTTAGGGCATACTAATATCCGGTCGACTCTGGGTTTCTTAGTAATTGTCCAGGTAAAATTGCTATTTGGTCGAAATCCAAGCTTCATAGTGTTTTGTACCACTATCTGGTCGTAATCCAGGTTTCACGATGCAATGTACCATTATCTGGTCGAATCCAGGTTTCATGGTGTTTAGGGAAAACAAGGTATTATCCTGTCGAATCCGGGTTTCATAACTTGAATCAAAGATATACCACTATCTGGTCGTAATCCATGGTTCGTAGTATTCTTGGCTTCTATCTGGTTGTAATCCAAGTTTCACAGTGTCTTGTATTGCTATCTGGTTGTAATCCAGGTTTCACAATAACTTTGTTAAGCAGATATCCAGTCGAATCTGGGGTTCATGGCTTGTGTTTATGATATATCACTATCTGGTCGTAATCCAGGTTTCATGGTGTCTTCGTATTGCTATCTGGTTGTAATCCAGGTTTCATGGTGTCTTCATATTGCTATCTGGTCGTAATCCAGGTTTCACAATAACTTGTTGGGGATTAAACTACTATCCGGTCGAATCCAAGTTTCATAGCTTGAATCTGAGATGAACCATTATCTGGTCATAATCCAGGTTTCATGGTGTTTTGATATTGTTATCCGGTCGTTCTCCGGGCTTCACAATATGATGGAGGAATCAAGATACTATCTGGTCGTGCCCGGGCTTCATAGCTTGAACTTTGTGAGAGTTTGATTGTATCCTTTTCTGAAAGGTAAAGGGTTAGTCAGATGTAATGTCATGATGCATGACATGTATTGAGAAATGATGTTCTCGAAATAAATGAGACTGTGTTGTATGATGCATATGCGCATGTCATGATGTATGCAATGTATTGTGATGTTTTTCTAGCTGGGGAAAATAAATCACGGGCTGCTGGAGAACAAAAGAAGTTTTCGCTCACTGAGGATAACGACCAAAGATGATTTGAGAATACATTAGCAGGAGGATAATTCTGCTGGAAAATAAACTGATGAGAGAATGGCTCTGTGGGGAAGAGAGACTCTGTCAGGAGATCTGCTGATTTGGAGAAGTAATCTCGGTTGCAGATGAATTACCGTTGCTGATGATGAACTCTATAGGGGATAAAATTTCTGTTTGTGGAAGAAATAAACTTCACTGGGGATGATCCTCCATTGTTGGTGATAAATGAACTCTGCTTGGGGAGAATTTTTCCGAGTTATTCGCGATTAGGAACCTCAGCTGGGGAGAGTTGATAACACTATTTTTAGACATCTTTTAACTCTGCAGGGAGTGTATGCATCTTTCAGTCTTATTCTTCAGCTGGGTCTATCCCTATACCCAGTGAATAGAGCAACTGTAAGGTTTGGACATTTCGTGTTTACCCATGTTCCTGGTATTACGAGTCATCGTCTTTTGTTTTACATGTACATATTTATGAGCAACAGTTATTGTCAAATGCATATATCAAAAATGAATCATTGGACGTTCTTGCAAAACAAAACAGGAAAAGAAAAAGCAATTTTGAAATTTATTGTAAAATTGAATTGTATTGATTTTGAAGTTGGCCTGTAATAGGCGTTTTTGTACAAGAGGTTGACGTCCTAGTAAGAGAACGCCGTTGAAAGATAGAATTTATACAATTTGTCAAAAACAAAGAAAAACAGCTATGTGAACAATCCCACTGGGTTCCAACTCTGTTATTGCCTTTATATATTCGAACGTCTCATCACTTTGCTACTCGATTGAAGGTGAGTCAGGTTGATTGGCGCCGTCCGAGCTTGGTAGTCGATACTGAAGTCTGGTTGCAAGGTGATTCAATGAGACATAGTGTTACGCTTTGATCCCTAATTTTTGCCTGGACCGCCCTTTCGGGTTTTCAATCCACCGGGATACCCTTTTTTGCCCAAGCCGCCCTTTCAGGTTTTCGACTTGCCGGGTGTACAGTTTTTTTTTCATTTTTATCCCTTACTTTTTCCCGAACCCTTTTGGTTCACCGGAAAGCCCTTATTTTTGCTTATGCCAGTCGACCTAGCGGGTCCTTAATTATGCGTAGTATTTTTTCACCATGTCTGCATTGACGGGGTGAGGAAGGTTGTCACCATCCATGGTGGTTAGAACCATAGCTCCTCCTGAGAAAATGTTCTTAACCACAAATGTCCCTTCGTACGTGGGGGTCCATTTTCCCCTGGGATCACCTTGTGGCAGTATGATGCGTTTGATCACCAGATCCCCAACTTGATACTCTTGTCGTCTGACTTTCTTGTTAAATGCCTTGATCATCCGCTTTTGGTACGTCTGGCCATGACAAATAGCAGTAAGTCTCTTTTCATTGATTAAATTCAGCTGATCAAGCCGGGTCTGAATCCAGTCATCTTTGCTCAAACCTGCATCCTTCATAATCTGAAGAGAGGGTATCTGAACCTCAATGGGCAAGACTGCCTCCATGCCATATGCCAAGGAATAGGGTGTTGCCCCTGTTGATGTCCGTGCTGAGGTACGGTACCCATGAAGAGCGAATGGTAACATCTCATGCCAGTCTTTGTATGTCACCGTCATCTTCTGCACAATCTTCTTGATGTTCTTATTAGCCGCTTCAACAACCCCATTCATCTTTGGCCGGTAAGGAGAAGAGTTGTGATTTTGTATCTTAAGCTGTTTGCAGAGCTCGGTGATCATTGTATTGTTGAGATTTGTACCATTGTCCGTAATGATCCTCTCTGGTACGCCATATCGACAGATCAGATTATGTCGGATGAATCGCGCCACGACGTTCTTGGTTACTGTAGAAAAAGAAGCTGCCTCAACCCATTTTGTAAAATAATCAATTGCCACCAGGATGAAACGATGCCCGTTGGACACAGTGGGTCTGATCTCACCGATCATGTTGATGCCCCACATTGCAAAAGGCCAAGGTGTCGTCAAAACATTCAGGGGAACAAGAGGTACATGCACCTTATCAGCATAGACTTGGCACTTATGACAGGTCCGAGAATACTGATAACAATCGGATTCCATAGTAGACCAATAATATCTAGCCCGTAGGATTTTTTTCGCCATGGTATGTCCACTGGAATGAGTTCCGAAAGTACCTTCATGCAACTCTGCCATAATCCTTTCTGCTTCGTTCTTGTCCACACATCGCAGTAAGGTTGAGTCATGGTTACGCTTGTAAAGTATACCATTACTGATGAAGAACTTCGCCGCGAACCTCCTCAGAAACTTCTTATCATTAACAGATGCACCCTCGGGGTACTCTTAAGCCTCAAGATACCTCTTTACCTCGTGAAACCAGGGTTTATCTACTACCTCTTCAGTCTCGATGTCACAACAATGTGCGGTTTCATCCAACCTCTCAATGGTAATATGGGGAGCTTCATTATCCCACCTGACCTTGAACATAGAAGACATAGTAGCTAGCGCGTCCGCTAACTGGTTCTCCTCTCTGGGTAAATATTCAAAGGTTATCTCTTCGAAGTGTGGAAGCAACGTCAATACATACTCTTTGTAAGGAATGAGATTCGGGTGTTTCGTATCCCACTCGCCTTTGATCTGACTAATAACGAGAGAGGAATCTCCGAACACACTCAAGAACTTAATCCTTAGATCAATAGCTGCTCGAAGGCCCATGATGCATGCTTCATACTCTGCCATATTATTGGTGCAGTTAAAACATAGTCGGGCGGTGAACGGAGTATGACAGCCTTCAGGAGATATGATCACGGCGCCAATGACATTACCCAACGCGTTTGAAGCTCCATAAAAATACATAGACCATCGGCATCCTTCCTCAGGTCCTTCATCCAGTCCAGGTTCTTCACAGTCGGTCACCAACATGATATTCTCATCCGGGAACCCGAAATTCATAGACTGGTAATCATCCACAGCCTGATGTTCCAAATGATCCGCCAATACACTCCCCTTGATTGCCTTTTGGGTTGTGTATTGGATGTCATACTCGGTTAAGATCATCTTCCATCTTGCTATTCTTCCGGACAAGGAAGGCTTTTCGAAGATATACTTGATTGGATGTATCTTTGTTATCAATAGGGTAGTGTGAGTCAGCATATACTGTCTCAGCCAGCGAGCAGCCCATGCCAAAGCATAGCAAGTTTTCTCAAGCAACAAGTATCAGGTCTCACAGTCGGTAAACTTTTTGCTAAGGTAGTAAATGGCATGCTCTTTTCGGCCAGACTCGTCATGCTGCCCCAGCACGCACCCCATTGAGTTGTCCAACACTGTCAAGTATAAGATCAAAGGTCTTCCTTCGACTGGAGGAATCACAATTGGTGGCTCTTGGAGATATTCTTTGATCCTTTTGAAAGCGGCCTGACATTCATCATTCCACTTTACCACTTGATCTTTCTTCAACAGCTTGAAGATTGGCTCACAAGTAGCAGTCAGATGTGAAATGAATCGGGAGATGTAATTCAGACGTCCCAAAAAGCCTCTAACTTCCTTTTCTGTTTAGGGAGCTGGAATCTCATGTATAGCCTTCACCTTTGCAGGATCCACTTGAATACCTTTATCACTAACGACGAAACCCAACAACTTACCAGACCTTACCCCGAAGGTGCACTTGTTCGGGTTTAACCTCAGCTTGTACATCTTCAACCTGCCAAATAGCTTTTGAAGATGGTCCAGGTGTTCTTATTCAGTCTGGGACCTCGCAATCATGTCATCAACGTAAACCTCAATCTCATGGTGAATCATGTCGTGGAACAAAGCGACCATGGCGCGCTGATAAG
The DNA here is from genome assembly GCA_948472305.1 of Vicia faba. Taxonomy (NCBI): domain Eukaryota; kingdom Viridiplantae; phylum Streptophyta; class Magnoliopsida; order Fabales; family Fabaceae; genus Vicia; species Vicia faba. Next base: position 1,001,783,557 of record OX451736.1, on the reverse strand, counting down.
TTGCCCCAGCATTCTTCAACCCAAAAGGCATTACCTTGTAACAGAAGGTACCCCACTGCGTAACAAAAGTTGTCTTTTTCATATCCTCGGGAGCCATCTTAATCTGATTATAACCAGAAAAACCATCCATGAAGGAAAAGACCTTATGTTGTGTGGTGTTGTCAACCAAAACCTCGATATGAGGCAGAGGGAAATCATCTTTGGGACTCGCCCTGTTCAGATCTTTATAGTCTACACACATACGTACTTTACCATCCTTCTTCGGCACCGGAACCACGTTAGCAACCCACTGTGGGTACGAAGTGACAACTACAAACCCGACGTCAAATTGTTTCATGACCTCAGCTTTGATTTTCTCCGACATCTCAGGGTGCATACGACATACCTTCTGCTTTACTGGAGGACAGTCTTCTTTAGTTGGCAAGCGGTGAACCACAATATCAGTATCCAAACAAGGCATATCTTCATAAGACCAGTTGAAGATCTCAACATAGTCGCGTAGCATCTGTTCAACCGTTTCTTAACACTAGGCTCCAGATTTGCACCTATTTTGACATCTTTCTTGTCTTCCTCCGTACCCAAATTTACTGATTCCACTGGCTCTTCATGAGGCTATATGTCCCTCTCTTCCTGTAGCAGCAATCTAGCAAGCTCTCCAGGAACCTCACAATCATTCTCACCTTCGTCTTCGGCTTGGTTGATCGGATTCTCAAAGTCATAACTGGCAATAGCAGAGTCGTTATCAATGGGATCCATAGTGGATGAGGATCTACATTATGATATGTGAGTGTGTGTAAGACAATATCTGTTTTGATAAAGTGAGAAAAAGAAAAACAAGGAGCGCAAAATTTGTAATGCAAGAAAATGTCCAATGCTTTATTGATGATATATGAAAATGACAAATAATAATCCCTCACAAGCAAAGCCAAGGTGCCTCGGGCAAGGCACCAGGCAGTAAAGTTTCAAATTGTCTGTTACAAATCTCAAAACAAAAGTCTATTACTGTGTAATAAAAGAAACGGGCACGAAGTCCTTCGCCGTCCAATTGTTCAAGCCACCGTTGGCAGTCCAGTAAATCCAGCTATCGACATCTGACTCTTCTTCATCATCTTCAATTGGATTCACTCCTGGATTACGGATGCGCAAAGGAGGTCTTCCAATCCGCGCGCGCCGAACAACCCTTTGAGCCTCTGCAGTAAAGCCCAAACCAAACTTGTCAGTCTTGTGTGTGAAGTCAGGGAGATGTCCCCAATTTGCACACCCACCTTGATTAACAACAACCCTGGCATCCTTGAGGGAAGCTATCTTCAATGGAGGTTTGTCAACAGCAACTTCAGTCGACGCCAAAGTTTGAGGAACCTCTTCAAAATTCTGACACGGGGTTTCAATGAATTCTCCATCAATCTCCACATACCGAAAAGAGTTAATGTGACTCACCATGTACTCCTCTTCACCTTGTACTGTAATAATCTTCCCTTTCATTGGATATTTCAGCTTCTGATGGAGCGTAGAAGTCACTGCCCCAACCTTATGAATCCAAGGGCGACCCAACAAGCAAGAATATGATGGCCTGATATCCATCACATAGAAAGTAGATGCAAAAGTCTGAGAGCCAACCTTAACAGGGACATCCACCTCTTTGTGCACCATCCTTTTCGACCCATCGAAAGCCCTAACCACAATGTTACTTGGTTTCAGAGTCAAACCTTCACAGTCCAGATGGTCTAATGCCTTCTTTGGTAAAACATTTAATGAAGACCCAGTATCCACCAACACGTGGGCCAAAGTAGTGCCCCTGCACTCAATCGAGACATGCAGAGCATCATTGTGATTTCTTCCTTTAGCAGTCAGATCTGCATCGGAGAAACCCAAACCATTGTTGGCATTCAAACTAGCTACACAATCTTTGAATTGGTCAGCAGAGGTTTCCTGCGGCACATGCGCAGTCTTGAGGAAAGAAATTAAAGCCTTTGCATGGGATTTAGAGCACAACAACAAGGATAGCATGAAGATTTTTGATGGCTTGATCGGTAGGTATTTCAGAAGACATCTTGTGCTGAAATAAACAGTGAAGAAGATGAGAAACCATTAATGGTACCTGTGATGAGGTGCATGATAATGGAATGCGTATGAAATGATTTCAAACACTTTGGGAGATTTAAATTTGTAAGACAAAATGAAACACACCTTATTATATAAACTTGTGAAAAATGTTTAACAATGCCTTTAAGGCGTTACAAAAGAAATAAATGAAAAGTAAATCTAAACTAGAAACAATAAACGACATCAGAGCTCCCATGGTCACTTCCCCTTCGTGCTGACATAATCATTGATTGTCCTTTCATTCTTAAGTTTCCTTGTGAGCTTCAAGATCTCCTCTCTTGATCATGATACTTCTCTCGATAGGTATCCCTTTCTTCCCTCAGCTGAATCTAATATCTCTTCAATGCCCCAAGATCAGTAGGCATGTACGGATAAAGGACTGTATAAGGAACACCTTCTTCATTTGTATGCTCCACAATCACCGGCAACACAGCTTCATAGGGCATCCCAAGTTTCTGAGCACGAGCTCGGACCCACTGGAGATAAGGTTCCATAGGGAGAGAAGTCTTTGGTCCTAGCTCGTGAGGGTCAGACCTATTCACCATGCTCCAAGCTCGTATGAACCTTCGGCAATGCTCATTAGTGTCTCCCTTGTAGTCAAAGACAATGTCCTCAAGAAGCAACTCATGGGGACCGTCTCTCCAAGCGCGACCAAACTGTCATAAAGCCAAATAAGGACTGTAGGTTATACCTCCTCTGATTCTGAGCAACAGGACATTAGGGTATCCTCCACATCGATCAATGACAGCAACCTTTTCCACATCTTTAGAACTCCAAAGAATGTACATATGGGCAAGGGACATTATCCTGTAGGACCAACCTAGACCTTCCTCATTCTTCAACACAGATTTGGGGAGGTGTGAAATAAACCACCTCGCCAATAGCGGCATACAACACATGAGGGTCCCTCTTCTTTGCATAGTACAAGTATAGAGAGCATGTAGGATATCACCAAGGAGAGTAGGCACATAATTGCAGGACAGGAAGATCTTAACCGCATTACATCTATGAAAGAATCCAGATTCGGGAAAAGAACCAAACCGTAGATGAGGAGAGCCAAGATGTCTTCAAAAGCCTAAAAGTCCAAGTTATCCCAGAACTGTTGAGCTTGATCCATCAAAAACTTAGCCAAGAAACCTTTAACCACGCTCCGTGTCTCCCAGTTGGATACCACATCAGCCCTTTTTAGATGTAAGGCTGAACCAATGTCCTCAGGTTTAGGAGTCTCTTCCAAACCTGTGAAGGATGTCTGCTCGAGAATGGATATGCCCAGTAAATCAGAAAACTCTTCCAAAGTAGGAACTAGCTGATAATCCGGAAAAGTGAAGCAATGATGCAATGGGTCGAAGAACCGGAAAAGCACACTCATCATCTGATCATCAAACTTTGAGGTAACCAAACCAAGAAGATGACCATGCCTCCTAATGAATGATGAAGTATCAGAAATCTTCGAGGCCAAATCTTTGAGTTGAGCAGGTATTTGCACAAAGTTAACTCGGATGGTGTTTCTGCGCATGGAAGCCATGATCTACAAAACAGAACAAAGATAAATCCTCTCGATCTTTGAAATGGTTAGTGTAATGAAGTATGCATGTTATGTGATGATGCATGATGTCATGATAAAGCACACAACAGGCATAGCAGATAACAAACATGGTAAAGGAAAACAAGTCACACAAGAGAGCCCTTAAGTTTCAGGCTTGCAGGGAGTTTAGGTACTACCCTCTTGAAGTTCAGTTGGTTCAACCTGTCCTAATAATAGTAACCGGGTTCTAGAGGTTCTCAATATCACTGACCATCCTCCATCGGTCATGGTCTCAGCTCACGCAATCTTTTCTTGCGGACGGAACTATCTCGCGAGTATGGTCTCAATGAGTCTAGTATCGAGTATCAACCAGTTCTCAGCTCTATATCGAGGCCGACTATCTCACTAATTCATATGGCCAAGTTAGTCAATTATAGTTTCTAAGGTCAGTTGATGCTTAACGACCCATATAGCAGCCCCGTATTCTCCTTGTTTTTGCACAAGGGATACCGATACAAACTAATGTGCCACATCAACATAGCTACTGCTTCAACCGTATCGGTCTACGTCGTACATTTCCCTCACAGTTTATTGCTACTTACCTACAAGGTGTCCCCCAGATCCGAGTTAGGATCTATAGTAACTCTGATACAAAGCCCACAAAAATAAAGCAATCAAATCAAACAATAGAAGCAAATATGATGAACTAATCCTAAGGTATACCCCACTTATTAAATCCCCAGCAGAGTCGCCAGTTCTGTGATACGGTGGCAGAATCGACTGTTTTGGAAATGCTGGTTTGCATTTTGTGTTTGTGTTAGCAAAATGTCGCAGTAAGCAAGAGTCGCCACCGACTTTTATTTTATCCAACTGGAAAGGAAAAAAGCACAGAAAAATTCCTTTTTCGAGATCATTCTAAGTACGGGGGGTAGATTATAAAAAGGGAAGTTATTAGTACCCTTTCTATCCGTAGTTATCTACGGGCTCTTAGGTACTTGCTCATCATTTTAAAATTTGCTTCTTTGTGTGTTTGTGTGATTTGAAAAGTTTTTGTTTGACTTTGATTTAACCCTTGTATCAGTCCTCAAGAGTGTTACGAAGTGTTTTTGAAAACTTTGTTTGAAAAGGAGTGTGTAAGTGTGAAAAAGTTTGTTTTGATTTGAGCAAGTACTTAAGAGTTAATCTACCTACTCGAAAAAAGAATTGTTCTATGTTCGTTTCCTTTAGACAGTGTTATCCCACTATTAGTGAGTAGGTAGCACCGTCGTTGGAGTTTTTGCGGGTCAATTCGAAAGGGACGTACAGTCACTAAAGCAATGTTAGGACGTCTTAGTAGTAACCCTAACGTCTTAAGATCAATTATTCGAGGCAACAACTCTGAGGCAACCATCCCGAGGCAACTTTGATCTTTTGGACAAAAGGACGACTACTAAAGCATCCTATACCTAATGACCGTTTACCGAAGGCAACCGAAGTGTGAGTATACCCTAGGAGTGCGCATGTGTGAGTGATTCAATTTCAAAATAGTATCTAACTGTTTTAAAGTTAATCACACATTCTTGTCATGCATCCCTAATAACATACATCTAACAGTTTAATATTTTTGGAATTTAAAATGCGGAAAATAAACTACGCTATTACAAGGCTTCGGGTATTTACATAGCCAAAAACAAACCCCTAAAATAAAAGCGACAAATGAAAGATAAAAGATCCTAATTAAGCTATTACACCTTGTGAACAATTACATTAATAGGGTAAAAATAAATGATAAAGTGCACGCGAGGAAATTAAGATCGGGCGAGAACTAGGGTTTTGACCCCTTCTAACCTAATCGAAGGCAAAATTGTTTTTGCTGTTTTTTAATTATTTTTAAGAAAAAGAATTAGGTTTTTAAATTAAATACAAAATTAATTAGCTAATTAAATTAATTAAAGAAAATAATTATTCTAACCTATTTTTGTGTTTTGGTTATTTTTTTAAGAAAAAATAAAATAGAATTAAATTAAAAAAACCTAATTGTTCTAATTAATTTTATATATTTACAAAAGGAATTAAAGTTACCTAAAAATTAAATAACCTAATTTAATTAATTAATTTTTTTGATAAAAAATAAAATCTAAACCTAATTTGATGAAAAGTTGATTTTATGTGATTTTTTGCTAAAAGAAAAACTAATTTGTGTTAGTGAAATAATTAATTAAATTAATTAAGAAAAATAAAAAAAGAATATAGAGAGAGATATGGGCCTGAAAGTAATCTGAGGGGGGTGTGAATAGCAAAATCTGGGCCCAAGAAGGAATGACCCATGTTTGACTTGCCAGATCTCCTGCCATGCGTTGACTAAGCTTCATGATGCTCCTTCGTTGATGGCCTTTGGATCTGGCCACTTGGCAGGTTGGATGATGAGGTCATATGGTGGACCTTGGCCTTGTGTGCGCGCTGGATTACCTAAAAGTAAATAATATGAAGAAATTGGGGGACCTGGGATTCGAACGCAGGCCCCAAGGCACTTTCCAAGCGTTCCACTACCAACACGGCTAGTTGTCTCATTTGTACATAAAATAAATAATAGTGACAATATGCAATAACGTAAAAAATGCGCCAGAATTAAAATGGACCAATAGAAGGTTGCCACACAGGTCTTCCCCAACCTTGCTCCATTGGTAAAAGTTGAAAACTTTTACCTACGGACATATGTCCGTCACTACATCCCTGCAACTTCTCAAAATTCAATACAAGCATGATAAATAAAAACTAAAGCCATGGATGGATTCGTCTGGACCTGCTGGGCATAATGGTATCCCTTTCATGGCCCAATTTTACCTATATGAAGAAATCTCAAATCGAAGCAAAAAAACCTAACAATAGTGAAATCTCATACAGCCCATAAAAATGCAATTAAACATTACAGAAAGCTTGCAAATGTGATGGTGAACAAGAATATATGATTATATCATGCTATAAGTTCCAAAATTATGCAAACCAAATTCAAGAAAAGTTCAATGTCGTGAATGCCTTACAGCGAGTTTCAGGGCCTGGAAATGCTTGTTCTTGATTGGTTTTGCTTGCTGGTGATCCCATGAAGCGTTGGGATGGTTAAAGGGTCTTGAAATAGCCTGAAACTATGAATTCGAATTACTAGTTTTCTTTGTTTTTTGCAAGTTTGTTCTGACCTTGTGCGCCTCCCTCTAGCCTTGCTTTTGGTCTGCCGATCATCCTTATGTATTGAGGAATGGATTAGGGTTAAAAACCTGATCTCAATCTTCCTCCATTATTGATTTTGATATTGATTTGATTCCCTTAAAAACCATTCCAAAAAAGGCCTAATTCAATCTTTTTGTGCACACCAAGCCTTTACACGAATTCAATCTCATGCTAGCTGGATATAGGACCTGAAACATGTGCAAAATCTTGAGATTTCAATGTTTTGGATTTTCTCATGATTTGTTTTGATTAAAATTGATTTAATTCACATAAAAATCAAAATAAATAATAAAAACAAGATAATGACAAGTGGCAAGGGCTAGGGCTCGTGGACCATGTTTCCAACTCAAAACAAGTGTAAAAGATTGGGCCCATTTGGCAAAAGTTGCAATTTGAGGCATAGTTGACTTTTGGCAATTTTGCAAAAAAAGGTCAACTTCACCAATGCATAACTTCCTCAATTTTGACTCTTTGGAGGTGTTCTTGGACTTTTTAGAAAGCTTGAGATGTCCTTTAAGCAACCCTTTTGGTCTCATCTCAATTTTGTATTCCATGTTCATGTATGAAGCATTGACAAAAAATGTGTTTTTGTTGACTTTTCAAAATGACCTATAATGTCAAAATTCATAACTTCTTGTGGGTGCATATTTTGAACTTTGGAGATGAATATGTATTGTAGGGAATTGCATCCTCTTAAAAATGAGCTTTGTATGGGTCATTTCTCATAAAGTATGAGAAAGTTATGCTTGGTCAAAGTTGAGTTGACTTTTCCTACAAAACCCTAATTTAGCAACTCTTGGGTTTTGATGCATTATGAGCAATCCTTGAGGAATAATGATCAAACCTTGATCAAATGATGAATAATACTTAAAAATGATAATTTTGACAACAAATATTGAAGTTTGACTGTATGTGGGCCATAGTTGGCTTTTTCCGTGGCACAATCGATTTTTAGGCTTTTGAGCAATTGACTGAGCAAACTTTCTCTGCAAGGCTTGAAACTTGACATGGATGATCTTGAGAACATATTAGTACATTGATGAGCATTTGAGACCCTTGGGGATCAAGTATCTTGATGCAACATGAAACCCTAATTTTGAATAGACTGCCTTAGGAGAGAGTTCATCAGGTCAACCCTTGAACTTCCTATAGCATTTTGAAGACCTCACTTGAAATGTATTGAGAAATATGGGAGGGAAAATTTTGGGGTACAACAAATAAGAAATATTTTGATGGAGTTAACATCTATGAGTTGGTCTGGATTAGGGAATAGTACCAAACCATAGATCAACAGAGCCAAAATCTCCTCAAAAGCATGAAATCTCATTGCATCTAGAAACAACTGAGCCTTCTCTGTCAGAAATTTAGCAAGAATACCTTTAACTTCACTTATTATTTCCCAATTAGACACAACGTCTGACTGCTTCAGATGTAAGGCTGCTGCAATAACTTCAGGCTTTGAAACTTTCTCTAAACCGGTGAAAGGTGTCTGATCAAGAACAGGTACTCCAAGGAGCTTAGAGAACTCTTCCATTGTGGGTACCAACTGATAATCTCGGAATGTAAAACAGAGATGCTTAGGATCATAGAACTGGAACATAACATTCGTCATGTCTTCTTCAAAACCTGAGGTGACCAAACTGAGTAGATAACCATTCCTCTTGGTGAATTAAGAGTTTTAGGGAACCTTTGAGACTAACTCTTTAAGCTTGGAAGATATCCACACAAAGTTGATTTGAATTGTATTTCTATGAGTGGAGGCCATAACCTACAACAAAGAACAAAGATAAATCCATAGGTCCTTGAAATGGTTAGTGAAAATGTTATGTCATGATGATATGATGTTATGATGTTATGTTCATGTTTAAATAAGTAGCTAACACAAACAAGTAACACAAGAGCCTTAGGTTTAAAGGCTTGCAATAAAGTCAATAGCTAAATACCCTTCCCCACTGAAGTTAAGTTGGCTCAACCTTTCCTAAAATAGTAACAGGGTTCTAAGAATCTCATATCACACATCTTTCTTGCAGGCTTTATTTTAACACGGCAACTGGCTTGCCACCAATAAGTCCCGAAAGTCGAATCTCAATGAGCATAACCTTGAGTATTAACCAACTTTGGATTGCACCAAAGCCGGCTATCTCACTACTTTATAATGGCCAAGATGGGTCAATGAATATTCTAAAAGAAAGTTAGTGTTAACTAAATCACATGGAAGCCTAATGTTATCCTTGACTGACTCAAGGAACATTAGTACAAACCAAAGTGTCACAGTAATTGTAGCTATCGTGTTAACCATATCAGTATACGCTGTACAGTCTTTATGATCTATTGCTACTTACCTAAGGAACCAGTATATCCGGGTGTAGGATCTTACAAGAAATAATACCCAAGCATGAACCCTTAAAGTAAAGTAAACAAAGCAAACAATTAAAGCAAGTAAAAGTGATTTAAACTCTAAGGTAACCCTCCTTTAGATTTCTCCCCAGTGAAGTCCCCAGTTCTGTAATACGGTGGGAGAACTGACTTTTTGGTTTTATTGCAAATGTAGCGGTTAGCAAGAGTCGCCATCGACTTTTCTTTTATCCAATAATTAGGAAAGGTGAAAAGAACAGAAAATACCTTTGATAGATTTTGAGTTCGGGGGGTAAGTTATGAAAAGAGAAGGTGTTAGCACCCTTTTCATCTGTAGTTCTCTACGGGCTCTTAATTGCTTAGCTCACTTTTAAAAACTTGCTTTGTGCATGTGTGATTTGTTTGAAAATATTTAGAAATGCCAATGTAAGGCTATATTTGTAATAATTCTTGTATCAATCCTCAAGAATGTATACAAAGTGTTTTTTGGAAAATATTTGTTTTGAAAGTGATGTATAAAAATGTATTTGTTTTGTGAAAAAGGTTATGAGCAAGCATTCAAGAGTTCTTACCCACTAAAGTATTTCTTGTTATTTTCCTTCTCCTTTAGAGATAGTATTATCCATACCATTAATTGGTAGGTAATCTCATCCATTGGATGTGAAAGGACAGACGTAGGGTCATCGTATGGTCATCAAAGGCAACATGTAAGGATACTTTAGCAATTGTATCGAAGGGACTATCATCATTTTACTCGTAGAGTCATCGAGGGACTAGATCATTTTGTAGGAAACTCGGAGGGTCGTCGAGGGACTAAGGTCTTTATTTGAAAGGGACCATGATGATATTGTTAAATCGAGGGTCTTTTGCTAAAGTATCCTCACTTTTGAGGGACATAACCAATTTTACTGTAAGGCAACAAAAAAGGTTACCCTAGATGTGAAGTGTGCAAAGTGTATTAGTTTCAATTATTTAATCTTGAAAATTTGGGTTTTCTAGATTTTGTTTAGTCTTTCCATACAAAGCCTAATTACTAACAGTTAAAAATATAATGTGCGGAAAGTAAAACCTAAGTTATTACATCCTGTGAGCAGTTACATAATAGGAAAAAATGTGAGAAAAGATAAATCTGCACTATTACATCAGAGAGTGTGACCTATGCACTTGTTCTAGGAAATTAAATAGAAAAAGAAATAAGAAAAGACGTTAGAAAAATGTTTTAATGTTTTTGTGTTTTTTGTAGAAAATAATTTGAGTGTTAATAATTAATAAAAAACCTGATTATTTCTAATTAATTTTAATATTAAGAAAAAAGCTAATTAACTTAATTAACAAAAATATGTCAAAAACCCTAATCCTAATTTGTTATGTTTTGAAAAAAACTTAAGGTTAATGATTAACTAGAAAATAGTTAATTAAGAAAATAGAATAAAAGTTAGGGTTAGCAAAAATAGAAGAAAAAAACAAATGCATGGGGTGGGAGTTGAACCCACGCCCTTCGCCTCAAAGGTTGCACTGGCTTCCACTATGCCATGCGTTGCGTTTGTGTTTGAGAATAGGAACCAATCAATTTGGTATTAACCTATGCATTATCCTGAAAAAAACAAAATTATTTGACAAAATCTAGGATCGAACCCACTCCCTTTGCAATACCAATCACGCTTCTTACCATCGGGCCAATTGTTGTTTCTTGTTATTCAATCACAAATAAATCATTATATAATAAAAGCGCATTAAAAGTTTAATTTCAAACACAAGTCAACTGTGGGGCCCTGTATCAAGTGTTAACCAATCAGAACTTCTCAAAGTGCCACGTCATGGTCAACCTGGTTCAACAAAATTTGACTGACGGGGGAGTGACTAGAACCCTAGCTCCAGTCATCTTCTCCGATGAGCTCCAAAATCTAACCTGCAAAACACGTGAAATAGAAACACAAGATGAACCCTATCCCCCTAATTTGACCCTTGTGAATCCAATGGTGGCATTGGTTTGACCTGAAAATGCCTGTATAGTGAGTTTCAAAGAAAATGTTTCAAACTACCCTAACAATGGCAGATCTTCATTCTTGCGTCAAAGCTTATAAATGATGATTCTAGAAAAATCCAAACATCATTATAAACATGTACATGTGCATAGATTCAATCAACAATGCATGAATTATGAGTTTGAAACTCAAGAAGTTTACCAAACCAGTGCAGTTAAGATATGATGTTCTGGCGTGCTTCAAGCTTCAGGGATGATTGGAATGAGTTCCTGGAGTCTTCAGGAAGCTTTCTTGATGCTTGGAATGGACTGAAAACGGCTGAAGATAAGGGTTTAAGTTTTCCCTAATTTCTTGAAAATATGAAGATTTTAGGGTTCTTCTTGAGACTGCCTTGTGTCTTTTTTTATGTCTGAAGGTGTCATGTATTTATAAGAGAGAAGATTAGGTCAAATGGTGGGCTTGGACATCTCATGAAATCATATCTTGGATTTTGTTGGAAAATAAGTTGAAATCTTCCAAAACTAATTAAGATTTGTTTCAAACATAGACCGCACAATTTCTTCAGCTTCAAGGTAGATTTTTAGGCCTCCAACATGATTAAAAATATTAACCATGCGCCTTAATCCAATGTTTTTATATTTTATTTGATTTAATTTGCTTTTAAATGAATAAAATCCAAATAAAACAAATAAAAATCACAAAAATATATGAATAGATTTAGAGGTCTAATATGAGGTCACGAACACGTTTGAACCTAAAAACTTAAGCCCATTAGCCCAAAATTTCAAGTTTGCTCAATTTGAACTTCATGCTTTTTTTCTCAAAATTGCTCAATTTGCACCAACAATAACTCTCTCAATTATTGTCATATGAAGCTGATCGTAGACTTTTTGGAAAGTTCAAGATGCCTCCTACAACTTCCATTTTGGTTATTTTTTCATTTAAAGTCTTTAACTTGATGTAAATTGCTTTGACAAAAGATGTCTTTTTGTTGACTTTTAAAATGACCTGTAATTTTTTGGCTCATATCTCTAAAAATGGAGCATTTTTGGCCTTGAGCTTAGAGAGACAAAGTTGTAGAGAATTAAATTTCCTTCAAGATGAGTTTTGGTTGAGGAATTTCTGATGAAGTATGTGAAAGTTATGCTTGGTCAAATTTCAGTTGACTTCTCCTAAAGAAAATCCTAATATAGTAACTTTTGACTTTTGATGAATCTTGAGTTTTCTTGATGAATCATGATCAACCCTTGATCAAATTATGAATGTGACTTAAAAATGTTGATGTTGACCAAAAATCTTGAAGTTTGACTGTAGATTGGTCAAAGTTAACTTTTTGTCCAATTTATAGTTAATTTTCAATCATCTGAGCAATTGACTAAGCAAACTTGTACTGTAAGGCTTGAAATTTGGCATGAGGATACCTTGATACATATAAGAAATTATGAAATCCTCTTGAGGTATTAGAAACTTAATTCCCTTTAGCAAAACCCTAGTTGTAGGTCAATTTCTTAGGAGGAGAGTTTATCTGATCAATCCTTGATAAGTCTTGAGTGTTTGAAACCTTCATGAGCATGAGGATGTTTCTTTATTTAATTTATCTTGAAAATGGGAGGGAAAATTTTGGGGTACAACAGCGAGATTAGCTCATTTAGTGTGCTCAGGTCTGTAATGATTCCACCTAGCGCAAGATAGTGGACTTAGCGCAAACTAGAAGTTTAAAATTTTTATTTTTCTTTAATTGATTTGGGATTATGCATGCTTATATTTTATGTTAATTTATGCTTTATTTTGGAGAATTAAAATTGTATGCTATGATTGTTTTGAAGGTCTTTTTGATCAAGCATGAACCTTAGTTTTATACATTTTATGTTTGTATTTGTGAGTTAGTATTGGATTGTAATAACACTTTTGTACATTGCTTGCTATTTGTTATTATGATGGTTTAACATAGTTGTGCAATGAGTATGAATTATATATGGATAATTCTTGAGTATGTGTATGCATGTGCAAATGTGTGGCAATTCAAGTGTAGTGAATTATTGAATATATGCATGGATGTTAAGATTAGAGAATGGTCTGAATTGCATATTGTAATACAATTGCAGAACCGACTGTTAATACTGGTTTGCGTTTTTTGTTCGCAAATGTCATGGTAAGCAAGAGTCGCCACCGACTTTTATTTTATCCAACAAAGAAAAGGGTGAAAAGAATAGAAAAAGACCTTTTTTCGAGATTTTTGAGTAAGAGGGGTAGATTATGGAAAGGTAAGGTCTTAGCACCCTTTCCATCCATGGTTTTCCATGGGCTCTTAGGTACTTGCTCATTTTCGAAATTGCTTTCGTGTTTGTGTGAAAAAGTTTTGAAAATGCCTTAGTGCGGAGATTCACTTTATGGTAACTCTTGTATCAGTCCTCAAGAGTGTGATAAAGCATTTTGAAAACTTTGTTTGAAAAGTGTTTGAAAGTGTGGTGTGAAAATTTGTTTGAGCAAGTACCTAATAGTTATCTACCTACTCAAAAAAGGGTGTTCTTTTCCTCCTACCCTTTAGACTGTCTTATCCTACTATTAGTGAGTAGGTAACCCTAGTCGTTAGATGTTGAGGGACTATCGAAAGGGACATAATGGTCATTGAAGGCAACATGTAAGGATACCTTAGCATTTCGAAGGGACTATTATGATACGGTGGCAGAACCGACTGTTTAACTGGTTTGCATTTTGCGCTTTTTTATTCACAAAATGTCGCAGTAAGTAAGAGTCGCCACCGACTTTTATTTTATCCAATCATGGAAAAGGAAAAAGAAAAGAAAAAACCTTTTTTCGAGATATTTCTGAGTACGGGGGTAGATTATAGAAGGGGAAGGTGTTAGCACCCCTTTTATCCGTAGTTATCTATGGGCTCTTAGGTACTTACTCATTTTCAAATTGCTTGTGTGTTTTTATCTTGAAAATGTTTTACTTCGTGATAACCCTTGTATCGGTCCTCAAGGATGTGACGAAGTTTGTTTTGAAAATTGTTTTAAAAGGTATTTGTGTGAAAAGTTTTCATCGAGCAAGTACTTAAGATTCTACCTACTCAAAAAAGATTGTTCGTTTTATTTCCTTTAGACATCGCTAACCTACTATTAAGGAGTAGGTAGCACCGTCGTCGGAGTTGTAAGGGACATTCGAATGGGACAAGTACAATCATTAAAGCAATAGTTAAAAAAATTTAGTAGTAACCCTATAGTCTTAATATCTTTCCGAGACAACATTTTGATCTTTTAGACTGGAGGGCAACCACTAAAATCTCCTATGCATAATGACTATTTACCGAAGGCAACCGGAGTGAGGAAAACCCTAGGAGTGAACATGTGCATGTGAACTATTTCAGTTATTTAGTCTTTTCACATTAGGTGATCTGCCGTTTTAAATTTCAAGCATTCTTTTCATACAATCCCATTAGCCATGCATCTAGACAGTTAAAGATTACGGAAATTAAAAGTGCGAGGAAGTAAAACCTAGCTATTATAAGGCTTCGGGAAGGGGGATTAATTAAATAACCAAAAATTGGGGATTTAAACAGTAAATAAAAACCCTAATTTAAAGTTATTACATACCCTTAGCAGTTACAAAATAATGGCAAAAATAAATAACAAGCACGCGGCAAATTAAATGCGAGGACGATTGAAATAATTTCAAACCCTAATTTGAGAGAAAAAGATTTTTTTTGGATTTTATCTGAGAAAATATTTAATTGCAAATTAATTAAGCCTAATTTCTAATTGTTTTTTTAAATTATGAAAGAAATTAAATTAACCTAATTTTCTAATTAACCTAATTAATTAAAGGACTAAATATCTATGAGAAAAAATGATTTTTGATATATTCTTTAGAGAAAATCAATTAAATTATGTACAATCTCAAACCCTAATTCTAATTGTTTTTAAATTATGAAAGAAATTAAAGTTGACCTAAATTAATTAAACTAATTAATTTTATAAAAAAATATTTATTAAGAAAATAAATCTTTTTTGTGGTTTTTGATTGGTTAATTTAATAAAATAATTTTTGTATTAATTAAAAAAGAAAAGAAATAAAGAAAAGAAATTAAAGAAAATAATAAAAATAACCAAATGGGCCTGTGTTGTTGGCTGAAAGGGGGGGTATGAATCTGAATTCATTGGCCCATTAAGCATTAAGCCCAATCAACCACGTTGGATCTGGTGTAGCATTGACTTGCACGTGTACCATGGGCATTCAAAGGAGGGGCGTTAGATCTGGCCAGCTGGGGATCCAGTGGATGGACGTTGATGGTACATGATAGGCATGTGAGGGAGCAATGTACTGGATTTGCCTGAAATAATTAGGAAAATAATAAAATGCACACGCCTGGGATCGAACCCAGGACGTGTGCATCAAAGGCGTGCCTCCCAACCATCTGCGCTGCGTGACTCATTTGTTAATCAAATAACAACAAATCATAATATATGTTAAAACGTGGGTTAATGGATGAAACAAAAAGAACGCGCGCCCGTTTGAATGGACGAATGGCTGGCTGACACCTATTGTCTTCTACCTTTGTTCGTCGCCTTAGGCTTGTAACTTTTACCTACAGACATTTGTTTGTAGGCATAACCCTGTTACATTCAAAAATCACATACATGCAATATAAATTCCAATGGAAACCATGGATCAACTGGGTGTGAAGCCCTAACCACCATGGTATCCATCATTAGGCCTAATTTTGCTTAAATCACAAAACCCTAAATTGGAGCACGAAACCCTAGCAATGGCAAAAGCTTAATCATGTACTGTAACTTAAACCAAACTATCTAGAAACATTGCAAACATGATGATGAACACAAATATATAGGTAAAATACATTTATAATGCGTAAATCATAGAAATCGAATGTGAGTTCTTAGTGCAAACCGTGATGTTTCTAGCACTCGTTTCTTGATGCTTCAGGCCTTGATAATGCTTGCTATCGCCCCAATGAACATCCAGGAATATGTTTTAACCTTCAGAACACTTTGAATTGGCCCGTGGAAGAAGATATGTCTCACACTTTTCTTTGAAATTTTATAGTTTTGTTCTGCCTCTTTTCAGGACTCTAACCCCTGTTCTTGCCTTGGATATGTTTAATATATATCATAGAGTGAATTAGGGTTGTAAAAGCAGATCACGTCTTTGAAAGTTTTGAAGATTTGATTTAATTTTCATGGCATATGTAAACTTTCTATATTGAGCCAAATTATGCCTTTCTTGTACCAATCAACCTTGATTCTAATTGATCATGATATCCTTACATTATTTGATTGAAATCATGTCCAAAAATTAAATCACAACATATCTTTTTCATTATTCATCAATTATTTGATTTAATTGAAATTTTAATTAACAAAAAATCAAAATAAATTGAAAAGTGAAGAAAATAACACGAGGTTGGATATTTGGGTCGTGGATCATATTATAAGTGAGGTTCAAGCATAAAACGTTAGGTCTATTTGGCAAAAAAATGCAATTTTGGGCCTATTTGACTTTTGGCAATTTTGCAAAAAAGGTCAACTTTGACAAGGCATATCTACTCCAATTTTAACCCTAGAGAGGTATTATTAGACTTCATAGAAATCTTAGGATGTCCCCTAAGCAACCCTTTTGGTCTCATCTAAATTGAGTCTTCCATGTTCATGTATGAAGCTTTGACCCAAAAGGTGTTTTTGTTGACTTTCCAAAAGGACCTATAGTATAGAAATTCATATCTTTTTGTGGGTGCATATTTTTAACTTGTGGGATGAAGATGAGTTATAGGTAATGGCATCATCTTCAAAATGAGCTTTGAATGGAAACTTTCTGATAAAGTGTGAAGAAGTTATGCTTGGTCAAAGTTGGGTAGACTTTTACTAAGAAACCCTAATTTAGCAACTTTTGGGTTTTGATGAATTTGGAGCATTCCTTGAGGAATCATGATCAACCCTTGATCAAATGATGGAAGTCACTTCAAAATGTTGATGTTGACCCAAAATCTTGAGGTTTGACTGTGTGTGGGACACAATTGACTTTTGACTTAATACAGTCGATTTCTCAAGCATCTGAGCAGTTGGCTGGGAAAACTTCTTGTGCAAGGCATGAAACTTGACATGTAGTGTCTTGAGAACATATTAATACCATGAAGATAATAGGAGGCCTTTTTGGTTCACCCATCTTGATGAAAATAGTAACCCTAATTTGAGGTACACTGCCTTAGGAGAGAGTTTGTCTGGTCAACTCTTGGGCAAGCTTGAGCAAATTGAGGATCTCAATGGACATGTATTGAGTAAAATGAGAGGGAAAATTTTGGGGTACAACAGCTGCCCCTGTTCAATCTTCTTAAACCTGAGGATTTAGATTGGTTGTCTGCCTTTCTTGATCTGAAGGTGGAAGATGATTGAACACTAGAGTGCCCAGAAATTTGCACTCGCATGAAGTGGCACTCGACTTGTGACATCAGGAATGGGCTTACAGACGCCATTTAGAGGTTGATGATAGAAGATTTGTCAGAGATGGGCTTAAAAATGTCATCCTGGATGTGACGGAGAATTGTCTGAGATGGGCTTAAAGATGCCATCTAGAGAATGTGGATTTCCTGAGATATTCCTTTGACGAGAGTCCCTGTTGCTGTTGTTGAGGAGGAATGTTGGTATCTGTCTCGTGAGATATGGAATTTTAGGAGCTTCAGTTGTCTTTTACTCTACTGGGGAATTAACTCCGGAGGTGAACTGCATATCTGGTCAGTGTACAAGCTGCACCGTGACTTACTAGGGAAATGCGAAACCAACCGGGTTTGGTCAGGTCCAGGTCTTACAGTGTTATGGACTGCTATCTGGAGATAAGAGAGAAGGAACCTGGATAGTAAGGTTAATTCGATATGAAAGCCTGGATAGTAGGGTTGTGAGAAGGAACCTGGATAGTACGGTTACTTCGATATGAAAGCCTGGATAGTAGGGCTGTGAGAAGGAACCTGGATAGTAGGGTTGATTCGATATGAAAGTCTGGATAGTAGGGCTGTGAGAAGGAACCTGGATAGTAGGGTTAATTCGATATGAAAGCCTGGATAGTAGAGTTGTGAGAAGGAATCTGGATAGTAAGGTTACTTCGATATGAAAGCCTGGATAGTAGGGCTGTGAGAAAGAACCTGGATAGTAGGGTTACTTCGATATGAAAGCCTGGATGTGAGAAGGAACCTGGATAGTAGGGTTACTTCGATATGAAAGCCTAGATGTGAGAAGGAACCTGGATAGTAGGGTTACTTCGATATGAAAGCCTGGATAGTAGGGTTGTCAGAAGGAACCTGGAAAGTAAGGTTACTTCGATATGAAAGCCTGGATAGTAGGGTTGTGAGAAGGAACCTGGATAATAGGGTTACTTCGATATGAAAGCCTGGATAGTAGGGTTGTGAGAAGGAACCTGGGTAGTAGGGTTACTTCGATGTGAAAGCCTGGATAGTAGAGTTGTGAAAAGGAACCTGGGTAGTAGGGTTACTTTGTGATAAGTTCGTGTAAAACTTCAAAAGGAACCGGGATAAGGTTATTTTGATATGACAGCCTGGGTAAGGTTGTTTCGTGAGGAGTTTGGGTGAAACTGCAGCGGGAACCTGGGTAAGGTTACTTTGAGATAAGTTTGTGTAAAACTTCATAATGAACCGGGGTAAGGTTATAAGTTCATGTAAAACTTCAGGGGAAACCTGAGTAAGGTTATAAGTTTGTGTAGAACTTCAGGAGGAACCGGGGTAAGGTTACTTTTGATATGATAATGTAGATTAGTTGACCCGTTTGATTTCGGAAACTGACTTTCTATTAGTTGTCTGTAGATGTGATCTGTATAACTTCTGGATTTGTTGAAGCTAATCGTCTCTTCCTGAAAAGATATCAGGGTTAGTTGTATGCGATGCATGAAATGCAGGGTGAGATGATGTTCTCAAAATAAATGAGATTATGCTGTCTATGACATGTATGCGTATGTCATGATGTATGTTCATGAAATGTTGTTGGGGTATGCTCGCGTCTGGGAAAATAAATCCCTGACTGTTGCTGGAGATTCGCAAATATTCTGTCCGGAGATGTTGGAGAAGTAACTCTGCGAGGACCAGACTTTGGGGGAAAAGATACTTTATTGGTAGACCTGCTGATCTGGAGAACTAAACTCAGCTGGGGATGAAATTCCGTTGCTGGAATTGACGAGCTCTCTTGGAGAAATAAACTCTGGTTGGGGAATGAAATTTGTTGACTCGCCTGTGATTATGAACCTTAGCTGGGGAGAGTTATGTCCTATTTCGGGAAATCTAGCATCAATGCCTTTGGGTAGTTTTACTCTGTGGGGAGTGTATGTACCAATAACGATGTTCTAAAGCATGACTCTATCCCGATACCTGTTGGGCAAAGGAACTGTCGGGTTTGGCACTTCTTATTTTCCCTGTTTCTGGAATTACGAGTAATTGTCATTGTTTCTTATGTAAATATTTATGAGCAGTCATCATTTTCAAATGCATATATCAAAAATAAATCATTGGACGTTCTTGCAAAACAAAACAGAAAAAGAAAAAAAGAAATAAATTGAAGTTTTATAAAAATGACTTGCATTGATTTTTGAAGTTTGCCTACAATAGGCGTTTTGTACAAAGAGGATGACGTTCTAGTAAGAGAACGCCGCCGAAAGATAGAAATTATACAATTTGTGTAAAAGAAAGAAAAATAGCTATGTGAAACGACCCCATTGGGTTCCAACTCTCATATTGCCTTTATATCTTCAAGCGTCTCATCACTTTTCTACTTGGCCGAAGGTTGATCAGATTGATTGGTGCCATCCGAGCTTGATAATCGATACCGAAGTCTGGTTGCAAGATGATCCAATGAGACATAGTGTTACGCTTCAATCCCTAACTTTTGCCTCGACCGCCCTTTCGGGTTTTCAGTCCACCTGGATACCCTTTTTTGCCCAAGCCTCCATTTAGGGTTTTCGACCTGCCGGGTGTACAGATTTTTTCATTTTCATCCCATACTTTTTCCCGAACCCTTTTGGTTCGCCGGGAAGCCCTTATTTTTGCCTAGGCCAGTCAACCTAGCGGGTCTTTGATTATGCGTAGTATCTTTTTACTATGTCTTCATTGACGGGGTGAGGAAGGTCGTCACCATTCATGTTGGTTAGAATCATAGCTCCTCCCGAGAAAATGTTCTTAACCACAAATGGCCCTTCGTATATGGGAGTCCATTTGCCCCTGGGATCACCTTGGGCAGTATGATGCATTTGATCACCAGATCCCCGAATTGATATTCTTGGCGTCTGACTTTCTTGTTAAAATCCTTGATCATTCGCTTTTGATACGTTTAACCATGGCAGATAGCAATAAGCCTCTTTTCATCAATTAGATTTAGTTGATTAAGTCGGGTTTGGATCCAGTTGTCTTCGTTCAAACCCGCATCCTTCATAATCCTGGGAGAGGGTATCTAGACTTCGATGGGTAGGACTGCCTCCATGCCATACACTAGAGAGTAGGGTGTTTCCCCTTTCGACGTCCGTGTTGAGGTACGGTACCCATGAAGAGCGAACGGTAACATCTCATGCCAGTCTTTATATGTCACCGTCATCTTCTGTACAATCTTCTTGATGTTCTTGTTAGTTACTTCAACAGCGCCATTCATCTTCGGCCGGTAGAGATAAGAGTTATGATGCTGAATCTTACTGTTTACAGAGATCGGTGATCATCGTGTTATTTAGATTTATACCATTGTCTGTAATAATCCTCTATGGTACGCCATATCGACAGATCAGATTGTGTCGGATAAACGGTGCCATAACATTCTTGGTTACTGTAGCAAAAGAGGTTGCCTCAACCCACTTCGTGAAGTAATCAATGGCTACTAAGATGAAACGATGACCATTAGACGCAGTAGGTCTGATCTCGCCGATCATGTCGATGCCCCACATCGCAAAGGGCCAAGGAGCTGTTAGGACGTTCAAAGGAACTGGAGGCACATGCACCTTATCAGCATAGATTTGGCATTTATGACAGGTTCGAGAGTGCTGATAACAATTGGCTTCCATAGTAGACCAGTAATATCCTTCCCGTAGGATCTTCTTATCCATGGTATGTCCACTTGAATGGGTTCCGAAAGTGCCTTCATGTAGATTTGTCATGATCCTCTATGCTTCGCTCTTGTCTACACACCATAGTAGTGTGGAGTCATGGTTACGTTTATAGAGGATCGCGTTATTGAGGAAGAACTTTGCAGCGAACCTTCTCAAAAACTTCTTATCGTTGACAGATGCCCCTTCAGGATACTCCTGAGCCTCGAGGTACCTTTTGACTTCGTGAAACCAGGGTTTGTCTGCCACTTCTTCGGTATCGATCTCACAGCAGTGTGCTGGTTCATCCAACCTCTCAATGGTAATCAGGGGAGCTTCATTGTCCCACCTAAACTTGAACATAGAAGACATGGTAGCTAGCGCATCCGCCAATTGGTTCTCCTCTCGTGGGAAATGTTTGAAGTTTACCTCCTTAAAGTGTGGGAGCAATGTCAGTACATACTCTTTGTAAGGAATGAGATTCGGGTGCTTCGTATCCCACTCTCCTTTGATCTGAATTATCACCAGAGTGGAATCCCCGAATACACTCAAGAAATTAATCGTCAAGTCAATAGCTCGAAGACCCATGATACATGCTTCATACTCCGCCATGTTGTTGGTGCGGTTGAAACATAATCGGGCGGTGAACGGAGTATGACAGCCATAGGGAGATATGATTACAGCGCCAATGTCGTTACCCTGTGTGTTCGAGGCTCCATCAAAATACATAGACCATCGGGATCCTTCCTCAGGTCCTTCATCCGGTCCAGGTTCTTCGTAGTCAGTCACCAACATAATATTCTCATCCGGGAACTCAAAATTCATAGACTGGTAGTCATCCATGGCCTGATGAGCCAAACGATCAGCCAATACACTCCCCTTTATTGCCTTTTATGTCGTATATTGTATGTCATACTCGGTTAAGATCATTTGCCACCTTGCTATCCTTCCGGAGAGAGCGGGCTTCTCGAAAATATACTTGATCGGATCCATCTTTGATATCAACAAGGTAGTGTGAGTCAGCATGTACTGTCTCAGCCAGCGAGCAACCCATGCTAAAGCGCAACAAGTTTTCTCAAGCAATGAGTATCGGTTCTCACAGTCGGTAAACTTTTTTCTAAGGTAATAAATGGCATTCTCTTCTCGACGAGACTCGTCATGCTGCCCTGGCACACACCCCATTCAATTGTCTAGCACTATCAAGTATAATATCAAAGGTCTTCCTTCAACTGGAGGCATCAGAATTGGCGGTTCTTGCAGGTATTCTTTGATTCTTTCGAAGGCGGTCTGGCATTCGTCATTCCACTTTACCACTTGATCTTTCTTCAGAAGCTTAAAGATTGGCTCATAAGTAGCAGTCAGATGTGAAATGAACTTGGAGATGTAATTCAGACGTCCCAAGAAACCTCTAAATTCCATCTCTGTATGGGGAGATGGCATCTCTTGTAACAACGAAACCCAGAAGCTTACTAGACCTAACCCCGAAAGTACACGTGTTCGGATTCAACCTCAGCTTGTATGTCTTCAACCTGTCAAACAATTTATGGAGATGATCAAGGTGCTCTTCCTCAGTCTGAGACCTGGCTATCATGTCATCAACATAGACTTCGATCTCGTGGTGAATCATATCATGGAACAAAGTGACCATGGCGCGCTGATAAGTTGCCCCAACGTTCTTCAACCCAAAAGGAATCACCTTGTAGAAGAAGGTGCCCCACTGTGTAACGAAGGTTGTCTTCTACATGTCTTTAGGATCCATCTTGATCTGGTTGTAGCCAGAGAAAGCATCCATGAAGGAGAAGATTTTGTGTTGCACGGTGTTGTCGACCAGAACATCGATGTGAGGAAGTGGGAAGTCATCCTTGGGTCTTGCCCTATTCTGATCTCTGTAGTCAACACACATTCGTACCTTACCGTCCTTCTTAGGTACCGGAACAACGTTAGAAACCCACTGTGGATACGAAGTTACAACTAAGAATCCTGCATCGAACTCTTTCATGACCTTTGCCTTGATTTTCTCTGACATTTCAGGATGCATACGATGGACCTTCTGTTTAACCGGAGGACAGTCTTCTTTAGTCGGCAGGCGATGTACCACAATATCAGTGTCTAAACTAGGCATGTCTTCATAGGACCAGGCGAAGATCTTAACATAGTCGTGCAACATCTGTATCAACCTCTATTTGACGCTAAGCTCCAGATTCGCACCTATTTTAACCTCTTTTCTGTCTTTCTCTGTACCTAAATTCACTGTCTCAACCGGCTCTTCATGAGGCTGTATGGCCCTTTCTTCCTGCTGTAATAGTCTAGCAAGTTCTACAGGCACCTCACAATCATCCTCACCTTCGTCTTTGGCTTGGTTGATCGGATTTTCGAAGTCATAACTGGAAATAACAGAGCTGTTATCAATGGGATCCAGAGTGGATATGGATCTGCATTATGATACGTTAGTGTGTGTAAGAGAATAGCTGTTTTGATAAAGTGAAAATAGGAAAGAAAAACAGGAAGCGCAAAATTTGTATGCAAGAAACGTCCAATGCTTTATTATTGATTATGAAATGACAAATAATAGCCCTCACAAGCAAAGCCAATGTGCCTCGGGCAAGGCACAGGTCCGTAAAGTTTTAAATTTTTTATTACAAATCTTAAAACAAACAAGTCAATTACTGTGGAATAAAAGAAACAGGTATGAAGTCCCTAGCCATCCAGTTACTCGGTCCACTGTTGGTAGTCGGGTAGATCCAGCTGTCAATGTCTGAGTCTTCTTCACTGTCTTCAATGGCGTTAATCCCACGATTGCTGATGCGTAGGGGAGGTCCTCCAGCCCGAGCACGCCTAACAACCCTTTGAGCCCCTGTAGTAAAGCCCAAACCAAATTTGTCAGTTTTATGGGTGAAATCAGGGAGCTGACCCCAATTGGCACACCCACCTTCTTCAACCACAACCCTAGCGTCCTTGAGAGAGCCCATCTTCAAACGAGGTTTGTTGGTAGCAGTTTCAGTCGATGCCAAGATCTGAGGGGCCTCTTCAAAATTCTGGCAAGGAGTTTCGATGAATTCTCCGTCCATCTCTACGTAGCGGAAGGAGTTGAGGTGACTCACCACATATTCTTCTTCACCCCGCACTGTGACAATCTTTCCTTTCACCGGGTACTTCAACATTTGGTGGAGTGTGGAGGTGACTGCCCCAGCCTCGTGGATCCAAGGACGACCCAACAAACAAGAATGCGACGGCCTGATATCCATCACATAGAAAGTGGACCCAAAAGTCTGAGAACCCACTTTGACAGGGATGTCCACCTCCCTGTGCACCATTCTCTTCGATCCGTCAAAAGCCCTTACCACAATGTTACTAGGCTTTAGAGTTAGACCCTCGCAATCTAAACGGTCCAACACCTTCTTTGGCAGAACATTCAGTGAAAACCCAGTATCTACCAGCACATGATCCATAGTGGTGTCCCTGCATCCAATCTAGACATGCAGAGCATCATTATTTTTCCTTCCCTTTGGTGTCAAATTCGCATCTAAAAAACCCAGCCCGTTATCAGCAGTCAGGCTGGCCACACACTCTTGGAATTAATCAGCTGAAGTTTCCTGCGGCACATGCGTAGTCTTGAGAAATGCAATCAAAGCCTTCACATGGGCTTCATAACACAACAGTAGAGACAACATGGATATCTTGGATGGGGTCTACCCCAGCTGCTCGACCACATTGTAGTCGCTCTTAATGATTTTCAGTATTTCCTCTATTTCTTGCTTAGAGGCATCCACAACAATTTTCTTAGGCGCCTCCGTCCGGGCAGGCTCACCTACAACCACTTTTCTGCGGGTATCAGATGATTCGCCGACTAGAGTAAGAACAGGAACTGTAGTTGATGTACTAGCAGGAAAGGAAGATGGGATGACAATAGGTTTGTCGACAGTCTTAGGGGAAATCTCGGGAGATAAGACCCTTCCACTTCGGGTAACTTTGTTCGTTCTGACAATGTTACCAATATCAGGATCAGCCTCTTCATCTTTCAGATCTTGTCCGAGACATACGGGACAGGACCGGGAACAGTGATTATCAGCAGAGCAATTCTTGGAGCAGGTGTAATCCTAACAGGTCTTCTCGAGGAAACCTTGGAAGGATTGGCGGAAATGGTTATAATGGCAACGTCTTCAATTGGATCAGCAGGAACCAGAGTTTTCTCAAAAGAATTTCTTTGATATCTATCAAGCGTTGAACACCTAACTTCAACAAATGGCAACCAGAAGGTAGAAACGAACAATTGTGGCAACCTTCACCGCAACCCGGAAATAAACCGGCCAACAGTAGATTCTTCTTAACCGTCATGAGAGGAGTAGACACTTCATCGACAGAGGTAACAAACAAATCAGTATCAATAGCATTAACTCCACGGCTGTGATTAGGAATGGCAGTAGTTATGACATTTGGCTTCTCCGGAGCATCAAAATCTATTTCCTTAGCTTCAATCAAGTCGTGTATTTTGTTTCTCAAAGCCCAGCAGTCATTTGTATCGTGGCTAGGACTCTCAGAATGATAAACACATCGGGCATTCGGATTATATAGGGTAGACGTAGTATTTGGATTCTTGGGGGCCTCTCTCAAGGTTTCCAAGTTGGATCTCAGCAGATGAGGTAGAACTTCAGCCAATGTCATGTTGATGTGGGTAAACTTCCGTTGTGGTCTTTCCACCTGATGTTTATTATTGCATTGTGGAGCAACTGCAGGTCTAGGTATCATCACGACACTTACTGTCTGACTTTGTTCAGCCTTGTTCTGACCCCTCGGGCTATAGACGGCACTGGCTTCCTTCTTACCGACAAAAGGCTTCTTTACTAAACTTGACGAGGCATCCTTCTGTATTTTGCCGCTTCAAATCACAGCTTCTACTATTTCCCCGGTTAGGATCACCTCAGTGAAACCAACTAATGAGCTGTCGATCAAATGATTGAAAAATGGACCAGATAGAGTCCCTAGAAACATATCCACCAACTCCCTATTAGAAAACTGGGGTTGAACTCTCCCAGCCAAGTCTCTCCATTTTTGTGCATGATCTTTAAAACCTTCACGTGCACCCATGGACATACTCTGGAGTTGAGTACGAGTGGGAGCAAGGTCGGCATTGTACTGATACTGCTTGTAGAAATCAGCAGCCAGATCTTCCCAGTTTCAAACATTGGCTCCCTCCAGCTGGTAGAACCATTCAAGCTGAGTCCCTGACAGTCTATCTTGAAAGAAATGCACCCACAAATTTCTATCAGCGGTTTGTGTCTGAATCTTCCTAATATAAGAGCGGAGATGGAGCTTTGGGCAGTACACCCCATCATACTTGGCAAAAAATGGAGCTTTGAACTTCTGCGGGATGACCACTCCCGACACCAAACCCAATTCTTCAAAATCCAATCCAGGTATCCTCTGAACTTCCATGGCACTCAGACGATCTTCCAACTGTTTGTATCTATCCTCAGCAGAAGGATATTGCTCATCATTGTAATCAGTATCATTGTCAGACACTGCAGGACTGGGGTCTTTCTCTTCTTCTTGGTTCTCCCCTTCCTTAGATGAAGAGGTCAGGTCGACCTGTCGCTTCAACCGCTCTCCAAACCTTTGGCCCATGTTCAGAATACCAGTAGCCTTCTTCTTTTTCTTCTTCTTATTTAGAATGAGGGCTTTCAGATCCTCTTGCCCCTTTGCCAGACTGATGAACTTTTGTTGGAATTGGGCGTTTTGTGCCTGCAGGTCTTTAATGCTTTGTTCGGAAGACATTTCTGCTGAAATAAACAGCGAAGAAGATGAGAAACATGTAATGGTACCTGTAATGATGTGTATGATAATGGGATGTGTATGCAATGATTTCAAAGACTTCGGGAAATTTAAATTTGCAAACCAAAATAAACAAAAACTTTATTAGCTAAATTTGAAGTTCAAATTCCTTTTAGGCGTTACAATTAAAAAACAAATCTAAAACTATAAAAGACATCAAAAATCCTATGGATGCTTCCTCTTTGCACCGAGATAATCATTCAGTCCTTTTTCCTCATGGAGTTGCTTTGTGAGCTCTAAAACCTTCCTCTCCTGAGCATGGAACTGATCCCTGTAAGTATTCCACTCCTTCATCCACTAAATCCAAGACCTCTTTAATTCCCCAATATCAGTGGGCATGTAAGGATAGAGAACTGTGTAAGGAATGTATTCTTCAGTAGTGGGTTCCACAATCACTGGTAAAACAGCCACATAGGGCATCATAAGCTGCTAAGCACGAGCTCGTACCCATTTTAGATAAGGTTCCATAGGAATGGAAGTCTTTGGCCCAAAAGCCCTGACGCTCAATCTGTTTACCATGCCCCAAGCTCGTGTGAACCTCCGGCGATACTCTTGAATATCCTTCTCATAGTTGAACACAATACCCTTAATAAGTAACTCATGGGGACCATCCCTTCGAGCGTGACCAAATTGTCGCAGAGCTAAACAAGGATTGTAGGTTATACCCCCTCTGATACCAAGTAATGGGACATTGGGGTACTCCCCGTAGCGGTCAATGATAGCAATGTTTTCCATAGATCAAGAACACCAAAGAATATCCGTATGAGCGAGTGACATTATCCTTTTTGACCAAACTAGACCTTCCTCATTCTTCAGTATGGACTTAGGGAGGTGAGAAATAAACCACCTCTACAGCAATGGCATGCAGCATACAAGAATCCCTCTTCTCCTCATGGTACGAGTATGGAGAGTGTGAAAAATATATCCAAGCAAAGTAGGCACCGGGTTGCGAGAGAGAAATATCTTGATAGCATTCACATCTATGAATGAGTTTGGATTAGGAAAGAGAACTAAACCATAGATAAGAAGGGCCAAGACCTCCTCAAAAGCCTGAAAATCCATATTATCCCAAAACAGCTGGGCTTTTTCTATCAGAAACTTAGCTAGAAAACCCTTGACTCCACTTCTAGTTTCCCAATTGGATACCACGTCGGCCCGTTTCAGATGTAAAGTTGAGGCAATGACTTCTGGCTTAGAAACTTCTTCTAGACCTATGAAGGGTACCTGTTCAAGAATGGGTATATCCAATAGCTGAGAGAATTCTTCCAAGGTAGGCACCAACTGATAGTTTGGAAAGGTGAAGCAGTGGTGCTTGGGATCAAAGAACTGAAAGAGTACACCCATCATCTTTTCATCAAAGTTTGAAGTGATGAGGTTGAGAAGTTGACCATGTCTCTTAGTGAACGCAGAAGTTTCAGAAACCCTTGATGCTAGCTCTTTGAGTTGGGAAGGTATCTTCACAAAGCTGGTTCGGATAGTGTTTCTACAAACGGAAGCCATGATCTGTAAAACAGAACAAAGATAAATTCCCTTGGTCTTTGAAATGGTTAGTGCAATAAGCATGGATGCCATGTTATGATGCATGATGTCATGATAAACAACGGGTATAACAAACACAGGTATAGCAAACACAGTCAAGTCACACCAAGTCCTTAGGTTTAAGACTTGCATGAGGTTAAAGGTAGTACCCTGTTGAAGTTTAGTTGGTTTAAAATTGTCCTAAAAATTAACCAGGTTCTAGAGATTCTCAATATCACTGACCATCCTTTATCGGGCATTGTTTCAGCTCTCAATCTTTTCTTGCGGAAAAAATATCTCGAAAGTTTGATCTCAATGAGTCTAGAATCGAGTATCAACTAGTTCTCAGCTCTACACCGAGGCCGGCTATCTCACTACTTTCTAATGGCTAAGTCATTCAACTAAGGTTCTAAGGTCCGTTGGTGCTTCACGACACCATGCGGCGGCCCTATATTCTCCTCGTTTCCCCACGAAGGATAGTGGTACCAACCAAAGTGCCACACCAACACAGCCATCGCTTGAATCATATCGGTCTACACCGTACAATCTCCACTATCTATTGTTGTTTACCTAATGAGTACCCCCAGATCCGGGAGTAGGATCTATAGTAACCCCAAATAGACCCTCAAAAGTAAAGCAATCAAGATAATCAAGAGAAGTAATTTTAATGACCTAAATCCTAAGGTATACCCCACTTATTATTAATCCCCAGCAGAGTCTCCAGTTTTGTGATACGGTGGCAGAACCGACTATTTAACTGGTTTGCGTTTTGCGTTTTTTGTTTGCAAAATGTCGCGGTAAGCAAGAGTCGCCACCGACTTTTATTTTATCCAATCATGGAAAAGGAAAAAGAACAGAAAAAACCTTTTTTTGAGATATTTCTGAGTACGAAGGGTAGATTATAGAAAGGCAAGGTGTTAGCACCCCTTATATCTGTAGTTATCTACGAGCTCTTAGGTACTTGCTCATTTCCAAATTGCTTGTGTGTTTTTATCTTGAAAATGTTTTACTTCGTGATAACCCTTGTATCGGTCCTCAAGGATGTGACGAAGTTTGTTTTGAAAATTGTTTTGAAAGGTGTTTGTGTGAAAAGTTTTCATTGAGCAAGTACTTAGGATTCTACCTACTCAAAAAAAGATTGTTCGTTCTAGTTCCTTTAGACAGCGATATCCTACTATTAAGGAGTAGGTAGCACCGCCGTTGGAGTATTAAGGGACATTCGAAAGGGACAAGTACAATCATTAAAGCAATAGTTAGAAAACTTTAGTAGTAACCCTAGAGTCTTAAGATCTTTCCGAGGTAACATTTTGATCTTTTAGACTGGAGGGAAACCACTAAAATCTCCTATGCTTAATGACTGTTTACCGAAGGCAACCGGAGTGAGACAAACCCTAGGAGTGAACATGTACATGTGAACTTTTTGAGTTATTTAGTCTTTGCACATTAGGTGATCTACCGTTTTAAATTTCAAGCATTCTTTTCATACAATCCTATTAGCCATGCATCTAGACAGTTAAAGATTACGGAAATTAAAACTTCGAGGAAGTAAAACCTAGCTATTACAAGGCTTCGGGGAGGGGGATTAATTACATAACCAAAAATTGGAGATTTAAACAGTAAATAAAAACCCTAATTTAAAGCTATTACATACCCTTAGCAGTTACAAAATAATGGCAAAAATAAATAACAAGCACACGGCAAATTAAATGCGAGGACGATTGAAATAATTTAAAACCCTAATTTGAGAGAAAAAGATTTTTTTTTTGGATTTTATCTGAGAAAATATTTAATTGCAAATTAATTAAGCCTAATTTCTAATTGTTTTTTTTAATTATGAAAGAAATTAAATTAACCTAATTGTGAGAAAAAATTATTTTTGATATATTCTTTAGAGAAAATCAATTAAATTATGTACAATCTCAAACCCTAATTCTAATTATTTTTAAATTATGAAAGAAATTAAAGTTGACCTAAATTAATTAAACTAATTAATTTTATAAAAAAATATTTATTAAGAAAATAAATATTTTTTTGTGGTTTTTGATTGGTTAATTTAATAAAATAATTTTTGTATTAATTAAAAAAAGAAAAGAAATAAAGAAAAGAAATTAAAGAAAATAATAAAAATAACCAAATGGGTCTGTGTTGTTGGCTGAAAGGGGGGGTATGAATCTGAATTCCTTGGCCCATTAAGCATCAAGCCCAGTGAACCACGCTGGATCTGGTGTAGCGTTGACTTGCACGTGTACCATGGGCATTCAAAGGAGGGGTGTTAGATCTGGCCAGCTGGACATCTAGTGGATGGACGTTGATGGTACATGATAGGCGTGTGAGGGAGCAATGTACTGGATTTGCCTGAAATAATTAGGAAAATAATAAAATGCACACGCCTGGGATCGAACCCAGGACGTGTGCATCAAAGGCGTGCCTCCCAACCATCTGCGCTGCGTGACTCATTTGTTAATCAAATAACAACAAATCATAATATATGCTAAAACGTGGGTTAATGGATGAAACAAAAAGAATGCGCGCCCGTTTGAATGGATGAATGGCTGGCTCACACCTATTGTCTTTTACCTTTCTCCGTCGCCTTAGGCCTGTAACTTTTACCTACAGGCATTTGTTTGTAGGTATAACCCTGTTACATTCAAAATCACATACACGCAATATAAATTCCAATGGAGACCATGGATCAAATAGGTGTGAAGCCCTGACCACCATGGTATCCATCATTAGGCCTAATTTTGCTTAAATCACAAAACACCAAATAGGAGCACGAAACCCTAGCAATGGCAAAAGCCTGTTCCTGCATTGTAACTTAAATCAAACTATCCAGAAACATTGCAAACATGATGATGAACACAAATATATGGGTAAAATACATTTATAATGCGTAAATCATAGAAATCGAATTTGAGTTCTTAGTGCAAACCGTGATGTTGCTAGCACTCGTTTCTTGATGCTTCAGGCCTTGATAATGCTTGCTATCGCCCCAATGAACGTCCAAAAATATGTTTTGACCTTCAGAAGCTTCGAATTGGCATGTGGAAGAAGATAGGTCTCACACTTTTCTTTGAAATTTTGCAGTTTTGTTCTGCCTCTTTTCACGACTCTAACCCCTGTTCTTGCCTTGGATATGTTCAATATATATCATAGAGTGAATTAGGGTTGTAAAAGCAGATCACGTATTTGAAAGTTTTGAAGATTTGATTTGATTTTCATGGCATATGTAAACTTGCTATATTGAGCCAAATTATGCCTTTCTTGTACCAATCAACCTTGATTTGAATTGATCATGATATCCTTGCATTATTTGATTGAAATCCTGTCCAAAAATCAGATCACAACATATCTTTTTCATTATTCATCAATTATTTGATTTAATTGAAATTTTAATTTAAAAAAATCAAAATAAATTGAAAAGTGAAGAAAATAACATGAGGTTGGATATTTGGGTCGTGGATCATATTATAAGTGAGGTGCAAGAATAAAAAGTTAGGCTCATTTGGTAAAAAAAATGCAATTTTGAGCCCATTTGACTTTTGGCAATTTTGCAAAATAGGTCAACTTTGACAAGGCATATCTCCTCCAATTGTAACCCTAGAGAGGTGTTCTTGGACTTTTTAGAAATCTTAGGATGTCCCCTAAGCAACCCTTTCGGTCTCATCTCAATTGAGTCTTCCATGTTCCTGTATGAAGCTTTAACCCAAAAGGTGTTTTTGTTGACTTTCCAAAAGGACCTATAATGTAGAAATTCATATCTTTTTGTGGGTGCATATTTTGGACTTTCTGGATGAAGATCATTTGTAGGTAATGGCATCCTCTTAAAAATGAGCTTTGGATGGAAAATTTCTGATAAAGTATGAAGAAGTTATGCTTGGTCAAAGTTGGGTTGACTTTTACTAAGAAACCCTAATTTAGCAACTTTTGGGTTTTGATGAATTTGGAGCATTCCTTGAGGAATCATGATCAACCCTTGATCAAATTATGAAATTCACTTCTAAATGTTCATGTTGTCCCAAAATCTTGAGGTTTGACTGTGTGTGGGCCACAGTTGACTTTTGACCTAATACAGTCGATTTCTCAAGCATCTGAGCAGTTGGTTGGGAAAACTTCTTGTGCGAGGCGTGAAACTTGACATGTAAGGTCTTAGAACATATTAAGACCATGGAGAGCATAGGAAGCCTTTGTGGTTCATCCATATTTATGAAAATAGAAACCCTAATTTGAGGTACACTGCCTTAGGAGAGAGTTTGTCTGGTCAACTCTTGGGCAAGCTTGAGCAAATTGAGGATCTCAATGGACATGTGTTGAGTAAAATGAGAGGGAAAATTTTGGGGTACAACAACAATCATCATAAGATCATTTCTCGTAGGCAACTCGAGGGACATTTAGGGACTATGATCTTTATGACGACTTTAAACTAAGGGTCTTTGATAAGAGTATCCCTACGTTCGAGGGACATGACCATGTTTTCCGAAGGCAACCAAGCAAGTGTGAAATAGTGTGCTTTTTTTTCAGATATTTATCTTGAATTTAGTGATCTATTGATTAATTACTCATACATGCCTAGGTTGCTAGCAATTATATACACATATATACAGAATATAAAAGCGAGAAAATAGAGGCCCTAAGCTATTACAAGGCTTTGGTGTAGATACATAAGGAATTGATTGAAAGTAAAATGCAGAGATAAAAACCCTAATTAGCTATTACAAATGGGGCGTAGTTACATCAATAGTAAAAATTAAACGTACATCAAAAATGATTATGCGTGAGAATAAAAAATTGGAATAACTTTGAAACCCTAATTTGATCATTGAAAATATTTCCGGGATTTTTGTGGAAAAAAAGATTTGGAGTTTGACCTAATTTTATAATTAATTTTAATTAATGAAACAAATTAAAGTTGATGAAATTAATTAATTTACCAAAATTAATTTATTGAAAAAATACTAAATCCTATTTTTTTGTGATGTTGATTTTATGATTTTATGGAAAAAATTGATTTAAACAAAATAAATAAACTAATTTAAATAAAACAAAATTAAAGGGTAATAGAGTAAGCATGAGGGGGTATAAACCCAAGTTGGAGGGTGCATGCTGAATTTCTGTTCAAAGCCCAATCCAGTTGGCCCATAGTTGCGTGTGATCCAGTGTAGTTGTGCCAGGAGTGTCCACCATGGGGAGCTTCGTTGGAAGCATTGGATCCAGGAGTTGATTGATCCAAGGATGATGACCTGGGGGCCTATAGTGTGTGCGCTTGGAAGGATGGCATGGGATCAGCAAAGAATTGTTAAGAAAAATTAATATGTAGGAGGCAGGGATCGAACCCCTGACCTCCCACACACGCGCGCTTTAAAAATATTTCCCTTTTCCACTGAGCCAATTGTTCAATCGTTAATATAAATAAAAACAATATATTATATGTGATGAAAAGTCAGTATGATAAATAGAACGTGCAAAATTCAAATTGGGCCACTCAGGTTTGGACACGCCATCGTCTTCCTTGTTGGGACTGTCGTTTTAGCCTAAAGGTTTTACCTACAAATAGCGATGTAACTATAAACCTGCATATCTAAAAAATCATAATTGTGCATTATAAATTCAAACCAAATATGCAGATCAATAGGGTTTGGTCTCGTGAGTACAATGGTAGTCATCTTTTGCCCTGATTTTTCCTGAAACGAAAGACCCTAAACAGAACCTTGAAACCCTAACCATGGTATTAAATCAGATATGCATCAAAACACATAATTAATTATGCAGACATGTTCTAAATGATTATACAAACATGAATGTATATTTAGAATTCATTCATCATGCGTATATTTCAAAAACCAGTTTCATGAACTAGAGCCAATTGTGATACCTGTGTTGACTGTTTCTTGGATGTACTGATGTGAGAGTGGTCCAGAAAGCTTCCAAATACGCCTAGGAATGGATTGCAGTCTTTGATACGCCTTGAATCTCCCTCTAGAGCAAAACTCAATCAACACTTTTTGTCAAAATTCTGAGCAGTCTTGTGTGTTCTGCAAGGCCAAAATTTCTCCTTTTTTGATCAGGGTTCGTTATGTATATATAGTAGAATGAATTAGGTTATCAAAATTAAACTGAATCTTGAAGATTGAGTAAAAAAATATTTGATTTGTCTTGTATCTTTTGTTTCTAAAATGGCCAAATCTTTGTGTTTTATTCCAATGCATTTTTTCTTTGATTTTCCAGCATGTTTTACTCTTCCTTTGATGGGAAAATATTCTTTTGATTATGGGCTTTCTGTCTTGTTTTGGAACAAATCCCATCTTCATTCCTTTGAATGCCTTCCTTGCGAACTTTAAACTTCAATTTGAACTAATCAGGACTTTCCTTATTAGAACATTGATGTCCTTTATGGTCCTGACTTCTAATTGTGCCAGCTTCACTACTAAGACTCCTTCGATTGGATCACCCTTTGCTTCAATTTCCTGCCTTTTTTAAGAGAAGTCACTGGTTGAATCAGCTCTTGTGACATTATGACCCAACAAGGCAAGAATATGGCTTGGACATATTTTCAGAATGCACTCTTGATGGCCTCTTTCGAATGGCCTGAAAGGAGTTCTTCGAATGGCCCTTGTCTAAATACCAATCGAAGGGCTTTAACACCATGGCCATCGAAAGGCTAGTCATGAGGCCAATCGAAAGGCCTCTTGCAGCTGTCAATCGAAGGACACTATGTAGATGGCAATCGAAGGACGCTATATAGATGGCAATCGAAGAGCATATGAAGATGTAAATGGAAAGGCACTTAGTAGGTGTCAATTGAAGAGCCTCGTTAACAGGACAATCGAAGGAAACTTAGAAACAGGAAAATCAAAGGAAACTTAGAAACAGGCCAATCGAAGGAAACTTAGAAACATTTTTTGAAAAATTTCCTAGTCTTTAGGCCAAGGCTTGTAACCACCTATGCAGAAGGAAAATCTTGGAAAATATGAGAGGGAATATTTTGGGGTAGAACAGCTACCCCTGTTCAATCTTCTTAAACCTGAGGATGTAGATTGGTTGGTCTACCTTTCGTGATCTAAAGGTGGATGATGATTGAACACTAGAGTGCCCAGAAATTTGCACTCGTCTAAAATGATACTTGATTGTGTATATAGTATTGGGAATGGACTTATAGATGCCATTTGAAGAAGATGACGGAAGATCTTCGGAGATGAGCTTAAATATTCCATCAGAACAATGATGATTTCATGAGATATCCCTTTGTGAGAATTCCTTCTCTTGCTGTTAGAGAGGACTTCGCTGAGAAATGTTGATCTCTGTTTTGGTATATATAGTCTTAGGAGCTTCAGTTATCTGTTACTCTACTGGGGAGCCATCACTTGATTGAAGAGATGGACGTGAACTGCTATCTGGTAGGGATCCAGGCTTTACAGTGACTTGCTGAAGATAATAAGGCTGATTGTTATCTGGTCGTGCTTCAGGCTTCACGGCGACTTACCGTGGGATGAGATTATACTGTTATCTGGTCAGTATCCAGGCTTCATAGTGTCTTGAGTTGTTGATTGACTATTATCCGGTCAGTTTCTGGGCTTCATAGCTTCTTTAACTGGAGTAGAAATCTTAATATCGATTTGATTAGACCAGAGAAAGGTCTCAAGTTGTCTTCAACTGGGATAGAAATCTTAGTATCGATTTGACTAAACCAGAGAAAGGTCTCAGATTAACTTTGACTGACATAGCAATCAGGAGAATATTAGTAGCGATTCAGCCGACCCAGACGAAAGTCTTAGTACATCTTCCACTAGAATGGTAATCAGAGAGATCCTAGTGTCAGCCTTGTCTGACCCAGGGAAAATCTTGGGTAAACTTTGACTGGCATAGTAATCAGGATAATCTTAGTATCGACTCAACTAACCCAGAAGAAAGTCTTGGTACATCTTCCACTGGAATGGTAATCAGAGAGATCTTAGTGTAGACCTGTCTAGCCCAGGGAAAATCTTGGGTTAACTTTGACTGGCATAGTTATCAGGAGAATCTTAGTAGCGACTCAACTGACCCAGACGAAAGTCTTGGTACATCTTCCACTAGAATGGTAATCAGAGAGACCTTAGTGTCGACCTGTCTGACCCAAGGAACATCTTGGGTTTACTTTGACTGGTATAGTAATCAGGAGAATCTTAGTAGCTACTCAACTTACCCAGACGAAAGTCTTGGTACATCTTCCACTGGAATAGTAAGCAGAGAGATCTTAGTGTCGACTTGTCTGACCCAGGGAAAATCTTGGGTTAACTATGACTGGCATAGTAATCAGGGGAATCTTAGTAGCGACTCAACTGATCCAGGCGAAAGTCTTGGTACATCTTCGACTGGAATGGTAATTAGAGAGATCTTAGTGTCGACCTGTCTGACCTAGTGAAAATCTTGTGAGGATATCCTTATGAGGAAAATCCTGGAATAGCCCTTTGTTAGACGTAGCTTGTTGATTTGATCTTTTCCCTGAAAGGTAAAGAGTTAGTCGTATGCAATGTCATGATGTATGAAATGCGTCGTGATGATATTCTCAAAATAAATGAGATTGTGATGTATGCAGTATGTATGTGTATGCTGTGATGTATGAATATGGGATGTTATTGCGGTATTTTTTAGTCGGGGAAAATAAATCCCAGACTGCTGCTGAAAAGTTATTAGGAAGCTGAACTCTTCATTTCCGCTGGGGATGGTGAATGAAGATGATTATGCTGTGGATTTACTCCTTTTTGTTTGAGAATATCCTTTTGGGAAGAGACTTTGCCTGAGAATAACTCTGCAGGGGAATAACTCTTTTTGAGAGAGGAGATGCTTTGCTGGAATATTTTGCCGATTCGGAGAAATAAACTCTGCTGGGGGATGAACTTCCGTAGCTGGAGAAATATACTCTGTTGGGGATTGAGCTTCCATATTCATAGAAATAAACTCTGCTTGGGAGAAGGTTCCGCAGTCAGAGAAGTAAACTCTACTCGGGAGAAAGCTCGGCTGGGGAATATAGATATCGGCTCTCTGAAGGAACTTTGCTGGGGAAAGTAACTCCTGTTTGGGGAAGATGAGGTCAAGCTTTGGTTGCCTCTACTCTGTGGGGAGTGTAGATGTCACGGGGTCGCCTGTAATGGTGACTTCATCTCAAACCGTCCCTGCCCCTGTACCTACTGGAAGGAGTAACTATCGGAATTACAAATTTTTTTTTAGACTTTGCCCCGTTCCTTAAGTCATGAGCAATTGTCCTTCTGTTTCTTTTGCAGATATTTATAAATAGCAATCATATTCAAACGCATATGTCAAAAATAAATCATTGGACGTTTTTGCAAAACAAAACAGAAAAAGAAAAAAAAACAAATGGTTTTGTAAAAATGACTTGTATTAATTTCTGAAGTTTGCCTATAACAGGCGTTGTGTACAAAGAGGATGACGTTCTAGTAGGAGAACGCCGTCGTGAGAGTGAATACTATACAAAATAATATACAAATAGAAGGAAACAACTATGTGTAATAATCGTATTGAGTTTCAATTCTGTTATTGCCCTTATGTCTTCGAGCATCTCATCACTTTGCTACTTGTCGGAAGTTGACTAGATTGATCGGTTCCGTTTGAGCTTGATAGTTGATAATGAAGTCTGGTCGCAAGGTGATCCAATGGGACATAGTGATATTCTTCAAATCCCTAACATTTTCCTGGACCTCCCTTTCGGGTGTTCTATCCACCGGGATACCCTTTTTTGCCCAAGCCGCCTTTTCAGGTTTTTGACTTGCCGGGTGTACAGATATTTCTTTGTTTTCATCCCTAATTTTTGCCCGAACCCTTTTGGTTTGCGGGATGCCCTTATTTTTTCCTAGACCAGTCAACTTAGTGGGTCTTTATTCATGCGTAGTATCTTTTCACTATGTTCGTATTAATAGGGTGAGGAAGGTCGTCACCATCCGTGGTGGTTAGAATCATGGCTCCACCAGAGAATATGCTTTTGATCACAAATAGCCCTTCGTAGGTGGGAGTCCATTTACCCCTGGGATCACCTTACGGCAGTATGATGCGCTTGATCACTAGATCCCCGACTTGATATACTTGGCGTCTGACCTTTTTGTTGAAAGCCTTGATCATC
Organism: Vicia faba; assembly: GCA_948472305.1. NCBI lineage: Eukaryota > Viridiplantae > Streptophyta > Magnoliopsida > Fabales > Fabaceae > Vicia > Vicia faba. The sequence goes on along the minus strand of OX451736.1, from coordinate 1,001,744,847 downwards.
TGCTTTTGATACATTTGACCATGACAGACAGCAGAAAGTCTTTTTTCATCAATCAGATTCAGTTGATCAAGTCGAAACTGGATCCAGTCGTCTTCGTTCAAACCCGCATCCTTCATGATCCTTAGAGAAGGGATCTAGATCTCAATAGGCAGGACAACCTCTATGTCATATACCAGAGAGTAGGGTGTTACCCCTGTCGATGTTCATGCGGATGTGCGGTACCCATGAAAAGAAAATGGTAACATCTCATGCCAGTATTTGTATGTCACTGTCATCTTCTGTATGATTTTCTTAATGTTCTTGTTAGCAGCCTCCACAACGCCATTCATCTTCATCCGATAAGGGGAAGAATTTTGGTGTTGGATCTTGAATTGTTTACAGAGTTCAGTGATCATCGTATTGTTGAGATTCATACCTGTAACACAGTGGTAGAATCGACTGTTTATATATGCTGGTTTTGAGCGTTTTTATTCACAAATGTGCGGTAAGCAAGAGTCGCCACCGTCTTTTCTTTTATCCAAATTAAGGAAAGGGTGAAAAGAACAGAAAAAGACCTTTTCCGGGTGTTTTCTGAGTAAGGGGGTAGATTATGGAAAGGAAAGGTGTTAGCACCATTTCCATCCGTGGTTTTCCAGGGCCTCTTAGACGTTTGCTCATTTTTTTAAAATGCTTTTGTGCTTTGTGTTTGAAAATGTTTTGAAAGATGCCTTAGTGCGGAAATTTGCTTTGAGTTTAACTCTTGTATCAGTCCTCAAAAGTGTTAACAAAGCAAATGTTTTGAAATTGTTTCTGAAAAGTAGTATTTGTGTGTAAGTGCAAAAAGTATTTTTGAGCAAACTTCTAACAACTATCTACTCTTATTACTCGAAAAGGGTCATTATTTTCCTCTTTTCCTTTAGACAATGCTATCCTACTATTAGTGAGTAGGTAGCCTTATCGTTGGATGTTTGAGGGACATCTAAAGGGACGTTTAATAGTCATAAAGGCAACATACGGAGACGCTTTAGCAATTTCATTTAAGGGACGAGATCATTTACCGAAAGGAAACACCGTAGGGTCATCGAGGGACTATGATCTTTTTTTATTTTTGCGGGTCTTTGCTAAAGCGTCCCCATTCTCGAGGGACGTGACCATTTTTCCGAAAGGCAACCGAAGTGGGGATACCCTAGAGGTGCATATATGCATATATATTGAGATTCAGTTATTTTTGTCTTTTTTATTAAGTTAGCTAATGTTTTAATTTACAGTCTTTCCATGCAATCCTAATTACTAACAGTAATATTGTACAAGAAATGTAAAGTGCGAAAAATAAAATAAAAAAGAAGAAGCATAAGCCCTAAACGATTACAGCGCTTTGGGACAGTTACATAAAAATGAAAGAAACTAAGGGTGCAGAATTTTAAATCTAAGACTATTACAACTAAGAGCAGTTACAATAAAATGAACACACGCTAATTTAAAATAATGTCTAATAATCCTAAGAATAAAATCCTTTTTTTGTTTATTATTTATTCATTTATTTTAAGAAAATAAAGTCTAAGTCTATTTATTTTTAATTCTTGAAAGATGTTAAAATAATTAAATTAATTAGTTTAACAAAATAATTTTGATTAAAAAACAAACTAGACCTAAGTTTTTGTGATTTTTGTTTCAATGTTAATAAGAAGGCAAGAAAATAAAAGAACCAAGCAAAAAACCAAAAATTAGGAAATGAATCGAAGCTTTTTCGATCCAGGGGAGGAACGGTTTTTCGATCCTGGGCCAGACATGGCACTTTTAATCCTGGGCCAAACATGGCTCTTTCGATTCTGGGAAAGATGCGGTACCTTCGATCCTGGGCCAGACATGGCTCTTTCGACCCTGTGGAAGAGAAAGTCCTCTTCGATCCAGGGAAGGGAGTTATTCTTTTCGATCTCGGGGAGGAATGGTTTTTAGATCTAAACCTGGAAGACAAACATTAGCAACAAACATGACATGACCTAGGTGTCTAACCCAGGACCTTTGATCCTACATACATTGATTTATTTGGGTTAGATATGTAGTGTTAGAGACAAAAGAAAACCAAAGTGGACCTGGTGTCGAAACCAGACCTTCAGTTTGGAAACCAAATCGAACTAAGCCACATGATATCCTAGTATTTAACCAAGCACTGAGCAAACACTAAGACATTATGAAATTATAAACGTGAATTTGAAAGTTTACCAACAAAGGGGATGCTTCGATCTAGCACTCTGGGGCGTGAATTAGAGCATTGCTGATGATTCCTTCGATTGGGACCACCTATAAGGATTTTGATAATCTTTGGGGTGGTTTAGGGGGGTAGTGTGTGCATAGTCTCTTTCGTGTGCAGTATGTATCTCTCTCTCTCTCTCTCTCTCTCTTTGTTCGATCTTTCGTTCGCTTATGTTCTCTCTTTCGCCCCCCTGGTACTGTGTGATTGCTCTTGTAATTATAGGAGCGTGATGGTCCAGTAATGGCAAGAGACAGCAAATTAAATAGGCCATTAAAGCCATGAGACAAGAATCAGACAAATTAAACGCATTCCTCTTTGGAACATTCATGTCTCTTTGATGAACCTAGACACTTGACCCCTTCGAAGACCCTCCTGTCATTCAAAGGGTCTTGCCAAAAGTATAATCGATGGGTCTTGCCATGAGACCAATCGAAAGGACTTTCCAAAAGGCCAATCGAAGGGTCATTCCATAAGGCCAATCGAAGGTTCTTGCCATGAGACCAATCGAAAGGACTTGCCAAAAGGCCAATCGAAGGGTCTTGCCGTGAGACCAATCAAAAGGACTTACCAAAAGGCCAATCGAAGGGTCTTTCCATGGGATCAATCGAAGGTTCTTCCCAAAAGACCAATCGAAAGGACTTGCCAAAAGGACAATCAAAGGGTCTTACCGTGGGACCAATCGAAGGTTCTTGCCAAAACACCAATCGAAAGGACTTGCCAAAAGGCCAATCGAAGGTTCTGGCCATGAGGCCAATCGAAAGGCCTTATTGACCGATCGAAAGCTTCGTCTTGCTCTCTTAGATTTCCTTCAATTTGAAACAATAGAGATGACATTAAAATGCCAATCGAAGACACCTTATCGAAAGACACTTTGACTAACTTCAGAATTTGTTATTTTTCTTCAAGCAAGTGTTTGTAACCACCCATGTAAAAGAAGATTTTGTAAAAAATGAGAGGGAAAATTTTGGGGTACAACAGTACCATTGTCCGTGATAATTCTCTTTGGCACACTGTATCGACAAATCAGGTTATGCTTGATAAATCGCGCCACAACGTTCTTGGTAACAGTAGAAAAAGAGGCAGCTTCAACCCACTTCGTGAAGTAATCAATGGCCACCAGGATGAAGCGATGCCCATTGGAAGCGGTAGGTCTAATCTCCCTGATCATGTCAATGCCCCACATTGCAAAGGGCCAAGGAGCCGTCAAAATTTTCAAAGGAACCGGAGTCACATGCACCTTATCAGCATAGATTTGGCATTTGTGACAAGTTCGGGAATGCTGATAGCAGTCTGCTTCCATGGTGGACCAATAGTATCCTGCTCATAGGATCTTTTTAGCCATGGTATGTCCATTAGAATGGGTTCCAAAGGCACCTTCGTGTAGATCTGTCATAATCATCTCTGCTTCGCTCTTGTCTATGCACCAAAGTAAAGTAGAGTCGTGGTTGCGCTTGTAGAGGATTCCATTACTGAGGAAGAACTTGGCAGTGAACCTTCTCAGAAACTTCTTATCATTGACAGATGCCCCCACGGGATACTCCTGAGCCTCGAGATACATCTTCACTTCATAGAACCAAGATTTGTATGCTGCTTCTTCAATGTTAATCTTGTAGCAGTATGTTGGTTCATCCAACCTCTCGATAATGATCAGAGGAGCCTCGTTGTCCCACTTGACCTTTAACATAGATGACATAGTAGCTAGTGTGTCCGCTAATTGGTTCTCTTCTCGTGGAAAATGTTCAAAGGTGACCTTTTCAAAGTGTGGAAGCAATGACAGCACATGTTCTTTGTACGGGATGAGATTTGGATGCTTCGTATCCCACTCTCCTTTGATCTGACTTATCACCAAGGCTGAATCCCCGAAAATGCTCAAGAACTTGATCCTCGGGTCAATAGTAGCTTTGAGACACATGATGTATGCTTAATACTCCGCCATGTTGTTGGTATAGTTGAAACATAATCTGGCGGTGAAAGGAGTATGACAACCTTTAGGAGATATAATTACAGCACCAATGCCATTACCGAGTGCGTTCGAGGCTCCGTCAAAAACCATAATCCATCGGGATCCTTCTTCAGGTCCTTCATCTGGTCCAGTTTTTTCATAGTCAGTCACTAGCATAATATTCTCGTCTGGGAACTCAAAATTCATGGACTGGTAGTCATCCACCGCTCGATGAGCCAAATGATCAGCTAGTACACTTCCCTTGATTGCTTTCTGGGTTCTGTATTGGATATCATATTCGGTCAAGATCATTTGCCATCTTGCTATTCTTTCGGAGAGGGCGGGTTTCTCGAAGATGTACTTGATTCGATCCATCTTAGATATCAGCAAAGTAGTGTGGGTCAACATATATTGTCTCAGTTGGTGAGAAGCCCATGCTAAAGCGCAGCAAGTTTTCTCAAGCAGTGAGTATCTTGTTTCACAGTCGGTAAACTTTTTGCTAAGGTAGTATATTGCATGCTCTTTTCGACCAGGCTCGTCATGCTGCCCCAACACACACACCCATTGAATTATCTAACACTGTTAAGTACATTATCAAAGGTCTTCCTTCAATTGGATGCATCAGAATTGGTGGTTCTTGAAGGTATTCTTTGATTCATTTGAAGGTTATCTGGCATTCATCATTCCATTTTACCACTTGATCTTTCTTCAGGAGCTTGAAGATTGGCTCACAAGTAGCAGTTAGATGGGAAATGAACCTGGCAATGTAATTTAGTCGTCCCAAAAAGCCTTTGACCTACTTCTCAGTGTGAAGAGCCGGCATCTCTTGTATAGCCTTTACTTTTGCGGGGTCTACCTGAATGCCCTTGTCACTGACAATAAAACCCAGCAGTTTACCAAACCTTACCCCGAAGGTGCACTTTTTTGGATTCAACCTCAACTTGTATGTCTTCAACCTATCAAACAGCTTTTGTAGATTATCAAGGTGTTCTTCCTTAGTTTGAGACCTGGCTATCATGTCATCCATATATACCTCTATCTCATGGTGAATCATGTCATGGAATAAGGCGACCATGGCTCGCCGATAGGTTGCCCCGACATTCTTTAATCCAAACAACATCACTTTGTAGCAGAAAGTGCCCCATTGCATGACGAAGGTTGTCTTGTCCATATCCTTGGGTGCCATCTTGATCTGATTGTAACCATAGAAACCATCTATGAAGGAAAAGATCTTGTGATGCGCGGTATTGTTAACCAGAACGTCAATGTGGGGGAGAGGAAAGTCATCTTTGGGGCTTGCCCTGTTCAAATCTCTATAGTCCACACACATACGTAACTTGTCGTCTTTTTTAGGCACCGGAACTACCTTGGCCACCCATTGGGGATAATAGGTGATGGCTAAGAAACTAGCATTGAACTACTGCATAACCTTTGCTTTGATCTTGACATTTTCGGGCACATGCGACGGACCTTCTGCTTTACCAGAGGGAAATCTTCTTTGCTTGGAAGACGGTAAACCACAATATTTGTATCTTGTCCTGGCATGTCTTCATAGGACCAGGCAAAGATCTCGACATAGTCATACAACATCTGTATCAACTGTTGTTTGACATTAAGCCCCAGATTTGCACCGATCTTGACCTCTTTTCTGTCTACCTTTGTGCCCAAGTTTATTGTCTCAACTGGCTCTTCATGAGGCCGTATAGCCATCTCTTCCTGCTGTAACAGTCTAGCAAGTTCTCCAGGTACCTCATAATCTTCCTCACCTTCGTCCTAGGTTTGGTTGATCAAACTTTCAAAGTCATAACTAGAAATAGCAGAACTATTATCAATGCGATCCAGAGTGGATATGGATCTGTAGTGTGATACGTGAGTGTGTGTAAGAGCATAGATGTATAGACAAAGTAAAAGTAGAAAAGAAACAAAGAGAGCGCAAGATTTGTATGCATAAACGTCTAATGCTTTATTAATGCAATATGAAAGTGAAACATGATAACCCTCACAAATAAACCGATGTGCCACAGGTAAGACACATGGCCACAAAGTTATATTGTTTATTACATATCCAAAAAACAAGAAAGACAATTACTTCTAAAAAAAATTAATAAGTACAAAATCCTTTTCCGTCCAGTTACTGGGTTCACCGTTGGTAGTAGGGAAGATCCAGTTGTCCACGTCATAGTCATTGACAGCATCTTCCGTGGCGGAGACAACTTCAATAGCATTGATTCCCGATTCGTGCTTAGGCATGGGTGCAGTTATTACATTGGGATTCTCGGGGGGATCGAATTCAATCTCCTTTGTCTCGATCAGATCCTACACCTTGTATTTCAAAGCCCAGCAGTAGTTTGTATCATGACTTGGAATTTCCGAATGATAAGCACAGTGGGCATTTGGATTGTAGCGGGGAGAGGTAGTGTTGGGATTCTTTGGGGCTTCCTTCAGAGTTACCATATTAGTCTTCAATAACTATGGCAAAATTTGAGACAGAGTCATATTTATCCAAGTAAACTATCTTACCGGCCTTTCTGTTCTCGGTTAATTATTCCTCTGTTGAGTAGGTGCAGGTTTAGGGATTATGACAGCCCCTACTATTGGACGGTGTTCAGTTCTGTCCTGATTCTTTTGATTGTACACAACACTAACCTCTTTCTTCCCAGTGAATGGCTTCCTTACGGCACTGGAGGATGCTTCCTTTTGGATCTTACCATTTTTAATTCCAGCTTCAACTCTCTCCCTTGTCAAGATTAATTCAGTGAAGCCGGTTGAAGAGCTTCCAATCAGGTGATTAAAGAATGGACCAGACAGGGTACTGAGAAACATATCCACCAGATCCCTGTCAGACATGGGAGGTTGGACTCTTCCTGCTAAATCCCTCCACTTCTGAGCGTAGTCTTTGAAGCCCTCGCTCAAACCATAGCCATACTTTGGAGTTGAGTACGGGTGGGATCAAGGTCTGCATTATAATGATACTGCTTATAAAAAGAAGCAATCAGGTCTTCCAATTTATGAATGTTGGCCCTTTCCAGCTGATAAAACTAATCTAGCTGCGTTCCGGATAGACTATCCTAAAAGAAGTGGACCCATAAGTCTTTGTTAGCAGTGTAAGGTTGTATCTTCCTCACATAAGATCGGAGGTGCATTTTGGGATATGAAACCCCATCGTACTTGGCAAACACTGGCACCTTGAAATTTGGTGGAATGACAATCCCAGACACCAAACCCAGCTCTTCAAAGTCCATCCCATGCACTTTCTGAATCTCCATTGAACTCAGACACTCTTCCAGTTGTTTGTACTTTTCGTCGGCCAGAGGATACTACTCTTCATTGTAATCAGTCTCATTATCAAATTCCCCCGGACTAGGGTCTTCCTCTCTTATCTTACCCTCTTGGTTATCTCCTTCCTTGGATGAAGATGTCGGATCAAACATTTGCTTTAACGGTCCCTTGAATCTTCTTCCCAGATTTACCATACCAGCTGTCCTCCTTGGCTTTCTGGTCTTGTCTTTAACAATCAGGGGTTTCAGTTCCTCTTGCCCTTTGGCTAGATCCATAATCATCTGTTGGAATTGTTCATTCTGAGTTTGTAAGTCCTTCTCAGTTTGTTCGAGAGCCATGGCTGAAATAAACAGCGAAGAGGATGAGAAACCTGCTTTGACACTTGTTTATGCAATGATATGTGTGATATGTGTATGCAATGATTTTAAGGATTTCGGGAAATTTAAATTTGAGAACCAACATGAAACAAAGATTTTATTAGTAGAATTCAAAGTACAATTTCCTTTTAGGCGTTTCAATTGAAGGTTCAAAAAACTTAAAACAAAATCAGGTTTCCCATGGGCGCTTCCTCTTCGCGCCGAGATAGACGTTGAGGCTTCTTTCCTCATGAAGTTGCTTTGTGAGATCTAAAACTTTCCTCTCATGGGCATGGAAATGGACTCTAAAGGTATCCCGCTCTTTCTTCAGCTGAATCCAGGATCTCTGTAATTCCTCAAGATCCGTGGGCATATCAGGATGAAGAACTGTATAGGGAATATCCCCTTCAATAATGGGCTCCATAATCACTGGTAAGATGGTTACATATGGCATCATAAGATTCTAAGCACGAGCTCGTACCCATTGGAGATAAGGTTCCATAGGAAAGGAAGTCTTCGGCCCCAAAGTCTTGACATCAAATTTGTTTACCATGCCCCAAGCTCGTATGAACCTCTGGCAATACCCTTGAACAGCATCTTCATGGTTAAACATAATGCCTTGAATAAGCATCTCGTGAGGACCATCTCTTCGAGTGTAACCAAATTATTACAGATCCAGAGAAGTATTATAAGTTATGCCTCCCCTAATGCCAAGTAGTGGGACATTAGGTAATATCCCGCAGCGGTCAATAATAGAAATATCTCCCATAGATCGAGAATACCAGAGAATATCCATGTGAGAAAGTGACATTATCCTTTGTGACCAGCCCAAACCTTCTTCATTATTTAGTATTGTCTTAGGGAGGTGAGAAATAAACCACCTCGAAAGCAACGACACACAACATATAAGGATCCCTCTTTTCTTAGTGGTATGAGTGTGGAAGGTATGCAAGATATCTCCGAGTAAAGTGGGCACAGGGTTGCGAGAAAGGAAGACCTTGATAGCGTTCACATCTATGAGTAAGTCTGGATTAGGGAACAATACTAAACCATAGATGAGAAGGGCCAAGGCCTCCTCGAAAGCCTGGAAGTCCAAATTATCCCAAAACAACTCAGCCTTCTCTATTAGGAACTTGGCTAGAAAACCCTTAACTCCGCTTCTTATTTCCTAGTTGGATACAACGTCGGACTGTTTCAGGTGTAAAGCTGCTGCAATGACCTCTGGATTCGGAGCTTTTTCCAAGCCGGTGAAAGGCAACTGATCCAAAATAGGTATACCCAATATCTGAGAGAACTATTCCATGGTGGGTACCAACTGATAGTCTTGAAAGGTGAAGAAATGATGCTTATGGTCAAAGAACTGAAAGAGCACACTCACTATCTTCTCATCAAAACCTGAGGTAACCAGATTGAGGAGCCGACCATGGTTCTTGGTGAATGAAGAAGTCTCAGAAACCCTGGATAATAGCTCCTTGAGTTGAAGAGGTATTCTCACAAAGCTGATTCGGATGGTATTTCTACGAGTGGAAGCCATGATCTGCAAAACAGAACAAAGATAAATTCCCTTAATCCTTGAAATGGTTAGTGTAATGTAGAATGAATGTTTATGATGGATGATTTCATGTTTAAGCAAATTAATCACACACAAGAAAAGCACACAAGACCTTAGGTTTAGGCTTGCATGGGGTTTATAGGTAAATACCCTCTTGAAGTTTAGTTGGTTTCAAACCTGTCTTAGAAATAGTAACCGGGTTCTAAGGAGTCTCAATATCACTGATCTTTCTTTATCGGTATTATTTCCGTTTAGCAATCTTTTCTTGCGGCTGAAACATTTTGAAAGTCCGATCTTAATGAGTGTAGTATCGAGTATCAACTGATTCCCAGCTTTACACTGAGGCTGGCTATTTCACTATCTAATGGCCAAGTTTGTTCAACTAAGGTTCTAAGGTTCGTTAGTGCTTCACGACACCACGCGGCGGCCACGTATTCTCCTTGATTTAACACAAGGGATACCGATACTAGCCAAACTGTCACACCAACACAGCTATCGCTTCAACCATATCGGTCTATGTTGTACAGTCTCCATGATCTATTGTTGTTTACCTAAAAAGTGTCCCCAGATCCGGGTGTAGGATCTTTACAAGAATACCCCAACAAACCCTCAAAGATAGAGCATTCAAAGCAAACAGAGAAAGCAATTTAAAAATGATCTAGACCCGAAGGTAAACCCCACTTTATACTTTTCCCTAGCAGAGTCGCCAGTTCTGTAATAAGGTGGCAGAGCTGACTGTTAATATTGGTTTGCGTTTTTTGTTCGCAAATGTCGCGGTAAGAAAGAGTCACCACCGAATTTTCTTTTGTCCAACAAAGGAAAGGGTGAAAAGAATAGAAAAATACATTTTTTCGAGATTTCTGAGTAAGGGGGTAAATTATGGAAAGGGGAGGTGTTAGAACCCTTTCCATCCATGGTTTTCCACGAGCTCTTAGGTACTTGCTCATTTTCGAAATTGCTTTCGTGTTTGTGTGAAAAAGTTTTGAAAATGCCTTAGTGTGGCGATTCACTTTATGGTAACTCTTGTATCAGTCCTCAAGAGTGTGATAAAGCGTTTTGAAAACTTTGTTTGAAAAGTGTTTGAAAGTGTGGTGTGAAAATTTGTTTGAGCAAGTATCTAGCAGTTATCTACCTACTCAAAAAAAGGGTGTTCTTTTCCTCCTACCCTTTAGATAGTGTTATCCTACTATTAGTGAGTAGGTAACCCTAGTTGTTGGATGTTGAGGGACTATCGAAAGGGACATAATGGTCATTAAAGGCAACATATAAGGATACCTTAGCATTTTGAAGGGACTGTCATCATAAGATCATTTCTCGTAGGCAACTCGAGGGACATTTAGGGACTATGATCTTTATGATGACTTTAAACTGAGGGTCTTTGATAAGAGTATCCCTACGTTCGAGGGACATGACCATTTTTTCTGAAGGCAACCAAGTGGGGTATACCCTAAGGGTGCAAGTGTGTAATAGTGTGCTTTTTTCATATATTTATCTTGAATTTAGTGATCTATTGATTAATTACTCATACATGCCTAGGTTGCTAGCAATTATATACACATATATACAGAATATAAAAGCGAGAAAAAAGAGGCCCTAAGCTATTACAAGGCTTTGGTGTAGATACATAAGGAATTGATTGAAAGTAAAATGCAGAGATAAAAACCCTAATTAGCTATTACAAACGGGGCGCAGTTACATCAATAGTAAATATTAATCGTACGGCAAAAATAATTATGCGTGAGAATAAAAACTTGGAATAAGTTTGAAACCCTAATTTGATCATTGAAAATATTTCTGGGATTTTTGTGGGGAAAAAAAGATTTGGAGTTTGACCTAATTTTCTAATTAAATTTAATTAATGAAACTAATTAAATTTGATGAAATTAATTAATTTACCAAAATTAATTTATTGAAAAAAATAATAAATCCTATTTTTTTGTGATGTTGATTTTATGATTTTATGGAAAAAAATTGATTTAAACAAAAATAAATAAACTAATTTAAATAAAACAAAATTAAAGGTAAATAGAGTAAGCCTGAGGGGGTATAAACCCAAGTTTGAGGGTGCATGCTGAATTTGTGTTCAAAGCCCAATTCAGTTGGCCCATAGTTATGTGTGATTCAGTATGGTTGTGCCAGGAGTGTCCACCATCGGGAGCTTCATTGGAAGCATTGGATCCAGGTGTTGATTGATCCAAGGATGATGATTTGGGGGCCTATGGTGTGCGCGCTTGGAAGGATGGCATGGGATCTGTAAAGAATTGTTAAGAAAAATAACATGTAGGAGGCAGGGATCGAACCCCTGACCTCCCACATACACGCGCTTTAAAAATCTTTCCCTTTGCCATTGAGCCAATCGTTTAATCATTAATATAAACAAACAACATATATTATATGTGATGAAAAGTCAGTATGATAAATAGAACGCGCAAAATTCAAATTGGGCCACTCAGGTTTGGACACGCCATCGTCTTCCTCGTTGGGACTGTCGTTTTAGCCTAAAGGTTTTACCTACAGACAGTGCTGTAACTATAAACCTGCATATCTAAAAAATCATAATTACGCAATATAAATTCAAACCAAATATGCAGATCAATTGGGTTTGGTCTCTTGAGTATAATGGTACTCATCTTTTGCCCTGATTTTGCCTGAAACGAAAGACCCTAAACAGAACCTTGAAACCCTAACCATGGTATTCAATCAGATATGCATTAAAACACATAATTAATTATGCAGACATGTTCTAAATGAGTATACAAACATGAATATATATTTAGAATTCATTCATCATACGTATATTTCAAAAACCAATTTCATGAACTAGAGCCAACCGTGATACCTGTGTTGACTGTTTCTTGGATGTACTGATGCATGAGAATGGTCCAGAAAGCTTCCAAATACACCTAGGAATGGATTGCAGTCTTTGATACGCCTTGAATCTCCCTCTAGATCAAAACTCGATCGACACTTTTTTGTCAAAATTCTTAGCAGTCTTGTGTGTTCTACACTACCAAAATTTCTCCTTTTTTGATCAGGGTTCATTATGTATATATAGTAGAATTAGTTAGGTTAACAAAATTGAACTTAATCTTGAAGATTGAGTAAAAAATATTTGATTTGTCTTGTATCTTTTGTTTCTAAAATGGCCAAATCTTTGTGTTTTATTCCAATGCGTTTTTTCTTTGATTTGCCAGCCTGTTTTACTTTTCCTTTAATGGGAAAATCTTCTTTCGATTATGGGCTTTCTTGCTTGTTTTGGAACAAATCCCATCTTCATTCATTCAAATGCCTTCCTTTCCAGCCTTAAACTTCAATTCGAACTAATCAGGACTTTCCTTATTAGAACCTTGCTCTCCTTGATGGTCCTGACTTCGAATTGTGCCAGCTTCAGTACTAAGGCTCCTTCGATTGGATCACCCTTTGCTTCGATTTCCTGCCTTTTTGAAGATAAGTCCCTGCTCGAATCAGATCTTGTGACATTGTGACCCAACAAGGAAAGAATCTGGCTTGGACATATTTTCAGAGTGCCCTCTTGATGGCCTCTTTTGAATGGCCTGGAAGAAGTTCTTCGAATGGCCCTTGTCTAAATACCAATCGAAGGTATTTGACACCATGCCCATCGAAAGGCTTGTCATGAGGCCAATCGAAAGGCCTCTTGCAGCTGTCAATCGAAGGATGCTATGTAGATGGAAATCGAAGGACACTATATAGATGACAATCGAAGAGCATATGGAGATGCCAATCGAAAGGCACTTAGTAGGTGTCAATCAAAGAGCCTCGTTAACAGGCCAATCGAAGGAAACTTAGAAAATGCAAATCGAAGGAAACTTATAAACAGGCCAATCGAAGGAAACTTATAAACATTATTTGAAAAATTTCCTAGTCTTTAGGCCAAGGCTTGTAACCACCTATGCAAGAGGAAAATCTTGGAAAATATGAGAGGGCAAATTTTGGGGTACAACACATATAGTTGTCGAAATTGCACATGCATCATTTGTTGTCAAGAGGTATGCTTGTTAGTTCCGTGGGAGCTAGTGACTTGTCCCAAACCTATAGAGGGTTTTAAAATCTTAGAGAATAGGCTTTCAGTGTGTTATTGGTCAAGAGAATGAACCCGATTTAAAGTAAAAACCGAATAAAAATAACAGAGATTGGTACCACATGCATAAGCATTGTATTGGAGTCTTACACCGAGTCACATTGTGATATTGTCATAATATGAAACTATGTGCACTATGTGAAGTTTGTTGTGTTTTGTGAAATTGTGAAGATTACGATAATGTAGGTGATGTGCGGTTTATAAAACAATTGAAGCGTGAGAATATTTATCTATATGCGTGTATTTTATACATTATGTATTATTATATGATTTTTATAATTATGTGGGTTCTCACCCTTCTGTTGGAATGATGTTTTATATGACATCGCTCAGGTATTGAAGAATAGAGTTGCTTTTAGAAAGAGATTAGCTGGAGGAGTTAGCGATTTTATTTTCGCAGTTTGGATTTAGTCATGCTTTGGTCATGTAACATTGGGGAAACGTTTCGATTCATGTTTTTAAGAGATACCTTTCATACTCTATTTTAATTGTTTAGAATATTTTGATTTATATGGTGAATTGACTTTTATGCCTAAGATATTACAATAAAGGGATTTGATTAGGAGACTTCATTATCAATTGTTTTAATGAGAATTATCTCAATGCTACATGCTATAAGAAATTGTATCAGAAACATGAATTTAAATAAGTGTTAATTAAGCATGACAAATGTCATGATGTATGGAGTATGTGTGACACCCTTATTTGAAAAGCATGTTATATTTACTCAGATTTATATCATATTTTCATGGGGTCTTAGAAGGGTGTTACAGTTCCTCTAAAACATTTCCAAGATACGGGATCCATCATTCCCGTCAACATTAGGCTGATGTTGCATAACCTGATCAATAACCTGAAAAGCAGCAACAATCACAACATCTTTCCTTCCAACCATTCTACACACAGGAAACTAACAACAGAAAACAGCATATTGACAGTATACTCACACTAATCTATTGAAAGGACATACACACCATAAGAAAATATGGTCTAACGGACTGACCTGCTCTGATACCACTAATGTAACACCCTTCTAAACTCATATATAATTCACATATAATTTACGAAAATAATTCAAATAAAACCACCAACAAGGGTGTCACATCTTCATATAAACATCATATAAAACATCCTGCTCCGTAACACGGGTTTTCAAAATCAATTATAACAAATACATCATGAATAACAATAATGACATTTCAACTACTCGCTGTTTAATTCATAGTTTCAAAACACTTTGATTAAAATACGTCATAGAAGCTTCATCATACTTTATCATTCACAATTCATAATTCAAGTAACTCAAATACCATGAAAGGTAGTTCACATCTCATGATAAATAAAAGAACATAATTATTCCAATTAAATGATCCCAATCCCAATGTTACATATCAGAGCAAGACGCACTTTATTCAACTGGAAATAAATAACGCACTCTGAATCTATCCTCTAAGCTTTAACGAATTATTCTTGATTGTCTGCAAGTTTCCCATATATAGAGGCAACATTTCCAAGTAGAAAGGGTGAGTAATCCCAAATTATTATAAAAGATATATGGAATGGATATAGTAGTACATCAATAAATCATCAGAAATTCTAGATATCATCATACATCATATGTTATACTCACACTTTCGCATCATTAATACACATCAATTGTATCATTATATCATCACATCAACATCTATCATCCAACATCACTGATATCGCAATGTCATCAACATCGCTTAATTAATCATTATGCAATGTCACATATAATTCAATGCAACATAACTGACTCATGCATGTGGTACCAAAACTTCACTGATGACCAAGTCATATTTCTCCAAAGATCCCCATCATAGGATCTGTTGTACCCCAAAATTTTCCCCCTCTTTTCTCAATACATTTCTCACAAAGATCTTTAATAGTTCAAGCTTGCACAAGTATTGGCTAGGTCAAGCCATCTCCTCAACACTGATGCCTCAAATTAGGGTTTGGATTTTCCCAAGGACAATTGGACTTATAATGCTTCAATTGACTTTCATGGATCATTATGGACCTTCAAGAATTCTCATGTCAAGTTTCAAGTCTTGCATCTCAAAATTGCTCAATCAATTGATCAGATGGCCCAAAATCAGTTGTATTAGGTAAAAAGTCAAATGTGGTCAACCTACAGTAAAACTTCAAGATTTTTGACCAATATCAGCATTTTGAAGTCATATGTGTCAATTGTTCAAGTTTGGATCATAATTCCCCAAGAAAAATGCTCAATTCACCAAAAGGGCAAAATAGTCAAAATTAGGGTTTTGGTTGTATTTGACTGATCAAGGACTTTTGACCTAATACATGATCCAATGGCTTGAAGCACAATCTGAAGGATTCAAATACAACATGTTTACCTAATTTCATGGCTCAAAATATTTCTCAAGATCAATTGATTGATAGTTGAAATATCAGTCAACTGATGAAAAGTCAACTGATACACTAAAAGTCAAAATTTGACCTTTTGATCAAAATTGAGTTTCAAAGATCACAATCATCAAGACATTCAAAAATGTGAAGCTTTATCATCAAGAAATAAAGAAAGTCAAAAGTCAATTTGAAAAGTTAAACTTTTCAAGATAGAAATTTTTCTGAGTGTTTTAAGTATGATAATTTCATAACTTCATGCCAACTTCTCATCAAGATACAAGATGATTCAAAGAAAACTTCCAACATGAAAGTTGTAGATCTCAGTGAGATATAAAACTTTGTAGAACATGACAAGTTCTAGAAATTATTTTATTTTGAGTTGTGAATCCATGAAGTCATGCACTTTTTGTAAAAAAAAACACTTAGTAAAATTTTGACCTAGTTTAGGCAGATTTTTTACCTAACTTCATGGCTATTTTTCACATAGTTCCAAGATGATTTTACAAAAATGGAAAACATGAAGTTTGTAGAGGATTCTCCAAGATTTCTAAAATGTCTAAGAACTGAATAAGATCATTCTTGAGCTAGGAGAATCGAAGAGGAGAAGTTAGGCTTTCAAATTTGAATTACAATTCATTTTTCATAAAGAACGCTTGACCAAATCCTTAGCCATACTGCGTAATCTTGATTTGTAGGTTTCAAACTTGTCTTTCACTCTATAATTAATTACTTACACAATTAATTGATCCATTATCCAAGTGTTTGAGTCATTATCCAAAGCATCATTCCATTTTTGGAAGAAAGTCACCATTCCATTCTTGTAAAGCAAGCTTTATGCATAAAGTCAATGCATTGAGCTCATAACTTGTTTGTTCTGATTACACTCCATCTACAAAGTCAGGAGCATTGTGTTTAAAGTGATTAACAACCCTATGATCAAAGTTACAAGGCATTGAAACTTGTTTTGTCAAGAAAATCACATGTTGAGCTTAACATGTAAATTTAAATTCTAATCAACTTGAGCACTCCAAACCTTTGCCTATAAATTGAGCATCCATTTACAAGCCAAGAACACGATTTAGAAAGCACTCAAACTCCCTGAAAACGCTGATTGCAAAAAAACCTCCATTGTTGTGCAAAATCTGACCAAGAACTCCCATCTCTCAAACCACTTCTGTGTTTCCTCTCCAAATCATCTTAAAAGGTTCCTTACCTCAAATACAAGTCACCCCAATCCATGTTTCCCAACTGTAACACCATTTCCATCATTGACCAAACTCAAAATAAGAGGTCTGCAACTTGACTTCTCCAGACCATTTCAGCCACTCTCAACTCAAACTAAGCATTTCATTAGCTTCCTAGGGACTCAAGGAAACTAACCTGATCATTGTAGCATCTTGAAACAAGCTCATTTCCAAAACACGAATTCCATTTTCAAGGTGAGTTTTCTAACTTTTGAACTCTTCATATAGGCATCATTTTCTTTCCATTTGTGAAGATAAAATATAGATATCATGGCCCTGAAACTAACCATGTCCTTGGAATTCATTTATATTGCTTGAGTAGTGAGAATTTTGAAGATGAACTTTCTGAAAAATTAGGTCAGAATTTGGTACCATTAGAAATTTGTGTTCATCTTTGAGTGTTAGCTTAAGTTATTTACATTTCTGAAATCGTGATGAAATTTCTAACAAGTTTGATGTTCATACTTTTGAGAATGGTTGAGAAATGAATGAGTTGTAGAAGCTTTGGCTGGCGCGAGGAAGAAGATGAAGTCTGCCTCATGGACTTAGTTTATTTTAAATTTATTGCTGAAGGGGTAAGAAAACACTTAGAGGGGGGGTTGAATATCTGACTCTTTTTCTTCTCAAAACAAAGCTCAACAATAATGGAAAGACAAGGTTATTTTTATCCTGGTTCGTTTGAACTCAAACTACTCCAGTCCACCCGTCAAGGTGGTTTTGCCTTTCTCAACAAGGACTTAATTCACTATAATCAACTGATTACAAACACACAACAACTGTTGTGACTAATAATGCACAAGTAATCTTACAAGTGACTAACACCACTAAGACTTAAATCTAGTCCTAATCTACTTGAGAAATCTGACCAAACTTGGTCTCTCAAGGAACAATTACAAGAGTTTAATCTATACAGATAGTGAAATAAAGTTTGCTTCTAATCAAGCTATATCACAACTGTGATTTTTCACTTAGAATAAATTGCACAAAGTGTATGAAAAAAGAGTTTGTGAGCCCAGAATTTTTCACGTAGTTTCTTGCTTCTTTTTTAAATTGATTGGTTAGTTGGCTTGCAATAAATGTCCTTCTATATATAGTAGGAACAAAAAGACCGTTGTTGCCTTCAGAAAAGTGGAGAGCATTAAATGCTTGTGTGTTTCCTTGCACTATTCCATTTTCCAAGAAACTATCTTAAACACTTGAGTGCTTGCAGCCGTCTTTGCATTAATGAGCAAACGGCACTTGTAAGAACATGTTTCCTGAAGCTTGACAAGACAAGTTGGCTTTAACGTTCTTTCAGAACTTGCTTCATCGTCTTGAATTCAGAACATGCTTTACTCATCTTCTAAGCAGTGCTTCGCTTGCTAAGAACTTGATTAGTGCTTGCTTTCAAATAACTTCTGAACAACACTTGCTTTCAAGTAATCTTCTGAGAAAGGAATCCTGCTAAGTGTTAGAAGATGAATTTAAATAAATTGTCTTACCAGAGTCAGCAGTTGCGCTTAAAGCAAAAATAGTTCTTTCATTAAAGAACTTCTTCATATAATTTTTAGCTCAGCACATCAAAATGCTTATGTCAGAACATTACCTAAAACATTCAAATGCGTTCATCAGAGTATAAATTATCTAAAATATAATTTATTGTATCTCTGAGATATATCGGAACTAATCTTATTCTAACAATCTCCCCCTTTTTGATGATGACAAAAATATTCAGATATAGAAATAAAATATGGTAAGAGATAAGAATCTCCCCCTGAAATGAATATTTCTATATAAATAAAACTTCCTGAGATTATTTATCAAAGCATTGAAAATATCTTCTTGGATTTCTTCAGAACTTCTTTTGAAGATAATGTTCAGCTGAATTACTCTTCCAGAGTTTAAGTGATACCTGCAAAAAAAATTATTTTGCACATAGAAAGAAATCTTGTATTTTTTTAGAATGTATGAGACTTAGTCCGATAACTGTTAATCAGAGATTAGATCAAAATACTCATTATCTCCCCCTTTTTGGCATAATCAAAAAGTATGTAAAAAAATTGAAGAGCTTAAAAGTTTTCATAAAATAGAAAAAGATATCCAGAAGTACAAAACAACAAACAAAAGACAAGAAACGGAAAGACACTAGGATTTCTTAGTAACAAGAGCCATCAGAAGATTCTTAATCTCAGAGGCAGATTCTTCTTGTTTCATCATCCAGCTTCTGATTTCTTGATTTGTCTGGTCTTGCTTATCCAAGCACTCATGAATGACTTCATTCTCCCTCTTGAGCTCATTCAGAGTATCCATGATAAGTGATGTAGGAGCAGAGGATGACGAAGCTTTAGCAGAAACAACCTTTGGAGCAGCAACCGTTGAGTCAGAATGCACAAAGGTTGAAATCAGAGTGCCCAGATCTATCACAAGAGTTGGCACAGGTTCAGGAGCTGCCTTAGCAGAAGGTTGATTAAGCAGAACAATAACAAGAGGGTTTGAATCGTCAGGGGTATCTTCAGATTCATCGTCTGATATAGCATCAACAAGCATCAGAGAAGACTTCTTGTTCCAGATATCAGCAGCTTTTGACTTGAAAGCATGCAGATGTTTGGAAAATTTGTCCAGCACCTGAGAGTGACATAAGTCCTGCAGCTTCAGTGGCTTAGCATCTAGGGTTCTTCTGAAAGTCTCCCACAGAATATCCATTGCAGTTGGGTTCACACTTCTGGTGCAATCTTCTTTCAGCAGATTCAACCATGCTTGAACTTCTGTTAAAAAATTCTGAAACAATATATTTACATTTGGCTGAACAGATTTTGGGACAGCCTTCTTGAAAGTTTTGTTTTTCAAAAATTATAGAGATTCATAATCAACTATAGTTCTTAAAAAGTTAGCAGGTTCAGGATTTTTAATTGGTTCAGGAGTGGCTGAATGGTCAGGTTGGTCAACAAGGTTAGGTGGTGCTGATTGATCATGAGGTTCAGATGATTCAAAGGTTTCAGGTGGTTCAAAAGTTTCAGGTGGTTCAACAGATTGGTGTTCTGGAATATGAGGAGGTGAGAGCATAGGTGAGTCAGGTGTTGGATGTTGTGGTGAAGTAGGTGGAGTGGCGTCTGGTGAAATAATTATTGTATTTTCAGCAGTGGGAATGAGGTTCTGATGTTGTGGTCAGTTCATGACAAAAATGTTTTCAGATGGTATGGTGAAAGGTGGTTTTTATGTTGCCAGAGGAACATTGATTCCTGGAATTCTCCAAGAACCGGCATCATACCATCCAGAGGGTCTGGGTGATAGAGGTCTGGGAGGAGGTCTTGAAAAGTGTTCAGCGAGAATGGGTTGAGAAACAGATGGTTCAGAGGGTTCTGAGTGAGATGGTTCTGATTGGGTTTCAGAGTGTTTATCAGAGACAAAGTCACTCAAGTCTGATAAAACTTGATTTCTTTGAGGGTTGTCAGCAAGAGAGTCAGAGGGTAAGGCCAGGTCAATATCAACATCTATATCTCCTAAGGTTTGGGGTTCAGCAGATGTAAATACATTGACAGAATCACAAACAGTGATAGTTTCAGCAGGTTTACCTGATTTCTTTTTCTTCTGAGGTTTGGCAGGAAGTCCTTCAACTGATTTCCTCTTTAAGTGTTGCTGAAGAACAACATCTGGAGCAGCTTGATTTCTTCCTTGGAGCCAAGCTGGATCAATTGGTGTTCCAGTCTCTTTACAGATTTCAATGTAGTGCAGGATGATACGTGGATAATCTCCTGAGTTGAACAAAGGGAAATCAGTAATAGGTATCCTTCTTCTCTTTACAGTAGCTGACACATACGGAGTTGGTTCCACCAGCATCTTGTCAATTATTTTCCTTTTCACTAAATTCTTTCCAGTCATAGTCTTTCCACAAGTAGGCTCTAGCTCCCCCAGAAGATTGGCTTAATCTAGGTGAGCAATCAGACCATTCTTAGTCAGAATGTCTGAAATTAATCTACCCATAGGAATCCAATTCCTTTTGGATTTGGGTTTTTTCATCCTTTCAGCTTCCCTAGTCTCTTTTACATGATTCCAGAGATGTTCAAACAGCAAATAAGGCAAATCAATTTTTACATTTGTTCCAAGGCAGAACAACAAGTATTGTTGATCAGCATTAATGTAATCTGGAGAGCTGGTTTCCTTCCTATGGTGAATACACCCATGGATTATTCTTGCCCAAATCTTGTACTTATTTTTCAAGTCCCTGGCTTTAGAAGATCCTTGACCATTTGTGAAAATTTCTGAGTAGACCTTTGACATTTCCATTCTTCCACTTGGCATACCTGTTACTCCAAGTCCTTTAAAACCTAGCAACTTTCTGATTAGGTTTTCAGTAATGGAGATTTGCTTACCCATTACGAAAGAGAGGATAACTTTAGGGGTTGCAATTGCATGTATTCAGAATTCCTTCACAAGGTGTGGAAAAACTGGACCAACAAGACGGTCAAAAAAGTTTTCCCAACCTTGAAACTTAACAACAGGAATCAAATCAAAACCATTTTCTCTTAGATTCTCAAAATCCACCATTAACTCACTTAACACTTCCAAGTTGTCTACAGGAATGAGAGTTATTCTCTCAGGCACGATGTATTGCTCAGAGTGGATGTTCTCAGAATGGGTAGAGGAAGAAGCCATTGGAGCTCTTAGAGATGAGAGATGAAGAAAAGAGTTTTAGAGAAAAAGTACAGAAACGTTTGAGTTTTGAAAGAGACGGTTAAAAATGAAAAAGGGTTTTTCCAAAAGTATTTATATGAAAAAGTTTCAGAAATAGGTTTAGAAATAAAATTGAAAAAGAATTTTTAAATAATTTAAAACGAATCTCATCATTACATGCATTTAATGATTTTGCTAAAAATTAGGGGAAAACGTGAGATTATAGCTAATCATTAATAGTTACCTAGAACGGCGTCAGTAGCTTTTGCACGCGTGACCTTTCAGAAACACACCACGTGTTCATCTTCTGAAGGTTGCATGTCACAGTTGTTTGTTCTAATGAATTTCTGAACTATACTTATAAATGAAACGTTAGAACATTTCAGAACTTTTCATATAGCTTCTGATGTAACTTCTCTTCTAACTTCTGAAGAGTTGTTAATCAGAACATTCATTTCAGAATATTCTGAAGTCAAACACAGAAGATAAATATTATTTTATTCAGGACATAATTCCATACAAATATTTTTCAAAATGAAATTAAATCTATCTTCTGAAAGGGGTTTGGTAAAAATGTCAGCCCATTGATGGTCTGTTTTTACAAAAATTAAATTTAGAATTCCCTTCTGAATATAGTCCCTTATAAAATGATATTTAATTTCAATATGTTTAGCTTTAGAATGTAAAATTGGATTTTTAGAAAGACAAATAGCAAAAGTATTGTCTTAGAAGATAGGAATCTTACTTTCATAAAGATTAAAATCTTCTAGCTGACTTTTCATCCAAATCATCTGAGAACTACATCCAGCAGCAGATATGTACTCAGCTTCTGTGGTTGAAAGTGCAATTGTTGCTTGCTTCTTGTTGTACCACAAGATAAGATTGTCACCCAGAAACTGGAAGCTTCCAGAGGTGCTCTTTCTTTCAATTCTATCTCCAACAAAGTCAGCATCACAATAACCTACTAGTCTGTAATCTTATGATCTTCTGTAACAAAACCCCAGATTAGTAGTACCTTTCAGATACCTAAGAATTCTCTTAACAGCTGTTAAGTGAGATTCTCTAGGATCTAATTGGAATCTAGCACATAAACACATGTTGAATAGTATATCAGGTCTAGATGCAGTCAGATAGAGAAGGGATCCAATCATACCTCTGTAGAGCTTCTGATCTACCTTCATACTTACCTCATCTTTTCCCAGAATGCAGGTTGGATGCATAGGTGTCTTGGCATCTTTGCTTTCTGACATCTGAAATTTCTTCAGAAGTTCTTTAACATACTTCGTCTGATGTATGTAAGTACCTTCTGGAGTCTGGTTGATTTGAATTCCCAGAAAGAACTTCAATTCTCCCATCATGCTCATTTCAAATTCTTCCTGCATGGTCTCAGCAAATTCTTTTCCAAGGGAGATATTAGAGGTTCCAAAAATTATATCATCAACATAAATTTGACAAATTAAAATATCATTTTTAAATGTCTTTCTGAAAAGAGTTGTGTCCACTTTCCCTCTGGTAAAATCTTTTTCTTAAAGAAAATTACTCAGACGATCATACCAAGCTCTGGGAGCTTATTTTAAACCGTACAAAGACTTTTTTAATTTAAAAACATGTTATGGATGTTTTGAATCATTATATCCAGGAGGTTGATGGACATAAACTTCTTCTTCTATATAGCCATTTAAAAATGCACTTTTAACATCCATTTGATATAATGAAATGTTATTTTGCACAGCAAAAGAGATTAATAATCTAATAGACTATAACCTGGCGACTGGGGAAAAGGTTTCATTATAATAAATTCTTTCTTGTTGACTATAACCATGTGCAACCAGTCGTTCTTTGTTTCTGATCAACTCTCCTTGCTCATTCAGTTTGTTTCTGAAAACCCATTTGGTTCCTATAATGTTGAATCCTTTGGGTCTTGGAACTAGATCCCATACATCATTTCTGGAGAATTGATTGAGTTCTTCTTGCATTTCTAAGATCCAATCATTATCTTCCAGAGCTTCATCAATAGAAGTTGGATCAATCAGAGAAACCAAACCAAACAATGATTCTTCAATGATTCTGAGAGAGGATCTTGTTCTGATGGGGTCTTCTTTTCTTCCAATGATTACGTCTTCTTTGTGAGCTAAAGAAATTCTAGGAAACCTTTTCTGAGTGGGTTGATCAGATATTCTGAGGTTGTCCAGAGCATTATCAAGAGGATGATCTGCTGAGTCTTCCTTTGCTTCTGAGTCTTCTTTTGCTTCTAAAGTTTCAGAGTTTGAGGGATGATCTTCTGTACCTATAGAAAAATCAATTTTCTTTGGTTGTTGCTGGCCAAGCTTATCATTAAACCTGACTTTGATTGATTCTTCAACAATCAGAGTTTCTATGTTGTATACTCTATAGCCTTTTGAGCATTCAGAATAGCCAAGCAGAAAACACTTTTGTGCTTTAGAATAGAACTTGTTCAGAGTTTCTTTAGTGTTCAGAATAAAACAAGTACATCCAAAAGGATGGAAATAAGAAATGTTGGGTTTTCTGTTTTTCCACAATTCATAGGGATTCTTTTCAAGAATAGGTCCTATAGAGATTTTATTCTGAATGTAACATGTTGTGTTCACAGCTTCTGCCTAAAAGTGCTTTGCCATATTAGTTTCATTGATCATGGTTCTGGCCATTTCTTGTAATGTTTTATTCTTTCTTTCTACTACCCCATTTTGTTGGGGAGTTCTAGGACAAGAAAAATTATGAACAATACCATTTTCTTTAAAATATTTTTCAAAATAATGATTTTCAAATTCACCACCATGATCACTTCTGACTTTTATGATTTTAAAATCTTTTTCGTTTTGCACTTGGTTACAGAAGTCAACGAACACAGAATGTGACTCATCCTGGTGTTTTAAAAACTTGACCCATGTCCATCTGCTAAAGTCATCAACAATGACCAATCCATACTTCTTGCCTCTGATGGATGCAATTTTAACTGGCCCAAACAGATCAATATGAAGTAACTCTAATGGATTAGAGGAAGAGACAACATTTTTGGATTTAAAGGAAGGTTTTGAAAATTTTCCTTTTTGATATGCTTCGCACAGAGCTTATGAGTTGCACTTCAGATTGGGAAGTCCTATGACTAAATTTAATTTATTTAGTTGAGAGATTTTTCTTAGACTGACATGTCCCAATCTTCTGTGCCATACCCATTGCTCATCGCTAATAGACAAAAGGCATTTAACGTTCTGAGATTTAAGATCTGATAAATCAATTTTGTATATGTTGTTCTTTCTCTTGCCAGAAAAGAGGATTGATCCATTTTTTTGACTCACAGCTCTACAGGAGTTTTGATTGAAGATAATGTCATAACCATTGTCACTTAATTGACTTATGGGCAGCAGGTTATGAGCTAATCCTTCTACTAATAAAACATTAGAGATAGAAGGAAGGTTACAGTTTCCAATGGTTCCAGAACTAATAATCTTCCCTTTCTGATTACCTTCAAACTTCACGTCTCCTCCAGCTTTAAATTCCAGGCTTTGGAACATAGACCTTTTTCCCGTCATGTGTCGTGAGCACCCAGAGTCTAGGTACCATGACAGGTGTCTCAATTGAGCTGTTAAGGACATCTGCAACAAATATTATTTTATCCTTAGGTACCCATATCTTTTTGGGTCCTTTTGGGTTAGAGTGTTTAAAGTTCTGTTTGAACTTTGGGTTAGCATAAGAGTTTCCAGAATGTGATGTATATTTTATATCATGAGAGTGTCCAAACTTGAATTGTTTGTTCAGAGGTTTATAAGTGAAAGTCATTTTAAGAACAGGTTTTGGTATGTATGTCTCCTTCCCTTTGGGAGGTTCATATCCAATTCCTCTTCTATTTTTCCCACTAACTCCATAGATCATTGAAGCCATTTTGCTTCTATCTATGCCTTTAGCCAGAAAAGTTTGAAAGCTACAGTCATACTCTTTCAGAATATCCTTTGAACTAGACACAGACTCTGAACTAGAAATTTTTTAAACATTTTGAATTTCTTCTTTAAGTTTAAAATTATTTTCTAAAAGTTCAAATTTTTCTGTTTCATGTTTCTCAAGATCAGATGCAAGACTCTTCTTGAGTTTCTTGTATTTGATTTTGAGCTGACTATAGTTTTCCAGAAGTTTTGATAAACTATCAGCAAGTTCATCTCTAGAAAATTTAGAAAATACCTCTCTTGGTTCTAACTCACAGTCTGAGTCATCTACTGTGGTAGCCATTAGAGCTAGGTTGGCATTCTCATCTTTAGAACCAGATTCGTCTTCAGAGGATTCTGAGTCATCCCAGGTTGCCATCATCCCTTTCTTCTTACCAAACCTTTTCTTTGGTTTTTCTTTTTGAAGCTTTGGGAAATCACTCTTGTAGTGACCAGGTTCTTTGCATTCATAATAGATGATCTCTCTTTTGTTTGACTTTTTGTGTCCATAACATTCTGGTTTATCTTTTGACTTCTTGAAGTTCCGGAACTTCTTTTGTATGTGCTTCCACAGATGATTGATCCTTCTGGAGAGCAAGGATAGTTCGTCTTCTTCTAACGCTGATTCTTCAGAGTTTTCCTCTTCATCCTGAAAAGCGTTAGTATCATATTTCTTAATTGATTTAAGGGTAAGAGACTTACCTTTCTTCAGAGGCTCGTTCTCATCAAGTTCTATCTCATGACTTCTGAGAGCGCTGATGAGTTCCTCCAGAGACACGTTGTTCAGATGTTTTGAAACTTTGAAAGCAGTGACCATTGGTGCCCATATTCTGGGTAAGCTTCTGATGATCTTTTTAACATGATCTGCTTTGGTATATCCCTTGTTCAAAACTCTCAGACCAGCGATCAGAGTTTGAAACCTAGAGAACATTGCTTCTATAGACTCACTTTCTTCTACTTTGAAGGCTTCATACTTCTGAACTAAAGCCAGAGCTTTAGACTCCTTCACTTGAGCGTTTCCTTCATGAGTCATTTTAAGAGACTCAAACATATCATGCGATGTATCTCTATTTGTTATTTTTTCATATTCTACTTCAGAGATAGCATATAGAAAAATATTTCTAGCTCTATGATGATTTTTAAAATCAACTTTTTGTTGTCTATCCATATTTTTTCTATCCACTTTGTTTCCTTTTGAGTCTGTAGGATGTGTGTAACCATCCAATACTATATCCCAAAGATCACTATCATGACCTAGAAAGAAACTTTCTAGTCTATCTTTCCAGTACTCAAAATCTTCTCCATCAAATACAGGAGGTTTGTTGTAACTATTATTGTTTTGTTCAGCGGCCATTGTGTTTTCTTCTGGATCTTTTCCTGACACGGTTAAGTGTTGTGCTCAGAGTCAAGCTCTGATACCAATTGAAGGGGTAAGAAAACACTTATAAGGGGGGTTGAATAAGTGACTCTTTTTCTTCTCAAAACAAAGCTCAACAATAATGGAAAGACAAGGTTATTTTTATCCAGGTTCGTTTGAACTCAAACTACTCCAGTCCACCCGTCAAGGTGATTTTTCCTTTCTCAACAAGGACTTAATTCACTATAATCAACTGATTACAAACACATAACAACTGTTCTGACTAACAATGCACAAGTAATCTTACAAGTGACTAACACCACTGAGACTTAAATCTAGTCCTAGTCTACTTGAGAAATCTGACCAAACTTAGTCTCTCAAGGAACAATTACAAGAGTTTAATCTATACAGATAGTGAAATAAAGTTTGCTTCTAATCAAGCTATATCACAACTGTGATTTTTCACTTAGAATAAATTGCACAAAGTGTATGAACAAAGAGTTTGTGAGCCCAGAATTTTTCACGTAGTTTCTTGCTTCTTTTAGAAATTGATTGGTTAGTTAGCTTGCAATAAATGTCCTTCTATATATAGTAGGAACAAAAAGATTGTTGCTGCCTTAATAAAATTGGAGAGCATTAAATGCTTGCGTGTTTCCTTGCACTACTCCATTTTCTAAGAAACTAGCTTAGACACTTGAGTTCGTCCAGCCGTCTTTGCATTAATGAGCAAACGACACTTGTAAGAACATGTTTCCTGAAGCTTGACAAGACAAGTTGGCTTTAACGTTCTTTCAAAACTTGCTTCAACATCTTGAATTCAGGACATGCTTTACTCATCTTCTAAGTAGTGCTTTGCTTGCTAAGAACTTTATCAGCGCTTGCTTTCAAATAATTTCTGAACAGCACTTGCTTTCAAATAATTTCTGAACAGCACTTGCTTTCAAGTAATCTTCTGGGCAAGGAATCCTGCTAAGTGTTAGAAGATGCATTTAAATAGATTATCTTACCAGAGTCAGCAGTTGCGCTTAAAGCAAAAATAGTTCTTTCATTAAAGAACTTCTTCATATAATTTTTAGCTCAGCACATCAAAATGCTTATGTCAGAACATTATCTGAAACATTCAAATACGTTCATCAGAGTATAAATTATCTAAAATATAATTTATTGTTATCATCAAAACTCTGAGATAGATCAGAACTAGTCTTGTTCAAACAATTGCATCATGTTTCATAACCAGATGTACAGGCCACCCCAGTGGCAAGGCGCACGCGTATAAGGCATTATTGTGTAAGGTCCTGGGTTCAAGCCCAAGCGCTACCTTTTTCATTTTTTTCCTAACATTTTCCTTGTTTTCTTTTTTTTGCTAGCGCGTTGGGCCTCATATCTTTGGGCCTTTCCATTTTTTTCTTCAGCATCACCCCTCATTTGCTCATATACACGCAGGCCCAATTTATTTTCATTTATTTTATGATTTAGAAACAAAAAACTATTGGGTCTTTTTCCTAACATTCACACCCTTTTCACTTTCTAAACCTCATGACTTTAATTTTATATTTTTATTTTATTTTTATCTTTTTATTTTTATTATTATTATTATTATTATTATTAATCAAAAATACCAAAAATATTTATTATTTATTATCTAGATATTTAGTATATTTTTTATTTTATTTCTTTTAAAACAAAAGAACAAAAAACATTTTTCTAATATAACTTTCTTTTCTTAATTAAATCATTTAGGTTTAAGTTTGTTCTAACTTTCTTTTTAATTAAATTAACCTAGAAATTAGGAATTTTTATTAATTAATTTCTTTCTTTATATTAGTTTAATTAAATCAAAACTTTTTCATAAAAAACCCTAATAATTATTTTCTTAGTTAATTTAATTTCTTTTTTTTCTCAAAACAACTTAGGTTTAATTTTCTTAAATCAATTTATACTAATTAATTATTTTATTTTTAGTTTAATTATGTCCAAACCTATTATATGAAAACTCAAACAAAAACAATTTTCTTTTCCTTTCACATTGCCTTCATATTCTTGTGCATTATCTTATTCATATTCAATATAGTTGTAATAGTATAACTAGAAATTTATTGCTTGCATCCCTCATTTGTAAATTGTATCCTCATCTCCCAAATAATGTAATAGCGTAGAACTTTACATTTCCGCAATTTATCGCTTTCAATATAAATGCTAGTAATTAGGGTTTGTATGGAAAGACATAAAATCAACAAGTAGAAAACCCTAATTCAAAGACAAAAATGCATGAAATCAAAAGACTTTGCACACTTGCACCTCTAGGGTATACCAAACTTGTTTCCTCGGATAAAATAGTTATGTCCCTCGAACGTGGATTGTTTTAGCAAAAGACCCCCCATTATAAGATCATAGTCTCTCGATGACCCTTCAATGTTGCCTTCGGTAAATGATCTTAGACCCTTAAGATAAATTGCTAAGGTATCCTACAATGTTGCCTTCTACAATTGTATGATGACCCACGCCTGTCCCCTCAAATCCAATGATAGGGCTTTTTACAAATCAATGGTAAATAAAAATATCTAAAGGAGGAGAAAATTAACAAAGACTTTTTGAGTAGGTATAACGTTCGTAGTTCCTTGCTCACAAACATTTCAAAACATCTCTCAAACACACCAACACTTTCAAATGAAATATTTTCAAAAGTTAACACTTTGTATGCATTCTTATAGAGACGAGAATAATTACAAAGTTTGCCTAAGTAAAGGTGTTGTGATCGGTGGATCTGGAACTGACTGTTTAACGCTGGTTCGCGAAATGTCGCGGTAAGCAAGAGTCGCCACCGTCTTTTATTTTCTCCAAATGGAAAGGACAAAAGCACAGAAAAATTCCTTAAAGAGATTGCTCTCGGTTCGGGAGGTAGGTTATATAATGGGAAGGTGTTAGCACCCTTTCTATCCATGGTTATCCATGGGCTCTTAGATACTTGCTCATTGTGTTTTCAAAAAGGTTTGTTTGCTTTTCAATTGTGGGTTTAAAAAAGTTTCTTTGAAAAAATTTCAGTTCGACTCGTACGTCAGAGTGTTTGAAAAATTTGCTTTGAAAGCTTTTGAAAAGTGTCGGTGAAAAGATGTTTTGATTTGTTTGAAATTAGAGCAAGTATCCTTGAGAACCTACCTACCCTAAGGAATTCGTCTGTGTAAATGTCCTTTAAAGTAGTGCCATCCCACCATTGAGAGGTAGGTAGCACCACCGTTGGAGGTGTTCGGGTCAATTCGAGTTTTAGGGACATGGTGATCACCAGAGCAATGGGAAGACACCTTAGAAGCTACCCTCATGCCAGGTTCCCGGATCATGAGGACTTACTAAGACGTCCTCTACTCGACGACCACCTTTCGAAAGGCAACAGTGAGGCGTACCCTAGGGGTGGTGTGTGCGAATTGTGTGTCGTTTTCATTTGCATTTGTCTTGTCATGTTTATTTGTGTTCTACGCTTGATTTTAATTAAGACATTCATTCTTGCATGCTTGTTAACAGTTATAAAGTTTGCGGGAAAATAAATCTACAACTATTACAAATGGCGCGGGCCCACATCGCCAAAAATAAACCGGACCCGATTTGACGGAAAATAAATAAAGCAAAATAAAGAAAAGTGCGAGAAGTAAAAATTGTTACAAGGCTTTGGGACATGTACATAATTATTTAAACGATATAAAATAAATGCGCGAAATTAACAATTAAAAATATGGGCGTTGGACCCTTTTGCGAAAAATTAAATTTAATGAGGAATTAGAATTAAAATTAAAAAGGAACTGTTTTTTTTAGTATTTTTATATTTCTTAAGATTTAATGGAAAGAATAATTAATTAAAATTAAAATGAAGCGTCAAACCCTAATTCTAATGTTTTTTAAATTCATTATGAAAATATTAAAATATAGCCTAAGTTAAACCTAAATTCTATGTTTTTGGATTTTTTATTATTAAAAGGAATTAAAATTGTAACCTAATTAAAACTAAATATTTACATGTCAATTTATTTAGAAAAATAATTACAATAAAAATATTTATTATTTTTTGGCCTCTTCTGATTTTTTATTATGTTTTGTATTTTGTAAAGAAATAATTAATTAAAACAAATAAAATAAATGAAATAACAAAAATAAAATGTAAGAAGAGAAATAGAAAAAAAATGCAAACCAGGGAGGGGGTAGCCCCAAATGGGAGGTACAGGCCTGGAATGCTGGCCCATTAATGTTTTGGTCCATTGACTTTTCCAGGTTGTGTGTTAGTGCGTTTGACCAGGACTTACGTGTTCCTCATATCCATGCCGTTGATTTGTATGTGTTAGACGCGTGGCTCTTTGGATGTTGAAGCAACATGATGCGCTTCCATGTTGACGCTGCACAGGATTTTGCATTGAAAAATAATATGGAATTTACACAGACCTGGGATTCGAACCCAGGTCTTGGACATTGCAAGCTTAACACCTGTGCCACTGAAGCGCTTGATTTCAATTTAATATATAATGGCTATTAAATATAATAAAAGAAAACAAAGTGTTAGTGGATTAGCGCGCGAGAATTCAAATGCGCCTATTACGTTTTGACACGGTATCATCTTCCTCGCGTGCCTGAAAGACAAAACATTGAGCAACGGTTTTAGTTGCGTTGCCTTAAGCCAGCTACCAGAAAATAGCGAATGGGCCTATGTAGCTCATAAATTTATCGCGACTAATGCTTCATGTTCGTTGGAGCACGCTGATTGCAATGGTGGTGATTTTGAATCCTAATTTTTCCTTGGGTGAAAAACCCCAATTCAAGAACCCTGAAAACCCTAAAAGATGAACATGGTAATATCGCGTATAGCCCAGAAAAAAGCAATTGAACGTATTGATTAGCTTCAAAACATTATGATAAACATGAATCAATGGACAAAATGCTGTAAAAACGTTTAAATCATGATGCACGATTTTGGAATTTTTTCGATGCAGTGCGAGTTCAATCTACCAGTTCTTTGTGTTTGAGTTGTTGTTTGTGATTGGAATGTGTTCAGGAATTGCCAAGGGAGCTTTTGGAAAAGGAATAGAGGCTTGAATCCACCTTTAGAATGCTTTTCAGTTCTTGAGTTTTTAGAGAAAATTTCAATGTTGCAATGGCTTTTTGGGCGCAGCTTCGAGTATCCTGCCATTAGGGTTGTGATCAGGTACTTGTATGGAAGCAATTAGGTCAACAAACTTGAATAAAATCCCTTGTAATCATGGTTTGGATATTTGATTTGTTAAGAATCTTTTCATATCTTTTTTCATGTTATTTTTGCACAAATCATATCCCAATGCTCCAAATCTTTCCAAATTGGCTTAGGCACGAATTATTGAGCCTAAAATGTGTACAAAAAGATTCATTAGGTCAAGTTAGATATTTTCTATATATTTAAATAATTTAAATGAATTAATATTAATATAAATTCAAATAAATAACTAAAAAATGAGAAAATACTTCCCTTTGGGCCAAGTGGTCGTGCATAGGCTTGGAGTGATGAATCATGGAAGAAAAATGGGCCCATTAGCAATTTTGAATCATTTGAATCAAAGTTGACTTTTCAAAATTCCCAAAAATTCCCCAACTTCCACAAGGCATAACTTGCTCAATTTTTAAGCTTTTCACATGTTCTTGGACATTTTGGAAAGGTCTTTGAGTCCTTTAACCAATGCCTTTGGTCCCATGTCATTTTGATTTACCAATCTCAAGTTATGGCCTTTGACTTAAAGTCCCTTTTTGTTGACTTTTGAAAATGACCTATAATGTTGAAATTGATAACTTTTTGTGAGAGCATTTCTTGGACTTGGAATATGAAGATGAGTTGTAGGAAATGTCTTTCTCTTCAAAATGAGCTTTGGATGGAATTTTTCTGATAATCCATGTGAAAGTTATGCCCTGGTCAATTTCAGTTGACTTTTTCAGCTGTCCAAATATAGTAACTTTTGCATCTCTGATTATTTCTGAGCCAAATTTTGAGAATCATGATCAAGCATTGATCAAATGATGTTTGTGGCTTCAAAATGATATGTTGACCAAAAATTTGAACTTTTGCCTGTCAAATGACCATTTTGCCCCTACAGTTGACTGTAGTGCAATTTAGGGTTTTGACTGTGCAATTTTGAGCTGAATGCCTTGAAACTTGATATGAGGATGCTTGACCATCTTTGTAGGCATATGAGACTTGATTGGGCCTTTAAAAACTTCATTTTCTTGATCAGAACCCAAACCCTAGTTTTGACTGTATAGGGGACCTTTGCACTGCACAACCCTTGGGGAATTTTGTGACATTGACTTTGACAAATCTTGGAGAATATGGGAGGGCAAATTTTGGGGTACAACAGTTGCCCCTGTTCAATCTTCTTAGACCTGAGGATGCAGATTGGCTGACGTGCCTTTCGTAATCCGAGGGTAGAAGATGATTGAACACTAGAGTGCCCAGAAATTTGCGCTCACATAGTAACAGTGATAGGGGAATGGGCTTATAGATGCCATTTAGAGGTTGCTGGATAGGGTGATGGTCTTATAGATGCCATCTGAATGTTGATTGCGGGGGAGATTCCTTAGCGAGAACCTGCATACCTGCAAAAGAAAAATGAGTACCTGACACGTTGCAGGAGCTGATTTTAGATGCTTGGCATAGATATGTCCTGACTGGTTTGAGTCTGGAGCTTCAAACGCTGATGAATGAACCAGGGATGGTTACTGCCTTAACATGGATGGTAAGAGAACCTTGGATGACTTTAACTTCAACAACGCTCGTTGAGAAAAATCTTGGCGGGAATTACCATCTTTGCAATATCAGGAAGAGAACCATAGGCAATTATAATCTGAAAGGAATGATCACCTCACTCAACGTCGGAGAGGGAAATATCTGAAAAGGACTTGTCACCTCACACACCGTCGGAGAGGGAACCATAGGAGACTATCACCTCACACTCATCGTCGGAGAGGGAAACATCTGAAAAAGGAATTACTACCTCACACACCGTCGGAGAGGGAACCATAAGAGACTATCACCTCACACTCATCATCGGAGAGGGAAACATCTAAAAAAGGAATTACCACCTCACACTCATCGTCGGAGAGGGGACCATAGGAGACTATCACCTCACACTCATCGTCGGAGAGGGAAACATCTAAAAAAGGAATTACCACCTCACACTCATCGTCGGAGAGGGGACCATAGGAGAATATCACCTCACACTCATCGTCGGAGAGGGAAACATCTAAAAAAGGAATTACCACCTCACACTCATCGTCGGAGAGGGGACCATAGGAGAATATCACCTCACACTCATCGTCGGAGAGGGAAACATCTAAAAAAAGGAATTACCACCTCACACTCATCGTCAGAGAGGGGACCATAGGAGAATATCACCTCACACTCATCGTCGGAGAGGGAAACATCTTAAAAAGGAATTACCACCTCACACTCATCGTCGGAGAGGGGACCATAGGAGAATATCACCTCACACTCATCGTCGGAGAGGGAAACATCTTAAAAAGGAATTACTACCTCACACACCGTCGGAGAGGGAACCATAAGAGACTATCACCTCACACTCATCGTCGGAGAGGGAAACATCTAAAAAAGGAATTACTACCTCACACACCGTCGGAGAGGGAACCATAAGAGACTATCACCTCACACTCATCGTCGGAGAGGGAAACATCTAAAAAGGACTTCTGGAAGCAGTATCAGAACGTCGCCATATCTGGTTTACATCTGAAACTATATCTGGAAGGAAATCTGGAAGCAGCATCAGAACGTCACCATATCTGGATCATATCTGAAACTATATCTAGACAGAATTGCGATAGTTTGATAGTAGTCATTTGTATTGATCTTTTTCCTGAAAAGGCAAAACATAATTGTATGCAAAATCATGATGCATGAACTGTATGTCTTCAAAATTAATGAGATTCGTATAGTATGATGCATATGCATGCTATAATGTATGAGGATATGACGTTTATGAATGTATATTTTCGTCGTAGGAAAATAAATCCTTGACGGGTGCCGGGAAGTCGTATCCTGGGCTGATGTTGAAGAATAGTTGCAAGAATTCCAACAGACGAAGATAACTCCGTTGGGGAATAAACTTGGCGAATGGAGGATTCTGCGGGGAGAAAAAGATATTCTAGCGACCATGCTGGGAAGAAATACTCTGTGGGGAGATGCTTTTGCTGAATTGTTGAGGATGACTCGCTGAGGATACCTTGCTGTATTGGAAGTATGAATGGACTTCGCTGGGGATAAGAAGATTCTGTCGACGACGCTCTTTCTGTGGCTTTTGGCTGAGGATAACCCAGTTATATCCTGTTAAGGAAATAACTCTTTAAATCAAGCCGGACGACGCGTTCGTGCCCTACTAGGGGATAAACTTCCAGAATCTACTGGGGGTACGCTTATTGCTTGGGGAGATAGATTCCAACCTTCCTGGGGAATTGGATTGGACTCTCCTGGGGAAGTTTTGAACCGTATTGGTTATGTTCTTCCACGGAACATACCTTGATACCCTGGAGGACAGAACAACCAGATTGCTTAGACCACTCATTATTGCCCCTGTTTCTATGGGGGAGGCACTTATGGGGTGCTGATAGTTGTTGAGGGTCAAACCTTCTTCTGATAAGCAGATGATAAGATGACGGGACATAGTCGTACGTTTTGATCCCTAACTTTTGCCTGGACCGCCCTTTCGGGTTTTCAGTCCACCGGGATACCCATTTTTGCCCAAGCCGCCTTTTCAGGTTTTCGACTTGTCGGGTGTACAGATTTCTTCATTTCATCCCTCATTTTGCCCGAACCCTTTTGGTTCGCCGGGAAGCCCTAATTTTTGCCTAGGCATATCAGCCTAGCGGGTCTTTGATTGTGCGTAGTATTTTTCCGACTATGTCCGTTCTCAGAAAGTAGGGAGTTGCCCCTGTTTAGAAGTGTTTTGTCACCAGAAGATGTTTGATCAGGCGAGATTTGTTGTTGAAATGCCCCTAAGTGACTCAGGTGGAGATTTGCCCCAGGCTGGTTGGCCTTTTGAGAGATTCTCCGAATCTTGATTGGACTGCCCCAGATGATGGACAATAGTCGTGCCATGCCCCTTGATTGGAGGTACTTCTGTTCATTAGGCATTTGTCGTGTAAACTTCTATACTGTTCAAACAAAAAGTCATATGCAAACAAAGTTATGTTAAAAATGCAAAGCTTATGTCTGTCTTGAAGATTTTGAAAATGCGTTTTTTTCATAAAACATGTGAATGTTTGTAAAACATGATGTCAATCCCGTATTTACCGTAGCCCTAAGGAGTCAGGATACCTTCGTAACAGTATGCTTTCGAACTAACCCATGCTTCAGCTAGGACTTTTGAGGGTTGTAACGTGGCCAGGTTCACGGTTTAAGAAACAAAGGATAAAGGCTCAAATTTTATTTGTACCCACCCGCTCTTCGTGATGTTCTCCAAACCTAAACTCAGTTGATCATGCGTTAGACCTTGCTTGAGTCTTTGCTTTGATGTTCCAGTAATGGTTCAGATGTTGATAGCTTATTTTGAATAGGCAGTCCTTCTTTGTTTTTGTTGAGGGTTTGTGAGACCTCTTTTTTTGATTTCGTTATCCCTATTTTTGCCTGAACTGTTTCCTTTTTGGAATTACAGTCAACGGGATGCCCCAATCTTATAAGTCTCTTTTCATAGGTTTAGACTTTTTGGGCTTTTCATTTATGAATTTTGATGATGACTGCCTGTCCTTTTGATTGTTCTGAACCATCACTGTCTTTGTTCGTTTTGTAAAGATGCACTTGGATCAACTGAGAGAGCTACTCTGCCCCAGGTTATGATTAAGGGTTTTGATTTTCGAAAATAAAACTCCTACTTCTTTGGCTCGGAAGGGTTGACGAGGGATTATCTTCCTTATAACTCCAGTGTTTAGGGATTGAAACAATGCCTGTACCTCATCAGCGGGGTCTGTTCAGAAGCATACTGTAATGATCATGGTATCGTTTTCGTCATCCTCCCTCAAGAGGCTCAGAATTATTAACCGAGAGTTGACATCAGAAAAATATGAAACAATTTGCATATAGTAAATGCGAATATATTGATTCAAAATAGACATAAGCGATGCATTAATGGAATAACAATGTTTTAACATGAATAAATGTTTAAACGGTCAAAAGAAAAACACGACTTGAACATTCAAATGAACAAAAGTTTCCTAGTCTCGGAGCTTGTCACTTCAACTGATGAGCCTTGGAGGAATGGTAGAAAAATTCAGCCTGTCCATCTTGTGTGAACTCCAATGCCCCTTCATCGACCAGGTCCTGGATTTTGTTCCTCAGATCCCAACATTCATTGGTATCATGTCCTGGGCTAGCAGAATGGTAGGCACACCTCTTATTGGGATCATAGGCAGGAGATGCTGTGTTGGGGTTCCGGGGATGAGCCTTTAATGTGATCAGATTCAACCTCAATAGGCGTTGCAAAGCTTGAAACAGCGACATGTTGAGCTGGGTGAATTGCCTCTTGGGCTTGTCTGGCTGAACTTTGCGAGGTTGGTGCTGAATTTGTGGCACTGGAGTCATTTGAGGAGCTTTCCCCTTATCCTCTTGTCTCGAGGATGATTGGATGATGAATGGCCTTTTGCCCTTAGATGTTTTCCCCAGTTGGTTACCCTGAAGCAGTTGGTTGACGAGAAACCAGAGCTCCTCTTGTCTTTGAACTAGGCAGTGAATGACATTCCTCTGTCCCAGCATCTGGGCTTTCATAGCATCCATCTCAGCTCGTAGGTGTTCCAACTTTTCATCCTCATCATTGCCCCTGACGAAGGTCTCCGTGAGAAGTATCCTTAGCTCTTCTTGCCCCTTGGATAGATTCAGGAGGATTTCTCGGAACCGGGTCTCTTGAGTAAGAAAGTCCTGGTTGTCTTGTGGGCAAGCCATTGCTGAAATAAACAGCGAGAAGGATGAGTGACCTGCAAAGAACGGGTATCTGTAATGTAATGATATGTATGATATGCATGCAATGTTTTCAAGAATCTCGCAGGGTAAACAGAGAAACTTATTAGAGTTGGAAACTGGCAACTTGATTGAAGGAACTTCCTGTTGTAGAGAGCCCTTCTTCAAGGGTCAAAGGCTCACCATATCCAGTGGGTCATAGCCCCTGACAACTTTGGCTAGAGGAAAATAAATCCTCTTTACCCCTTGCTAGATGTTTTATTCATCACGACCTGCATCACAAGCCCTTGAGATCCTTGAAATGGGTTAGGATGTATGCAGGATGCATGCAATGGTATGATGTTATGCCATGCATGGGGTAATATGAGTAACCCTGTTATGAGTCCCAATTAGGGACTATAAACCGAAACCTGCAAGAAACTTGATAAACTTGTTATGAGTCCTGATTAAGGACTATAAACAGGACCTGCAAGTAGTTAGTACACCCTGTTATAAGTCCCGATTAAGGACTATGAACAAAACCTGCAAGAAACCTAAGTAGAACCTGTCATGAGTCCCAATTAAGGACTATAAACAGAACCTGCAAGTGGTTAGTACACCCCGTTATAAGTCCCAATTAAGGACTATGAACAAAACCTGCAAGACATCAAGGGTCAGATAACAAGCATGCAAGTAGTCAAGTACGAAGGCACACAAGTCACACAAGAGAAGCCCTTAGAGTTTAGGCCAGCATGAGGTCTAGGTATTACCCTCTTGAAGTTGGTGGGTTCAACCTGTCCTAATCAAAGTAACCGGGTTCTAAGGTTCCCAATATCACGGGATTGCTTTCATTGTTCATCGTTTCGATTTAGCCACTGAACTGGCGACCGAAATATTCCAGGAAAGCAACCCTCAATTGAGCGTAGTATCGAGTATCAACCAACCTCGGACTGCACCAAAGTCAGTTATCTCACTACCCTAAAGAGGCCAAGATAGTTCAATTAAGGTTCCTAAGGTCTGTTGATGCTTCATGACACCACGCGGAGGCCCCGTACTCTCCTTGACTGAACTCAAGGGTTACCGGTACACACCAAAGTGCCACATCAACGTAGCAGACTGTTTCAACCATGTCGGTATACCCCGCACAGTTCCCTCACAGCCTTGTTGCTACTTTCTAAGAAGGTATCCCCAGATCCGGGTTAGGATCTATAGAACTCCCAAGACAGTCCCACAATTTAAAGCATACAAGTCAAAGCAATTGAAAACACAGTGATCTTAGTCCTAAGGTACACCTCACTTTAAGAGTTTCCCCAGCAGAGTCGCCAGTTCTGTGATCGGTGGATCTGGAACTGACTGTTTAACGCTGGTTCGCGAAATGTCGCGGTAAGCAAGAGTCGCCACCGTCTTTTATTTTCTCCAAAGGGAAAGGACAAAAGCACAGAAAAATTCCTTAAAGAGATTGCTCTCGGTTCGGGAGGTAGGTTATAGAAAGGGAAGGTGTTAGCACCCTTTCTATCCATGGTTATCCATGGGCTCTTAGATACTTGCTCATTGTGTTTTCAAAAAGGTTTGTTTGCTTTTCAATTGTGGGTTTAAAAAAGTTTCTTTGAAAAAATTTCAGTTCGAATCGTACGTCAGAGTGTTTGAAAAATTTGCTTTGAAAGCTTTTGAAAAGTGTCGGTGAAAAGATGTTTTGATTTGTTTGAAATTAGAGCAAGTATCCTTGAGAACCTACCTACCCTAAGGAATTCGTCTGTGTAAATGTCCTTTAAAGTAGTGCCATCCCACCATTGAGAGGTAGGTAGCACCACCGTTGGAGGTGTTCGGGTCAATTCGAGTTTTAGGGACATGGTGATCACCAGAGCAATGGGAAGACACCTTAGAAGCTACCCTCATGCCAGGTTCCCGGATCATGAGGACTTACTAAGACGTCCTCTACTCGACGACCACCTTTCGAAAGGCAACAGTGAGGCGTACCCTAGGGGTGGTGTGTGCGAATTGTGTGTCGTTTTCATTTGCATTTGTCTTGTCATGTTTATTTGTGTTCTACGCTTGATTTTAATTAAGACATTCATTCTTGCATGCTTGTTAACAGTTATAAAGTTTGCGGGAAAATAAATCTACAACTATTACAAATGGCGCGGGCCCACATCGCCAAAAATAAACCGGACCCGATTTGACGGAAAATAAATAAAGCAAAATAAAGAAAAGTGCGAGAAGTAAAAATTGTTACAAGGCTTTGGGACATGTACATAATTATTTAAACGATATAAAATAAATGCGCGAAATTAACAATTAAAAATATGAGCGTGGGACCCTTTTGCGAAAAATTAAATTTAATGAGGAATTAGAATTAAAATTAAAAAGGAACTGTTTTTTTTAGTATTTTTATATTTCTTAAGATTTAATGGAAAGAATAATTAATTAAAATTAAAATGAAG
The DNA here is from genome assembly GCA_948472305.1 of Vicia faba. NCBI lineage: Eukaryota > Viridiplantae > Streptophyta > Magnoliopsida > Fabales > Fabaceae > Vicia > Vicia faba. Next base: position 1,001,704,423 of record OX451736.1, on the reverse strand, counting down.
CGTCAAACCCTAATTCTAATGTTTTTTAAATTCATTATGAAAATATTAAAATATAGCCTAAGTTAAACCTAAATTCTATGTTTTTGGATTTTTTATTATTAAAAGGAATTAAAATTGTAACCTAATTAAAACTAAATATTTACATGTCAATTTATTTAGAAAAATAATTACAATAAAAATATTTATTATTTTTTGGCCTCTTCTGATTTTTTATTATGTTTTGTATTTTGTAAAGAAATAATTAATTAAAACAAATAAAATAAATGAAATAACAAAAATAAAATGTAAGAAGAGAAATAGAAAAAAAATGCAAACCAGGGAGGGGGTAGCCCCAAATGGGAGGTACAGGCCTGGAATGCTGGCCCATTAATGTTTTGGTCCATTGACTTTTCCAGGTTGTGTGTTAGTGCGTTTGACCAGGACTTACGTGTTCCTCATATCCATGCCGTTGATTTGTATGTGTTAGACGCGTGGCTCTTTGGATGTTGAAGCAACATGATGCGCTTCCATGTTGACGCTGCACAGGATTTTGCATTGAAAAATAATATGGAATTTACACAGACCTGGGATTCGAACCCAGGTCTTGGACATTGCAAGCTTAACACCTGTGCCACTGAAGCGCTTGATTTCAATTTAATATATAATGGCTATTAAATATAATAAAAGAAAACAAAGTGTTAGTGGATTAGCGCGCGAGAATTCAAATGCGCCTATTACGTTTTGACACGGTATCATCTTCCTCGCGTGCCTGAAAGACAAAACATTGAGCAACGGTTTTAGTTGCGTTGCCTTAAGCCAGCTACCAGAAAATAGCGAATGGGCCTATGTAGCTCATAAATTTATCGCGACTAATGCTTCATGTTCGTTGGAGCACGCTGATTGCAATGGTGGTGATTTTGAATCCTAATTTTTCCTTGGGTGAAAAACCCCAATTCAAGAACCCTGAAAACCCTAAAAGATGAACATGGTAATATCGCGTATAGCCCAGAAAAAAGCAATTGAACGTATTGATTAGCTTCAAAACATTATGATAAACATGAATCAATGGACAAAATGCTGTAAAAACGTTTAAATCATGATGCACGATTTTGGAATTTTTTCGATGCAGTGCGAGTTCAATCTACCAGTTCTTTGTGTTTGAGTTGTTGTTTGTGATTGGAATGTGTTCAGGAATTGCCAAGGGAGCTTTTGGAAAAGGAATAGAGGCTTGAATCCACCTTTAGAATGCTTTTCAGTTCTTGAGTTTTTAGAGAAAATTTCAATGTTGCAATGGCTTTTTGGGCGCAGCTTCGAGTATCCTGCCATTAGGGTTGTGATCAGGTACTTGTATGGAAGCAATTAGGTCAACAAACTTGAATAAAATCCCTTGTAATCATGGTTTGGATATTTGATTTGTTAAGAATCTTTTCATATCTTTTTTCATGTTATTTTTGCACAAATCATATCCCAATGCTCCAAATCTTTCCAAATTGGCTTAGGCACGAATTATTGAGCCTAAAATGTGTACAAAAAGATTCATTAGGTCAAGTTAGATATTTTCTATATATTTAAATAATTTAAATGAATTAATATTAATATAAATTCAAATAAATAACTAAAAAATGAGAAAATACTTCCCTTTGGGCCAAGTGGTCGTGCATAGGCTTGGAGTGATGAATCATGGAAGAAAAATGGGCCCATTAGCAATTTTGAATCATTTGAATCAAAGTTGACTTTTCAAAATTCCCAAAAATTTCCCAACTTCCACAAGGCATAACTTGCTCAATTTTTAAGCTTTTCACATGTTCTTGGACATTTTGGAAAGGTATTTGAGTCCTTTAACCAATGCCTTTGGTCCCATGTCATTTTGATTTACCAATCTCAAGTTATGGCCTTTGACTTAAAGTCCCTTTTTGTTGACTTTTGAAAATGACCTATAATGTTGAAATTGATAACTTTTTGTGAGAGAATTTCTTGGACTTGGAATATGAAGATGAGTTGTAGGAAATGTCTTTCTCTTCAAAATGAGCTTTGGATGGAATTTTTCTGATAATCCATGTGAAAGTTATGCCCTGGTCAATTTCAGTTGACTTTTTCAACTGTCCAAATATAGTAACTTTTGCATCTCTGATTATTTCTGAGCCAAATTTTGAGAATCATGATCAAGCATTGATCAAATGATGTTTGTGGCTTCAAAATGATATGTTGACCAAAAATTTGAACTTTTGCCTGTCAAATGATCATTTTGCCCCTACAGTTGACTGTAGTGCAATTTAGGGTTTTGACTGTGCAATTTTGAGCTGAATGCCTTGAAACTTGATATGAGGATGCTTGACCATCTTTGTAGGCATATGAGACTTGATTGGGCCTTTAAAAACTTCATTTTCTTGATCAGAACCCAAACCCTAGTTTTGACTGTATAGGGGACCTTTGCACTGCACAACCCTTGGGGAATTTTGTGACCTTGACTTTGACAAATCTTGGAGAATATGGGAGGGCAAATTTTGGGGTACAACAGGTGTTATACCCTAATTTTCCCTCTCATTTCTCAAGGATTCTCTAAAAATCTCTCATGGCATCAAGCTTACAGCAATGATACATCAATTTAGGTCTGGAATTGGCACAAGGGCAAAATGGTCAATTACACGCTAAAAAGTCAAACTTTGACTTTTGGATCAAAATCAAGTTCCAAAAATCATATTTTATCAAGACATGTTGGAACATGAAGTTTATTTTATTAAGAAAATCAAAAGTCAAATTTGCTTTGGAAAAGTCAAAATTCTAAATACTCGGAAATTTTTCTAAGTGTTTAGGAAAGATGATAAATTCAGAACTTCTGGCCAGATTTTCACCATGATACAAGTTGATTATAGAAGAACTTCTAAAACGAGAGTTATAGATTTCAATGAGATCTAAAACATTGCAGAACATAACTTCTCCTAGAAATGCTGGGATTTCAAGTTATCCAGATTCAAAGACACGTCCCTAAAACCTAAACACTTAGTAAATTCTGAGCATTTTCAAATCAGAATTTGGTTACAACTTCTGGGACAGCTTTCATGTAGGTTCAATCAGAATTTTCAAGAGTAGTTCAACGAGGGTCTGCAAAGCGTGTTACAAGCTTACTGGAAAGTCTGAGAACTCACTCAGAACATGTTTAAGCAAAGAGATTCAAAGATTAGAAATTGGATGTTCGTTCAAAGTTACATTGATGCTAAACTTCTGATCCAGATTAAGCTATGATACATAATCTCATACTGTAGGATTTCTGTTTTGATAAATCTCATCATCATTTAATGCTCACAACCACTTTTGAGTCTTTATCCAAAGGATTTCCCCACGTGTATCATAGAAGTACCATTGTTGTCCTTGAAAAGATAACTTTTGTACAAGTTTATGTTGGGCCCATGCTTTGCTTTTGCTTCTGAGGGTACTTTTCCTTAATTCCTGCTTACAAATCCAGCTTAAGCGCGGCTAAAGCTGCTAACCACCATACTTGTTTGAACTTGCTTCAAGAACAAGTCAGCGCCTAGCATATGATGGTTTTACCCTTGACCTCTCCAAGCTATTAAATCCTTTCCTATAAATTGAAATTCATTTGCAACTGTAAAAGGAGAGAATTTTTGAAAAAAAAGCCTCGAAACTTTCCTGAAATTTCCAAGAACTTGAAACTGTAAACATAAACACAAAACCTGCCAGTTTCTGTTTTTTGCATCCAAGCTCTAATCTTCTTTGTGCATTTCCTCAACCAAATCATCCTTACAGTTTCTGTTACACATTTAGAAGTCATTCCAAGTTCTGCTTACAGACTGCAATTCAATCTTCACCAACTTCCATTTCAAAAAATCAGAACTTTGCTTCTTGGTTGTTCCAGAATTTTCCAGCCATTCATAGCACAAGTTAAAGATTGTTCCAGTCTTATGAGCACGTGAGGAAGCTAGCCAGAACATCACAGCAGCCATAACCGGACTCTAGTTCATAGAACATTTTCCAGCTGCAAGGTAAGTTCTTGCTGACACTCATCACATCACTTAGGCATTGACAAACTTTCATGTTAAAAAATACAATATAGACATCCTGATTCTGATTCTGTATATATTCATAGATTTATGTATTTTTGCCTAAGTAGAGAAAGTTTCAGTTCAAAACTTCTTGAATAAATTATGATCCAAAATTAGGGGTAGCAAATACATGCTTGCTTCTATTTTCCAATTCTGATATTTTATGTTTATGAAACCATGATGAAACATGCCTTAACTGTTATGTTTGCATTTTATATTCTGTTGAGAAGTGACTAAGTTGCAGATGTTCTGATTATCATGGAGAAAGAGATGAAGTTCATCATCAGAACATTCTTTGTGTTATATGTTTATGTTTTTGCTTCTAACACCGGATGTATAGTCACCCCAGTGGTAGAGAACGCACGCATAAGACATTAGTGTTAAGGGTCCTGAGTTCTAGCCCCATAAATAACTCTTTTTATGTTCATTTCCTGACTTTTTACCCCATTAATTGGACCGGAACTTCTAGATCAATCCCTTTAATTGCTTATCAAAACATTGATCTTGGACCAGAATTTCTAGACATTCACACTCAACAACATTGACACTTCACACACCCATTATCAGAACTTCAAGATTGCCAATGACACTAGAACTTCTAGGACTCCAACTACATCAGAACTTCTAGATTTTCTCAACAACTAGAACTTCTGACCTTCCAGTAACACTAGAATTTCTAAGCTTCCAGTTACATCTTAACTTCTAGAATCTCCCATGTTCCCAGCAAACCCAGAACTTCTGACCGTCCCCTTTTTTTCACTAACATTTCTTTCTTGCAACGCATCAGAGTCAGAGTTTCTGCCCCTTACTTCTGCTCTCTCTCTTATTGCAGCAAGGCGCTGATTCTGACCCCTTTTCTCTTATTATTTTTATCATCATTCTTATTTTCATTAACCAAAAACACCAAAAACATTTTTATATTCACATTCTTTATTTTATTTCTTTTAAAATCAAAAGACCAAAAATATTTTCTTAAACTAGTTCAGTTAACAAAAACAAAACAAATTCATTTTCATTTCTTCAATATGTTTGTAATAGATAATTAGGACTTTAATTTCTTGCAATCCTCATTTGTAAATTTGTACACCTCATCCCCCTATTGATTGTAATAGCGTAGAATATTTACTTTCTGCAATTTATCGCTTTCATATAAATGCTAGTCATTAGGATTTGTATGGGAAGATAAAATCAACAAGTAGATAACCCTAATCAAAGATTAAATTCATGCAAATAAAACACAATATTCACACATGCACCCCTAAGGTTAATTCCACTTGTTGCCTAAAAAATGGTCATGTTATGCATGTGGGATGTCTTAGCAAAAACAATAAAAAATACAAGATCATAGTCCTTCGATGACGCTACAAATGTTGCCTTTAAAATGATCTTAGTCCCTCAAAGAGAAATGCTAAGACATCTTACAACATTGCTATCATGACTATGCGACGACCCACGCCTGTCACTTTACATCCAAAGATATGGCTTCTTACCAATAAATGGTGAGATAGCAATATCAAAGGAAGGAAGAAATGAATAAATACTTTTGAGTAGGTAGAAACGTTATTAGTTGCTTGCTCACTTTCAAAAAAAATACACTTTCAAAACTGTGATACGGTTGGAAGAACTGACTGTTTTTGGAATGCTGGTTTGCGTTTTGCGTTTGTTTTCGCAAAATTTCGCGGTAAGCAAGAGTCGCCACCGACTTTTATTTTATCCAACAAGGAAAGGAAAAAAGCACAGAAAAATTCCTTTTTCGAGATATTTCTCGGGATCGGGGGGTAGATTATAGAAAGGGAAAGTGTTAGCACCCTTTCTATCCGTGGTTATCCACGGGCTCTTAGGTACTTGCTCAATTGTTTTCAAAATTGTTTTCTTTGTGCTTGTGGGTTTGAAAAAGTTTTTGTTTGAAAAACTTCGATTTAACTCTTGCTTATATCCTCAAGAGCGTATGAAGTGTTTTTGAAAACTTTGTTCGAAAAGTGTAAGTGTGAAAAAGATTTTGTTTTTTGAAAGAGCAAGTATCTAAGAACCATCTACCTACTCGAAAAAGGAATTGTTCTATGCTATTTTCCTTTAGACAATGTTATCCAACTATTAATGAGTAGGTAGCACCATCGTTGGAGTTTGAGGGTCAATTCGAATGAGGGACATGCGGTCACTAAAGCAATGTTAGGACGCCTTAGCGGTAACCCTAATGTCTTAGATCATTTGTTTGAGGCGACAATATCTGAGGCAACCATTTCTGGGCGACTATTATCTTTTAGACAAGAGGACGGCCTCTAAAGTGACCTATACTCAATGACCGCGTACGAAGGCAACCAAGTGGGGTGTACCCTAAGAGTGCGCATGTGCGAGTGTGTCGTTTTTCAGTTATTTTTTATCTTTGCACATGTTAAAGGTGATCTAATTTGATTTTAAGATTAGCGTTCAGTCTTGTCATGCAACCCTATTATCAAACATCTAACAGTTATAATTTGCGGAAATAAAATGCGGAATTTAAATTACAAGGCGTCAGGTATTTACATCGCCAAAGACAAACCCTTTGAAAAATAAAATAAAGCGGATAAAAACAATTAAATGTCCTATTTAACTATTACAATCTGGAAGCAGGTACATTGATAAGGAAAAGCAAATCGCGGCGCAAAATTAAATCGGACGCATGATTAGGGTTTTGACCTTTTTGGTTAAAGAATAAATCTTTTTTTAGGTTTTTGTTGTTTTTATTTAAGGAAAAGAAATTAGACCTAAATTAAAGAACTAAATTAAATTAATAAATTAATTAAATAATAAAGAAAAATAAATTATTTTTGGAGTTTTTGATTATTTAGGAAATAAATTAAAAATGATTAATTTAGTGGTTAATGTCTAATTAAATCTAATTAATTAAAATTATTTACAAAAATAAATTAGAGTTTTCTAACTAAAAACCTAGTTAATTAATAAGTTTATTAAGAAAAATAAAAGTTAAGAATTTGATTGAAATTAAAAAAAAATTGTGATTTTATTTAGTAAAACAGAATTTTGTGATTGGTTAAAAAATCAAAAATAAAATAAAGTAAATAAAATAACTAAATAAAATATAAAGGGAATGAGGAATTGGGCCTGTTTTTGTGGTGTGAGTAGCAATTTCTTAAGCCCAAAAACACTGGCCTTTTTGACTTTCTGGGATCCAGTATGCACGCATGGACTTGGCTCATGGTGGACCTCCAGCTTTTTGACCACTAGATCTGGCCTTTGGCCATCTGGCGCTTGAGTGGATGAAGGACTATGGTGGAGAGCAAACCAACGTATGCACACGATAACCTGAAAAGAAACAAGAAAATACAAAGTGATGGAGGCAGGGATCGAACCCCTGACCTCCAGCCCCTAACGCCTTGGAAACTGACTTGTTGACCACTGGGACAAGATACTTCATTTGTTATATTAATATAAATGATGTATATTATATAAAAACAAAACTATTGCCAGAAAATAATAAAAAATGTGCGCTTGGTTTGAATGGCCCAATGATGGGATGCCACGCATTCATCCCTGTCCTCAACCCTGTAAAATAATACCTGCGGATTTGAATCCGTAGCTAAAAGCGCAGGCCTATCCTAAAATTCTCTCCAGGCCATATAAATCCATTCCAAGAGCATGGTTTGATTCGTCATGGTCTTCTGATCAAATCCATGTTCTTCTTGAGTCTCAATTTTACCTGAAACAGAAAACCCTAAAAACAAAACGAAGAACCCTAGCTATGGTGGTTCTCCATTCAGGCCAGATAAACGCAATTGAATAATACCAATCGCTTGCAAATGTTTTGTAGATTCAAAATATGGTATTAGTTCATGAAAAAGATGCCTAATTTCAGAATTGCAAAATCGAGAACAGGGGTGACTATCATTCGACTTACAGTGCGTTAGGGCGTCTGAAAATGCTTGGTTTTGATTGGGATGGCTTGTGTGAATGCCCAGGAAGCGGTTGGAACAAGTCTTGACCTCTAAAAATGCCTCTAACCTGGATTTCGACTTCTCACTTTTTTGTGATTTTTTAACTTTTTGTTCTTCCTCTCTCCACAGTTTCCAACCCTTGTTTTTGTGTCTTTGCCTTCCTTATGTAATGCTCAGTGCATTAGGTCAACAAAACTGATCCAAATCTTGCCTTATCAATGCTTGCATATTTTATTTTATCTCCCTTTACAAACTTGCCAATTTTGCCTAATTCCAATCTTTTTGCACATGATTTGGTTTGATTCGAATTTGATGATGAGAATGATTGTAATCAAAGCCTGAAATAGCCAAAAGATCTTGTGTTATCAAAGTGTTGGATTTTATATGATTTTATTTGATTTAAAATGAATAAATTCAATTAAAATCAAATTAAATAATAAAAATGAAATATGGGCTGATGGCTGAAGATAGGACACGTGGGAAACTATGCAAGCTCAAATCAAGTGGAAAAGAATGGGCCCATTTGACAAAATTTGAATTTTTGGGGATAGTTGACTTTTGGCAATTTTGCAAAAAAGTCCAACTTCAACAATGCATAACTTCTTCAATTTTGAACTTTTGGAAGTGTTATTGGACTTTTTAGAAATCTTGAGATGTCCTCTAATCAAACCTTTTGGTATCATCTCAATTTAATATTATATGCTCAAGTTATAAGCTTTGAAAAATAAAGGTGTTTTTGTTGACTTTCAAAAATGACATATAATGTCCAAATTCATAACTTCTTGTGAGTGCATTTTTTGAACTTGGGGTATGAAGATGGATTGTAGGAAATTTCATTATATTCAAAATGAGCCTTGGATGGGTCATTTCTCATAAAGTATGAGAAAGTTATGCTTGGTCAAAGTTGAGTTGACTTTTCCTACAAAACCCTAATTTAGCAACTTTTGAGTCTTTATGAATTTTGAGAAATCCTTGATGAATCATGATCAACCCTTGATCAAATGATGAAATATCCTTCAAAATGATAATGTTGACCAAAAATCTTGAAGTTTGACTATATTTGGGTCACAGTTGACTTTTGCCCTAGCATAGTCGATTTTTGGACCTTTTGAGCAATTGGCTGAGCAAACTTCCTCTACAAGGCTTGAAACTTGACATGGATGACCTTGAGAACATATTAGGACATTGGGAAGCACTTGAGGTCATTTGGACTCAAGGATATTGATGCAATACAAAACCCTAATTTGGGGTTGACTGCCTTAGGAGATAGCTTGTATGTCCAACCCTTGAGCAAACTTGAGCAACTTGGAGATTTTTCTTGCAATGTTTTGAGGAATATGAGAGGGCAAATTTTGGGGTACAACAGCTGCCCCTGTTCAATCTTCTTAAACCTGAGGATGTAGATTGGCTTTCATGCCTTTCGTGATGCGAAGGTGGAAGATGATTGAACGCTAGAGTGCCCAGAAATTTGCACTCGCATGAAGTGGTATCAGCCTTGTGATGTTAGGAATGGGCTTACAGATGCCATTTGGATATTTCTGAAGGGAGGATGGGCTTAAAGATGCCATCTGCATGAGTGTCGATCGCATAAGAGATTCCTTAGCGAGAACTTGCATACCTGTTGTTGTAGAAGATTTCGCTGGGGAAGTCTGGTTTTTGTTTGAGATTTTAGGGACTTGTCTGTACTTCAACTGAGAGAACATCTCTGCTGAGTTTTAAGAAATTGTTCGTGATTCAACTGGGGGGAAACATCTTCATCAAGATTTAAGAACTCGTCCGTAATTCAACTGAGAAAAAAACTATGCTGAGATTTAGGAACTGCATGTACTTCGACGGAGGAGAATTATCGGGATTTAGAACCTTATCTGCAATTCAATCGAGGATAATTCAGTTGAGATTTAAGAATCGGTCAGTAATTCGACTGAGGGAAACATTTTCATCGAGATTTAGGACTTGTTTGTAATTCAACCGAGGATAATTCTGTTGAGATTTAAGAACTGTCAGTAATTCGACGGAGGAACTTTGCCGAGATTTAGAACCTTATTTGTAATTCAACCGAGGATAATTCATTTGAGATTTAAGAACCGGTCAGCACTTCGACTGAGGGAAACATCTTCATCGAGATTTAGGACTTGTCTATAATTCAACCGAGGATAATTCTGTTGAGATTTAAGAACTGTCAGTAATTCGACGGAGGAACTTTGCTGAGATTTAGAACCTTATCTGTAATTCAACCAAGGATAATTCAGTTGAGATTTAAGAACCGGATAGCACTTCGACTGAGGGAAACATCTTCATCAAGATTTAGGACTTGTCTGTAATTCAACCAAGGATAATTTTGTTGATATTTAAGAACTCGTCCATACTTCGACGGAGGAACTTTGCCGAGATTTAGAACCTTATCTGTAATTCAACTGAGGATAATTCAGTTGGGATTTAAGAACCGGTTAGTACTTCGACTGAGTGAAACATCTTCATCGAGATTTAGGACTTGTCTGTAATTGAACCGAGGATAATTCTGTTGAGATTTAAGAACTCTTCCGTACTTCGACGAAGGAACTTTTCCGAGATTTAGAACCTTATCTGTAATTCAACTGAGGATAATTCAGTTGAGATTTAAGAACCGATCAGTACTTCAACTGAGGGAAACATCTTCATCGAGATTTAGGACTTGTCTGTAATTCAACCGAGGATAATTTTTTTGAGATTTAAGAACTCTTCCATACTTCGACGGAGGAACTTTGCCGAGATTTAGAACCTTATCTGTAATTCAACCAAGGATAATTTAGTTGAGATTTAAGAACCGGACAGTACTTCGATTGAGGGAAACATCTTCATCGAGATTTAGGACTTGTCTGTAATTCAACTGAGGATAATTCTATTGAGATTTAAGAACTCGTCCATACTTCGACGGAGGAACTTTGCCGAGATTTAGAACCTTATATGTAATTCAACCGAGGATAATTCAGTTGAGATTTAAGAACCGGTCAGTACTTCGACTGAGGGAAACATCTTCATCGAGATTTAGGACTTGTCTGTAATTCAAACGAGGATAATTCTGTTGAGATTTAAGAACTCGTCCATACTTCGACCGAGGAACTTTGCCGGGATTTAGAACCTTATATGTAATTCAACCGAGGATAATTCAGTTGAGATTTAAGAACCAGTCAGTACTTCGACTGAGATAAAAGCTTCATAGCTTTGAATGAGATTATGGCCGCATCTTTCCTGAAAGGTAAAGGTTAGCTGTATGTAATGCATGATATGTATCAAGAAATGATGTTCTAGAAATAAATGAGATTGTGTTATATGATGCGTATATGCATGTATCATGATGTATGAAAATGTAATGTTTTAGCTGGGGAAAATAAATCCCGGATAGCTGCTGGAGAAAAAAGTTGAATTCTTCGTTTCCGTTGGGGATGGCGAACGAAGATGATTGCGAGAATAAACCTGTAGGAGAGGATAACTCCGTTGGGGAATAAACTGATGAGGAGATTACTCTATAGGGAAGAGATGCTCTGCTGAGGATTCCACCGATAAATTCCACTGGGGATGAATTACTGTTGCTGGTGATACTGAATCCTGTTTGGGATTTGAGTTCCTGTTTGTGAAAGGAAAGAAATTCGCTGGGGATGATCTTTCAGTTGCGACTTCACTGGGGATAACCTTTTAGACTCTAATGGGGATAATCCTTTGAGCTCTACTGGGGACAATCTTCCAAAGTCTACTGGGGATAATTCTCCGAACTCCACCGGGGAAGCTTTTTCAGACTGCACTGGGAAAATTTTCAAACTCCACTGGGGATATTTTGTACTCTGCCAGGGGATATTCTTATACTCCGCTGGGGGATATTAAGACTTTTCAGTGCTGATGATAGATAAACTCTGCTTGGGGAGAATATTCTGATTCATTGTTGCAAGTCTCAGCTGGGGAGAGCTATCATTACCGTCTTACTCTGCGGGGAGTGAAAGTACCTTAGCCATATTTTTCAGCTGAATCTACCTTTGTACCTGATGGATAAAGCAACTGTACAGTTTGGACAATTCTTATTTGCCTCCTATTTCTGATATTACAAGTAATCGTCTGTTGTTTTGCATGTAATTATTTATGAGCAGCAATTAATGTCAAATTCATATATCAAAAATGAACATTGGACGTTCTTTGCAAAACAAAACAGAAAAAAGGAAAAACGGTTTGTAATTTCTCTGAAAATGAATCGTATTGATTTTGAAGTTTGGCCTGTAAATAGGCGTTTTTGTACAAGAGGCTGACGTCCTAGTAAGAGAACTCCGCCGAATAATAGAATTTACACAATTTGTGAAAAACTAAACAAAACAGCTATGTGAATAATCCCACTGGGTTCCAACTCTGCTATTGCCTTTATGTCCTTGAGCATCTCATCACTTTGCTACTTGGTTGAAGGTAGATCAGATTGATTAGTGTCGTCCGAGCTTGATAGTCGATAACGAAGTCTGGTTGAAAGGTGATCCAATGAGACATAGTGTTACGCTTTAATCCCTAATTTTTTCCTGGACTGCCCTTTCGGATTTTCAGTCCACCGAGATACCCTTTTTTTCCCAAGCCGCCTTTTCATGTTTTCGACTTGCCGGGTGTACAATTTTTTTCATTTTCATCCCTAATTTTTGTCCGAACCCTTTTGGTTCGCTGGGAAGCCCTTATTTTTGCCTAGGCCAGTCAACCTAGCGGGTCTTTGATTATGCATAGTATTTTTTCATTATGTCTGCATTGACGGGGTGAGGAAGGTCGTCACCGTCCATGGTGGTTAGAATCATAGCTCCTCCTGAGAAAATGTTCTTAACCATAAATGGCCCTTCGTAAGTAGGGGTCCATTTGCCCCTGGGATCACCTTGAGGTAGGATAATGCGCTTGATTACCAGATCCCCGACTTGATATTCTTGTCGTCTAACTTTCTTGTTAAATGCCTTGATCATCCGTTTTTGATACATCTGACCATGACAAATAGCAGTAAGTCTCTTTTCGTCGATTAAGTTCATATATCAAGTCGGGTCTGAATCCAGTCATCTTCGCTTAAACCTGCATCCTTCATAATTCGAAGAGAGGGTATCTGAACTTTGATGGGCAATACGGCCTCCATACCATATACCAAGGAATAGGGTGTTGCCCCTGTTGACGTTCACGCTGAGGTACGGTGCCCATGAAGAGCAAATGGTAACATCTCGTGCCAGTCTTTGTATGTCACCATCATCTTCTGCACAATCTTCTTAATGTTCTTATTAGCCGCTTCAACAGCCCCATTCATCTTCGGCCGATAGGGAGAAGAGTTGTGATGCTGTATCTTGAACTGTTTGCAGAGCTCGGTGATCAACTTATTGTTGAGATTTGTACCATTGTCCGTAATGATCCTCTTTGGTACACCATATCGACAGATCAGATTGTGCCGAATGAACCGTGCCACGACGTTCTTGGTTATAGTAGAAAATGAAGCTGCTTCCACCCACTTCGTAAAGTAATCAATTGCTACCAAGATGAAACGATGCATGTTGGATGCTGTAGGTCTGATCTCGCCGATCATATCAATGCCCCACATTGCAAAAGGCCAAGGTTCCATCAAGACATTCAGAGGTACTAGAGGTATGTGCACCTTATCAGCATAGACTTGGCACTTGTGACAGGTCCGAGAATGCTGATAACAGTCGGCTTCCATAGTGGACCAATAATATCCTGCCCGAAGGATCTTCTTTGCCATGGTATGTCCACTGGAATGAGTCCCAAAGGTACCTTCATGTAACTCTGCCATGATCCTTTCTGCTTCGTTCTTATCCATAAAACGCAGTAAGGTCGAATCATGGTTACGCTTGTAAAGAATGCCATTGCTGATGAAGAACTTCGCCGCGAACCTCCTCAGAAACTTCTTGTCATTAACAGATGCACCCTCGGGGTATTCCTGAGCTTCAAGATACCTCTTCACCTCATGAAACCAGGGCTTTTCTGTTACCTCTTCAGTCTCAATGTCACAGCAATGTACAGGTTCGTCCAACCTCTCAATAGTAATTCGGGGAGCTTCGTTGTCCCAATTGACTTTGAACATAGAAGACATCGTAGCTAGCGCGTCCGCCAACTGATTCTCCTCTCTTGGGAAGTGTTCAAAGGTTATCTCCTCGAAATGTGGAAGCAATGTCAATACATACTCCTTGTAAGAAATAAGATTTGGGTGTTTCGTATCCCACTCGCCTTTGACCTGACTGATCATGAGAGCAGAATCTCCGAATACACTCAAGAACTTAATCCTTAGGCCAATTGCTGCTCAAAGACCCATGATACACGCTTCATACTCCGTCATATTGTTGGTGCAGTTGAAACATAGTCGGGCGGTGAACGAAGTATGAGAGCCATTATGAGATATGATCACGGCGCCGATGCCATTACCCAAAGCATTCGAAGCTCCATCAAAGTACATAGACCATCAGGATCCTTCCTCGGGTCCTTCATCTGGTCCAGGTTCTTCGCAGTCGGTCACTATCATGATATTCTCATCCGGGAATTCAAAGTTCATAGACTGGTAATCATCCACTGCCTGATGTGTCAAATGGTCTGCCAACACACTTCCCTTAATTTCCTTTTGGATTGTATATTGGATGTCATACTCAGTCAAGATCATCTGCCGTCTTGCTATTCTTCCGGCCAAGGCAGGCTTTTCGAAGACATACTTGATTGGATCCATCTTTGATATCAATAGAGTAGTGTGAGTCAGCATATACTATCTCAGCCGGCGAGCAGCCCATGCCAAAGCGCAGCAAGTTTTCTCGAGCAACGAGTATCGGGTCTCGCATTTAGTAAAAATTTTGCAAAGGTAGTAAATAGCATGCTATTTTCGGCCAGACTCGTCATGCTGACCCAGCACACACCCCATTGAGTTGTCGAGCACTGTCAAGTATAAAATCAAAGGTCTCCCTTCAACTGGAGGCATCAGAATGGGTGGATCTTGGAGATATTCTTTGATCCTTTCGAAAGCGGCCTGACATTCATCATTCCATCTTACCACTTGATCTTTCTTCAGTAGCTTGAAGATTGGCTCACAAGTAGCAGTCAGGTGTGAGATGAATCGGGCAATATAGTTCAGACGTCCCAGAAAGCCTCTGACTTCTTTCTCTATTTGGGGAACTAGCATTTCCTGTATAGCCTTCACCTTTGCGGGATCCACCTGAATACCTTTATCGCTTACAACGAAACCCAGCAGTTTACCAGATCTCACCCCGAAGGTGCACTTGTTCGAGTTTAACCTCAGCTTGTACAATTTCAACCTGTCAAATAGCTTCTGAAGGTGGTTAAGATATTCTTCTTCAGTCTGGGATCTTGCAATCATGTCGTCGACGTATACCTCAATCTCATGATGGATGATGTCATGGAACAAAGCGACCATGGTGCACTGATACGTTGCCCCAGCACTCTTCAATCTAAAAGGCATGACCTTGTAGAAAAAGGTACCCCACTGAGTAACAAAGGTTGTCTTCTCCATGTCTTCGGGAGCCATTTCAATCTGATTATAACCGGAGAAACCATCCATAAAGGAGAAGACTTTATGTTGTGCGGTGTTTTCAACCAAAACGTCGTTATGAGGTAGAGGAAATCATCCTTGGGACTCGCCCTGTTCAGATCCCTATAGTCAACACACATTCGAACTTTACCATCCTTCTTCGGCACTGGAACCACGTTGGCCACCCAATGTGGGTAAGAAGTAACTGCTAGAAAACTAGCATCAAATTGTTTCATAACCTCAGCCTTGATTTTCTTAGACATATTCAGGCGCATTCGCCGGACCTTCTGTTTCACTGGAGGACAGTCTTCCTTGGTAGGCAATCGGTGAACCAAAATATCAGTATCCAACCCAGGCATATCTTCATAAGACCAGGAAAAGATTTCAATGTAGTCATGCAGCATCTGAATCAACCGT
Source organism: Vicia faba (assembly GCA_948472305.1). Lineage (NCBI taxonomy): Eukaryota > Viridiplantae > Streptophyta > Magnoliopsida > Fabales > Fabaceae > Vicia > Vicia faba. Next base: position 1,001,688,515 of record OX451736.1, on the reverse strand, counting down.
TGCTTGACACTAGGTTCCATATTTGCACCGATCTTGACCTATTTTTTGTCTACCTCTGTACCCAGAATCACTGATTCCACGGGCTCTTCATGCGGCTGTATGGCCCTCTATTCTTGAAGTAGAAGTCTAGCAAGTTTACCAGGCACTTCGCAATCATCTTCACCTTCATCTTCGGCTAAGTTGATCGGACTTTCGAAGGCATAACTGGCAGTAGCAGAGTCGTTACCAGTGAGATCCAGAGTGGATGTAGACCTGTATATGTGAGTGTGTGTGTGTAAAATAGCTGTTTTGCAATATATAATAAAAGAAAAACAAGGAGCGCAAAATTTGAAATGCAAAAAACATCCAATGTTTTTATTAATGATATATCTAGATGCCACACATAAAGCCCTCACAAATGAAGCCACGGTGCCCCGGGTAAGACACAGGGCCATAAAGTTTTAAGTATTGTCTGTTACAAATTCAAAACAAAAAGTCTCATTACTGGGTAATAAAAGAAATTGGGACGAAGTCCTTTGCTGTCCAATTGCTCAGTTCACCATCAGTAATAGGATAGATCCAACTGTCGAACTCAGATTCTTCAACATCATCTTCAATGGCATTTACCCCTGAATTGCTGATGAACAGGGTAGGTCTTCCAATTCGTGCACTCCGAACAGCCCTTTGAGCTTCTGCAGTGAAACTCAAACCAAACTTGTTAGTCTTATGTGCAAAATCAGGGAGTTGGCCCCAATTTGCACACCCACCTTTCTCAACAACAGCCCGGACATCCCTAAAGGAAGTCATCTTCATTGGAGGATCTTCAAAAATGGTTTCAGTTGATGCCAGCTTCTGGGGTACCTCTTCAAAATGTTAAAACAGGGTCTCAATGAACTCCCCATCCATCTCTATATATCGGAAAGAGTTGAGGTGGCTCACCATGTACTCCTCCTCTCCTTGCACTATCACAATTTTCCCTTTCACTGGGTACTTTAGCTTCTGGTGGAGCGTTAAGGTTACTGCCCCAGTTTTGTGGATCCACGGACGACCCAGCAAACAAGAATAAGATGGCCGAATGTCCATCACATAGAACGTAGATGCGAAGACCTGAGAACCAACCTTAATCGGAATATCCACTTCTCTGTGTACCATCCTCTTGGACCCATCAAAATCCCTAACTACAATGTTACTCGGTTTCAACTCCAACCCTTCACAGTCTAACCGGTATAGAGCTTTCTTAGGTAAAACATTCAGCGAGGACCCAGTATCCACCAATACATGAGCAACAGTAGTGCCCCTGCATTCAATGGAGACATGCAGGGCATCATTGTGATTCTTCCCCTTAGCAGTCAAGTCAGTGTCGGAAAAACCCAACCCATTATCTGTTGTTATACTAGCCACACAATCTTTAAACTGATCAGCTGATGTCTCCTGCGGCACGTGCGCGGTCTTCAGGAAAGCAATCAGATCCTTGGCATGGGCTTCTGAGCATAGTAACAGAGACAACATAGAAATTTTGGACGGGGTTTGCCCCAGCTGCTTGACTACATTGTAGTCGCTCTTTTTGATGATCTTCAAAATTTCCTCCATCTCTTGTCTAGAGGCTTCAACAGTAATCGTCTTCGGCGCCTCCGTCTGGGCAGGCTCACCGGTGGTCCCTTTTCCCCGAGCGTCAGATGACTCGGCAACAGGGGTAAGAATTGGAACTTGTACAGGAACAGTAGCAGGTACATTGGCAGGTGTAATAACAATAGGTTTCCGAACAGTTGGTGGAGAGATCTTAGGGGAGAAAAGCCTTTCGTTGCGGGTGACCTTACTAGATTCAACAATTTTGCTGATGTCAGTATCAGCCTCTTCAGTACTCAAGTCTTGCTTAATCCCGTGATAATATACGTCAGCCCCATAATGCCACGGGACAGCTTTATTTGATATATAGGGGATAGGCCCGGAAATGGTGATGATCAATGGTGCAATTCTTGGAACGGATGTAATTCTAACAGGATTTCTCGAGGAAGCCTTAGAAGAATTGTCGAAAATGGTGATTATAGCAACTTCTTCAGTAGGAACCAAAGGAACAAAAGTCTTCTCAAATAGAATTTCTTTATTATCTATCAGGCGTTGGACACCTGACTTCAAAAGATGGCAACCAGTAGGTAGAACGGCACACAGATGGCAACCTTCGCCACATCCCGGAAATAAACCGGCTAACAGAAGGTTCTTCTTCACAGTCATCAATGGAGTAGCAATATCTTTCACAGAAACCACAAACGAGTCTTCATCTATAGCATTCACTCCATGCTTGGGCATAGAAGCAGTCACAACATTAGGTCTTTCAGGTGCTTCGAACTCAATCTCCTTAGCATCAATCAAGTCTTGTACCTTGTTCTTCAAGACCCAGCAGTTATCTGTATCATGCCCCGGGCCATCAGAGTGAAAAGCACAGCGGGCATTTGGATCGTACATTGGTGATGTTGTATTTGGATTCTTCGGGGCCTCCCTTGGAATCACCAGATTGGTCTTTAATAACTGTAGCAGAATTTGGGATAAAGTCATGTTGAGCTGAGTGAATTGTCTTCGCGGTCTCTCGGCCCTTGGCTTATTGTTGCATTGAGGAGCAACAACAGGTCTTGATATAACCACCACATTGACTGCTTGGCAGCGTTCAGGTTTATTATGGCTCTTTGAACTGTAAACATCACTAGACTCCTTCTTAAAAGGTTTCTTCTCGGTGCCTGATGAAGCACCCTTCTGTATCTTGCCAGATTTGATGTCGGCCTCAATTCTTTCCCCGGTCATAATCAGCTCTGTAAACCCGGATGAAGAACTTCCAATCAGATGGTTGAAATACGGACCAGACAAGGTCCCCAAAAACATATCCACTAGCTCCCTATCAGCCAAGGGAGGTTGCACTCTTCCAGCAAGGTCCCTCCACTTCTGAGCATAGTCTTTGAAACCTTCGCCCGCGCCCATAGACATACCCTCGAGTTGGGTGCGCGTGGGAGCGAGGTCGGCATTGTATTGGTACTGCTTGTAGAAAGCAGTAGCCAAGTCCTCCCAATTATGGATACTAGCTCCTTCCAGCTGGTAAAACCACTCAAGTTGAGTCCCTGAGAGACTGTCTTAAAAGAAGTGGATCCAGAGATTCTTGTCAGCGGTGTATGGCGGAATATTCCTAACATACGTTCGGAGGTGCAGTTTTGGGCAAGAAACCCCGACGTATTTAGCAAAGATCGGTGCTTTGAACTTGTGTGGAATTACCACCCCAGATGACAGACCCAAGTCTCCAAAGTCCAGACCAGGCACTTTCTGAATTTCCATCGCGCTCAACCGGTCTTCCAGTTGCTTATATTTATCCTCAGCCGGAGGATACTGGTCTTCGTCAAAGTCAGTCTCGTTGTCTGAAACCACAGGGCTAGGAGCCCTCCTTTCTTCCTGATTATCTCCCCCTCCAGATGAGTGGGTCAAATCAACCTCTTCTCACAAATCGTTTCCAAATCTGTGACCCATATTAAATAGGACCGTCTTCTTCTTCTTCTCTTTCAAGATAAGGGTCTTCAGATCTTGCTAAACCTTGGCTAAACTCATGAACAATTCCTGGAACTGGGCGTTTTGAGCTTGCATGGCCTTGATTGCTTGTTCAGTTGATGTTTTAGAAGACATGATGCTGAAATAAACAGCGAAGAAGATAAGAGACCTGTAATGGGTACCTGTGATGAGGTGCATGGAATGAAATGCATATGATATGATTTCAAAGACGTCGAGAGATTCAAATTCTTAAACCAAAATGAAACACACTTTTATTAGATAAACTTTGAATTCAATTGTTCAGTAAATTCCCTTAAGGCGTTACAAAAAGGAAATACTGAAAAGTAAAGCAAAACTAGAAATAATCAAAAAGACAATCAGTGCTCCCATGGTCGTTTCCTGTCGGTGCGGACATAGTCGTTGAGGATCTTCTCATTCTCCAATTTCCTTGTTAACTTCTGGATCTTCTGCTCTTGCTCGTGATACTTTTCTCTGTAAGTATCCCGCTCTTCTCTCAGTTGCATCCACGATCTCTTTAATGCCCCAATGTCAGTAGGCATGTATGGATGGAGGATGGTAGGAGGAACCCCTTCTTCATCAGCAACCTCAACAATTATAGGCAAAACAGCTTCGTACGGCATTCCCAGCTTTTGGGCACGGATTTGAACCCATCGGAGATATGGTTCCATCGGAAGAGAAGTCTTTGCACCTAGCTCGTGCGGATCAAACCTGTGCACTCTATCCCAAGCTCGTATGAACCTGCGGCGTTGCTAATCACTATCCCCTTGGAAGTCAAAGACAATACTCGGCATCAGCAACTCATGAGGTCCTTCCCTCCTAGCTCGCCCAAATTGACGTAAGGCCAAACACGGATTATAGGTGATTCCTCCATGGATTCCTAGCAGTGGAACATTGGGGTATTCCCCACAGTGATCAATAATAGCCACGTCTTCCATGCCCTTGATAGTCAAAATGATGTCATTATGAGAGAGAGACATAATACTATAGGCCCAACCCATGCCTTCCTTGTTCTTTAAAACTGATTTAGGGAGGTGAGAAATAAACCACCTCACCAGCAATGGTGCACAACACATAAGGGTTCCCCGCTTCTGAGCAGTACGGGCATAAAGAGAGTGCAAAATGTCACCCAAGAGAGTGAGCACAGGATTACCGGACATGAAAATCTTCACTGCATTCATGTCGATGAAAGAATCTGAGTTAGGAAACAACACCAAACCATATATAAGAAGAGCCAAAATGTCCTCGAATGCTTGGAAGTCTAGACTGTCCCAGAACTGATTAGCCTTACCAACCAAGAACTTAGTCAAGAAGCCTTTTGTCCCACTTATAGTCTCCCAATTAGACATTACTTCAGCCTTTGTCAGATGGAGGGTTGAAGCAATCTCTTTCGACCTAAGGACTTTCTCCCAACCTGTGAACGGGGTCTGCTCCAGAATAGAAATACCAAGTAGATCAGAGAATTCTTCCAAGGTAGGGACCAACTGGTAGTCCGGAAAAGTAAAGCAGTGGTATAGTGGATCAAAGAACTGGACTAGGACACTCATCATCTGTTCGTCCAATTTGGAAGTGACCAAACCCAGGAGGTGCCCATGTCTTCTGATAAAGGAGGTAGTATCTGAAATCTTTGCAACCAACTCCTTAAGCTGAGTGGGAATCTGGACAAAGTTGATCCGAATAGTGTTTCTATGCATGGGTGCCATGGCCTATAAAACAGAACAAAGATGAATCCCTCTTGTCTTTGAAATGGGTTAGTCCAATGCAAGATGCATGCAATGTCATGATGTCATGATGTCATGATAGAAAACACACCACAAGTATCCACAAATAGCAAACATGGTAAGGGCAAACAAGTCACACAGATAGCCCTTAGATTTCAGGCTGCCAAGGAGCTTAGGTACTACCCTCTTTAGTTCAGTTGGTTCAAACTTGTCCTAGAAATAGTAACCGGGTTCTAGAGGATCTCAATATCACTGAACACCCTCGATCGGTCATAATTCCAATTTAGCAACCTTTTCTTGCAGCCGGAATCATCGCGAGAGTTTGGTCTCAATGAGTGTAGCATACTGCTATTGTTCTATGGCCAAGTTGGTCAATTACAGGTTCTAAGGTCAGTTGGTGCTTAATTATCCCTTATCAGACCCATATTCTCCTCGTTATACCACAAGGGATATCGGTACATACTAAAGTTCCACACCAACGTAGCTATTGCTTCAACCGTATCGGTTTACGCCGTACATTTCCCTCACAGTTTATTGCTACTTACCTAAAGGGTATCCCCCAGATCCAGGTTAGGATCTATAGTAACTCCGATACAAGCCCACAAATATAAAGCATACAAGTCAAGCAATTGAAAACAATATGAACTATTCCTAAGGTACACCCCACTTATTAAGCGTCCCCAGCAGAGTCGCCAGTTCTGTGATATGGTGGGAAGACCTGACTGTTTTTGGAATGATGGTTTACGTTTTGCGTTTGTTTTTGCAAAATGTCGCGGTAAGCAAGAGTCGCCACCGACTTTTATTTTATCCAACAAGGAAAGGAAAAAAGCACAGAAAAATTCATTTTTTTAAGATATTTCTCGGGTTCGGGGGTAGATTATAGAAAGGGATGGTGTTAGCACCCTTTCTATCCGTGGTTATCCACGGGCTCTTAGGTACTTGCTCAATTGTTTTCAAAAAAATTTTCTTTGTACTTGTGGGTTTGAAAAAGTTTTTGTTTGAAAAACTTCGATTTAACTCTTGCTTCTGTCCTCAAGAGTGTATGAAGTGTTTTTGAAAACTTTGTTCGAAAAGTGTAAGTGTGAAAAAGATTTTGTTTTTTGAAAGAGCAAGTATCTAAGAACCATCTACCTACTCGAAAAAGGAATCGTTCTATGCTATTTTCCTTTAGACAATGCTATCCCACTATTAATGAGTAGGTAGCACCATCGTTGGAGTTTGAGGGTCAATTCGAATGAGGGACATGCGGTCACTAAAGCAATGTTTGTAATTGCAAGCTTCTCAAGTCATGTTTAAAGCATTGGTTTTGATGAAGACAACATGGATATCAACATTCAAAGGATGTGCAAAAAGTTTATCAATATCATATAAAACCTTGTTACAAGTCTTGAAGATTAGAAGAAGAATTATTAAAGAAACAACAAATGTCAAAAGGTATAAATAATTCTTAAACTTGAATATAGATGTTCGCAAATATGCATTCATAATCATATACATATCCCACATTTTTAACAATAAGAAAAACTATGTTTGAGATCTTTTTCAAAAGGATTTTTTGAAAATAAACTTTCAGGAACCGGTTCCTACCTAACAGGGAGCCGGGTTCCAAACTTGTTCAAAAATCACTTCCCTGGAATTTGTACCAGGAACCGGGTTGTACCTATAGGGGAACCGGTTCCTGCATGTTATTTTTGAATTCTGGGTTATAACGTTCACTAAGAACCGGGTTCTTCCTGGGTTGGAACCGGTTCCCAGCGAACCAGTATAGATTTTCTTTTGTTTTTGAACATAATTCAAATGGTATTCTTTCATGATTGCATTGCATCTTTTCATATCAAATGGGATAAATGAAGAGGTATTTGTGACATTATAAATTGTGCAGATTTTCAAATTCAAATAACCTTCTTCAATTAACAATTTTCATCATTCAAATTTGCATATTCTTACAAACTTTCAAGTGTTCTTACAAATCATAAATTTTGTGAAACTTGCCATATACATTTTCATTAAGAAATCATTACAAGTTTCATACATTCATTGTGAACATTTATAATCATTGCTTGAGAATTGTTTCTTTCTTGAAGAAGAAGATCAATCAAAGATTGATAGTGCTCTCCATCTCTTTCAAATAAATCATTGTATTACAAAAAGAAAGTATTCCCTTACTATCCAGGATTGTTGGAAGTAAGTGTTGTGATTTGAAGAGGATTGTTCTTCATTCACATTAGTGTTTGTTTGACCTTAAAGGTGTTAAGAACCTTTGGTCACCCTATAGGTTAGATAGTAAGCATAGGCTGTACAATCATTCTAAACTATAGTGAAATCTCTTTCGTGTTGGAAAGGGGACTGGAGTACTCTCGGATTGTGAGGGGAACCAGGATATATCACCGTGTTCTTTACTTTTCCGCTTTTATCGTTTTCATCACCATAATCAATAAAATATAAGATATAGTCAAAAACCTTCAAACACTTAACCACAAGTTACTACAAGTATTCTCATAAAACCGAATAAATTTTTATATACCTAATTCACCCCCCCTCTTAGGCACTCTTAGACTTACAATTGGTATCAGAGCAAGTTATAGGTAACTTGTTCCTAAAGATCCAGAATGGCTTCCGCAAATCAAAATACGGTTTTCAAAGATGGTGGTAGTAACAACAAGCCTCCATTGTTTTGTGGTGAATACTTTGACTTTTGGAAAATTCGCATGAAGGCTCATCTTGAAGCGCAAGGAGAAGAAATATGGAATGCTGTTAAGAATGGTCCATTTACTCTGGTGTGTGTTGTCAATGGTGTTGGGTCATCAAAGCCTAAAGCATCATGGGATGACGATGACAAGAAAAAAGTTCTCTTTGACAAAAAGGCAATCAATATTCTCCAAAGTGCTCTTAGTATGGATGAATTTTTCTGAGTATCGGCATGTACAACGGCAAAGGAAATTTGGGATACTCTTGTAGAAACTCATGAAGGAACCGCCGAAGTCAAAAGGTCTAGATTGAACACTTTGAGTCAAGAATATGAATTATTCAAAATGCTGCCCGGAGAATCCATCCTTGACTTGCAAAAGAGATTCGTTCACTTGATAAACCATTTGAAGGCACTCGGTAAGACTTTAACTAACGATGAATTAAATCTTAAAATGCTTAGGTATTTAACTAGGGAATGGCAACCAAAAGTGACGGCAATATCCGAAAAGAAAAGCCTAGCAACTATGACTTCCGCAACACTTTTCGGAAAGCTTCAAGAATATGAGACAGAACTTGGAAGGCTTGAAAAACATGAGAATCATGAGAAGAAATCCAAAGGCATTGCTTTGAAAGTTGATTCAAAAGAAAGTCAAGATAAAGATGCATCGGAGGAAGATGAAAACTTCTTGCTTCTTGTAAAAAGGTTAGGAAAATATTTTGGTCATAAAAATAATCTTCATAATGCTAACTTTGTCAAAAGAAAGAAATTTTATAAGCATAAAGATAAAGAAGCCTCCACATCAACACAAGATGTCACATGCTATGAATGTGGAAAGCAAGGTCACATAAAGCCGGATTGTCCAAAACTCTCCAAGAAAAATGGATTCAAAGGCAAAAAGGAGTTCAAGAACAAAAGGGCTTATGTTGCATGGGAAGATAATGAGATAAGTTCTTCATCCGATTCGGATAGTGACGAAAGTGCAAATCTAGCATTGATGGCTTCACATCACTCCGACGATGAAGAAGAGGTTAGTAATGAATGATGTTCAAGGTGCAATTGATGAACTCTTGAAAGAATGCAAAAGTTTATACAAAAAGGTGTCAAAACAAGAAAAAGAACTTCTAATTTGTCTAGAAAAAATTGACACCATGACTAAATATTTTGATCTTCAAAAACAAAATTTTATTAAAGAAAAGGAAAACTTTGCATGCTCCAAGTGTGAATCAAATGTCTTTCAAATTTTTCAATTGAAAAGAGTCATTGAACGATATGAAAAAGGAAAAATAGGATTGGAAGGATTACTAAGCCAACAACGTTATCCAAATGATAAAAGAGGTCTTGGTTATGTGAATACTAAGAAACCAAGTAACAATCCCACTGTTTTTGTAAAGGCTAGTAATAGTTCCAATCCCAAGAAAGTAGAAAAGAAGCAAGTTGTTCATAATCATCAAAAGAAAAAGTCTAATGTATCTAAAAGAAAACAAATTCCTAGATACAAGAGCAAATTTGTTCCAAACTGTTTTTACTGTGGTATTATTGGACACACACGCAATGCATGCTATATTAGAAATTTCAGTATGGCTAGTGGACATTATGCATGGGTGAAAAAGGGAACTAACTATGAAGGACCCAAGGCAACTTGGGTACCTAACAAGAAATAATTTGTTTTTGTAGGTATGCTTGAAATCCACATCAAATGTTTGGTATCTTGATAGTGGATGTTCAAAGCATATGACAGGAGATGTACACCAAATTTCATATCTAGTACATAAAGCCAAAGGGTATGTCACCTATGGAGACAACACCAAAGGAAAGATACTTTGCGTTGGAATAGTTGCCACACCTCCATCCATTCAAATTGAGGATGTTCTCTATGTTGAAGGATTAAAGCACAACCTTCTTAGCATAAGTCAACTTTGCGATAGAGGGTTCAAGATCAAATTCAACAAAGAAGAATGCCTTATTATGGATGAGGCAACCAATGAGATAAAACTCAAAGGTAAAAGAATTAATAATATATTTATGATTTCCCTTGATGATCCATCCTTGAAGGTAAAATGTCTCATGGCAAATAATGGTTATTCATGGCTTTGGCACAAAAGGATTGCTCATATTCATATGGAACACTTGAATAAACTAATCAAGCGTGATCTTGTCATTGGTTTGCCTAAGAGAAAATTTGTCAAAGATAGACTCTGTGATGCTTGTCAAAAAGGGAAACAAATAAAATCATCTTTCAAATCTAAGAATGTGGTGTCTACTACAAGGCCACTACAATTGTTACACATGGATCTCTTTGGTCCATGAAGAACAAAAAGCTTCGGAGGTAATGTATTCGCTTTGGTTATTGTTGATGATTTTTCTAGATATTTTTGGACTTTGTTTCTTGTGCAGAAAAGTGATGCCTTTAAAGCTTTTAAGAAGTATGCTAAGCAAATCCAAAATGAAAAATCACTAAAGATTGTATCCATAAGAAGTGATCATGGTGGAGAATTCCAAAATGCACAATTTGAAGAATTTTGTGAAGAACATGGTATCTCTCATAATTTTTCAGCACCTAGAACTCCACAACAAAATGGAGTAGTTGAAAGAAAGAATAGGTTTCTAGTGGAACTTGCAAGAACAATGCTTAGTGATGCAAATCTTCCTAAATATTTTTGGGCGGATGCGGTTAGTACGGCATGTTATGTTGGAAATCGAGTTATCATTAGACCTATAATAAAGAAGACTCCATATGAACTCTTCAAAGGAAGAAAGCCAAATATTGCTCACTTCCACATTTTTGGATGCAAGTGTTTTGTTCTTAACAATGACAAAGACAATCTCGGTAAGTTTGACGAGAAATCCGACGAAGGTATATTTCTTGGTTATTCTCTTTCTAGTAAAGCATATAGAATTTATAATAAAAGAACTTTAACTATTGAAGAATCTATGCATGTATCTTTTGATGAAACTAACACCTCTAAAGAGGAAGTAGTTATGTGTGATGATGATGATCCTATAGATTTACCCCCGGAAGAACTTTCAAATGATCAAGTTGTGAAATCACCGGAAAATCAAGAAGACATTGTACAACAAGATTCAAACATCAATGATCTACCAAAAGAATGGAGAACTCATAGAGACCATCCTATTGACAAAATTATTGGTGACATTAGCCAAGGAGTATCAACAAAATTAAATCTAAAAGATGCTTGCTTAAACATGGCGTTTGTTTCTCAAATTGAACCTACCAAAGTTGATGAAGCCTTAGGAGATGATCAATGGATTATTGCTATGCAAGAAGAATTAAATCAATTCGAGAGAAATCAAGTTTGGGAACTTGTTCCTAGACCAAGTGGTAAACACATCATAGGTACCCGATGGGTGTTTAAGAACAAACTTGATGAGAATGGTCTAATTGTTAGAAACAAAGCAAGGTTGGTTGCCCAAGGCTACAATCAAGAGGAAGGAATCGACTTTGAAGAAACATTTGCTCCGGTTGCAAGGTTAGAAGCTATACGTCTTTTACTTGCTTATGCTTGTTCATTAAATTTTCAGCTTTTTCAAATGGACGTCAAAAGCGCATTCTTGAATGGATACATCAATGAAGAAGTCTATGTCAAACAACCTCCGGGATTTGAAGACTTCAAACATCCTACACATGTCTTTAAGTTGAGAAAGGCTCTTTATGGCTTAAAGCAAGCACCAAGAGCATGGTATGATAGACTTAGAAATTTTTTATGTGAAAAAGGTTTCGAAAAGGGTAAGGTTGATAAAACTTTGTTCATTAAGAAAATCAATAGTAACACTTTATTGGTTCAAGTCTATGTTGATGATATCATTTTTGGATCGACTAAAAAAGAAATGTGTGAGGAATTCTCATTGATGATGCAAGGAGAATTCGAGATGTCTATGATGGGAAAGATGAACTACTTTCTTGGACTACAAATCAAGCAACTAAAAGATAGAATCTTCATCAACCAATCTAAGTATTGCAAATAATTATTGAAAAAGTTTGATATGGACAATTGTAAAGCAATGAATACTCCAATGGGCTCCGGTACATATGTTAATCAAGATGAATCCGGTACTCCAATTGATATTACAAAATACCGAGGTATGATTGGTTCCTTATTGTATTTGACGGCAAGTCGTCCTGACATAATGTTTAGTGTTTGTCTTTGTGCTCGCTTTCAAGCAAATCCAAAGGAATCACACCTCATGGCAGTTAAAAGGATCATGAAGTATCTCAAAGGAACAACCAATGTCGGCTTATGGTATCCTAAAGGTAGTATTTGCACTTTAATTGGTTATTCTGACGCGGATTATGCAGGTTGTAAAACTGATCGTAAAAGCACAAGTGGTACTTGTCACATTATTGGAAATGCATTAGTATCATGGGCTTGTAAAAAGCAAGAATGTGTTGCTCTTAGCACGGCCGAAGCAGAATACATAGCAGCGGGTAGTTGTTGTGCACAAATTCTTTGGCTCAAGCAACAACTCCGTGATTACGGACTTGATCTCGGATGCATTCCTCTTCGATGCGACAATACAAGTGCTATCAATATTACAAAGAATTCGGTCATGCATTCAAGAACCAAACATATAGATATTCGACATCATTTTCTCCGTGATCATGTACTTCAAGGAGATGTCGAAGTCACTTTTGTGGATACTCATAACCAACTCGCAGATATCTTCACAAAACCGCTTGCTCGAGAACCATTCTTCAAAATCCGAAGAGAACTTGGTATTTTGGATGAAGGTGATCTCTAAATGTTTCTCATAAGGTGCACGTCTTAATTTTTCTTCAAAAAAATTTATGTTTCAGTACACTCTGCTTCTACTCCTTCTTTTATATGTTTTTATTTGATAAAATATGTGTGTATATATTGTTTGTGTTTTTTAAATGAAATTGTTTCACTCTTTTTCCCCATCCTTTTTTATGTTAACAAAGGGGGAGAAGAATATGCATATGTGTTGTTTTGTTTCAAAGAAATTGCAGGCCAAAATAACTATCATAAAACTCACTCCAAAATTCAAAGAATCATGGACTTAGGGGGAGCATACAATTTAGGGGGAGCCTTGCATTTGCTTAACATTTTTGCTAAACAAAACAACATAAACATTTCAAGAATTGTTTTCAAGACTTGGTTGTCATCATCAAAAAGGGGGAGAATGTAATTGCAAGCTTCTCAAGTCATGTTTAAAGCATTGGTTTTGATGAAGACAACATGGATATCAACATTCAAAGGATGTGCAAAAAGTTTATCAATATCATATAAAACCTTGTTACAAGTCTTGAAGATTAGAAGAAGAATTATTAAAGAAACAACAAGTGTCAAAAGGTATAAATAATTCTTAAACTTGAATATAGATGTTCACAAATATGCATTCATAATCATATACATATCCCATATTTTTAACAATAAGAAAAACTATGTTTGAGATCTTTTTCAAAAGGATTTTTTGAAAATAAACTTTCAGGAACCGGTTCCTACCTAACAGGGAACCGGGTTCCAAACTTGTTCAAAAATCACTTCCCTGGAATTTGTACCAGGAACCGGGTTGTACCTATAGGGGAACCGGTTCCTGCGTGTTATTTTTGAATTCTGGGTTATAACATTCACTAAGAACCGGGTTCTGCCTGGGTCGGAACCGATTCCCAGCGAACCAGTACAAATTTTCTTTTGTTTTTTGAACATAATTCAAATGGTATTCTTTCATGATTGCATTGCATATTTTCATATCAAATGGCATGAATGAAGAGGTATTTGTGACATTATAAATTGTGCAGATTTTCAAATTCAAATAACCTTCTTCAATTAACAATTTTCATCATTCAAATTTGCATATTCTTACAAACTTTCAAGTGTTCTTACAAATCATAAATTTTGTGAAACTTGCCATATACATTTTCATTAAGAAATCATTACAAGTTTCATACATTCATTGTGAACATTTATAATCATTGCTTGAGAATTGTTTCTTTCTTGAAGAAGAAGATCAATCAAAGATTGATAGTGCTCACCATCTCTTTCAAATAAATAATTGTATTACAAAAAGAAAGTATTCCCTTACTATCCAGGATTGTTGGAAGTAAGTTGTTGTACCCCAAAATTTTCCCTCGTATTTTTCCACAAGAAATCACAGCCTCGGGCGTTTCCTGATTTTTCAGATTGGCGTAAGAATCAGTCAAACAGACTTTTCTTATCAGTCAGACAAAATTAGGGTTTTCTTTGATTTTAAGCAGTTCAGGCAGATTGCTAGGGGTTGGTTGAGTTGGCTCAGGTTTTGATCAGGCGGACGTTTCTTTGACATTTAACCAAGAACCAGGGTTTTGCGCGCATATTTCTCAGAAAGAATTAATTTTACAGTTCTTTTCAATTTACTCTGAGATTTGGATTGAGGCATTTGAATCAAGAAGTTGCAGTGTTTTGTTTAATCAGTAAAGGCTAAGGCATTTGATTTGAGATGAGATAAAAGCTGAGGTACTTAAATTGAGAATCTACAGTGTTTGATTTGATCAGTAAAAAGATAAATATCTGGATATTGGTTTGATTAACTGTGCATTGGATATTTGAAGCGCCGGGTTTATTATTGATTGATGTCAAGACCACAGTGTTTATCAATTGCTTATTTATTCTAAGATTAGAATAATTGGGATTTATTTCCATTTTATTATAATTTAAGGGTTATAAACAATTAAATAAACATTTGAAAAGAAGAAAAAGAATTAACTGATCAAGGTTGAATTTTATTCATCTTTAATTATTTGTTACAATTGTTATTTGAATACAGTATTTATTTACAAAGTATTCATAATAATAATGGTTACAATGATTACAATTGAAATAAAATTTCATCCTAATTCCTAAGTCTTCATCTTCTATCCAAATGCTCCCTCTGCTCATTTGATTTTATCTACAAAACAAAGAGAAAAAGAAAAGTCAAAGCAGATAAAATTAAAAGACAGACAGATAAAAAATAGATTCATCATTAAAGGCAACTGGCCGGAATCAGTTTGCCCTCTCTGCAAATCACGAGATTTCTCCCGGTTCACAAAGAGGGATGAAAAATGCTTGCAAAAGAAAAAGACATGAAATGCACAAAAGTTGTAATTGCACAATTTCAAAAAATGGTCAAAAGGATGCATAGTTCATAAAATGCCAAACAAAGTCCAAATACAAACTGAACTGAATTGCCTAACTGAAATTCACAAATTCAAACTATCCAAGATATCCAAAAAGCTGTCCAAAAAAGACATCAAGATATCAAAGTACAAAAGGCTATCAAAAGGCTGTCAATAAAGATGCAGGAAAGCTGGAGAAAGAGATAAAGTATGCAGAGTAAACCAATATTGCAAGCAAGCAAGTTTCAATTTCATCATTTCCTATGGCCAGTTACCTTTTCAATAAAAGGACAGATTTTAAACAATATTCTATGCTTTAATATGTACTAGAAAGAGAGAATAATATCAAGAAGCTCAAAACAAAAAGCAAAAGGGTCTCAAAACTGTAACAGAAGACAGTCCTGCCTGAAACAAACACAAGTTCTCAAAGCATATCAACCCTCTAAGCTTGTAATCATAAAAAAAAAGCTCAAGCCTTACCTGCTTCAACAGCAAGACAAAGTCCCAACCTGTCAAACCTTAAACAACCTGCATAACTCAGAAGCATAGAAATCTCACAACAAAACCTTTCAATAACCATTCAAGTCTAAAACCTGCTGAAGCCAGTTTAACCTGTCAAAGCCTTCATCTGCCAAATTGTTTCAAACACCCAAACAAATACACAAACAGCAAAGCAAGAGCCTTACCTGATTCAAACCCTCAACCTTTTCAAAACCTGCTAAAGCCTAAAGCTTCAAAGGCCTGTAACCATTCAAAGCTCCTAGCCTAAAAGCCAAAAGCCCTTAAACAATACAAACTGTCAAGCCCCAAACTGAAGCAACCAGGGCCCTCAGAGGAAGCCTCATCACAGGGCAAGCATACAAGGCCATAACCAACATCAACAAATATCTCAGCATATCAACATACCAAACATCCAAGCATTTCAAGTCAGCCAAACACAGAAGAGGCAACACACAAGCAATCCCAAAGGCCCTCAGAGGAAGCCTCATCACAGGGCAAGCATATCAAAGGCATCAAGCTAGCATATGAGGCAACAAGAAGAAGAAAATAAAGAAGCATCTCAGGGTACACAGGCAACTCAGAAGGCAACAAGAAGAAGAAGATAAAGAAGCATCTCAGGGTACACGGGCAACTTAGAAGCCAACAAGAAGAAGAAGATAAAGAAGCATCTAGAAGCATCTCAGATGAAAGCATATCAGCAATAAACAAATATTCAGAGACAACTCAGAATAAGTATAAGCGAAGCCAACATACAGAAGCCAATAGGGTCAAACATACGAGGCAAAGAGACAGAAGAGAAAAGGGAAGCCATTATACAATAGGTTTTCAAGTTCATCATTAAACCTAAAGAAGTGAAACAAAAATATCAGGAAGAGCTAGCTTCATCATCACCATCCCCTCGCTGTCAAGCCGCCTGAGCGCCTCCACGTCCACCATCCTCCTCCAACGAAGGTAGTATCTTTTCTTCTTTTTCCTTTAACGCTCCTCAAAATGAACAAACAAACAACAATATTTCCCAATCAGAAACAATAATAGCACTTAATCAAAACATGAAATCAAAAAGAGCTAAGGCATAAAAGAGATTTGTGTTTTACCATTTCTTGGCGCTACTACGCTCATCCATGGAGGAAAGAGACGGACGATGGCGTTGGTGGCTGGGCAAGGAAGGGTTTCGTTCAGGAATGCTTGGCTCAAAAGATGAAGAGGACGAAAGCAACGAAGACGAACGACGACGGCGCCTCTGTCTTACAAACCCTAACCCTTTTTTTTCAAATGACATAAAACATTTGTAACCCTAAAAGCATGTTGTGAAATGTCTGGGCCTTGCCCTTCTCCGTTTGCTCAAGCTCATTAGGCGTGCACCTCCCTATCCAATGCGCGTACCCCCTCCTTTTTCTTAAACTCACTTATTTTTGTTTGGGCCAAAGACAAGCATAAGGCACATTCCTCCTTTTTGCTTTGTACACAAACTAGCACCTTTTTTTTATCCTTTTATTTTTGCTATAATTCAAACTAATATATTTTTTTTTATATAAATAAAAATAAATAAGTTAACCTTTTTTTTTCTATATATACTAGACTTTTCTTAACTATTTTTGAATAATTAGAAATACATAAACATTTTCATTTTCTTCTCTTGAAAATCTTTTCTTTGTACATAATTACATCAATACATAATTTTTCTTTAAGTTAAATATTTTCTTTGTACATATTAAACAAAAATACAAAATGATAATATTAAATAAACAAAACACTTAATTCCTCATTAAGATAACATTCCACCACTTGTAAATAAATCATACACTTACACATTTACAATACACAAATACATTGATGCATTTACACTTGCTTATCTTGTACATTTGATACACATTACATTTGCGATTGCCATTCGATTTGGTTGTAAATTATTGGACACTACTCTCCCTTTTAAGTCTCATCCCCGTTTGTAAATTTGTACCCCCACTCCCGGATACTTATTTGCAATAGCGTAGACTTTAAATTCCCGCAATTTATCGCTTTCGAATTATACCATGGTTAGACCTAGGGTTTGTATGTACATAAAATAAAAACGCTAGATAACCTAATACAAAGACAAATACACGAAATCAATACACAATCACACTTGCACCCCTAGGGTAATCCCGCTTGTTGCCTTCCAAAATGGGCCATGCTTGCACGTCGAGTTTCTTTGGCAAAACAATTCAAATGATCATAGTCCCTCGATGACGCTTTCGAAAGTTGCCTATCAAAATGATCATAGTCCCTTCAAGCAAATTGCAAAAGACACTTGGAACCATTGCACTCATGGTCCATACGATGACCCGCGCCTGTCCCGTTAAACATCCTAAACGCAAGATTGTCCACCAAATACAATGGTGGAACAAAATTGTTAAAAAGGGTTAAAACATGAGAAAAAACCTTTGAGTAAATTTAGGAGTAGACAACTCTTAGTTACTTGATCCAACTTGCAAAAACACTTGCCTACTTTTCAAAACCACACTCCACAAACACTTTCAAAACAACTTTCAAAAACATTTGAAACATCTTTTCGAAAAGATACACACCTTTGTAAAACACTCAAACACGAGTCATTTCAATGGTTGCCTAAGACAAGGCATCTTCTTCAAAAACATTTTCAAAACACACATACACACACAATTTCAAGCAATTGAAAATCAAAGGCAAGTGATCTAAAACCAAGTAACTAAGAGCCCATGGATAACCATTGATGAAAAGGGTGCTAATACCTTCCCTTTTCATAATCTACCCCCCGAACCCACGAAACATCTCAAAAGGTTTTTTCCTGTGCTTTTTAACCTTTCCTTAGGATAAAATAAAAAGTCGGTGGCGACTCTTGCTAAACCGAACAAGTGCGAATACAAACGCAAAACTCAAGTCAGTTCTCCCACCGTATCACAGAACTGGCGACTCTGCTGGGGAATTTTCTAAAAGTGGGGTTACCTTAGGGTTTAGATCACCTTTACATTCTTGCTTTGATTGCCTTGATTGCTTTACTTTTTTGGTCCTTGTTTGGGTTTGTTGTAAATCTTACACCCGGATTTGGGGGCACCTTTTTAGGTAAATAGCAATAAAATTGTGAGGGAACTGTGCGGGGTATACCGACATGGTTGAAGCAGTAAGCTATGTTAGTGTGACATATTTGTGAGTACCGGTAACCCTTGAGTTCAGTCAAGGAGAGTACGGGGCCGCTGAGTGATGTCGTGAAGCACTAACGAACTCTTAGAACCTTAAATTGACCATCCTAGCCTTTTTAGGGGTAGTGAGATGACCGACTTTGGTGCAGTCCGAAGTTGGTAGATACTCGATACTACACTCATTGAGGGTTGTTTTCTTGGAATATTTTGGTCGCCAGTCAAGTGGCTAAACCGAAACAATGAACACATAAAACAATTCAATGATATTGAGCTCCTTAGAACCCGGTTTCTATTTTAGGACAGGATGAGCCAACTAACTTCAAGAGGGTACTTACCTACAACCCCATGCAAGCCTAAACCTAAGGACTTGTCTGCTTTGTGTGAATATGTTTGCCTGTATATACACTCATTTGCTTTTGCATACATGTACATAACATCATAACATCATACCATAGCATTTTCAATAACCATTTCAAGGATCTCGAGGGTTCTTTTGATGCAGGGTTACGTTGAACCAGACGTCTACCAAGGGGAAAGAGGGTTTCTCCTCTAAACAAATGCCAATCAAAGATCAAGTGCAACAACTTGAATCAGGGGCTATGACCCACTTGACATGGTGAGCTTAATTCTCATGGAAAGACATCCACCGATGCAAAGTTCTCCAATCAAAGATCGAGTGCAACAAACTTGAATCGGGGGATATGACCCACTCGACATGGTTAGCTTGATTCTCGTGGAAAGACATCCACCAGGTGCAGAGTTCTCCAATCAAAGATCGAAGTTCAACCTCTAACATTCTCTTGTGTTTACCCCAAGAGATCCTTGAAAGAACGCATCCACATATCATGCATTGCATCTTGACAGTTTTTCCTTTTTCAGGTTTCCTTACTCTCATACTGTTTATTTCAGTAAGAGATGGCTTTAGAGAGGACTGTCAAGGATATCCAGGACCAGACTGCTCAGCTGCAGGAAATGTTCTTGAACCTGTCACTGGGGCAAGAAGAAATGAAAGCTCTCCTCACAAAGGGTTTGGTCCAGGGGAATTCAAACAATGCCAGGAGCGATCAGTTGGAAGCACTGCAGTTTGATTTGGCAACATTGAGGATCCAAATGATGGGGCAACTGGTGGGCCAGATGGCTCTCATCCAAGATTTGTCTCAAAGACAAGAGGAACTCAGAGTTCTCGTCCGCCAACTGCTTCGGAACAACCAACTGGTACAAACATCTGAGGTTGAAGAGTAAGTCACCACTCAAGAAGACAAGGGGAAGGCTCCTCTGCTTGCTTCAGGGTCACAAACCCATCAACAACCTCACCAGCGTCAACGGGGTAATCGGCGCAATCAAAATACGTCGGGAAGACAATTCACTGAGACTGACATACCGTCATCTCTAATTCTAGAACGTTTGTTGGAGGTCAATCTGACTGTTTTGAGGGACCCTATTCGGAAGCCCAATACCTCCGCTCCTAACTATCATCCCGACGCATTTTGTGTTTACCACTCCTATAGCCCGGGACACGACACCGACGACTGTTGGGCCTTGAAGAACAAGATTCAAGATCTGATCGACATTGGAGTGCTGAGGTTCATGCCAGACGGCGAGATGAAAATCTTCCGTTAAGGAGTTCTCCACCTGGAGTGACAAAGCTCAAAGCTGAAAGACTTTTGCTTCATTTGAATTTTCAAAGTTGTAATTTCTTTTGTTTTCAAACAATTATCTGTTGAGGTTAAACTCTGTTTCATTAATGCATTGCATATGTTTGTCTTGAATTCATCCATTCGTTTTCACTACTCTTATGCTTTCTTTATGATATTTGACTCTTGATAAAAAGCTGTAAGCCTTTAGAGGGAGGATGACGAAACAATACCATAATCTCATACAGTATGCTTTTGAACAGACCTTGCTGATGATGTACAGACATTTCTTTCAATTCCCAAACACTGGAGTTATAAGGAAGATAATCCCTAGTCAACCCCTTCGAGCCAAAGAAGTAGGAGTTTTCTGTTCTAAACAAATTGAAACCTTTGATATAAACCTGGGGCAGGGTAGTATCTCGGTTAATTCAAAAGAAAGTGCGCATTGAAGTCGCAAACTCTCAGTTCGTAACACAACAAACGACGTCAACAAAAGAAAGCATTCCTTTGGAATCAAAAGACAAGGGTGGTTCCCTATCACATAGACAGTCAATCTCTCAAAAAAGAAAATCCCACTGAGCCAAAACCTGTAAAGGAGGCTTAAGAAAGCTGGGGCATCCCACTGACTATGTTCTCAAAAAAACAGAGGCAGTCAGGCAAAAGTTAGAGATAACAAATCAAAATCAAGATAGAGAGGTCATTACAAATCCTAAACAACATGAAAAAATGTTGAAAAAGAAAAAGGAGATGATGACTGTCTCCCAAATTCAATTGGTGAACCATCACCCCAAAAAGTCGTTCCAATCTCAAACAGAGTGCGACGCACAATTAACTGAGCTTAGGATTGAAGAACATCACGAAGAGTGGGTGGGTACAAATATACTTTGAGCCTTTATCCTTTGTTTCTTAAACCGTGAACCAAGCCACGTTACAACCCTTCAAAGTCCTAATTGAAGCATGGGTTAGTTCGAAAGCATACTGTTACCAAAGGTATCCTGACTCCTGTAAGGCTTTGCTCTAAAATCTTGTGTTGATTTGTCTTATGAAAAAGTTTCCTGCTAAAACACGTATTTTTCAAAACTTCGAGACAAACATAAACTTTGCATTGCTTGATTATCACTGTTTGCATTTGACTATTTGTTTGACAGCGAAGAAATTCATACAGCGAATGTTCGGAGGAACGAAAACTCTCTCAGTGAATAAAATCATTTCAAAAGGATGGCATTTCCAATGACAAATCTCCTATCAACAGGGGGCATGACATGTCACCATCCAATTAACCTGGGGCAGTCCAGTCAAGGTTTCAACAGATCTTTCAAAGTTCAGTTAACCTGGGGCAGTCCAGTCAAGATTTCAAGAAATCTCTCAATTTGCAGAGTAATCTGATTCAAGAATCCTTCATCATCACTTGGGGCATTCGAATGTCAAAAGTGTCCGAAGTTTTCCTTCATCACCTGCTGGAAATTACAACCACCAACGGAATAACTATCACCTTTCCAGATTCGATTCCTGTATCTAGCCAGGGTATATCTGCATGAAGAGTTTAGAGATTCGATACCTGTATCCAGCCAGGGCACGTCTGTAAGCAACCTTTGGAAGTTCTGGATTCGATTCCTGTAACAAGCTAGGAAAATATCTGTGGACGACTGATTGTGGATCAACACATGTAACAAGCCAGGAAATTATCTACATGAAGAGATTGAAGATCAACACCTGTAACAAGCCAGGGAACCATCTTTCTTTCTCAGGTCAGAGATCAACACCTGTAACAAGCCAGGACAATATCTCCTTGACCAACACTTCTTAAGTTCCAGATCAACACCTGTAACAAGCCAGGAAAATATTTGTGGACGACTGATTATGGATCAACACCTGTAACAAGCCAGGAAATTATCTACATGAAGAGATTGAAGATCAACACCTGTAACAAGCCAGGGAACCATCTTTCTTTCTCAGGTCAGAGATCAACACCTGTAACAAGCCAGGAAATTATCTACATGAAGAGATTGAAGATCAACACCTGTAACAAGCCAGGGAACCATCTTTCTTTCTCAGGTCAGAGATCAACACCTGTAACAAGCCAGTACAATATCTCCTTGACCAACCTTTCTTAAGTTCCAGATCAACACCTGTAACAAGCCAGGAAAATATCTGTGGACGACTGATTATGGATTAACACCTGTAACAAGCCAGGAAATTATCTACATAAAGAGTCTCTTTCATTACCACTTGGGGCATTCGAATGTCAAAAGTGTTCGACAATTCCTTCATCACCTGTTGAAAGATGTAGTTTTACACAGACTCATCATCAGGAAACCCTACACCGGTTCCTTCTCAAACTCAAAAGAGTTTTGTAATCCCCAACCAGAGAGCCTTACAGAATCTATTTCCCCTCAGCAATCAAGATTCTTTTATCCCCAGCGGAGTTCATCAAATTCCCCAACATAACTTATCAGCGGTATCCCCAGCGGAGCTCTCATCAAAACCTCAGCGAAGTATCTCTTCCCACAGAGTAATTCCCCGTAGAGTAATCTCTCCAACAAGTTTATTCCCCAAAAGAGTCATCTTCTCCTACCGGTTTATTCTTGCAACCATCATCCCCAGCGGAAGAGAAGAATTATACTCTTCAACATCACCCCAGGATTCAACAAGTTCCCGGCACTCGTCAAGGATTTATTTTCCTAGACGAAAACACATTCATAGACATTTCACATTTTATACACCATGACGCATGCATATAGGCATCATATCACATAATCTCATTTATTCTTGAAAGCATCATGACATCATGCATTTCATACATCATGACATTGCATACAACTAATGTTTTGCCTTTTCGGGAAAAGGTCAATCCAAAGATGATTACTATCAACTGTCACAATTCCAGATTCGATTCCTGTATCTAGCCAGGGCATATCTGCTGACGACTAATTCTAGATTCGATTCCTGTATCAAGCCAGGGCACGTCTGTAAACAACCTTGTGAAGTTCCAGATTCGATTCCTGTATCCAGCCAGGGCATATCTGTTGACGACTAATTCCAGATTCGATTCCTATATCCAGCCAGGGCATATCTGTTGACGACTAATTCCAGATTCGATTCCTGTATCTAGCCAGGGCATATCTGAAGAGTTTGAAGATTCGACACCTGTATCCAGCCAAGGCATATCTGTAGACGACAATTTCCAGATTCGACACCTGTATCCAGCCAGGGCACGTCTGTAAACAACCTTTTGAAGTTCCAGATTCGATTCCTGTATCTAGCCAGGGCACATCTGTGAGCAACTAATTGTGGATTCGATACCTGTATCTAGCCAGGGCATATCTGCATGAAGAGTTTGAAGATCAACACCTGTAACAGGCCAGGGAACCATCTTCCTTTCTCAAAGTACGCAAGTTCTCGCTAAGAAATCTCTTATGCGATCGACACCTCCCGATGGCATCTGTAAGCCCATCTCCACAACTATCCATCACACTTCCAAATGGCATCTATAAGCCCATTCTCGACCAGATTCCGTCACACTTCCATATGGCATCTTTAAGCCCATCACCAAATGGCATCTGTAAGCCCATTCCCTCTACCATCACGTCACCGAGTGCAAATTTTAGGGCACTCTAGTGTCCAATCTCCTTTTACCTTCAAGTCGCGAACGGCAAACTTGCCAATCTAACTCTTCAGGTTCAAGAAGATTGAACAGGGGCAACTGTTGTACCCCAAAATTTGCCCTCGTATTTTTTCACAAGAAATCACAACCTCGGGCGTTTCCTGATTTTTCAGATTGGCGTAAGAATCAGTCAAACAGACTTTTCTTACCAGTCAGACAAAATTAGGGTTTTCTTTGATTTTAAGCAGTTCAGGCAGATTGCTAGGGTTTGGTTGTGTTGGCTCAGGTTTTGATCAGGCGTACGTTTCTTTGACATTTAACCAAGAACCAGGGTTTTGCGCGCATATTTCTCAGAAAGAATTAATTTTACAGTTCTTTTCAGTTTACTCTGAGATTTGGATTGAGACATTTGAATCAAGAAGTTGCAGTGTTTTGTTTAATCAGTAAAGGCTAAGGCATTTGATTTGAGATGAGATAAAAGCTGAGGTACTTAAATTGAGAATCTACAGTGTTTTATTTGATCAGTAAAAAGATAAATATCTGGATATTGGTTTGATTAACTGTGCATTGGATATTTGAAGCGCCGGGTTTATTATTGATTGATGTCAAGACCACAGTGTTTATCAATTGTTTATTTATTCTAAGATTAGAATAATTGGGATTTATTTCCATTTTATTATAATTTAAGGGTTATAAACAATTAAATAAACATTTGAAAAGAAGAAAAAGAATTAACTGATCAAGATTGAATTTTATTCATCTTTAATTATTTGTTACAATTGTTATTTGAATACAGTATTTATTTACAAAGTATTCATAATAATAATGGTTACAATGATTACAATTGAAATAAAATTTCATCCTAATTCCTAAGTCTTCATCTTCTATCCAAATGCTCCCTCTGCTCATTTGATTTTATCTGCAAAACAAAGAGAAAAAGAAAAGTCAAAGCAGGTAAAATTAAAAGACAGACAAAAAATAGATTCATCATTAAAGGCAACTGGCCGAAATCAGTTTGCCCTCTCTGCAAATCACGAGATTTCTCCCAGTTCACAAAGAGGGATGAAAAATTCTTGCAAAAGAAAAAGACATGAAATGCACAAAAGTTGTAATTGCACAATTTCAAAAAATGGTCAAAAGGCTGCATAGTTCATAAAATGCCAAACAAAGTCCAAATACAAACTGAACTGAATTGCCTAACTGAAATTCACAAATTCAAACTATCCAAGATATCCAAAAAGTTGTCCAAAAAAGACATCAAGATATCAAAGTACAAAAGGCTATCAAAAGGCTGTCAATAAAGATGCAGGAAAGCTGGAGAAAGAGATAAAGTATGCAGAGTAAACCAATATTGCAAGCAAGCAAGTTTCAATTTCATCATTTCCTATGGCCAGTTACCTTTTCAGTAAAAGGACAGATTTTAAACAATATTCTATGCTTTAATCTGTACTAGAAAGAGAGAATAATATCAAGAAGCTCAAAACAAAAAGCAAAAGGGTCTCAAAACTGTAACAGAAGACAGTCCTGCCTGAAACAAACACAAGTTCTCAAAGCATATAAACCCTCTAAGCTTGTAATCATAAAAAAAGCTCAAGCCTTACCTGCTTCAACAGCAAGACAAAGTCCCAACCTATCAAACCTTAAACCACCTGCATAACTCAGAAGCATAGAAATCTCATAACAAAACCTTTCAATAACCATTCAAGTCTAAAACCTGCTGAAGCCAGTTTAACCTGTCAAAGCCTTCATATGCCAAATTGTTTCAAACACCCAAACAAATACACAAACAGCAAAGCAAGAGCCTTACCTGATTCAAACCCTCAACCTTTTCAAAACCTGCTAAAGCCTAAAGCTTCAAAGGCCTGTAACCATTCAAAGCTCCTAGCCTAAAAGCCAAAAGCCCTTAAACAATACAAATTGTTAAGCCCCAAACTGAAGCAACCAGGGCCCTTAGAGGAAGCCTCATCACAGGGCAAGCATACAAGGCCATAACCAACATCAACAAATATCTCAGCATATCAACATACCAAACATCCAAGCATTTCAAGTCAGCCAAACACAGAAGAGGCAACACACAAGCAATCCCAAAGGCCCTCAGAGGAAGCCTCATCACAGGGCAAGCATATCAAAGGCATCAAGGCATCAAGCTAGCATACGAGGCAACAAGAAGAAGAAGATAAAGAAGCATCTCAGGGTACACAGGCAACTCAGAAGGCAACAAGAAGAAGAAGATAAAGAAGCATCTCAGGGTACACAGGCAACTCAGAAGCCAACAAGAAGAAGAAGATAAAGAAGCATCTAGAAGCATCTCAGATGAAAGCATATCAGCAATAAACAAATATTCAGAGACAACTCAGAATAAGCATAAGCGAAGCCAACATACAGAAGCCAATAGGGTCAAACATACAAGGCAAAGAGACAGAAGAGAAAAGGGAAGCCATTATACAATAGGTTTTCAAGTTCATCATTAAACCTAAAGAAGTGAAACAAAAATACCAGGAAGAGCTAGCTTCATCATCACCATCCCCTCGCCGTCAAGCCGCCTGAGCGCCTCCACGTCCACCATCCTCCTCCAACGAAGGTAGTGTCTTTTCTTCTTTTTCCTTTAACGCTCCTCAAAATGAACAAACAAACAACAATATTTCCCAATCAGAAACAATAATAGCACTTAACCAAAACATGAAATCAAAAAGAGCTAAGGCATAAAAGAGATTTGTGTTTTACCGTTTCTTGGCGCTACTACGCTCATCCATGGAGGAAAGAGACGGACGATGGCATTGGTGGCTGGGAAAGGAAGGGTTTCGTTCAGGAATGCTTGGCTCAAAAGATGAAGAGGACGAAAGCAACGAAGACGAACGACGACGGCGCCTCTGTCTCACAAACCCTAATCCTTTTTTTTCAAATGACATAAAACATTTGTAACCCTAAAAGCATGTTGTGAAATGTCTGGGCCTTGCCCTTCTCCATTTTCTCAAGCCCATTAGGCGTACACCTCCCTATCCAACGCGCGTACCCCCTCCTTTTTCTTAAACTCACTTATTTTTGTTTGGGCCAAAGACAAGCATAAGGCCCATTCCTCCTTTTTGCTTTGTACACAAACTAGCACCTTTTTTTTATCCTTTTATTTTTGCTATAATTCAAACTAATATATTTTGTTTTTTTTTTATATAAATAAAAATAAATAAGTTAACCTTTTTTTTCTATATATACTAAACTTTTCTTAACTGTTTTTGAATAATTAGAAATACATAAACATTTTCATTTTCTTCTCTTGAAAATCTTTTCTTTGTACATAATTACATCAATACATAATTTTTCTTTAAGTTAAATATTTTCTTTGTACATATTAAACAAAAATACAAAATGATAACATTAAATAAACAAAACACTTAATTCCTCATTAAGATAACATTCCACCACTTGTAAATAAATCATACACTTACACATTTACAATACACAAATACATTGATGCATTTACACTTGCTTATCTTGTACATTTGATACACATTACATTTGCGATTGCCATTCGATTTGGTTGTAAATTATTGGACACTACTCTCCCATTTAAGTCTCATCCCCATTTGTAAATTTGTACCCCCACTCCCAGATACTTATTTGCAATAGCATAGACTTTAAATTCCCGCAATTTATCGCTTTCGAATTATACCATGGTTAGACCTAGCATTTGTATGTACATAATATCAAAACGCTAGATAACCTAATACAAAGACAAATACACGAAATCAATACACAATCACACTTGCACCCCTAGGGTAATCCCGCTTGTTGCCTTCCAAAATGGGCCATGCTTGCACGTCGAGTTTCTTTGGCAAAACAATTCAAATGATCATAGTCCCTCGATGACGCTTTCGAAAGTTGCCTATCAAAATGATCATAGTCCCTTCAAGCAAATTGCCAAAGACACTTGGAGCCATTGCACTCATGGTCCATACGATGACCCGCGCCTGTCCCGTTAAACATCCTAAACGCAAGATTGTCCACCAAATACAATGGTGGAACAAAATTGTTAAAAAGGGTTAAAACATGAGAAAAAACCTTTGAGTAAATTTAGGGGTAGACAACTCTTAGTTACTTGATCCAACTTGCAAAAACACTTGCCTACTTTTCAAAACCACACTCCACAAACACTTTCAAAACAACTTTCAAAAACATTTGAAACATCTTTTCGAAAGATACACACTTTTGTAAAACACTCAAACACGAGTCATTTTAATGGTTGCCTAAGACAAGGCATCTTCTTCAAAAACATTTTCAAAACACACATACACACACAATTTCAAGCAATTGAAAATCAAAGGCAAGTGATCTAAAACCAAGTAACTAAGAGCCCATGGATAACCATGGATGAAAAGGGTGCTAATACCTTCCCTTTTCATAATCTACCCCCGGAACCCACGAAACATCTCAAAAGGTTTTTTCCTGTGCTTTTTAACCTTTCCTTAGGATAAAATAAAAATTCGGTGGCGACTCTTGCTAAACCGAACAAGTGCGAATACAAATGCAAAACTCAAGTCAGTTCTCCCACCGTATCACATAAGTGTTGTGATTTGAAGAGGATTGTTCTTCATTCACATTAGTGTTTGTTTAACCTTAAAGGTATTAAGAACCTTTGGTCACCCTATAGGTTAGATAGTAAGCATAGGTTGTACAATCATTCTAAACTATAGTGAAATCTCTTTCGTGTTGGAAAGGGGACTGGAGTACTCTCGGATTGTGAGGGGAACCAGGATATATCGTCGTGTTCTTTACTTTTCCGCTTTTATCGTTTTCATCACCATAATCAAGAAAAGATAATATATAGTCAAAAACCTTCAAACACTTAACCACAAATTACTACAAGTATTCTCATAAAACCGAATAAATTTTTATATACCTAATTCACCCCCCCTCTTAGGCACTCTTAGACTTACAATGTTAGGACGTCTTAGCGGTAATCCTAATGTCTTAGATCATTTGTTTGAGGCGACAATATCCGAGGCAACCATTTCGAGGCGACTATGATCTTTTAGATAAGAGGACGGCCTCTAAAGTGACCTATACTCAATGACCACGTACGAAGGCAACCAAGTGGGGTGTACCCTAAGAGTGCGCATGTGCGAGTGTGTCGTTTTTCAGTTATTTTTTATCTTTGTACATGTTAAAGGTGATCTAATTTGATTTTAAGATTATCATTCAGTCTTGTCATGCAACCCTATTATCAAACATCTAACAGTTATAATTTACGGAAATAAAATGCCAAATTTAAATTACAAGGCGTCGGGTATTTACATCGCCAAAGACAAACCCTTTGAAAAATAAAATAAAGCGGATAAAAACAATCAAATGTCCTATTTAACTATTACAATCTGGAAGCAGGTACATTATTGGATAAGGAAAAGCAAATCGCGGCGCAAAATTAAATCGGACGCATGATTAGGGTTTTGACCCTTTTGGTTAAAGAAGAAATCTTTTTTAGGTTTTTGTTGTTTTTATTTAAGGAAAAGAAATTAGACCTAAATTAAAGAACTAAATTAAATTAATAAATTAATTAAATAATAAAGAAAAATAAATTATTTTTGGAGTTTTTGATTATTCAAGAAAGAAATTAAAAATGATTAAATTAGTGGTTAATGTCTAATTAAATCTAATTAATTAAAATTATTTACAAAAATAAATTAGAGTTTTGGCAAAATACCCTTTTTAGTCCTTTAAGTTTACCCCAAGGTCCATTTTGGTCCTTTATCTAAAAAAAGTGTCAAACTGGTCCTATAATTCTTTCTAAAGGACCATAGGAGTCCTTTCCGTCCATTTTGGTCCTTTTTGGTTCAGCCCATCCTTCTTTATTTCAATTTGTAACTCCATTATCTTATGTTTCAGCTCATCCTCCCTTTCCTTTAGATGATGTATCTCCATCTTTGCTCCATCAAGCTCATTTTGTAGCTTCTCCAATGAACTAAAAAGGACCAAAATGGACGGAAAGGACTCCTATGGTCCTTTTGAAAGAATTATAGGACCAGTTTGACACTTTTTTTAGATAAAGGACCAAAATGGACCTTGGGGTAAACATAAAGGACTAAAAAGGGTATTTTGCCTAGAGTTTTCTAATTAAAAACCTAGTTAATTAATAACTTTATTAATAAAAATAAAAGTTAAGAATTTGATTGAAATAAAAAATATTTTTTTGTGATTTTATTTAATAAAACATAATTTTGTGATTGGTTAAAAAATCAAAAATAAAATAAAGTAAATAAAATAACTAAATAAAATATAAAGGGAATGAGGAATTGGGCCTGTTTTTGTGGTGTGAGTAGCAATTTCTTAAGCCCAAAAACGCTGGCCTTTTTGACTTTCTGGGATCCAGTATGCACGCATGGACTTGGCTCATGGTGGACCTCCAGCTTTTTGACCATTAGATCTGGCCATTGGCCATCTGGCGCTTGAGTGGATGTAGGACTATGGTGGAAGGAAAACCAACGTATGCACACGATAACCTGAAAAGAAACAAGAAAATACAAAGTGCTGGAGGCATGGATCGAACCCCTGACCTCCAGCCCCTAACGCCTTGGAAACTGACTTGTTGACCACTGGGACACGCTGCTTCATTTGTTATATTAATATAAATGATGTATATTATATAAAAACAAAACTATTGCCAGAAAATAGTAAAAATGCGCGCTTGGTTTGAATGGCCCAATGATGGGATGCCACGCATTCATCCCTGTCCTCAACCCTGTAAAATAATACCTGCGGATTTGAATCTGCAGCTAAAAGCGCAGGCCTATCCTAAAATTCTCTCCAGGCCATATAAATCCATTCCAAGAGCATGGTTTGATTCGTCATGGCCTCCTGATCAAAGCCATGTTCTTCTTGAGTCTCAATTTTACCTGAAACAGAAAACCCTAAAAACAAAACGAAGAACCCTAGCTATGGTGGTTCTCCATTCAGGCCAGATAAACGCAGTTGAATAATACCAATCGCTTGCAAATGTTTTGTAGATTCAAAATATGGTATTAGTTCATGAAAAAGATGCCTAATTTCATAATTATGAAATCGAGAACAGGGGTGACTATCGTGCGACTTACAGTGCGTTAGGGCATCTGAAAATGCTTGGTTTTGATTAGGATGGCTTGTGTGAATGCCCAGGAAGCGATTGGAACAAGTCTTGACCTCTGAAAATGCCTTTAACCTAGATTTCGACTTCTCACTTTTTTGTGATTTTTTCACTTTTTGTTCTGCCTCTCTCCATAGTTTCCAACCCTTGTTTTTGTTTCTTTGCCTTCCTTATGTAATGCTCAGTGCATTAGGTCAACAAAATTGATCCAAATCTTGCCTTATCAATGCTTGCATATTTGATTTTATCTCCCTTTACAAACTTGCCAATTTTGCCTAATTCCAATCTTTTTTCACATGATTTGGTTTGATTCGAATTTGATGATGATAATGATTGTAATCAAAGCTGGAAATAGCCAAAATATCTTGTGTTATCAAAGTGTTGGATTTTATATGATTTTATTTGATTTAAAATGAATAAATTCAATTAAAAATCAAATTAAATAATAAAAATGAAATATGGGCTCATGGATGAAGCTAGGACACGTGGGAAACAATGCAAGCTTAAATCAAGTGGAAAAGAATGGACCCATTTGACAAAATTTGAGGTTTTGGGGATAGTTGACTTTTGGCAATTTTGCAAAAAAGTCCAACTTCAACAATGCATAACTTCTTCAATTTTGAACTTTTGGAAGTGTTCTTGGAATTTTTAAAAATATTGATATGTCCTCTAATCAACCCTTTTGATCTCATCTCAATTTAATATTCTACGCTCAAGTTATAAGCTTTGACAAAAAAGGTATTTTTGTTGACTTTCAAAAATGACCTATAATGTCCAAATTCATAACTTCTTGTGAGTGCATTTTTTGAACTTGGGGTATGAATATGGATTGTAGGAAATTTCATTCTATTCAAAATGAGCCTTGTATGGGTCATTTCTCATAAATTATGAGAAAGTTATGCTTGGTCAAAGTTGAGTTGACTTTTCCTACAAAACCCTAATTTAGCAACTTTTGAGTCTTGATGAATTTTGAGCAATCCTTGATGAATCATGATCAATCCTTGATCAAATGATGAAATATCCTTCAAAATGAGAATGTTGACCAAAAATCTTGAAGTTTGACTGTATTTGGGTCACAGTTGACTTTTGCCCTAGCACAGTCGATTTTTGGACCTTTTGAGCAATTGGCTGAGCAAACTTCCTCTGCAAGGCTTGAAACTTGACATGGATGACCTTGAGAACATATTAGGAAATTGTGGAGAACTTGAGGTCATTTGTACTCAAGGATCTTGATGCAATACAAAACCCTAATTTGGAGTTGACTGCCTTAGGAGATAGCTTGTTTGTCCAACCCTTGAGCAAACTTGAGCAACTTGGAGATTTTTCTTGCAATGTTTTGAGGAATATGAGAGGGCAAATTTTGGGGTACAACAAAAACAAACACCAAAAACTTTCAAAAATATGAAATATTTTCAAAAGTTCAACACTTTGTATTCATTCTCGCCGAAACGAGAATCATTACAAAGTTTGCAACTAAGATCCCATAGATAACTATGGATGAAAAGGGTGCTAATACCTTCCCTTTTCATAATCTACCCCCCTAACTCAAGAAATAATCTCAAAGGTCTTTCCTGTTCTTTTCAGCCTTTCCTTTTGGATAAAAGAAAAGTCGGTGGCGACTCTTGCTAACCGCAACAATTGCAATCAAACACAAAAAATCCCAAGCCAGTTCTCCCACCGTATTACAAAAGGAATTTTCAAAAATACTTTCAAAACCATCACAAATACATTTCAAACAAATCATTTCAAAGTGATCAAGCAACTAAAAGCCCGTAGATAACTACGGATGAAAAGGGTGCTAACACCTTCCCTTTTCATAACCTACCCCCCAAACTCAATAAAATTCTCAAAAGCTATTTCATGTTCTTTTCACCCTTTCCTTTATTGGATAAAATAAAATTTGGTGGCGACTCTTGCTATCCGCAACAATTGCGATAAAACGAAAAACACCCAAGTGAGTTCTCCCACCGTATTACAGAACTGGAGACTCTACTGGGGAATAAACTTAAAAGTGGGGTTACCTTAGAGACTATATGAAATTTAAATTCTTTCATTTGTTTGACTTGTTTGCTTTACATGTTTTGGCCTATGTTTGGGTTTTTTGCATAGATCCTCTACCCGGATCTGGGAACATCATTAGGTAAGTAGCAATAGATTATGGAGATTGTACGGTGTAGACCGATATGGTAGAAACAATGGCGATGTTAGTGAGAAACATTTTTGGTACTGGTATCCCTTGTGTTGAGTCGAGGAGAATACGAGACAGTTGCGCGGTGTCATGAAGCACTAACTGACCTTACAACCTTTAGTTGAACAACTTGGCCATTAGGAAGTAGTGAGGTAGCCGTGTTGCAACTGGTTTTTAGATAGAGTCGCCACCCTTAATTTTTATCCTAAAGGAAGGGAGTATAAAGGAACAACCCTAAAAGAAATTCAGAGATTCTAAGTTTGACTCGGTTCTAGACGAGGGGAAGGTGTTAGGAACCCCTCATCTACCTTGTTCACAAGGATACTAGGTTTAGAAGCGCATTGTTAGGAAATAGGGTTTTTAAGTATAATTAGTGGAAAAGGGTTTTAATTTTAGTTAGCGGTACTCGCAACAATTTTTGATCGTATGCCTACGTATCCTCCTTAGGAGGAATCAGAGTCTCATTTTCGTAGTTCGCAGTGTTTGGTTTGTGTTTTTCTATGGATTGCATAGAATTGCTTTCAAATTAACTTTGAAGTTTGTCTGAGTTGTAAACTGAGTGATCGTAGACGCAGTTCGTAGTTTGATTCGAAGGCGATGCTATTTAATCCTTTTTGAAAATGTTTTTGAATTTGATTGTTATGTCAGTAAAAAATGATTTGAGATTGGTTAGTAGTTTTAAGACGCAGAGCAGGGGAATCTGATATAGTCTCCTCATCACGTGGCCAGATATTGGCCACGTGTCACTCACAAATGAAGTATTTGATTAGTCACGTGGATTTTGATATGAGATTCAGAATAATAAACCGATAGACGATGTGTCGACCGATTTAATTACTCGAAGATGGACATTCTAATATTTATAAAATGTTGAATTAAATATATTGAAAAAAAAGTTTGATCGTGTATAGAATTTGATTTTTTTTAGTATTTTGATGTTTTTAACAATCAAAAGAAAATTAATTAATTAAGTTAACAACAAAATTTTAATAATTAATATTTAAAGGGTGTTCAATAGCATGATGGGTGGTGTAAGATTAGCAAAAGTATAAACAAGTAAGAGATTAGAAACATTAGCCCAAAAGGCCCAACTCAAAATAAATCCTAATTTTTAAATTCTAATTAGTTTCTATAGTAATACTAATATATTTATAATAATAATTAATAAAAAAAGTAGTAATATTGTTGTAGGAATAACGTGGGAACGTCCCACCTTCTGTATCAGATACTTTTTCATTTTTGTTTTTTTGTTTTTAAATTAAGATTTAACTAATCATAGATTGACACGTGGTACGGAGAATTTTAAATAATAAAATAAATAAAACCCATATCCATCTTTATCCTCGTTTCATCTTTCTCTCTGTACAAAATAGAGAATAACCAAACCATTTTCTTTTATTTTCCAAAGGAATCAAACAACCCCACAACAACCTCAATCACACATAAATAACAAACTAAAAAAAACAAGATTGAAATAGAGAAAGGAATACCGGCGGATCTGGACAGTGACATGCGGTTGGGATCGCGATGAGGGTGCGCGTGAAGTAGTTCGATCGGTGACGGATAGTGACGGATTTAGGAACATTACGACGGAGTGTTTCGTTGCACCAGCGCCTTTTTGTGCGAAGGAAAAGAATGGTTCAGTAGCAAAGTTCGTGTAGCAGCGCTAGGAGTGTAGTGACAGTTGAGGTCTCGCGGCGGCGGATCTCGCGGCCATGGGGAGGAGGGAGTCGCGGTGGTGCAATCATAGGCTTCCAATTTGCCATATCTTTAAATCTTCTTTCTTCTTTTATTAACAACAACCTGCATGCAAAGAAACCAAAAGGGATGGAAGAAATAGACACACAATCATCAATAATAATAGCTGCGATTTAATTCGAATTTTGTGTTTCTGATTCTTTTCACAAATATTATTCTGTAAAATAAAAAATACAGGTTGTTAGAAGAGAATTTGGGACAAATTTGTTTTGAAAAGTTTGTGGTTTTTTTGTTTGTGTGAATAATGGAAGAAGGTTCATGAATGATTAGTTATGATATTTGAATCTTGTATATGATAGAAACAATGTTAACGATAATGGCAGGGTATCATACAAAAGTAATACAATTATTGAAGTGCTTGACTACATAGTTGGTTTCTTTGCTTAATATGTATTCTATTAATTTTGGGTTCCATCGAATAAAAAAAGACCGTAGTATTATGTTATGTTTCTTGTGAAGTTGTTGAAGAAAATGCATTATAGTAATTTAGGACAAAATTTATATTTACAGCAAGAAGAAAATATTATAAAACAAAACAACTATCAGACAATATTATTATATGGTTTAAATTATAAAGGATAAAATTGAAAATAATATGGATGGGCCTCATATGGAAATCATCGGCCAAATAATTTTGAAAGAAAATGCGTGAAGAAGAAAAAAGTATATTTGAAAAAGGTGTAAATGAATTATGAGAAATTACAATTGTGGGTGATTGTTGGTAGAAAAATTGTTGAGCGTGGATCTGTGAAAATTATCAATATTTTTGGATGAATTGTGCGAGAATTTTATGGATATTGTGCATGCTATTCTTGGTGAGTTGTTTGTCCCCTTTATGTAAAAAATATGCACCTATTTATAACATTAAGAATTAAGTTGAAAGATAAAAAGAGAAATAATCAATTTTAATGATAATTAATCCAAATTTAATAACTAATTTAATTTGATTTTTAAAATGTCTATTTTGATCAATTCATTAAGAACTATCCTAAAATAAAAAAATTTAAAATATTTTTACTGTATTTCTATTTTTTGTGTATTTGATGCACACATTCATGATTTTAATGAAAATAATGATATTTTAAAACATGATTAAACAAAAAACGAAAATTAATATTAAATGTTTAGAAAAAAATGTAATTTTGACTTTTTGTGATTTTTTTTAATAAAGAAAAATAGAAGAGAACTTAAAGTTAGTAAAATAGGAAAAAATTTAGAATGTTAAAGCTTAAAGTTAGTAAAATAGGAAAAAATTAGAATGTTAAAGATGAGATTCGAACCCGTGACATTATATTTACAAGCTTCATTCCTTACCAATTGTGATATGTTACTTATTTGTAAATAAACTCAATTGAAAGTATATGAAATGTATGGGAATATTTATTTATTCAAAAATACAAATGATCTGAAATAAATCATTATATTTTTAAACAGGTTTGGAAGTGAATATTTTATAAAAATAAAATGATATTTTAAAATCAATAATTAAAATATTTTTTACTGTTGAAATAAAGGGTGGGCAAATTTGGGGTATGACAGTTGCCCCTATTTAATCATCTTTCGATTGAATAGTGTGAGAATACGCAGGTCTCGCGCGTTTAATCGGAAGTTTATTAAATATTGGAAAACCCCAAGATTTGTCCGAGCTAATATAAGAATATGTTGTACAACATTCTTATGGGTGTGAATAATAGGCATAGATGATGATGTATCATCTTACCAGCGTTTGGACCAAAGTGGGTTAGAATCAAGACTCGACAACGCAGATAACTCGTCGGTATCTGAGAGATTGTAAGATTTTTCTTATTTACCATAACCTAGGAGGTAAATGGTACGAGTTTAAAAAGCTGATTTACTAATGCTAGGAGACTAATATAGTAAGTTTGTGATGCAGATTTTGTATATTCATCGCAACCTAGGGGACGAATAAAACAAAGTTTGATAACACATTGTTGCATGGAGACTGATGCAATAGATTACACATGTTTAGTTATGTTTACTACAACCTAGGGAGTAAACAGTACGAGGATGAACCTGTGCATTTATCACAACCTAGGGGATAAAAGACAACAGGGATGGGCTTACGTTATCCACCGCAACCTAGGGGATGAATAATATAACCT
The DNA here is from genome assembly GCA_948472305.1 of Vicia faba. Lineage (NCBI taxonomy): Eukaryota > Viridiplantae > Streptophyta > Magnoliopsida > Fabales > Fabaceae > Vicia > Vicia faba. The sequence goes on along the minus strand of OX451736.1, from coordinate 1,001,651,392 downwards.
TGAAGATTCGCATATCCATCACAACCTAGGGGATAGATAATTGAAATAGGCTTGAAACCAGATATGTAGAAATTGGAATGACGATTTTGGTTGCATCGTCTCAACCAAAATTCGATAACCAAACGAGATATATTAGATTTGAAGCAAAGGAACCCAAAATTCACTGATGAGGTTAGTTGTGTCGTTTCAACCGTAACCATCAACATGAAGAAAATAAATCCCAAACTCATGATGATATTGGTCGTGTCGTCTCAACCATTATCAACATAAAGAAAATAAACCCCAAATCCATGATGATATTGGTCGTGTCGTCTCAACCATTATCAACATGAAGAAAATAAACCCCAAATCCATGATGATATTGGTCGTGTCGTCTCAACCATTATCAACATGAAGAAAATGAACCCCAAATTCATGATGATATTGGTCGTGTCGTCTCAACCATTATCAACATGAAGAAAATAAACCCCAAGTTCATGATGATATTGGTCATGTCGTCTCAACCATTATCAACATGAAGAAAATAAACCCCAAATTCATGATGATATTGGTCGTGTCGTCTCAACCATTATCAACATGAAGAAAATGAACCCCAAATTCATGATGATATTGGTCGTGTCGTCTCAACCATTATCAAAATGAAGAAAATAAACCCCAAGTTCATGATGATATTGGTCGTGTCGTCTAAACCATTATCAACATGAAGAAAATAAACCCCAAATTCATGTTGATATTGGTCGTGTCGTCTCAACCATTATCAGCATGAAGAAAATGAACCCCAAATTCATGATGATATTGGTCGTGTCGTCTCAACCATTATCAATATGAATAAAATGAACCCCAAATTCATGATGATATTGGTCGTGTCGTCTCAACCATTATCAACATGAAGAAAATAAACCCCAAATTCATGATGATATTGGTCGTGTCGTCTCAACCATTATCAACATGAAGAAAATAAACCCCAAGTTCATGATGATATTGGTCGTGTCGTCTCAACCATTATCAACATGAAGAAAATGAACCCCAAATTCATGATGATATTGGTCGTGTCGTCTCAACCATTATCAACATGAAGAAAATAAACCCCAAATTCATGATGATATTGGTCGTGTCGTCTCAACCATTACCAGCATGAAGAAAATGAACCCCAAATTCATGATGATATTGGTCGTGTCGTCTCAACCATTATCAACATGAAGAAAATGAACCCCAAATTCATGATGATATTGGTCGTGTCGTCTCAACCATTATCAACATGAAGAAAATAAACCCCAAATTCATGATGATATTGGTCGTGTCATCTCAACCATTATCAACATGAAGAAAATAAACCCCAAGTTCATGATGATATTGGTCGTGTCGTCTCAACCATTATCAACATAAAGAAAATGAACCCCAAATTCACGATGATATTGGTCGTGTCGTCTTAACCATTATCATCATGAAGAAAATGAACCCCGAATCACTTTATAATTTGAACTAATAGTTCGCTCAAATAAGCCTACTAAAGATGAACCCCAAGAAAATTGTAATTTTAAACAAAGTAGTTCTGCAAGATGCCATGCATGCATAATGCCCTAAATGGATATGTTATCCGAGTGTGATGTATACCCAAAATGTTTATATGTGTATGTACAAGAATACTTATGTGCTTATGCCCCAAATGCATGTGTATGCCCCAAATGTATGTGTATGCCCCCAAGTATATGTGTATGCTCTTGATAGATTTTTTTTTTGGTAAACCAATTGGGTTCTCGTAGTCACTAACTCCTCGACAGTGTTGTCTACCCTTATTGTATCTCCAAGTGGATTTGGATTTGGTGAGAGATGTTTGCGAGATCTTAATGTTTGTATCGTAGACGCATGCGTAGGTATGGACGTGGATGTTGGTGTAGTCATGGACGTAGGCATGTGCATAGAAATAGGTGTGGACGTAGGTAGGTGTGGACGTGGAAATAGGCTTGGTCATGGACGGGGACATGGACATTGGCGTAGTCGTAGTCGTAGACGTAGGCATGTGCATAGAAATTGGCGTGGACATGGGTGTAGGCATGGATTTTCCTTCGCTGCTCTTCTAACCAGAATAAACTTTGATGATTTATCAAATGCTCTTTGGTGTTTATGTATGTTAGATGCACCAAATGTTGCAAATGATCTTTGAGATTTTGCATACATCATGCTTGATGTGAGGCTCTTAGTGGGAAATCTGCTGCCAAGATTTCCAAGGAATCTACTGCCGAGATTTTGTCGAAAGATTACCTCCTGCCGAGGTTTTCTTGAAAATCACCTTCCGTGATCAACCGGGGGAATCTACTTCCGAGATTCTGTTAAAAGATTACCTCCTGCCTAGGTTTTCCAAAAAATCACCTGCCATGATCAACAAGAGGAATCTACTACCGAGATTCTATGTAGAATTGGTAGCTTGATTGTCGATGATGATTGCCTTCACATAAAATGAGGTTTCATGCTATGCGTGCAAATATGATTGGTGCATGTAATGTAATGATTGATTGATGCATGTAATGATTGATTGACGTATGAATTGTTTGATGTATGTAATGATTGATTTACGCATGAAATATGATGATTGATTGACGTATGAATTGTTTGATGTATGTAATGATTGATTGACGCATGAAATATGATGATTGATTGATGTACAGAATGATTGATTGATGCATGAAATGTGATGAATGACTTGGATATATGTAAATGGATGTTGGACTTTGAAATGCGAATGCATAGTTAGGCTTTTTGAGATACGCTCGACCCATGCTGTTGGAATGCGTAGATGAATGAGATGATAGTATGGCTTGGTTTTAGATCTAGGAGCCCTAATGCATGATTTATGCAGCCTTATGCTTTATGATTATGAATTGGATATTTTTTGAATGGTGCCCCTGTGATGGGTTGTGGATGATTAAAGCATGGAGGTTTGTTTATGCAACAAGGTTGCTTGTCACATTATGGTTGAGTGTTGTGCTTGCATGATTCCCTGATACTTGTTTCGAACTCGAAGATTGCTGACGTAGAAGAGAGGTCCACCGGAGGTTTATGAAAGTATGAAGAGAGCTTGCTTTTGTATGGACTGTTTTTCCTAATTTGTTGGTAGGGTCCTGGAGGAGATTATCTTTAATATGAGCTTGGAAAAAGTTTGATCATAATGTGAATGACCCCAATATTTTGCATTATGCCCCTGATTAAAAGACTCTTGAAAAATGCTTGGCTTTGATGGACCCTTTTGTATCAACTTCTTTTTTGATCGAGCCTCGCAGTGGTTTGCCCCAACATTCGAATTTTGAAAGACATGCCCCTCAATCTCCAAGATCCGGAGGAAGTATCCTTAGAAAGAACTCAGACTTTACCATGAACTTGACATAGATTTCCCCAATTATTCGAAGCTTGAAAAGTTTATACTTGAAGTTGCTTGAAGAATTTGGACCCTACGTGTTGTAGGATGAACTTGGTACACACTGCCCCAACATTTGAATCTCGGAAAGTTGCCCCTGCTTCCAGGCCTTGAGGAGTTTATTAAAACGAGGAAACCGAGTCATATCCTATTGTGGCATGAATGCTTCTTCGAAATATATGCACCTTGTTGACCAGTGCTTTAAAATTTGATCCAAGTTGATTGAACCTCTGAATGACCGCCCCTTGTCAATATTATCTTCGTGTGATATACCCCTATGATCATTAGTCTATGCCCTTGTTTATAGGGATCCCCTTAGATGCTTTTGCCCCAGTTAGGAGCTTCTTGGAAAGGATGGCCTTTGATCAGACCTTCTTGAAATCTCTTTGATGCTAAGTATTGATTCGTAGATAAAATTGTACATTTCGAAAAAGTAATTCTGTTTGATGCACATGCACGTTCTTGAAATGGATTATTTGAAAAGAAATGGAAGATTAGAAGATGAATATTCGAAGAATCGAAGTAGTTAGAAATGATTTTAACAAACATAGGAGTCAATTTAACACAAATCTTGTTGAATATGCTTTCATAGTGAACCTAGCCTCAATTAGGACTTTTAAAGGTTGTAACGTTGCCATGGTTCGTGGTTTAAGAAACAAAAGATAAAAGGCTCAAAATTAATTTAGCCCACCCCATTCTCCTTGATGTTCTCCAATCCTAAGTTCAATTAATCCAACGGATGTGTTTAATCCCCAACAGAAGTTTCGTAGTCGCGCAGGTGATGAGAAGCGTAGGCAAAGATCCAAGCGCTGATGAAAAGCATTGATAAGATATGAGCATTAATAAGATCCAAGTGTTGATAAGATCCAAGTGTTGATGATAAGCCTTGATGGTTCTTAAGGTGGCAGTCACAAGATTGTTCTTTAATTTATTGTTTTCAATCCCTTATTTTTTCATGGACCAATTTTTTTTGAATTCTTTTCTTAGATCCATTTGGATGCCTTAATTTTTACCTAAGTCAAGTATTGATTTGCTTTGACTTAGCGGGCTTTCTCTATATTTTTTGAATTTTTTTTTTGTTTTTGCTTTTTAAAATTTGTGACTACCATGCTGATTGTTGTAAGCTTTATCTTCATCATTTCTTCGATCTTGATTGAGGAAGAAGGGTGTCTTGGACTTTATTTTTATTGATTCCTCAATCTTGGGTGATGAACGCGGGGAAAATGATGTGCTCGAATATCTGCTTAGATTGTTTTCTCAATGATGTATCGAGGAAAGAGATATGCTTGAACCTTTGCTTAGACCGTTATCTCGATGATGTACCGAGGAAAGATATATGCTTGAACCTTTGCTTAGATTGTTTTGATTCTCCTGGGATATGAATGCATCTTCGAATTAATTGAAATCTACCCTGCCCCTGGTTAAGATGAAGGGTTTTTTTTTAAGAAAATAGAAAGAACTCCGACTTCTGGCTCGAGGGGGTTAACTACAGATTATCTCCTTATATCTCCACTGTCTAGGGATTGAAATAATGCCTTACATCATCATCTAAGCCTTAGTATTAAAAAGCATACGTCAGCAAAATTTGATTATTTTGTATTTTCATCATTCTCCATCGAAGTTTGTTAATTTAAAAATGGAAAAGAAAGAGTGAAAATGGAAAGTTGTTGATTTTTTTTTGTGTGGAAGGAATCGATTTCAAAAACATGCACGCTTATTTTATTAGAATTACTTGACTAAAAAGTACATAATTTATGACAAATAACACTCAGCAAGAAAGAAATTACAATTTGAAATGATAAAAGCCTAATTATCTAGAGATAAGCCTTCTTGTTGATCCACTAACTTTAGGGGATGCTTCTTAGTTCTTGGACTTGTCAGATCATAGGGATGACCCTTGACTTTTCTTGGGCATACTTATTTTGTTGATAGGACAATTGCTCTTGATGTAGAGGAATCACCAATGGTAGTGGCATTTGAGGTGATGTGTAGGCATGTAGTTGTCATGGTGAAGGGTTGCCTTCTCTCTCCAATAATACTTATAGGACCAAGCTCCATTGAGTCTCTAGTATATGATCTCCTTTTTCCACAGTTTCAAACTTTCTTAAGTTCGTTGGTGAGTATTAAGAAATCGACTAGCAAATGGATGATAGTTGGATAAGGGCGAAGGTGAAGATGCATGAAATGAATTTACGATAATGCATGGGTATACAAAAACATTTTTTGCTTTTAGGTATACAAAAAAGTTTCGTGGATATGCAATGCGATACAGACGTAAAATAATGATAGACGTAGGGGTACCCTATACAGGTTTGATGATGATATCCTACTCTGACTCAGGAATTGAGACATGCAAGGACCCCTAGCGGACGAAGATGATAAAAGACATAAATTTGATGATGTCCTACATTATCTCAGAGATTGAGACAAGCAAGGATTCCCTAAGCATTATGGTAAATGAAAGACAACGAGGAGTCCCTACAGGATAAGGATAACAACATAGACGGAAGCCCTACGGGCTAGAGATAGTAGTGAATAAAGGGATAACCCTTGCAGATTGTAGTAGGATTTGTGAAAGGTATCCTTATAAGGTAGGTTCTTAGTATTGAACTGCGAATATTCTACCCTCCCCATAAGGTGGCTTTCTTAAAGGTCTCGTGAATGAAACTAGAGGGAAAGGCATAAGGGCCTCCCTTAAGCAGAGTCTCTTTACAGACCGAAACTTTCGTCTCTAGGTAATGAAAGGTCTTATCATGAGTTTCTGGTTTAAAGGTCGTACAAAGAGTCATAGGTATCATTCCAAAGTCCTACTTCCCAAGAAGATGTCTCTCGAGAGGTATTCCTTTTGTGGAGTTCCACCGACTCTAGGCGAAGTCGTCACATAAACTCATAGGGTTGATGTAACCCCTTGGCTAATAGACGAACCTTCTTTCTAAGGTTTTTGAGAATAATTTTTTTGCAAAGTTATAAATCCCACCACAGATATATAAGTATAATGAATAATAAAAAATAAGCAAGAAAATAAATAATTAAACAGGAAAGAATAAAACCCAAAAATAAAGAAAAACCCTAAAACCTAAAGTTGAGGCTTCTAAACCTAGGGTTGGGTCCCCAACAGAGTCGACAGCTGTTGCAACTGGTTTTTAGATAGAGTCGCCACCCTTAATTTTTATCCTAAAGGAAGGGAGTATAAAGGAATAATCCTAAAAGAAATTCAGAGATTCTAAGTTTGACTCGGTTCTAGACGAGGGGAAGGTGTTAGGCACCCATCATCTACCTTGTTCACAAGGATACTAGGTTTAGAAGCGTATTGTTAGGAAATAGGGTTTTTAAGTATAATTAGTGGAAAAGGGTTTTAATTTTAGTTAGCGGGACTCGTAACGATTTTTGATCGTATGCCTACGTATCCTCCTTAGGAGGAATCAGAGTCTCATTTTTGTAGTTCGCGGTGTTTGGCTTGTGTTTTTTTATGGATTGTATAGAATTGCTTTCGAATTAACTTTGAACTTTGTCTGAGTTGTAAACTGAGTGATCGTAGACGCAGTTCATAGTTTGATTCGAAGGCGATGCTATTTAATCCTTTTTGAAAATGTTTTTGAATTTGATTGTTATGTCAGTAAAAAAATGATTTGAGATTGGTTAGTAGTTTTAAGACGCAGAGCAGGGGAATCTGGTATAGTCTCCTCATCACGTGGCCAGATATTGGCCACGTGTCACTCACAAATGAAGTATTTGATTAGTCACGTGGATTTTGATATGAGATTCAGAATAATAAACCGAAAGACGATGTGTCGACCGATTTAATTACTCGAAGATGGACATTCTAATATTTATAAAATGTTGAATTAATTATATTGGAAAAAAAAGTTTGATCGTGTATAGAATTTGATTTTTTTTAGTATTTTGATGTTTTTAACAATCAAAAGAAAATAAATTAATTAAGTTAACAACAAAATTTTAATAATTAATATTTAAAGGGTGTTCAATAGCACGCTGGGTGGTGTAAGATTAGCAAAAGTATAAACAAGTAAGAGATTAGAAACATTAGCCCAAAAGGCCCAACTCAAAAATAAATCCTAATTTTTAAATTCTAATTAGTTTCTATAGTAATACTAATATATTTATAATAATAATAAATAAATAAAGTAGTAATATTGTTATAGGAATAACGTGGGAACGTCCCACCTTCTGTATCAGATACTTTTTCTTTTTTGTTTTTTTGTTTTTAAATTAAGATTTAACGAATCATAGATTGACACGTGGTACGTAGAATTTTAAATAATAAAATAAATAAATAAAACTCATATCCATCTTTATCCTCGTTTCATTTTTCTCTCTGTACAAAATAGAGAATAACCAAACCATTTTCTTTTATTTTCCAAAGGAACCAAACAATCCCACAACAACCTCAATCACACATAAATAACAAACTAAAACAAAAACAAGATTGAAATAGAGAAAGGAATACCGGCGAATCTGGACAGTGACATGCGGTTGGGATCGCGATGAGGGTGCGCGTGAAGTAGTTCGATTGGTGACGGATAGTGACGGATTTAGGAACATTGCGACGGAGTGTTTCGTTGCACCAGCGCCTTTTTGTGCGAAGGAAAAGAATGGTTCAGTAGCGAAGTTCGTGTAGCAGCGCTAGGAGTGTAGTGACAGTTGAGGTCTCGCGACGGCGGATCTCGCGGCCGTGAGGAGGAGGGAGTCGCGGTGGTGCAATCATAGGCTTCCGATTTGCCGTATCTCTAAATCTTCTTTCTTCTTTTATTAACAACAACCTGCATGCAAAGAAACCAAAAGGGATGGAAGAAATAGACACACAATCATCAATAATAATAGCTGCGATTTAATTCGAATTTTGTGTTTCTGATTCTTTTCACAAATATTGTTCTGTAAAATAAAAAATACAGGTTGTTAGAAGAGAATTTGGGACAAATTTGTTTTGAAAAGTTTGTGGTTTTGTTGTTTGTGTGGATAATGGAAGAAGGTTCATGAATGATTAGTTATGATATTTGAATCTTGTATATGATAGAAACAATGTTAACGATAATGGCAGGGTATCATACAAAAGTAATACAATTATTGAAGTGCTTGACTACATAGTTGGTTTCTTTGCTTAATACGTATTCTATTAATTTTGGGTTCCATCGAATAAAAAAAGACCGTAGTATTATGTTATGTTTCTTGTGAAATTGTTGAAGAAAACGCATGATAGTAATTTAGGACAAAATTTATATTTACAGCAAGAAGAAAATATTATAAAACAAAACAACCATCAGACAATATTATTATATGGTTTAAATTATAAAGGATAAAATTGAAAATAATATGGATGGGCCTCATATGGAAATCATCGGCCAAATAATTTTGAAAGAAAATGCGTGAAGAAGAAAAAAAAATATTTGAAAAAGGTGTAAATGAATTATGAGAAATTGCAATTGTGGGTGATTGTTGGTAGAAAAATTGTTGATCGCGGATCTGTGGCAATTATCAATATTTTTGGATGAATTGTGCGAGAATTTTATGGATATTGTGCATGATATTCTTGGTGAGTTGCCTGTCCCCTTTATGTAAAAAATATACACCTATTTATAACATTAAGAATTAAGTTGAAAGATAAAAAGAGAAATAATCAATTTTAATGATAATTAATCCAAATTTAATAACTAATTTAATTTGATTTTTAAAATGTCTATTTTGATCAATTCATTAAGAACTATCCTAAAATAAAAAAATTTAAAATATTTTTACTGTATTCTATTTTTTGTGTATTTGATGCACACATTCATGATTTTAATGAAAATAATGATATTTTAAAACATGATTAAACAAAAAACGAAAATTAATATTAAATGTTTAGAAAAAAATGTAATTTTGACTTTTTTTTAATAAAGAAAAATAGAAGAGAACTTAAAGTTAGTAAAATAGGATAATATTTAGAATGTCAAAGATGAGATTCGAACCCGCGAACTTATATTTACAATCTTCATTCCTTACCAATTGTGCTATGTTACTTATTTGTAAATAAACTCAATTGAAAGTATATGAAATGTATGGGAATATTTATTTATTCAAAAATACAAATGATCTGAAATAAATCATTATATTTTTAAACAGGTTTGGAAGTGAATATTTTATAAAAATAAAATGATATTTTAAAATCAATAATTAAAATATTTTTTACTGTTGAAATAAAGGGTGGGCAAATTTGGGGTATGACAAGCCGGCTTTGGTGCAGTCCGAAGTTGGTTGATACTCGATATTGCGCTCATTGAGATCGGACTTTCGGGATATTTCGATCGCCAATAAAGAGGCTTGCACTGAAATATTGCTTGATGAAGAAATGTCAATAATATTGAGATTCCCTAGAACTCGGTTACTTTTTAGGACAGGTTGAACCAACTAAACTTCAAGAGGGTACTTTCCTATAAACCCCATGCAAGCCTAAACTTAAGGACTTGTTTTCTTTATGTGTATATGATTATTTATACATAACATCATGACATCATACCATGGCATTTGCACTAATCATTTCAAGGACTTTGGGATTTATCTTTGTTCTGTTTTATAAGATATGGCTTCCACGCGAAGAAATACCATCTGAATCAACCTTGTGAAAGTTCCTCCTCAACTCAAAGAGTTGGTGTCAAGGGTTCCCAATAATTCTCCGCTCACCGAGAAGTATGGTCGACTTATCAACTTGGTTACCTCAAAATTTGAAGAGGAAATGTTACATGTGCTTTTTCAATTCTTCGATCCTAAACACCACTGTTTCACATTTCCTGATTACCAACTAGCACCCGCCATGGAGGAGTTCTCTCAACTCTTGGGAGTGCCTATTCTTGATCAATTACCCTTCAACGATATTGAGAAAGACCCAAGACTTGAGGACATTGCTTTAGCCTTACATTTTCAATGGTTCGACGTTATGGAAAATTGGGAAACAATAAGTTGCGTTAAAGGTTTTCTAGCCAAGTTTTTGTTTGAGAAGGCTCAACTATTTTGGGATGCTCTGGATTTTCAAGATTTTGAATAAATTTTGGCTCTTCTAATCTATGGGATAGTGTTGTTTCCTAACCAGGACCAACTCATAGATGTGAATATGGTCAAAGTTTTTCTATCTCGTAACCCAGTACCTACCTTGCTCGGAGACATTCTACATTGTTTCCACACTCGCACTATGAAGAGAAGAGGAATTCTTATGTGTTGCACTCCTTTGTTGGCTAGGTGGTTTATTTTGCACCTTCCTTGATCTGTTTTGAAGAATGACCAAGGCATGAGATGGTCTCATAGGTTGATGTCACTCTTGCATTCAGATATTCATTGGTGTTCTCGATCTTTGGAGGATGTTACCATTATCGACCGTTATGGATAATTCCCTAATGTCCCACTCCTTGGCATTAGGGGAGGTATCACTTATAATCCTTGCCTGGCTATATGACAGTTTAGGTATTATCAGAGGGATGATCCTCATGACGCGCTTGTCCAAGGTATTGTATTTGACTATGAGAATGATGTCCAAGGTTATCATCAAAGACTTGTACGAGCTTGGGGCATGGTGAACAAAGTTGATAGCTAAACTTTAGGGCATAAGAACTCTATTCCTTTGGAGCCTTGCCTCAAGTGGGTGCGAGCTCGCGCTCAAAGCCTAATGATGTCGTATGTGGCTATCCTACCTATCATTATGGAGCCTATTGTAGAAGGAGATGTTCCTTACACTATTATTCATCTTGACATGATAACTACTCTCGAGGAGTTTCAAAGATCATGGATTCAACTCAAAGGAGAGTGAGACACCTTTGAACCCCAATTTTACGCAAGCGAGAAGAAGGTTTTGGAACTCACGAGACAACTTCATGAAGAGTGAAGTTTGAATGCCTAAACCGAAGAGGATGATCCCATGGGAAGGTTGAGTCCTTTTGTTTTAGGAGTTTATTTTGTATTATCTTTGTTCCTTCCGTTCTAAGCCCAAAAGGCATTTGTAATTCATGAACTCATTACTACAATTAATGTTTTGTTTCCTCTTTGTTTAAGCAAATTTAAATCTCAAAAATCCTTGAAAACATTGCATACGCATAACATGCATCATATCATAAGCAGGTTTTCCGACATAGGTTTCCTCATCTTTCTACTGTTTATTTCAGTACAAAATGGATCTCGAGAAAACTGTGAAGGACTTACAAGCTCAAAACTCTCAGTTTCAAGAAACTCTGCTCAACTTAGCAAAGGGGAAGCAAGAAATGGTGACTCTTCTTGTCACGAAGAAGAAGACAAAGAAGAAAGTTGTAGTCAACATGGGGAATAGATTCAAAGGCCCCGTCCTACAAGTTCAAGTTGAAGAAGACTCCAAGGAGGAGGATGAGAATCAAGATGAATATGCTAGAAGCACCCGTGCTGGGGGCGGAAACAATCAAATCTCTGAAGATGAAGATTATTTTGATGAGAAATATCCATCGAGCGACGACAAGTATAAACAACTAGAAGACAAATTGAAATTTGTGGAAATCCAAGTTGTGCCTGGCTTAGACTTTGGTGACTTGGGTTTGGTTCCTGGGGTAGTCATTCCCCATAAGTTCAAGATCCCTGCTTTTTCCAAGTACGATGGTGTCTCATGCCCGAAGCTTCACATAAGATCTTACATCTGTAAAACTCAGCCGCATACCACTGATAAGAAACTGTGGGTGCACTTTTTATAAGAAAGTCAATATGGGACGCAGTTGGAGTGGTTTTACCAATTGGAAGGGACTAGCATCCATACTTGGGAGGATTTAGCTACTGCTTTTTACCGCCAATATCAATATAATGCTGATCTGGCGCCAACTAGGGTGTAATTGCAAGGAATGACCATGGGATCAAATGAGGGATTCAAAGAATACGCCAAAAAATTGAGAGACCTGGCTGGAAGGGTGCAGCCACCTTTACAGAAAGGGAGTTGATAGATATGTTTATGGTAACATTGACTGGACCATTTTTTAACTTGCTAATTGGAAGTTCATTATCCGAATTCACTGAATTGATCTTGACTGGTGAGAGGGTTGAAAGCGGGATTAAAAGTGGGAAGATACCCATGGCCTCCACTTCAAATGCTGTGAAAAAACCATTTATTGGTAAAAAAAGAGACTAATTCCGTGTATAGGTCAAGAAGACATGCTATGAATGACCATCATCATTCAGTAGAGGTTGTGCTAATCTCCAATCCAACTCCAACTCAACGAATGTGTCAACAAAATAATTAACAAAGACTGGATGTTCAAAGAAGGCAATTTACTATAATAAATATGCAAATATGTCAAGCTCTGCAACACCTATTCAAATATGATTTGGTGACCTTGCGAGATCCTCCTTCCAACCTTAACACTGCTTCTCCAAAATACAACCCCAATGCCAAGTGTGCTTACCACTCAAACAGTCACGGACATGATACCAATGATTGTTGGTCTCTAAAGAATAAAATCAAAGACCTTATTGATAACAAGACAATTGAATTCGACCCTCTGTCAACTCCCAATGTAATCACCGCACCCATTCTAAATCATGGCAAGAGTGTCAATGATATTGAAGATGCCTCTTTTGTTTCCTCTGTCAAAGACTTGACTACCCCTTTGAAGATTGTTAAAAAGAATTTGTTGAAAGTCGGGGTATTCCCTGGCTGCCTTGAAGATTGTTGCTGCTATGCTATACAAATTAATGGTTTTGAATGGCTTAGAAAGGTGTCCAACACCTGATGGATAGCCATGAGATTCTATTTGAAAGAACTCCACCTGTGAAAAATTTGACCCAATGTATCTCAAGAATTTGGAGATGTGTCCATCATTACCATCTCCAACAAACATATTAAGATCACCTCTAAAGGTCCTATTAAGATTCCCAATGAACCAAGGATAGCGCCACTAATTAGCACCACACTGGGTCCAATCCCCTACTCTTCTAATAAGGTTGTGCCCTGGAATTATGGGACGAAAGTGTACTACCATGGTATCAAACAAGATTCCTGGATTGATGAAGATGGAACTGCTGACATTACAAACATTGTTGGATCAAGTAAAATTACTAGGACAGGGAGGATCTTCTCTCTAGAGATTTCACCTCCAACAAACACTACTACACCTATTCGTATTACTGTTTTTAAACATGTTGTTGATACTCGAGGAAAGGAAAAAATGACTAAGCCTGCCAGGACAGGGGCGCCCAAAAAAGATATTACCATTGAGGACCCATCTATCCAAGATATGGAGGAGATTTTAAAAATTATCAGAAAAAGTGACTATAAGATAGTGGAACAATTGAGGAAAACACCCTCAAATATTTCTATGTTGTATTTGTTGCTATGTTTCGAGGCGCATGCTCAAGCACTGATAAAATTCTTGAAAAATGCACATGTTCCTCAAGAAACTACGGCCTACGAATTTGAAAATTGTGTAGCAAGCTTGACTTTCGACAATGGTTTAGGGTTCTTTGATATAGTTTTGACCCTGATGGGGAATAATGATAACAAAGCTCTCCATATTTCCATAGAATGCAAGGGCACTACCCTAGAACATGTATTAGTGGATACTGGATCTTCTCACAATGTCTTACCTAAAGAAGAATTGGATAGGCTAGATTGTGATGGACTGGTTTTAAAACCCAGTGACATTGTAGTAAGGGCTTTCGATGGTTCTAAAAGGATGGTCCATGGAGAGGTTGATCTCCCTATCAAAGTTAGGTCTCAAGTATTCAACTCAATATTCTACGTGATGGATATCCGTCCTGCTTATTCATGCCTTCTTGGATGCCCATGGATATATGGGGCAGGTGCGGTGACTTCCACACTACATCAAAAGTTGAAATATTCGGTCAAGGGGAAATTGTTACCGTCTGTGGTGAAGAAGAGTTTATGATTAGTCATCTAAATTAATGCAAGTATGTTGAAATGGATGTTGAGTTCATTGAAACTCCTTTTCAAGCCTTTGAGGTGGTATCTCCCATAATTGTTATTTCCAAGGCCACTCCTGACACTCCCAAAGTTACTAAAGATACACCGAGGATGGCCTCTCTCAAAGATGCATGTGTTGTTGTTAAAGAAGGAGGTTACACCATTTGGGGACAACTTCGTGATTTCCCTTTCAAGTCAGACAAATTTGGATTGGGATTCACTTCCAAATCTCAAAAGGAGGTTCTACGTACTCGTGTAGGGAAGCCACCTCTCCGCATTACTAACCATGAAGTTGATGCTTTTGAAGATTCTGATGCTGATTGTGACTTTGATGACTGGATATACCCGATTGCTAGTGAAGGACTCAATAACTGGCGTGCCAAGGATTTCATTCCCATATCCTTCAACAAGGAGTAATTACCATTTACTATTTCAATAATTTGAGAATGTCTGTAATTTCTATTAAAACAATTACTTTAAGCCATGTGGCTTGCCCGGGGCACAATGGTCCATTTGTTAAGGGTTTGTCATTTTCATATGCCATATACTCATTTTAATAAAAAAACATTGGACTATTTTGCATTCAAATTTAGCACTCTTCGCCTTTATTTTACTTTTATTACATTTTCAAATAGCCATGTGATCTTACATGCACACACACACACATATTTGCAGACCCATGTCCACTCCGGATCTCATTGACAATGACTCTGTTATTGCCATCTATAACTTTGAACATCCAATCTACCAAGCCGAAGACGAAGGCAAGGAATATTTTGATATACCTGGGGAATTCTCCATACTTATTATACAAGAGGAAAAGGCCATTCAACCGCATGAGGAACCAGTTGAAGTGATCAACCTAGGTACTGAGGTGGACAAAAAAGAAGTCAAGATCGGCGTCAACTTGGAAGACTGTGTCAAGAGAAGATTGGTCCAGATGTTGCACGACTACGTAGAAGTGTTTGCTTGGTCATATGAAGATATGTCGTGGCTTGATACTGATATTGTAGTTCATCGTCTTCCAATGAAGGAAGATTGCCCTCCGGTCAAGCAAAGGGTTCATCGTATACGGCCAGGCATGTATGATAAAATAAAATATGAGGTAATGAAACAATTCGATGCAGGTTTCCTGGCAGTGACGTCATACCCTCAATGGGTGGAAAATGTTGTTCCAGTACCGAAGAAAGACAGTAAAGTCTGTATGTGCATAGACTATATGGACTTGAATAGGGCAAGCCCCAAAGACGATTTCCCAAAACCTCATATTGATGTCTTGTTCGATAACACGGATCAACACAAAGTTTTCTCCTTCATGGATGGTTTCTCTGGTTACAACCAAATCAAAATGGCACCCGAAGACATGGAGAAGACCACTTTTGTCACACAATGGGGCACTTTCTGTTACAAAGTCATGCCTTTCGGTTTGAAGAATGCAGAGGCAACCTATCCATGAGCTATGGTAGCCCTATTTCATGACATGATCCATCATGAGATAGAAGTCTATGTTGATTAAATGATTGCAAGATTGCAAACTTAGGAAGGACACCTTGATAATTTGCACAATCTATTTGAAAGGTTGAAGAAGTATAAGCTAAGGCTGAATCCTAACAAATGCATCTTCGGGGTAATGTCTGGAAAACTTTTAGGGTTTATCGTCAGTGGAAAAGGCATTGAGGTAGACCCATAAAAAGTCAAAGCCATACAAGAAATGCCAACTCCCTATACTGAGAAGGAGGTCAGGAGTTTCTTAGGTCGACTCAACTATATTGCCTGGTTCATATCTCACTTAACTACTACTTGTGAGCCAATCTTCAAACTATTGAGGAAAGATCAAGTAGTCAGATGGAACAACGATTGCCAAACAACTTTTGACAAGATTAAAGAATACTTACAAGAACCTCCCATCTTGATGCCTTTAATTAAAGTAAGACCTCTGATTATGTACTTGATTGTATTAGAGAATTCAATGGGGTGTGTGTTGGGCCAACATGACGAGTCTGGCCGAAAAGAGCATGCAATATACTACCTGACCAAAAAGTCTACCGACTATGAAACAAGATATTCACAGCTCGAGAAAACTTGTTGTGCTCTAGCATGGGCTGCTTGCCGGCTAAGACAATATATGTTGATTCATATCACTCTATTGATTTCTAAGATGGACCATATCAAGTATATCTTTGAAAAGCCAGCTCTCTCCAGACGAATAGCTAGATGGAAAATGATCCTGACTGAATACGACATCCAATACACTACACAAAAACGAATCAAAAGAAGTGTATTGGCGGATCATTTTCCCCATCAAGCTGTTGATGACTACCAATCCATGAACTTTTAATTCCCGGACGAGAATATCATGTTGATAACTGATTGTGAAAAGCTTGGACCGTATGAAGGACCTGAACAAGGATCTCGATGGACTATGGTTTTCGATGGAGCTTCCAATGCTTTAGGTAACGGAATATGTGTTGCGATCATCTCTCCCGAAGGCTATCTTACACCTTTCACTACCAGACTATGCTTCGATTGTACAAATAACATGGTCGAGTATGAAGCGTGCATCTTGGGTCTTAAGGCTTCCATTGACCTTTGAATCAAGTTCTTGGACGTATACGGGGACTCGGCTTTTCTAATCAGTCAAGTTAAAGATAGTGGGATACCAAACATCCAAATTTGATCCCTTACAAAGAGCATGTGCTGACTTTTATCCCATACTTCAAAGAGGTCACATTTGAACATTTCCCGAGGGAGGAAAATCAGTTGACAGATGCCTTAGCAACTATGTCGTCTATGTTCAAGGTCAATTGGGACAACGAGGCTCCTAGAATTACAATCGAAAGATTTGACGAACCAGTACACTGTTATGATATTGACACTGATGAAGAGAAGCCTTGGTATCATGAAGTAAGGAGATATCTTGAGGCACAATAGTATCCTGAAGGAGCTTCAGTCAACGACAAGAAATTCCTGGAAAGGTTCTCAACCAAATTCTTCCTAATCAATGGGATTCTATACAAGCGCAACCATGATTCTACCTTGCTCCATTGTATGGACAAGAAAGAAGCAGAGAAGATCATGGAAGACATGCATGAAGGGATCTTTGGAACTCACTCTAGCAGGCATACTATAGCCAAGAAGATTCTGAGGGCTGGTTACTACTGGTCGACCATGGAAACTGATTGTCACCATCACTCGAGGACTTGCCATAAATGTCAAAAATATGCCGACAAAGTTCATGTGCCTCCAATTCCTTTGAATGTCATGATTGTTCCGTGGCCATTTGTGATGTGGGGCATTGACATGATTGGAGAGATCAAGCCCACTGCCTCCAATGGACATTGTTTCATCCTAGTTTCCATTGATTACTTCACCAAATGGGTCAAAGCCGCGTCATTTGCCTCATTTACTAAGAACGTTGTAGCCCGGTTTATCAAGCATAACCTCAAATGTCGGTATGGCATCCATGAAAGGATCATCACCGACAATGGAACCAACCTCAAAAATGTCATGATTATTGAACTCTGCACGCAGTTCAAAATCAAAAATCATAAATCTTCTCCTTACAGACCTATGATGAATGGTGCAGTGGAAGCTCCCAATAAGAATATAAAAAAGATTATGCAAAAGATGGTGGTGACCTACAAAGATTGGCATGAGATGCTACCATTTGCTCTTCATGGCTACCGTACTTTAGCTCGAACATCAACTGGGGCAACCCTTTTCTCTTTAGTCTATGACATGGAAGTTGTCTTGCCTGTAGAAATTCATATTCCTTCTTTAAGGATTATGAAAGAAGCAGACTTAGGCGAAGATGAGTGGATTCAAACAAGCTTAGATCAGTTGAATTTGATTGATGAAAAAAGGTTGGTTGTTGTTTGTCATGGTCAAATAAATTAAAAGCATATGATCAAGGCATTCAAGAAAAAGATCAAACCTCGAGTATACCAGGTTGGTGATTTGGTAATAAAGCGCATCATTTTACCACAAGGAGATCACAGGGGGAAATGGACTCCCACTTATGAAGGGTCATTTATTGTCAAGAAAGTATTCTCTGGTGGAGCTATGATGCTAACCGCTATAGACGACAAAGATTTCTCGCACCCTGTGGACGCGGACATAGTCAAAAAATACTACGCATAAAGAATGACCCGCTAGGTTGACGTACCTAGGCAAAAATAAGGGCATCCCGGTGTAATACCCCAAATTTGTCCCACCCTCTCACTTTTATATGGCTTAAGCGTCTCACATTTTTCTCATATATATAACCTTCATTAGATCAGCTAACACATCATGCATCATTAATCAATGAATATTTGGCATGGGATCAGGGATTTTGAGGAACTAAGGTTGTTGTATGGTTTTAAGTCTCTCATCTTCACTCAAGGAATCAACTGGTTTCATCACCAATCATGGTCTGTGAAGCTAGGGTTTTTGTGTTTGGGGTCACTGAGAACTTTATCCTCATCAAGCTACAAAGATCATCAAGTTCTCCATCAAAGGGTTGTGACTTATTAATGCAGGGATTTTCATCAAAATCTCAAATAAAGACTTTGCAAGCTAGGGCTTGGGCCTTCTCAACATCTCAAATGCATCTTAAGAGGATTAGGGTTTTATGCCTGGTGCTTGCGCTTGTTAATTCAGTTAAGGTTCATCAGAGGTGCTCTCTGTAACACCCTCTAAAAACCCCGAATAAAATTTCGCAAATAATTAAAATCATATATTCAGAGTACATGTATAATCGAGGGTGCTACAATTCTCTTTTAATAAAACAAATTCCTGTCATGCATAATCTTAGTAGTAACTCATACATGTTTACACAGCGGAATAATTTATTTAATAAAACCAAAGTTATAATATTTTCAATCATCAGGGATTAACACCTGGAAAATATCAACATCATATTATAACAAAACATAAGGAAATTAAACGAGTCTGATTAAAACAGCTCGACAAACAACGTTCCCGGAGTTACAACTATCAGAGCATGACCCGGACAATACTAAAACGAAAGTAAACTAGAACGACAAGCCTTCGCCAAGCACCTGAACGAAGCTCCTCAATCTGAAATATTCAACAGTAAGGGTGAGCATCTCAATTATACATTTGATTATACGTTCATAACAATCAATTCAGGAAATCATAAGCATCACCCAATAATTAGCATATTTCATAGTTTACAAAAACCTTTACAATTCATATACCCATGATACATTGCTTTTCATATTTGCAAATAATCATCAAACATCGTCAACCATTTAGCAATCATACGTGCATACAAACAATCAAATACAACATTGGAAAAATCATCCATTCATGTTATATTCAAGGTAATGCAACACACTCATGCATGTGGTACCACTTTACCGCCCCATTAAATCTCGGGTCACGGATAACTCACCGTTCCATTATATCGCGGACACGGCTACCACCTCAACGTTCCATTAAATCGCGGACACGTATATTGGCCACCATGTTAATTCCACACAATGGGAATTAACAAATGCAACATGATATGTAAGTATGTAACACTCAGCATACTATGAACATCAATTAACATATCATGCACATCAACAACATCAATCATAACAGGATATGGATAGCATGTAATCACTCAGCATACTATTTAAACATCAATCATACCAAGTCATATCATAATTCATGCTCGATAACATTATCCAAAAGCATGGCAAAAAAATCCAAATTCAAGCACTGAAAACAAAGTTCAGAAAAATCAACACAGTAACCTCAACACGG
Organism: Vicia faba; assembly: GCA_948472305.1. Taxonomy (NCBI): domain Eukaryota; kingdom Viridiplantae; phylum Streptophyta; class Magnoliopsida; order Fabales; family Fabaceae; genus Vicia; species Vicia faba. The sequence goes on along the minus strand of OX451736.1, from coordinate 1,001,631,308 downwards.
GTGCCCGTGTCGTACAACACGGCCCGTGTTGGGCAACACAGAAGAGCAACACGGGTGCCCGTGTTGTGCAACACGGCCCGTGTTGTAACATATCCAGAGAAAAGAAAACACATTATTCTTATCAGTACAGGGGGAGCAACACGGGTGCCCGTGTTGTGCAACACGGCCCGTGTTGTGCAACCAGAAGAGTAACCAGAAGAGCAACCAGAAGAGCAACACGGGTGCCCGTGTTGTGCAACACGGCCCGTGTTGCTGAGCGCGTACAGAAATTTCCTGTATCTGCAGCAGCTACACGCGGGAAAATGCCGGCTAAACGCGCATTTCGGTACCTAACGACATCGATATTTCACAACTCAAAACAACACATCCATTTCATAATTACCAACAATTATTATAGTAACCTTAACAGTGATTACTCGTCCTTTTTAGGGAATTTCTGAAAACATTAAGGTTATCCCTAAACCTCTAAGGTAAATTCACGATCATGCAGTTATACTCCCAATCCACCATTTGGAACCTAAAATTCCTAATCGATTCATAACAATTGGAAACCTAACCCTTTTCTAACAAGGTTCAATCCTAAGGGTTGTGACATCTAACAATTGGGGTTTTTCCCTACGATTACCCAAATCAACCGTACATAAACCCATAAACAAAGGTAAATCGAGTAATAGCCCCCCTTACCTTATCAATTAGCAGCTTTGAACTTTTTGGGCGATGTTCTTCGTTCTTCGTCCTTCGTTCTTCGTTCCTTCAGAGCTCTATTTCTCCAAATTCCCAACTTCTGTTTATCGTGAAAAATGAGAAAACTAACTTGAGTTCCAAAACATAACTTTATTTCTCCTGCACCCCCACTCTTTACTAACAACATCTAAGCCCAATAACTTAAAAACTCAGCATTTTCTTATTTCTTTTATTTTCCTCCATATTTCAAAATAAATAATCCCTTTTTATTTTATTAATTCTAATAAAATAATTTCCCAAATTTAAATAAATCAAAAATTGAAACTGGGGTGTTACAACTCTCTCCCACTAAAAGAGTTTTCGTCCTCGAAAACATACCTTAGGCGAACAGTTCCGGATAAGCCTCTTTCATCTGGCTCTCCAGCTCCCAAGTGATATTTCCATCTGCTGGACCTCCCCAAGCAACCTTCACTAATGCTATCTATTTACCTCTTAACTGTTTCACTTCCCGATCTTCTATCCTCATAGGCAATGTTTCTACTGTCAGGTTATCTCTCACCTGTACATCATCTATTTGGATTACATGAGATGGGTCTGGAATGTATCTCCTCAGCTGAGAAACATGAAAAACATCGTGCAAATTCGCAAGTCTCGGAGGTAAAGCAATACGATAAGCAACTTCTCCAACTCTTTCCGTAATCTGAAACGGACCAATAAAACGCGGAGTCAATTTCTTAGATTTCAACGCTCGACCAATACCCGTCATCGGAGTAACTCTCATAAACACATGATCTCCAGCACTGAATTCTAAATTCTTCCTCCTCTTATCATGATAACTTTTCTGACGACTCTGAGAAGCTCTCATCTTCTCTTGAATCAATTTGATCTTTTCAGTAGTCTGCTGAACAATCTCTGGCCCAACTACCGAACTCTCTCCAGATTCATACCAACACAAAGGTGTTCTACACCGTCTACCATACAATGCCTCAAACGGAGCCATACCAATACTCGAATGGTAACTATTGTTATAAGTAAATTCAATCAATGGCAAATAGCTATCCCAAGCTCCACCCTTCTCTAAAACACAAGCACGCAATAAATCTTCTAACGATTGAATCGTCCTCTCCGTCTGTCCATCAGTCTGCGGATGGTAAGCTGAACTCAGCCTCAATTTAGTACCCAAAGCTTTCTGCAATCCTTCCCAAAATTTCGAAGTGAACCTCGGATCTCTATCTGACACAATACTAGAAGGAACTCCATGCGAACTCACTATTTTCTCAATATATAACTGTGCCAATCTCTCCATTGAGTAATCCATTCGCACCGGTATAAAATGAGCAGACTTAGTCAACCTATCCACAACGACCCATATCGCTTCACAATTCGTAGGAGTCTTCGGCAACCCAGATACAAAATCCATAGAAATACTATCCCACTTCCATTCTGGAATAAACATTGGTTGCATAAATCCAGACGGCTTCTGATGCTCAATCTTCGATTTCTGACAGATTAAACATGCATACACAAATTCAGCTATTTCCTTTTTCATTCCCGGCCACCAAAACAATTTCTTCAAATCATGATACATTTTCGTGGCACCCGGATGAATACTCATCCCACTGCGATGTCCTTCCTCTAATATACTCTTCTTGATTTCTGCAATATCAGGAACACAAACTCTATCGCCAAATCTCATAACATCGTTTTCATCAATTCTAAACTCACCACCTTGATCTTGGTTGATCAATGTCAATTTATCAACTAAATTAACATCAGATTTCTGTCCGATCCTGATCTCTTCTAGAATACCACTAGTAAGTTTCAACATACCCAAACGAACACACTTCGGAGTACTTTCACAAATTAAACTCAAATCTCGGAATTGTTCAATTAAATCCAATTCACGAACCATCATCATAGACATATGCAAGGATTTCCTGCTCAAAGCATCCGCAACCACATTTGCCTTACCAGGATGGTAATTCAAACCAAAATCATAATCTTTGAGAAATTCCAACCACCTTCTTTGCCTCATATTGAGCTCTTTCTGATCGAAAAGATACTTCAAACTCTTATGATCACTATACACTTCAAATCTCGAACCATACAGATAATGTCTCCACAATTTCAAGACAAACACAACTGCTGCCAACTCTAAGTCATGAGTAGGATAGTTCCTTTCATGAACCTTCAACTGTCTCGAAGCATACGCAACTACCTGTTGATTCTGCATTAAAACACCACCTAAACCCAACAGAGATGCATCACAATAGACCACAAAAGATTCCACCGGATTCGGCAAAATCAGAATAGGAGCACTAGTCAATCTCCGCTTCAATTCTTGGAAACCTTTCTCACAATCAGAATCCCAAATAAACGCTTGTCCTTTACGAGTCAATTTTGTCAACGGCAATGCTAACTTTGAGAATCCTTCGATAAACTTTCTGTAATAACCTGCAAGACCAAGAAAACTTCTGATTTCAAAAACAGTCTTCGGTGCTTCCCACTGAGATACTGCTTCTACTTTTGTAGGATCCACTGCAATACCATTCTTAGAAATCACATGTCCAAGAAAACTAACTTCATTCAGCCAGAACTCACATTTGGACAACTTTGCATATAGCTTCCTATCTTTCAACAACTCTAGCACAATTCTGAGATGTTCCGCATGCTCTTCGTCATTCTTGGAATAAATCAGAATGTCATCAATAAAAACCACAACAAACTTATCCAGATACGGATGAAAAATCCTGTTCATATATTCCATGAAAACACCAGGTGCATTAGTAACTCCGAACGGCATAACGGAATATTCATAATGCCCATACCTCGTTCGAAAAGCAGTCTTTTGAACATCATCCGCTTTCACACGAATCTGATGATATCCAGATCTCAAGTCGATTTTACTGAATACACTGGCTCCAATTAGCTGATCCATTAAATCATCAATCCTCGGTAACGGATACCGATTCTTAATGGTTACCTTGTTCAATTGCCTGTAATCAACACACAGTCTCATAGAACCTTCCTTCTTCTTAACCAACAATACTGGAGCACCCCAAGGCGAAACACTTGGACGAATAAACTTCTTCTCCAGTAAATCTTCCAACTGACTCTTCAATTCTGCCAACTCAGATGCAGACATACGATATGGTGCCATCGACACCGGTCTCGTACCAGGAATCAAATCTATAGAAAATTCCACTTCTCTCTCTGGAGGTAACTCACCAACATCATCAGGAAAGACTTCTGGAAAATCACACACCACTGGCAATTCACCACTCCTGACCTTTCCTGTTGCATCTAACGAAGCAAGTAACATAAACACATTAGCACCGTCTTCCATTGCTTCTTGTACCTGCCTAGCAGTCATAGTCAAATTCTCGACACCAACTGCTTCTGGAAAAATCACCGTCTTAGCAAAGCAGTTCAGATGAGCCCGGTTGAATTCCAACCAGTTCATCCCAAGGATAATATCAATTTGTTCAAGCGGTAGGCACACTAAATCCATACCGAAACCTCTACCAAAAATCTCAATAGGACAATTCCTACATACAAGTGAAGTTGTCACTGAACCCGATGCAGGAGTATCAACAACCATGCTACCTCGCATACCAGATATGTCCAGTTTCAACCTCTCAGCACAATCCAAAGAAATGAAAGAATGAGTTGCACCAGTATCAATAATTGCAACTAAAGGTGTGCCATGAATAAAACACGTACCTTTAATCAATCGATCCTCTGGAGTAGTCTCAGATCCAGACAAAGCGAACACTTTTCCACCTGACTGATCCTTCCTAGGCTTGGGACACTGCGGACGAATGTGACCTTCTTCGCCACAATTGTAACAAGTAACAGACTTCCCTTTGCAATCAATAGACAAATGACCAGCCTTTCCACATTTATAGCACTTCTTCTCATCACTCTTGCAATCTCGAATATGATGACCAGACTCACCACGCCTGTAGCATCTGATAGGAGCCTTAGAATCTCCCCCACTAGGCCTTTTCTAACCGCCTGATCTCTGGTTATCTCTACCATATGGCTTGCCACGGTCCATATGTTGCTTTCCTCTTTTATCCACAGCCCCACGAGAGTGAGACGACCTATTCTTGGTAATATCTTCTTCCAAGATTCTGCTACAATCCACCAGATCAGAAAATCTACGAATACGCTGGTACCTGATTCCCTGCTTAATCTCATCTCGGAGACCATTCTCAAATTTGATACATTTAGAGAATTCTCCAGCCTCATCATTGTTGTAGTGTGCATAATACTTTGCCAGCTCAGTGAACTTAGTAGCATACTCACTAACAGTCAGATTGCCCTGCTTAAGCTCCAAAAACTCAATTTCCTTTCTTCCCCGAACATCTTCAGGAAAGTACCTCCTCAGAAAAGCCCTTCTGAAGTTAGCCCAAGTCATTGCCTCTCCATCCTGAACCATTTCAGTCCTTGTTGCAACCCACCAGTCGTCGGCTTCTTCTGCCAACATATGCGTACCATATCTGACTTTCAGATCTTCAGCACAATCAATCACACGGAAAATCCTTTCGATTTCCTTCAGCCACTTCTGAGCACCTTCAGGGTCATGTGTACCTTTGAACAACGGAGGATTGTTCCTTTGGAAATTTCCCAATTGCCTATCAGCACCAATCACGCCTCCAGTTGGGTTTCCAGCAAGTACACCAGCTAACATCCCCAAAGCCTCAGCGAGTGCAGCATCATTTCGTCCGTTACCTCCAGCCATATTCCTGAGAATTAAAACATACTCCACATCAGAATACAGTATCGACAGTGTTGCCTTACACTAATCGCATACAAGGGATGACTGACTCAAGACTCTGGTCGCAACGACCGACTATGCTCTGATACCACTATTGTAACACCCTCTAAAAACCCCGAATAAAATTTCGCAAATAATTAAAATCATATATTCAGAGTACATGTATAATCGAGGGTGCTACAATTCTCTTTTAATAAAACAAATTCCTGTCATGCATAATCTTAGTAGTAACTCATACATGTTTACACAGCGGAATAATTTATTTAATAAAACCAAAGTTATAATATTTTCAATCATCAGGGATTAACACCTGGAAAATATCAACATCATATTATAACAAAACATAAGGAAATTAAACGAGTCTGATTAAAACAGCTCGACAAACAACGTTCCCGGAGTTACAACTATCAGAGCATGACCCGGACAATACTAAAACGAAAGTAAACTAGAACGACAAGCCTTCGCCAAGCACCTGAACGAAGCTCCTCAATCTGAAATATTCAACAGTAAGGGTGAGCATCTCAATTATACATTTGATTATACGTTCATAACAATCAATTCAGGAAATCATAAGCATCACCCAATAATTAGCATATTTCATAGTTTACAAAAACCTTTACAATTCATATACCCATGATACATTGCTTTTCATATTTGCAAATAATCATCAAACATCATCAACCATTTAGCAATCATACGTGCATACAAACAATCAAATACAACATTGGAAAAATCATCCATTCATGTTATATTCAAGGTAATGCAACACACTCATGCATGTGGTACCACTTTACCGCCCCATTAAATCTCGGGTCACGGATAACTCACCGTTCCATTATATCGCGGACACGGCTACCACCTCAACGTTCCATTAAATCGCGGACACGTATATTGGCCACCATGTTAATTCCACACAATGGGAATTAACAAATGCAACATGATATGTAAGTATGTAACACTCAGCATACTATGAACATCAATTAACATATCATGCACATCAACAACATCAATCATAACAGGATATGGATAGCATGTAATCACTCAGCATACTATTTAAACATCAATCATACCAAGTCATATCATAATTCATGCTCGATAACATTATCCAAAAGCATGGCAATAAAATCCAAATTCAAGCACTGAAAACAAAGTTCAGAAAAATCAACACAGTAACCTCAACACGGGTGCCCGTGTCGTACAACACGGCCCGTGTTGGGCAACACAGAAGAGCAACACGGGTGCCCGTGTTGTGCAACACGGCCCGTGTTGTAACATATCCAGAGAAAAGAAAACACATTATTCTTATCAGTACAGGGGGAGCAACACGGGTGCCCGTGTTGTGCAACACGGCCCATGTTGTGCAACCAGAAGAGTAACCAGAAGAGCAACCAGAAGAGCAACACGGGTGCCCGTGTTGTGCAACACGGCCCGTGTTGCTGAGCGCGTACAGAAATTTCCTGTATCTGCAGCAGCTCAGAAACAGCAGCTACACGCGGGAAAATGCCGGCTAAACGCGCATTTCGGTACCTAACGACATCGATATTTCACAACTCAAAACAACACATCCATTTCATAATTACCAACAATTATTATAGTAACCTTAACAGTGATTACTCGTCCTTTTTAGGGAATTTCTGAAAACATTAAGGTTATCCCTAAACCTCTAAGGTAAATTCACGATCATGCAGTTATACTCCCAATCCACCATTTGGAACCTAAAATTCCTAATCGATTCATAACAATTGGAAACCTAACCCTTTTCTAACAAGGTTCAATCCTAAGGGTTGTGACATCTAACAATTGGGGTTTTTCCCTACGATTACCCAAATCAACCGTACATAAACCCATAAACAAAGGTAAATCGAGTAATAGCCCCCCTTACCTTATCAATTAGCAGCTTTGAACTTTTTGAGCGATGTTCTTCGTTCTTCGTCCTTCGTTCTTCGTTCCTTCAGAGCTCTATTTCCCCAAATTCCCAACTTCTGTTTATCGTGAAAAATGAGAAAACTAACTTGAGTTCCAAAACATAACTTTATTTCTCCTGCACCCCCACTCTTTACTAACAACATCTAAGCCCAATAACTTAAAAACTCAGCATTTTCTTATTTCTTTTATTTTCCTCCATATTTCAAAATAAATAATCCCTTTTTATTTTATTAATTCTAATAAAATAATTTCCCAAATTTAAATAAATCAAAAATTGAAACTGGGGTGTTACACTCTCTTCTACTCCAAGTATCCTTTTTAGTTTCAAAGACTCTTCAATGCATTTTTGTCGTGTTAAAGTAAAATACAAGTGCAAGTAATGGTAGGGGAGATGAACTCATCGACTCATTCAGATTAAGGAAATTCTGGTTCTCATCATTGTTACTAGTCGTTGGCAATATAAGTTAGTTTGGAATTGAGATTGAACTAGAGTAATTGATCTAGATTTATTGATTGGTGAGTGTTCATTCAAGTTTCTTAATGTGTTTAGGTAAATCAAATTTTACTCACAAAGTTGAAGAGTTTGTGGATGAGGTTTTCTTAAGGATTATTCTAGTGCCATTCATCATTGTTCAATCTTATTTCGCATAGCCAAAGGTTCTTTCAAAAAGCAAGACATAGTAATTCATGTATGGGTGCAAAGTCAAAAGAAATTGTGAATTCAAGTTCTAAACTTAGAAAAGAAAATCATATTGAATCTTTTGAAAGAAGTATCATGTGAATTCAAAGATTCATGAGGCATGCTTTTAGATCAAAGTACCATGGTTTCAAATATCCAATACATCATCACACATTTTCCAATTGTCATTGAAATTTCAAATACAATACATTTCAAGCTATATTACACCAAAGTTACAAAAAAACATATAATATAAATGTCCCTGTCTTAATCTTCATGCATAAGCCTTCAAATACTCCATAACCAACGTCCATCTTTAACCATTCTTCAAGGGCGGAGAGCCAATCCTTGCAATTATTTCACCATTGTGGCTTATTTCTTCAAACTTTACATCTTCATCCAACTTCATAACTATGCCATCTCCATGACCCACAACATACAAAACTTGTTCAGAAGAATCCAGATATGCCAAAAACAAATCAGGGCTAGTTCACTTTTGAAATCCATGATGCCGTTAGTAACCTGTATCTGTTCAAAAACAGAAAAACATATAAAATCACAGCATGAGAAAATCAAAACAAATGGGCTACTCACAATTCAAACTATAACTATTTCCTAACTGCCTATAACTTCATAACTAATTTTCCAACTTCTAATCTCTAACAGAATTTCACCCAACTGTTTTAATTGAAACCATAACAAGGAATCACATCAACAAAATAAACCAACATAAATCTTATAACAATTTCCTTCTGATTAACTCCATAAGAGATCTTAACTAATTTTCAGAATTCCTAACTGCATCCAACAGAAACTTCCAGCAAAAAAAATAACAGAATTACAGACTAACCGATTCTAATCAGCCCTGCATAAGAGATTTCTAAACTCCTAACTGAACCAGAATGGTATAATAGAAACCCCAACTACATTCCCTAACAGAAATTTTCTAACTATAACCCCTCTTTTAAATATCAAAAATTGAACTTCACATCTATTAGCTGAATTCCCAAACTTCTTTCCAACTAACCTCTAAATAGCCTGAAACAAACTCTAATAACCATAAAACATGATAATCACACTTAAGAGATTTTTCAAGGTAACAAAATACAAACCAACTCAAACCTTTTTATACGCTCAAGCACTTTTCTCTAAAACACTTTTCAAGTAAGGACATGATAAATTTACTTTTGTGCCAATGCATAAGTCTCCAAAGGTCGAGCTGCGGCAGAAGGCGGAAATAACATTGTCCATAAAAAACACAAATGAACAAAAATATGTGAACCGAACTACAATAGCTATGATTCCTCAAAAGGGATACGTAGACATTAGGGCAGGGCCCAAGCGAGTACAACTTTATTTTCCTAACATTTTTTTCTCATTTCTTTTGCATCCATTCTTCCTCAGTAGTAAACAGTAAGCATATATTAAATACACCCATAAGATAGATAACAAGACTGGATATCATAGAGTACTATGGGTGTGTGGGGTGCTAATACCTTCCCCTCGTGTAACAGACTCCTTTACATGATCTCTCGGTCGCAAGACCGTGACTTCTCCCTTCTCAGGTTTTCTCGATGTTTACCTTTCCCTTCATGTGGGATAAAAGACGTTCGATGGCGACTTCATTGTTTGATGATTTTTAGCCAGTTGTTTCACCCAGAGAACCCGGGCAAAAATTAGGGATATATACACAAAATATTGTACACCCGGCAAGCCGAAAACCTGAAAGGGAGGCTTGGGCAAAAAAGGGTATCCTGGTGGACTGAAAACTCGAAAGGGAGGTCTAGGAAAAAGTTAAGGATTAAAGCGTATGACTGTGTCTTGTGGAATAACTAAGGTCGGCTTTATTACCAAGTTCAAAAGTTCAAATGGTACGAGATCAATCCAATCAACTTCTTTCGATGGAAAGGGATGATGTTCGAAGACATAGGGGCAATAGCGGAGTTGGAAATCAATTAGATCACTTCCACATGGCTATACAATTTTTGTTTTCACTTTGTATTCTTTTCGTTTTTCCGACGACTTTCTCGTACTAGGATTTTTGTCTCCTTGTACAAAAACGCCTGTTTTAGGAAAATTATCAATACAAATATACTTTGAAGTGCAAACTTTTTGTTTTTCTTGTTTTGAGTGTAAAAACGTCCAATGACTAAAATTTAATGAACATATGCATATGAACATAATTAACTACTAATAAATGTACGCACAAGAGCAGTAATAATTATTTACTCAAAGATCTAGGATATCCCCATAGAATTACTTCAATAAGATTATCCCCACAAAGTGAAGTCATACATTCTTCATCCATAGTTTCAATCAGTACATCTCCTGGAATTTCTCTTCCCAAACCAAGTTTGGTCTTCCAAAGCTGAGAAGATAAACCTTGCAAAAATCCTTCTTCTGATGAATACATTTCCCCAGTAAGGTCTTCAGAATACCTTCCTCGACAGGGTTTATTTCCCCAACAGACTACGGTCTCCCCAGCTTGAGTTTACTCCTCGAGCTATTACAAATCAACAGACAACACCCTTTATCCCCAGCAAAATTGATACTATCCCTAGAAAGTTACTACAAAGCCTGAAATTCGACCAGATACCAGTTAACTTTTATCATCTCCAGTCAAGGTATAATTCCCCAGTAGAGTAGTGAACAACTAAGGAAAACTAAGGTTCCTGAACTCTATTCCCCGAGCAGAAATCAATATTCCCCGCAGAGTTTCATGAAAAAGCGAGCAAGAATTCCCAATGGAAGTGCACTAAAATAAGATACACATGCTTTTCATCTTCAGCAATAGTCTGGGATTTAGCTTCCCAAATCTCCCCAGCAGTTGTCAAGGATTTATTTTCTCAGACAAAAATACATTTCAATAACATTTTTACATTCATACATCATGGAATATGCATACTAAAAGCATATAGCACAATCTAATTTATTTTGAGAACATCATTACGCAATGCATGCATCATGACATTGCATTGCAACTAATTCTTTACCTTTTCAGGAAAGAACAAGTCACCATATGAACACCATCAACAAGCAAACATCTTCTTCAAGACCTCTGCTGGTTCAGTTTAAATCGACCAATGATTTATCTTGATTCTGTTACGGTAGACACTTTCTCTGGTTTAGTTAAATCGCTTCGAAGAATTATACTGATTTGTTATCCAGTTAAAGATTATTCAAGACCTCTGCTGGTTCAGTTTAAATCGACCAATGATTTGTCCTGATTCCGTTCAAGTAGACACTTTCTTTGGTTCAGTTAAATCACTCTAAACATTTATACTGATTTGTTATCCAGTTAAAAATTATTTAAGACCTCTGCTGGTTCAGTTTAAATCGACCAATGATTTATTCTGATTCCGTTCTGGTAGAAACTTTCTCTGGTTCAGTTAAATCGCTCCGAAGATTTATACTAATTTGTTATCCAGTTAAAGATTATTCAAGACCTCTGTTGGTTCAGTTTAAATCGACCAATGATTTATCATGATTCCATTCCAGTAGACACTTTCTCTAGTTCAGTTAAATCACTCCGAAGATTTATACTGATTTGTTATCCAGTTAAAGTTTATTCAAAATCTCGACTTAGTTGAGTATAAACCGACAAAAGATTTATTATGGTACTTCTTCCAATCCCTATCAACAATCACCTTGGATAGAATCTATAAGCATGTCTCTGAAGAATCTTTATCACCTCTCCTAATGGTATCTTTAAGCCCATTTCAGACGCAATCAACTAACACATTACTTAGTGCATCAGCGAGTACAAATTTTGGGGCACTCTGGTGTTCAATCATCTTCCAGCTTCAAGTCACGAATAGCGGACCCGCCAATCTAACTCTTCAAGTGTAAGAAGATTGAACAGGGGAAGTTGTTGTACCCCAAAATTTTCCCTCTCTTTTCTCAATACATTTCTCATAAAGATCTTCAATGGTTCAAGCTTGCACGAGTATTGGTTAGGTCAAGCCATCTCCTCAACACTAATGCCTCAAATTAGGGTTTGTACTTTCACAAGGAAAATTGGACTTCTAATGCTTAAATTGAATTTCATGGATCATTATCGACCTTCAATAATGCTCATGTCAAGTTTCAAGTCTTTCATCTCAAAATTGCTCAGTCAATTGATCAGATGACCCAAAATCAGCTGTATTGGGTGAAAAGTCAAATGCGGTCAACCTACAGTCAAACTTCAATATTTTGACCAATATCAACATTTTGAAGTCATATGTATCAATTGATCAATTTTGGATCATAATTCCCCGAGAAAAAATACTGAATTCACCAAAAGGACAAAATGGTCAAAATTAGGGTTTTAGTTGTATTTGACTGATCAGGAACTTTTGACCTAATACATGATCTAATGGCTTGAAGCACAATATCAAGGATTCAAATACAACATGTTGACCTAATTTCTTGGCTCAAAATATTTTTCAAGATCAATTGATTGATAGTTGAAATATCAGTCAACTGATGAAAAGTCAACTGATACACCAAAAGTCAAAATTTGACCTTTTGATCATAATTGAGTTTCAAAGATCACAATTCATCAAGACATTAAAAAATGTGAAGCTTGATCATCAAGAAATCAAAAAAGTCAAAAGTCAATTTGAAAAGTAGAACTTTTCAAGACTTAGAAATTTTTCTAAGTATTTTAAGTATGATAATTTTATAACTTCATGCCAACTTCTCATCAAGATGCAATATGATTCAAAGAAAACATCTAACATGAAAGTTGTAGATATAAATAAGATCTAAAACTTTGTAGGACATGACAAGTTCTATAAATGCTTGGATTTTGAGTTATGAATCCATGAAGTCATTCACTTTTTGTAAAAAACACTTGGTGAAATTTTGACCTAGTTTAGGCATATTTTTTACCTAACTTCATGGCTATTTTTCACATAGATCCAAGATGATTTTGCAAAAATGTAAGACATGAAGGTTGTATAGGATTCTCCAAGCTTTCCAAAATGTCCAAGAACTCAATGAGATCATTCTTGAGCTAGGAGAATCGAAGAGGAGAAGTTAGGCTTTCAAACTTGAATTACAAGGCATTTTTCATGAAGAACACTTGACCAAATCCATAGCCATGTTGCATAATCTTGCTTTTCAAGCTTAAAACTTATATTTCACTCCATAATTAATTGTTTACACAATTAGTTGATCCATTATCCAAGTGTTTGAGTCATTATCCAAAGCATCATTCCATTTTTGGAAGAAAGTCACCATTTCATTCTTGTAAAGCAAGTTTTATGCACAAAGTCAATGCATTGAGCTCCTAACTTTTTTGTTTGATTACAATCCATCTACAAAGTCAGAAGCATTGTGTTTAAAGTGATTAACAACACTATGATCAAAGGTACAAGGTATTGAAACTTGTTTTATCAAGAAAATCACATGTTGAGCTTAACATGTAAATTTGAATTCTGATCAACTTGAGCACTCCAAACCTTTGCCTATAAATTGAACATCCATCTAAAAGACAAGAACAAGATTTATCAAGCACTCAAACTCACTCAAACTCCCTAAAAACTAAGATTGCAAAAAAACCTCCATTGTTGTGCAGAATCTGACCAAGAACTCCCATCTCTCAAACCACTCGTGTGTTTCCTCTCCAAATCATCTTAAAAGCTTCCTTACCTCAAATACAAGTCATCCCAATCCTTGTTTCCCTACTGTAACACCATTTCCATCATTGACCAAACTCAAAAACAGAGGTCTGCAACTTGACTTCTCCAGACCATTCCAGCCACTCTCAACTCAAGCTAAGCATTGCATTAGTTTCCTAGGGACTCAAGGAAGCTAACCTGGTCATTGTAGCATCTTGAAACAAGCTCATTTCCAAAACACGAATTCCATTTTCAAGGTGAGTTTTCTAACTTTTGAACTCTTCATATAGGCATCATTTACTTTCCATTTATGAAGATGAACTTTCTAAAAAATTAGGTCAGAATTTGGTACCATTATAAATTCGTGTTCATCTTTGAGTGTTAGCTTAAGTTATTTACATTTCTAAAATTGTTATGAAATTTCTAACAAGTTTGATGTTCATACTTTTGAGAATGGTTGAGAAATAAATGAGTTGCAGAAGCTCTGGCTGGCGCGAGGAAGAAGATGAAGTCTGCCTCATGGATTTAGTTTGTTTTAAATTTATTGCATCATGTTTCATAACCAGATGTACAGGCCACCCCAGTGGCAAGGCGTGCGCGTATAAGGCATTATTGTGTAAGGTCCTGGGTTCAAGCCCCAACGCTACCTTTTTCATTTTTCCTTGTTTTTTTTTTCTTTTTTTCTAGCACGCTGGACCTCATATCTTTGGGCCTTTCCATTTTTTTCTTCAGCATCACCCCTCTTTTGCTCATGTACACGCAGGCCCAATTTATTTTCATTTATTTTCTTATTTAGAAACAAAAAACTATTGAGCCTTTTTGCTAACATTCACACCGTTTCCACTTTCTAAACCTCCTGACTTTAACTTTATATTTTTATTTTATTTCTTCTTTTTATTATTATTATTATTATTATTATTATTATTATTAATCAAAAATATCAAAAATATTTAATATTTATTATCTAGATATTTAGTATATTTTTTATTTTATTTCTTTTAAAATAAAAGACCAAAAAACATTTTTCTAATATAACTTTCTTTTCTTAATTAAATCATTTAGATTTAAGTTAGTTCTAACTTTATTTTTAATTAAATTAACCTATAAATTAGGAATTTTTATTAATTAATTTATTTCTGTATATTAGTTTAATTAAATCAAAACTTTTTCATAAAAAATCCTAAAAATTGTTTTCTTAGTTAATTTAATTTCTTTCTTTTTTTTTCTCAAAACAACTTAGGTTTAATTTTCTTAAATCAATTTAGACTAATTAATTGTTTTCTTTTTAGTTTAATTGGCTCCAAACCTGTTATACAAAAACTCAAACAAAAACAATTTTCTTTTCCTTTCACATTGCCTTCATATTCTTGTACATTATCTTGTTCATATTCAATATGGTTGTAATAGTATAACTATAACTTTATTGCTTTCATCCCTCATTTGTAAATTGTATCCTCATCCCCCAAATGATGTAATAGCGTAGAACTTTACATTTCCGCAATTTATCGCTTTCAATATAAATGTTAGTAATTAGGGTTTGTATGGCAAGACATAAAATCAACAAGTAGAAAACCCCAATTCAAAATTCAAAAATGCATGAAATCAAAACACTTTTCACACTTGCACCTCTAGGGTATACCACATTTGTTGCCTCAGATGAAATAGTCATGTCCCTCGAACATGGATTGTTTTAGCAAAAGACCCTCCATTATAAGATCATAGTCCCTCGATGACCCTTCAATGTTGCCTTCGGTAAATGATCTTAGACCCTTAAGATAAATTTCTAAGGTATCCTACAATGTTGCCTTCTATGATTGTATGATGATCCACGCCTATCCCTTCACATCCAATAATAGGGCTTCTTACCAATCAATGGTAAATAAAAATATCTAAAGGAGGAGGAAATGAACAAAGACTTTTTGAGTAGAAAGAACGTTCGTAGTTGCTTGCTCACAAACATTTCAAAACATCTCCCAAACACATCAACACTTTCAAATGAAACATTTTCAAAAGTCAACAATTTGTATGCATTCTTATAGAGACGAGAATCATTACAAAGTTCGCCTAAGAAAAGGCACTTTCAAAAATACTTTTAAAACCATCACAAACACATTTCAAACAAAGAATTTCAAAGTGATCAAGCAACTAAGAGCCTGTAGATAACCACAGATGAAAAAGGTTCTAACATCTTCCCTTTTCATAACCTACCCCCGAACTCAAGAAAATTCTTAAAATGTCTTTCTTGTTATTTTCACCCTTTACTTTATTAGATAAAAGAAAAGTCAGTGGCGACTCTTGCTATCCATAACAATTGCGATAAAATGAAAAACACCCAAGTCAGTTCTCCCACTGTATTATAGGATCGATTCCCGCTTGGAACCAGAACACTTCACAAAAATGCACTCAATCCACACCATGGGATTGAGTTCGTCACTGGACTAATCTCCTAACAATCATCACTGGACCAACCTCCTAATATCACTAGGCTAATGCCCTAACATATGCCATAAATGCATGATGCACAACAACATAATAAAACATGGCCACTGCTAGTCAAAATGCATCATCATTTTTGTAATCATCATATAATTATTTTCACATGGAATGTATACACATAAACATGAAATCATCAACTTCATTCATCAGAGAAACATCAATTATTTCATAGTACAACATAACATCATCATAGCAACATCACTTAACCATTTAATCACACAACATAATAAGTCAATCATATAATCATCCTATTCATCAAAACATAGGTATTGGAAAATGCATCTTACAATTCATTTCATCCTACACACTTATAGTCCATTACGTTAGCTTCCTAACATTTTAAACGTCACGTCAAACAAAGTCTTGAAACTCAAGTTAAGACACTTAAAAAATCATGCCTGCTGCCCCTCGCCCGAGGCTCGCCCGGTGAAGCAGCTTGATCACCTGAGGTTCGCTCAATGAGGCTGGAGAGACAACCATTCCCTCATACAATTTCTAGGAGCACTATTTTTCTCCCATTTCCCACGCCTCTCATTCACCTGACGAAGCTAGCCTTCGCCATCTCGCTCGCCGATGATACATCAGCGAGTATCACCCTCCATACATTTACTAGGAGCACCCAAAATCACAAGTATTCTCGCGTGACGCTCACCCCCGCGTATCAAGGGCGGGAGTCACTTCTCCCAGTTACGCAGAAGGCTCTCCCGATGACACAGTGCGACCAGGAACTTCCTAGTACGATTTATGCACTGCACCAGTCCCAAAATCTTACGATTTCACCATATAACAGACCCAGAATTCACATAATTCACATGTTTTCACATAGACAGCAACAAAACATCATAATGGACATCATATACATCATTTCATAGCATCACAACATCAACCTATCACCAATTTCATCATCTATTCAATCATAATCATCATGTTATCAAATTCATCATAAAACCCCAAACAACCTACATATATCTAACCCTATATCAATCATAATAATAAGGATAACCTTTATTACCTTAGATTCTCCTAGAAATTAATTCTTGTTCCAAGCTCTATAGATGGATCTCTCTCTCTCTCTCTCTCTCTCTCTCTCCTCTCTCTCTCTCTCTCCTCTCTCTCTCTCTCTCTCTCTCTCTCTCTCTCTCTCTCTCTCTCTCTCTCTCTCTCTCTCTCCTCTCTCTCTCTCTCTCTCTCTCTCTCTCTCTCTCTCTCTCTCTCTCTCTCTCTCCTCTCTCTCTCTCTCTCATCTCTCTCTTTCTTTTCGTGCCCTAGTTCTTCACACCGTTCTTCTTTCTTTCACAATTGCACAAAATGAAACACTGACACTCATTTTTTTCTTGTTTAACCTTTGGACCCTTTCTACGGTCTTCCCCTCTTACCCTCACTAACTCTCATAACATTACCATCTTACCCTCAACACTTCTACACCATATATTCTATTTATTTTATTAATAACAATAATTCTAAATAGTTAAAACTAATTATTTAAAATATAAATAAAACACCTAATATTACTTAATTTCTACTATGCCACGCATATAATCACATCAGATATCATATTCATCAAAACATCGCATATACCCATAAATACATCATAAATACTCATCATAAATCAATTAAATAATTAAATAAATAATCTAATTATTTTGGGTGTTACACATGTCCTGTCGATTGATTAGTGTGAGTACATTTCGATACGTTGTTTTCTGATGTTAGTTTCCTGCGTGTAAAATGGTTGGAAGAAACGATGTTGTGATTACTACTGCTTTGTAGGATATTTCTCAGGTTGTGCAACATCAGCCTAATACTGCCGAGAATGATGAATCTCATATCTTGGAGACGTTTCATAGGAATCATCTGCCTACTTTCAAGGGTAGGTACGATCCTGATGGAGCGCAAACTTGTTCAAGGAGATTGAAAGGATCTTTCGAGTCATGAATTTATCAAAGGTACAGAAGGTGAAATTTAGTATGCATATGCTGGAAGAAGAAGCCGATGACTGGTGGGTCGCCACTCGTTAGAAACTGGAAGCAGTAGGTGAAGTTGTCACTTGGGTTGTATTCAATAAAGAGTTTCTGGGGAAGTACTTTCCCGAGGATGTGTGCGGAAGAAAGAGATTGAGTTCCTAGAATTGAAACAAGGGAATTTGTCTGTGACTAAGTATGCTTAGAGGTTTGTGGAACTGGCCAAGTATTATCCGTATTACATTGAAGCGACTGCTGAATTCTCGAAATGTATTAAGTTTGAGAATGGTTTGCATCCAGAAACCAATCGGGCAATTGGATATCAGCAGATCCGTAGGTTTCCAGAGTTAGTGAACAACTATAGGATCTATGAAGAAGATAGCAAAGCTCATTCGGCTCAACTACAAGAGTTTGAACGAGAAGAGGCAGAAAAACATCAGGACCTTATGAAGCCTTATGATGCTGTAGTTGATAAAGGGAAATAGAAGGTTTCTGATAGGAAAAAGATAAGTGGGGGGTGGATTTCCTGCTTCTGTCAAGTGTTATAGGTGTGGTGAAAAAGGTCACCCCTCTAATGAATGTGAGAATAAGGTTCTCAAATGTTACAAATGTGGTAAGATAGGTCATCATGCTCGTGAGTGAAAGAACGATGGTCCAACTTGTTTTAATTATGGAGAACAAGGTTATATTTGTACCCAGTGTCAGAAGCCAAAGAATAGTGTTGCTGCCTAGACCAATGGTACAATGTTCTCTTAGTGAAGCAGAGGATTCCAACAAGGACATCTTGATTTAAGGTACTTGTTTTATTAACAATATTGAATTGGTTGCTATTATTGATACCAATGTTACTAATTTGTTTATTTCATGTGAATGTGCTAATATGCTAGGATTGAAGTTGTTTGATATGAATAATAGTATGGTAATAGATACTCTTACTAGTGGTTATGTTACTACTACTTTTGTTTGCTCAAGATGCCTTCTGACCAATTTATGGTGAGAGTTTTATGATGGATTTAGTGTGTCTACCCTTACACCAAATTGATGTTATACTTGGTATAAACTGTTTGGAGTTCAACTATGTTCATATCAATTGTTATAATAAAACTTTGAGGTTTCCCAAAGTTTGGTGATAATGGAGAGCTAATGTTTTTGTCTTCTAAGAAAGTGAATGAACTTTTAGAAGATGAAGCTTTGATATTTGCAATGTTTTCATCGTTGCAAGTTGATCGTGAAGCTGCAAGCATTGAGTTACCTGTTGTCTGTGAATTTCCAAAGGTGTTCCCATATGATATAAGTGATTTACCTCCAGAACATGAAGTGGAGTTTTTCTATAGAATTGGTGGCAGGTATAAGTTTGGTGCCAATGGGTCCTTACAGAATGTCAGCTTCCGAGCTGAGTGAGTTGAAGAAACAACTGGAAGGGATGCTTCATAAGAATTTCGTTCGACCGAGCATTTCTCCGTGGGGTGCACATGTGTTGTTAGTTAATAAGTAAGATAGAAGCATGAGATTATGTGTGGACTACCGATAGATGAACAAAGTGACTATTAAAATAAGTATCCACTCCTAAGGATTGATGATTTGATGGATCAGTTGGTGGGTGCTTGTTTTTTCAGCAAGATTGGTTTGAGGTCGGGTTATCATCAGATTCATGTTAAACCAGATGATATTCTGAAGATGTCTTTTCGAATAAGGTATGGTCATTATGAGTATATTTTGATGTCGTTTGTTATATCTAACACGCCAGGTGTTTTCATGGAGTATATGAATCGAACATTTCATTCATATCTGGATAAGGGAAGAAGAACATGCAGAGCATTTTCAAATTGTGTTACAAGTTTTGAAAGAAAAGAACTTGTATGCAAAGCTGTCGAAGTGTGAGTTCTGGTTGAAGGAAGTGAGTTTCCTTGGCCGTGTGATTTTAAGGGATGGGATTATCGTGGATCCTTCCTAAATTTGATTCAGTTTTGCAATGGGAAACTCTAAAGTCTGCGACTGAGATTCAAAGTTTTCTTGGTTTGGCAGGTTATTATCGAAAGGTCATTGAAGTATTTTCTAGGTTGGCGTTACCGTTAACTCAGTTGACTCGAAAGGGCCAAGCTTATGCGTGGGATGTTGCATGTGAAGAAAGTTTTGTGTCATTGAAGAAGAAATTTACGACTGCTCCAGTATTAATTTTTCATAATGCGAGTGAGTCTTTTGTGGTGTATTGTGATGTGTCTAAAATGGGTCTTAGCAGTGTACTAATACAAAACAGACAAGTGGTTGCTTAGGCTTCTAGCCAACTGAAAGTTCATGAAAGGAATTATCCTATGCATGACTTATAGTTAGCAGATGTGATGTTTGTGTTGAACATTTTGAGACATTATCTTTTTTGCTCTAAATTTGAAGTGTCCAGTGATCACAAAAGTTTAAAGTACTTATTCGATCAGAAGGAATTAAACATGAGGCAGAGAAGATGGCTAGAGTTATTAAAAGATTTTGACTTTAATTTGAATTACCATCCTGGCAAATCAAATGTGGTAGCTGATGCATTGAGTTGGAAGTTGTTACATATGTCAATGCTTATGGTTTGAGAGTTAGAAATGATCGAAGAATTCAGAGACATGAGCTTGGTGTGTGAAAAGACTCTTAATAGTGTTAAGTTGGGAATGTTGAAACTGACTAGTGGTATTTAGAAGAAATCTGAGAAGGTTAGAAGTCTGATTTGAAATTGGTTGATCAGTTGACCTTGATTAACCAAGGTAATGGAGGTGAGTTTCAAGTTGATGAGGATGGTGTAATGAGACTCGGAAATAGAGTATGTGTTCCAGATGTTCCATAACTTAAGAAGAGTATTCTTGAGGAAGGACATAGAAGTGGTTTAAGTATTCATCTCGATGCTACGAAGATGTACCAAGGTTTGAAGAAATTATTTTGGTGACCTGGTATGAAGAACGAAGTTTCCAAGTTTGTATGCTTGTTTGACTTGTCAGAAGTCGGAGATTGAGCATTAGAAGCCTTTGGGTGTAATGCAGTCTTTAAACGTTCCACAATGGAAATGGGATAGTATTTATATGGATTTTGTGTTGGGTTTGCCAAAGATTTCTAAGGGTAATGATTAGATTTGGGTAATTATGGATAAATTGACTAAGTCGGCTCATTTCTTGTTGATAAAGATCAATAGTTCTATGGAGAAGCTAGATGAGATGTATATTGAGGAGATTGTGAGATTGCATCGGATACCTTTGAGTATCGTATCAAATAGATATTTAAGGTTTACGTCGAAGTTCTGGGAAGGTTTGTAGAATGATTTTTGTTCTAAGTTGAGTTTGAGTTCCACATATCATCCACAAATGGACGGTCAAACAGATAAGACTATTCAGTCTTTGAAGGATTTATTGAGGGCTTGTATGTTGGAACAAGGAAGAGATTGGGACATCCACTTGCCATTGATTGAGTTTACATACAACAATAATTTTCATATGAGTATTGGTATGGCGCCGTATGAAGCATTATATGGTAGGATGTGTATAACTCCATTATGTTGATATGAGTCAGGCGAGAGTGTTGTGCTCAAAACTTGAGATTGTCCAGGAAACGACGGAGAAGATCAAGATGATCCAAGAAAGGATGAAAGCTTATCAGAGTCGTCATAAGATTTATCATGATAAGAGGAGGAAGGAACTTGAGTTCCAAAAATATGATCATGTTTTTTTTAGAGTTACTCCAGTAACCGGTGTTCGTGGAGCTTTAAAGTCGAGAAAGCTTACGTCGAGTTTTGTTGGTTTGTATCAGATATCAGAGAATATAGATGATATGGCTTATCAGATTACTTTACTGCTGTCTCTACGAATCTTTATGATGTGTTTCATGTGTCTCAATTGAGGAGATACATTCCAGACCATTCACACGTGATCCAAATGGATGATGTACAGGTGAGAGATAACCTGATTGTTGAAGCATCACCTGTACGATAGAAGGTCGGCAAGTGAAGCAATTGTGGGGTAAAGACACATCGACTTGGCGAAGGTATTGTGGGATGGACCAACTGGTGAAAGTTGGACTTCGGAACATGAGGATCAGATGAGAGAGTCTTATCTAATTTTGTTTCCGCCAAGTAATTTTCGAGGGCGAAAATTCTTTTAAGTGGGGGAGAGTTGTAACACCCCAGAATAATTAGATTGTTTATTTAATTATTTAATTTATTTATGATGAGTAATTATGATGTATTTGTGAGTATATGTGATATTTTGATAAATATGATGCGTGATGTGATGTTGTGTGTGGTATAGTGGAAATTAAGTGATATTGAGTATTTTAATAATTTTAGATAATTAGAGTAATTATTTAGAATTATTTTAATTAGTGAAGTAGAGATAATATAATTGTGTAGAAATAATAAGGGCAAGGTGGTAATTGATAAAGTGATAAGTGAGGGTAATATAGGAAGACCATAGAAAGGGTCCAAGGGTTAAACAAGGAAAGTGAGTGTTAGTGTTTCATTATGTGCAATCGTAAAAGAGATAAGAGCATAATAAAGAGCTAGGGTACAAAGGGAAGGAAAGAGAATCAATCTTAGAACTTAGAATGAGAATCAAAATTAAAATCTAAGGTAAAGGGGTTATCCTTATCATTATGATTAGTATGAGTTTAGCTATTGGTAGGTTTGTATTTGGGGTTTTGTTTAATGATGATATTATGATGCTTTATGATGAGAATGATGATTTTTGATGTGAAAAATACCATGAAAGGATGTATATTATTCCTATTATGATCTATTATTATGATGATGTGAAACCATGATGAATTGTGTGAATTTCGGATGGATTGGGTGTCGAAACCGCAGGGAAGTTGAACTGGTTATGTGCAAAAAAAACACAACATATGAGTTACTATTTTCTAACCATCATTGGGCGAGCTCCCCAAGTCTCCGGGCGAAGCATCTTCGCCCAGACTTTTCCAGGCGAGAGTGAAGCCACAAAGAAGTGGGTCTTTTGTAGGTTTCTGGAAAATGCATGGAGGAGGTGTCTCGCTCCAGCTTCATCGGGCGAAGCAGAGAAGAGTGCGAGCACGTCGGGCGAATGAAGAGGTCGTAGGGAGAAAGAGATGATGGAAAATAGGTGATCTTGGAATTTTTTATGGGGAAAGTGTTTCGCCTCAGCCTCGTTAGGCGAGCCTCGGGCGAGCAAACTGCTTTGTCGGATGAGTCTCAGGCGATGGGCAGCTGATAGATTTTATAAAGGTCATAACATGAGTTTCCAGACACCGTTTGATGTATTGTTCGAAGCATTAGAAAGCTAAAGTTATGTACTATGTTTTGGAGAAATAAAATGAATTATATCATGCATTATCTAATGATTGTTCTATGATAAATTGATGTGATTATGCATTGATGTAACACGATGTATGCTTTCTTATGAAGAATTGATGTGATCATGCCCTGATGCAATATGATGTATGATTCCTATGAAGGATTAATTTCATTTTAATTATGATGTATGTATTACTAATTGAGTTATTATATTATGATTATTACATGAATAATGATACATTTTGACTAGCAGTGGTCATGTTTTATTATATTGTTGTGCATCATGCATTCATGGCATATATTAGGGCGTTATCCCAGTGTTGTTAGGGAGATGGTCCAGTGATTTTAGGACTTTGGTTCAGTGATGATTGTTAGGAAATTAGTCTAGTGATAGGCTTAATCCCATGGTGTAGATTGAGAGAAATTTTGTGAGGTGCTCTGGTTCCAAGCGAAAATCGATCCTATGGTAGGGATCTTTGGAGGAAGACCACTTGGTCATCAGTAAAGTTTTGGTACCACATGCATGGGTCAATGATGTTGAATTTCATGATTTATGACATTGTATAATGATCTATTAAGTGATGTGATGATGTTGTGGTTTAAGTGGTATTTGATGATAGAAGTTAATTTGATGATGTAATGAAATAATTGATGTGTAATGATGATGCGAAAGTGTGAGTATAATATATGAAATATGATGATATATGGAATTCATGATGATTTTTTTATTGTACTACTATGCTTATTCCTTATATATTTTATAGTAATTTTGTGATTACTCACTATTTCTGCTTGGAATGTTGCTTCAATACGTGGGCAACTTGCAGGTAATCAAGAATAGCTTGTAGAAGTTTAAGGATAGCTTGGAGTTATTAATTTATTTACGTTTATGATAGTGGTCTTGCTATGATATTGTAACATCGGGTGGGGAAATGCTTAAGTTGAAGTTTAAATTATTTTGATAAACTTATTTTATGAGTTTTATTATGACGGATCTATTTGATGATGACTTTTGATATTGACCTAAAAGGTTTTGATGTTGATGAACTAAATGAATTTATTTTTGAGACTATGATTCCGCTACAGGATTTAAATCAGTTCGTTGACGTTATTTAAAGAAGTAATTATTTGAAATGATTTGAAAACCCGTATTATGTAGTATAATATTTTGTATGATGCTTTTAGGAAGATGTGACACCCTTGTTGGTGATTTTATTTGAATTATTTTTGTAAATTATATGCGAATTATATGTAGGTTTAGAAGGGTGTTTCAAATGGCATTGCCAATATACAAATGAGTTGTCCAAAGGACATTATCCAAGCCTTTAGAAGATGAATTTGTAGATTTGAAAGACATTTAACTAAGGGATAAAAGCACCAATGATAGATTGCACTAAGATTAAAATAAATTTAGGGTTGCAAGAGAAGAAAAACATAAACAATTATTCCCTTAAATACTTAAGATTGAGAATTTCTTTGTCCACTTCTATATGTTTAGTTAAAACCCTAAAAAAACCTGAAAACCCCTTCGGATGTACATATCTGAGCGCACCATTCAGCATGTTTTGGATATGAACATCCAAAGTCATCCTGCAAATATGTCAAAAGATGTTTTGGATATGCATATCCGAAACATTGTCTGTTTGTGTCATTTTTGTTTAAAACATCATCATTATCACTACCTAATAAACGGACAAACTGACAAATATAAAATGATACAATTTGGGTAAAAAATGAAACGAACATAACAATTAGATTAGACGTTCAGAAATAGAAAACATAATATAATACATAAGTTGTTCAGAAAGCGTGTAATGTCAAAATATTACACCAGGAAAAAAACACAACATAACATAGGTTACTGCTCACTCGCTTATGCTTAATCCTGTCCCATTGTAACCTCCTCTGCTTCCTATATTGCACCACACTAGATGCCTCTCTAACCCATCCTCTCAACAATGGAAACCCCATCAGGATCGCCCCTTTCAATGATTCCGGAATCCAATGTCGCATGCCAAGAATGTGTATCTGTTGACAGACTGCAAGACATCAGTGGCATGGTCATCTTCAGCCTGTTAGTTCTCCAAGAGATCCTCATTAGCTGGCCTAGATGGACGTTTTGGACCATCTGGTGTCATGATAGGGTGTGACACGTTAAAGAACCATATCATGTATCCCTCCACACAATGCCAACTCTCGGATACTGGCATCATATGATACTCTTGTGACTCCAAATGACTCTCCTAATCCTGAAAGATTTCATCGAGATCTCAGCGGACAACAGTGTCGGGAGAAACCTGAAACAGAGATATGGGGTATCATCTAAACAAAGCCAAACTTTCGCATGCACCGCTCGAAAGATACCCAAACCATCATGTCAGTCCCACATGCAAGCCATCTGGAGTATAATGAGATGTGGTCGAAAGGGACAACACCCTTGTGATCCTCGAATATCGCTCATTTGATGTCATTGTAATTAGTACGATCAAGATACACCCGGTCCGTTGTACCCGACTCTGTCCTCGAGACCTGTTAACCATGCTGCTCAGCTCTCTCAAGTCGAGCAGAGGAAGTCTGCCTTGGCTTGCCTTGTCCTCAATCGATTGTTTGGATCCTGATTGTCAGTCATTTTTTTGAAAAATGATAATTGTTAATATGTGGGTTAAAAAAAATCAACTCAGACAAGAATTTGCACGTGCACATTCAAAACTGGTAAATGGGGGGTTTCAGATGTGCACATCTGAAACCACATGCAAACAACCATTTTCGAAGAGCTTCTTCTTACCCTAAACCATCTAAAAACCTTATTTTATCACCCAAAACACCAACATTTAACTACTCTAACATCAACCTACCAATGTAATATTCTAACTAACGTAATAACTTATTATAGCATTGCAAAGTGAATCAAACAAAAATGGAGAAAAACTTACACAAGTTTAGAGTTTTGGAGATGAGTTGAGAAATGAGTTTTTGAGTAGAAATGAGTTGAAATTAGTAGAAATTCCAAGTTTGAGTAGAAATTATGTGGGGGTCGTTTTGGGTTTGTAAACAATAGGTTCTGAAGCGTGAAAATGTTTTACGTTGGTGAAAACAATTATTAAATGACTTCAGATATGCACATCCGAAGTATTAAACTATGAAATGGATTCGAATATGCACATGTGAAATCACATTTTCTTGACAAAATAAAATAACTTCGGATATGCATATGCAAACCCACCTATTCTTGACAAATACGATAAGTTCGAATATGCACATCCCAAAGTCTGAGAGTATTTTAAATTTTTTTGCCAAGAGCCTTCTAAAAAACATAAGTGTGGAAAGAATTTCCCCTTAAAATTTTTAAGCATAATGGGTCATGTGTCACTTTTTTAAAAAGACAACATAATCTAAAATACTAAATTTAGAAAATAATTCATTTCTACACCCCTAATACTGATAAAAGTCCATAAATTATTTGGGCTTTTAATGTTTCTTTTGGACTTAAAATTTGGTTCACATTTTCATTGATGAATTAAGTTGTTGAATTTTATTTAACTTTGTTGGAGTATGTATTTATCTTCAATTTTTTTTTAATTGACAGTATGTTCAAATTCTAATATCCAAATTTTTATTTTAAATATATTTATTTTTCTTGTCGATTTATGCATGCATAATAATTTCATGTAAACATGGTCATTATTTCTATAGACAAGATGTGACGGGCACAATAATAAAAAGCAAATGATTTTCAATTCTCACTTTTTCCTACATATTACCTAATGAGTTAATTATATATGGCCATGAAGCATAACACCTACAACAATAGACAAATGCATGCTTCGTCAAGGTCCACCAAAAACTTGAGTGGACGCTAATTACGGTTCATGTGTTAAGACATTTTTATCACTATTTACATTATTTTATAATCAATTTAATTATTTTTTTATTAGTATATAGTGACATAAAATATTTTATTTACAGAAAATATTAAATTCAATTTCTAATAAATAATAATATTTAGTCCGTATTCGTATTTCAATTTACAAACTTTAGATTAATAAGATTTTATTTATCTAAAAGTCAGAGTGCGAAACAAAAATTATTTACACTATTAAATAGTACCGTCTCTTAAAAAAATTAAACTTTATCTTTTTAAAGACATTTTAAATTATAGTAAAATCACCTTTTCAAAGCATTTGAGTCTATGCCATTTTCAAGTTGTGCCTTGACGCAAACGCAATCTTTATAAAACATTAAATTAAAGTTAAAAAGTTAAATCTTCACAAGATCATTGAGAATTTCGCTTAATCATTTTATTTGATTTTAATAATCTTCCCTCACGAACACCCCAAAAATTGACATTTGCATTTTGTACACAATTACAAAATATGATTATTAATTAGTTAAGCCAAATAACACGTTATGTTAATTATGCGTCTCTTTCATAATTAACCATATATACATGTTGGTCCCATGTGACGTTTCCAAGTATAGGACAAATTAAAACCTGATTAAATCATGCATCACTATTGAATAGCCTAAATGAAAATTGAGAAAGACATAAAGTTGAACCCACTTTATTTTCCCTCAAAATGTGATGAAAACTAAATATGATTCTTCCTATGTGATAAAAGTTGTTATCAGGCTTACCTTAGGCAATGTCTTGTTATAGCACATGTAGTTGCAGCCATGTTCATTTTTTTCTTCCTTCATGATTCATAAATAAAATAAAATGCTAAAACTCAAATTCTCAAATGAGCCCAGAAAGAAGATACGAGAATCTACGTTGACGGTTGAAATTCCAATTTTTGGATTAAAAAAATATCATGGAATAGAAATTAAGTTTGCTTTTTTCCCGTGACCATATAAAACTATGATCGGTTATAATAATAATGTTAATTTATTTGCGTTCCAGCAGTAGTGCATTTTGTCTGTAGTTAAAGATTATGGTCGTGGTTTGGTATTAAAAAATGATTATATATGTGATGGAGTACGATCTTAAAGAGTTAATCGTGTAATTAACTTAAGAAGCCGCTACTAATTAAAAAAACATTCGTATATTCCATGGAAGAGAAGAGAGAGACCAACTCACATAAAAAGCCGTCAGTGTGGTAATATGAGGTGGATAGATATAGTGGGTCACATGGATGAATGGCACAATAGAAGTAAGTGCATCTTAAAATATGAAGTAAGTGCTTGTATAGAGTATAGTTGCATTGCAGTCTTCTAGTATTTTTTTATAGGTTAAATATATTTTTAGTATTTTTTTATAGGTTAAATATATTTTTAGTCTTCTTAAAATATGAAGTAAGTGCTTGTATAGAGTATAGTTGCATTGCAGTCATCTAGTATTTTTTTATATAAGGTTAAATATATTTTTGGTCTTCACAAATATAGTGATTTATATTTTAGTTTTTTTTTTAATTTTTTTTAAATAATAGTCTTTTTAAAAATTTATATTTATATAATTGGTCTCTAGCAGTTAAATGATATTAATAGAGATGACGTGACATGATAAGTGGATTAAAATATTTTTTTTTTTGATAAAATTTAAAAATTGTTTAGATTGAG